>CM051026.1:26595642-27330642 GCA_027627225.1 Congeria kusceri | reverse complement strand
TCAAATTAGTACCATTTTCTGTTTCAATAAAAGGTATTGACTTGTTTGTATAATGGTTTGATTCAAGAGAGCAGAAGTACTTTGAAGGTTTCTCCCCTTCTTCTAGCCATTTAGCTCTTGAACGAATAAGTGAACCGTTAAGTCTATTTTCCCTTAACTTTTCCAATTCATTTTGTAATTCCTGCAGCTGCTCAGTATTAGTTTCATGTACTGATTTTTCAAGTTCTTCTATTTTCTTAATTAAATTAGATTCATTGTTTTTATTTAACTTAGCTAAATATGATGAAAATGAAATTGTTTTTCCTCTTATTTCCATAAGTAACGTTTCTAGGAATAGTTGATCATTTATCACAAACTGTATGTCATTGTTGTCAAGTGTTTCTAAGTTTTCTATATTATAAATTGGGATACAGTATTGCCTCTTACAAGATTAAAGTCTCCGCAAATAACAAATTCATCGTTCTCGTAATGTTCTATTTTTGTAAATATATCTGTAAAAAATGAGGGCATGTCTTTATTAGGACCATATAAAGTGCATAAAGTAAATATGTTGGTGATATATGTCATGCCTAGCAATAAATAATTTCCTAATGAGTCATTTTCTATTTTATGAACTTTGATTTGTATGTTATTACTAAACAAAACACGAACTCCTCTTGAATTTGAACATCCAAAGCTAAAATAACATTCCCCATCCCATTCTGAATAAATTTGACTTTCCATATCCTGGGTAAAATGGCAGTCTTGCAGGCAGTAAATATGTGCTTTATTGATTTTAAAAAGTCAAATACATCTCTTCGCTTCTTATTGTTATTGAGACCCCGACAATTGTATGAAATAATTTTTTGTTTATCCATTTATATAGATATAAGAAAAAAGTGTGCCTTAACAGTAGCATAATTGAACAAATATTTTGACAAGCAGAGTACAACAATTCTAAGTAACGGTAATTAAGCATTTATGTGAAATGTGCAAGTTATGATTCAAGCAATTCAGAAAAAACTGAAAGAAATGAAACAAAAAATACAATATACAAAAAGAAGTTCAAGGTGTGTGGATAGATTGTGGATACAATCAAACAATAAATGATATTTACATCAAAATACATGATTTTACAACAATTATGGTAGTGGCCTCTTATTTATAGACATATTATTTGATATACATATTAAGCCCACATATACATGCTGTAGTAAACAAATAGATATATATACTTCAAATTGTTTCCAATGCTAAATGAATCTTTGAAGCTTTATAGAATAAATAAAATGGTTTATGAATTTTATGAAGCTTTATAAGTGATATATCTTACAAACCTAGACAAATATTGTAATCAACAAGTTAAGAGAGCTTCATAAGATAGACATATAATATGATATAAATATTATTCACAAATATTGTAGTACACGTAAGAATAAATATTCTTCAAAGTGATTCCAATGACATCTGAAGTAATTTGCATGTTTAACAAAACATATCATACATACACAAATTATAGGTGTAGCAAACACATTGTAATAAGATAGTGTCATCAATGTACAAATACATATATTATATATATATACAAATTAAAAGTGTAGCAAAAAAAATATATTTAGACAGTTTCATCGATGTACATGTAATTCTATTAACTGCCTACATATGTAGACTTTACCGATACATTTTACAAACATGTAGATCTATATATTACGGTATTACAAAGATAGTTTCATTAATGTAATTTTTTCAGTTTTAAATTACACAGCTATGTATTACAAACACGTGCAAGTGTTGAAACAGCAAGCCCCATCACATTTTAAAAGTTCGAATAGTGTTGCGAAAAACTTCTATTCTTACAAGTGTACATCGCAGACATATATACATTGGATATCCTTCAGATATTTATGAGTAATTGTTGAATTGTTGAAAGTGTATATTACCACTTTACATCAGCAAAATAAAGTACTGTTTTGTAAGAATGTATCTTATTGCTTACAACCTTTACACGTATTAATTACATATATTCAGAATAGATTATAGACCAACACAAGTATTGAGAAAAGCACCGCCGCTTAGTGCAAAAGTACAGTTATAAAATAAAAGCATTAATTATCAACGTAGTTAATACACTTAGAAACTAGATATGGACTAAACTGTCAATATGAACACAAGTCTTATAATAAAATTGTGTAAGAATACATTTTGTTCCTTTTGGAGAATTAACTCCGAGCATTTCAAATATCGCATGAAAAATTACCAACCTATGTATATATACTTTGTTAAACTTAAACATCTTTATCATAACAAAAGAAACAACATATTTATGTTGTGTTCTAGTATGTATTTAGTCCTGAAGTAGAATGTAATATATTTAACCCATTCCAGTTTGATAGAGGCTATTTAAAATAAATTGTTTATAAGTGCTATATAATTCAAATTTTATTATGTCAGACATGGCATCAAACTATGGTAAATACAAATTACAATTATATTTTTAATTACAGTAGTATCAACAGTAAATCATGGTTTGAGGAAAAAGCTGTAAAAAAACAAACTAAAAGAATAGCCATAAGGCTGTCGACATAAAGTATGGTTAATAAACAATGAAATTGTTAACATCAAAGTAAGTATATAAACAGTTGAACACTAAAATACAATAATTGTACTCTTATAATTGTACGCGATAATAGCATTAATTTTTGTAATTTTATTTATACGATTTTGAAGTGATATGTACTCTTGTTGCAAGTAGGTCCCATAATGTTTTGATTGTAAAAAGATAAAGACTATAATCTGTCTATTGGACAGGTAAGGACTATAACCTGTCCATTGTTATAGAAGTTTTCAGCTATACAAGTTGAATACTGACTATATTGACAAACTAAAAATAGACAGATTGCAAAATATTCTATAGTCAGTTTTAGGGCTGGTATAGTTTGTATCATTATTTACATCGTTACAATGTTAGTGTGTAAGAAAACAAGGCGAATAAAAATCTTAAATAGTACGTATATGTCACACGTGTGTTAATTATTTATCTTTACAAAATTGTAAAATATTCAGCAGGTTTTACTATTTAAAAAAATTTAAATATAGAAAGATTTCTTCATGAAACATCTATTGACTTAAAGAATTTTGTGATTTTGTAAAAGCTTAGAGGTTCCTATAGAGCTTTGTGAATAGGGCCCTGGTCAACTTAAAACGAATTTTAGAGCTTTCGTTAAGTTTAAAAGTTATGGAAAAACACATTCCTTTTTTCCAGGCATGATACAATATTATTGAATGCGTACACATTGATACACACGTTCATTGTGTCTTTGATGATCCCATTTAGGAAATAGAGGTTATTGGCAGGTTAGGAACAGTTGTACGACAAAACTGTTAGATTACATACTGGAGATACCACTGTCTTTCTGAACACAAACGGTGAAACCTGGCCCAAATAATTATGTGGTTCGCCATTGCATCAGTCTGAAGATTAACATCCGGCTTCCCCACAATTTTACTTTTACCTCAGGACCATCAGTAAGCTTTCAAAACGAGGTGCATCTATAGTCTACTGAAGAAACCAGATGTGGCATATTATGGTCATTACCGCACGACTTTATGACTTTTGTAGCTGTGTCCTGTAAAAATAGTACAGTACAGGTATTCTTTGGTAAAAAATAGTCCCTCATGCTTTTTTTGTAATGATAGGTTCTACATTTAAACTTAATATAATATAATGTAATGTCATTTCTTAACTATCAAGTCCTTAATAGATGTGTTTTTAAATTAAAATGTGAATAGGGATTTCTTATGGCATTCATGATCAGATTAATCTCTCAAGCTCGGTATGGTTTCTGTAATTTGGTGACATGACCATCTTATATCATGTGTAATAATAGTCGGTTCATAGTTCATAATACATGCATGGTTACCTATGCATACATATATCGCTATTTTTTTCCCACAGCCGACAGATGCCAGTGACTTGATAACTTGGTGTGGCCTGCCAGCATCAAGGAGTATTTGAACACACAGTGTATTCCTTCAAAAATAAATATATAATTTTAAAATAGCAATTTCAAGATGGAGTACCCTACAAAAGAAGATATTCTGTTAAATACATTAGGCGTTTTGACTGTTTTTTAAACAATATGGAAAATGTGCAAACTTTCCATGGTAATACATTAAATCATCCCAGTGTCAAAGAAAATAACATGTGAATGGTATATGAATTATGTATAGCTATAAGTATTTTAAGGCAGAATACTAACCAGTCAATTTTCTACATACAGCATAGACCAGGAGAGTATTATGTTTATTCTGTCCATCACGGTTACTGAAGTGGAATTGAGCATACCTCTCACCAAGACCATAATAATTAAGGTAATGACGGAGGAAGCTTATAGCTAGGTGGGCCCCTTTTTCTGGCGCCAAGCCTTCATATGCACGATTAAACACTTGCTTCTCTAAAACACAAATAAAACACATTTAGTTTTTTCTGTTGCATCACAGACACCTTCTTTCTGGTGGATTCAGCCAACCGAACGAATTTCAGAACATTACATTAACCTCATTTCTAAACACAGCACATATCAAAATTTTATAGAACTTCCACCAGAAGTTTTGACAAATATATTTGATGACAACATTGCAACAAAACAAAATATTAACGAGTTCAATTTTATTGTAAAAATGTTACTGTACTCATGTTATGATTAAATACTATTTAAAGTAGTACAAACTCCTGCAGACATTTGTATGTCAGATAATTTGCATGGTAAAATGGCCTTACAGCTACAAAGCAATGAGGCGGGTCAATCAGACCATGCCTTAAATTAATTCAATGCTCGTAAAAACAATCGGCGTACGATATAAGAAACAGTGCTACTGTCTGGGCTTCTTAGGGTACCTGCTATGAGCAAGCCGATCAGAATTCACAAACCATAAGAAACGTCAAGAAGAATACAACTTGCTCTGTTTAAAGTTTGTTAACGCAGTAAAGAGTCTTTACCAATTGTTATTGATAATACGAATAAGTAGACAAGTTTATTGGTTTCAATTTTTAAAATCAATCATTTTCAAAAACATAATGTTTGAATGCGATCAATGCACAGGCATGAGTTCAACATTCAAGGTGGACATAAAAGGTCTATAAAAAAAAATGCAAAACGCATAAAAATTGTCTTTGTGACTTTGTAACAAGTAAAAAAGCATTTGCAAAATTTTCTTATCAAAACTAGTACACTTATCATATTGATGTGACTTTTTAACGTTATTTTATTAAGAAATTACAATTCAAAATTGCCGCCACTTGTACATATTATCTGCCAAAATTTCGCATCAAACTCTGATGATAATTTTTACAAGGAAAAAAGCAAATTATTCGATAGATACACCATGGCAACAACCTAAAATGCCATACGTACCTGCTGAATTGGTTTTTCATGTATAAATTCTGACAATACAGCTTGTACCTTAAAATTAACCGAAAAAAGGACATTTCCGATATCAAAACGACATTGTTTACACAAAATGGCGACTAGAGACACTTTCCGCTCGGGGAAAATTACCCTAACATACTGGTTACAAAACAGTAAAATTTATTGATTTCACAATATTTAAGGGCTAAAGAAATTAAGTTTGTTACGTATGACATTTGTTATCGAAATTACTGCATATTAATGACATTCACGCTAAATTCAACAAGGACATAATTGGAAAAAATTGTGTAGAAAGTTTAATCTCGTTTCATCTCGATAACGATACTGCCACAGGATTCATTCTCGCTATATATATAAGGGCCTTCTCCAGGATTTTTTTCAGGTGACGTCATGGATGTCAGCAGGCATTTTGCGCTCTTTTGTAGAAAACATGGGTTGTACATGGCATGCATATAAAACAAGACAGCTTATTTTACGAAACTATAACAGTAAAACTGGATAGGCTTTTCCGATTATGATTTCATATTAGCGTATTTAAGACTGATTTTCGCAGTTTATTTTTTAATTAAAAATTTAATTTTAATTTAAAATAAATTAGAGCGGATTTTATAAAATACGAAAGGTTGAGGGTTTGTTTCGACGCAAATATGAGTATACTTGTGTTTGAATAAATGCCGATTGCGCCGATTCGTCAATGATAACGTCGTTCCATAGCGAATATAACGTGAGCGTTTCTATTGGCTAGTATAGATTTTACAGCTAAATGAAACTCCGCCTACAGGGGCGGGGCTTCACGGTGATTGATTTTCAGCTTAGGAATAACTGCACATTATTTAAATTTTCTGCGAAGTGACAATGGCTTTTATCATTCACCGACTTTGTTGAGTTGGTGTACCTGTTTATAGAGTGAAACACTGCCTTTATGACGCAAGAGATTAGCTTTCACAGCAGGTACTGTCGGTCTACTTCAGTCAACATAGCTTATTAATTGATAAAATACAGGCGCCCGGGCGATGTTTATAAATGCAACACTAATTGAAGGCGCCCAGGGAATTTTCAAGTAAAACGGCCTGGGGAAGTCAACTCGCTTGATGTAATTTTAAGAAAACCATGGTATGATAAATAGAAAAACAGGTTACTGCCTGGTCTTGTGTAATATATCAGGTTCTGCATGAATAAAATCGCGGCTCGGCATGCCTCGTCGTCATCTATTCTAAGCCTCAAATGATATATTACACAACAGTAACCTGTATTTATCTATCTCAACAGAAAATCAAAATAGACAATGAATAGTAAATAGTGTGAAAGATAACACAATAAGTACAAGCCTATAGGATGAATACCATTCAGTATAAAAATGAAGTGTACACACATTGTATCATTCTGGTTTTTAAGTAACTTTAAATACTGTAATACATGTATAGCGAATGCAATACATTATGATCAAGTTATGTTAGTGATTTGATTATATCTTATGATACAGAACATGGCGTTATGTCATGAAATGATTAAACACAAACACAATTATCATGCATGGGTTTATTTCTCCGAACGCAACAATTATAAAATGCATTACACAGTTTTGGACACAATTCATCGCATGTTTTATAGAAATATCATAGAAACATGGCTGAGTGCCTCCTGTGGCTGACGTCTTTAAAACAAAACAAAAATAATAGCTAATACATATCGTTACTTTGTGCTTATCTTGATTGCGTAAATTAATGGTTTTGCTGGAATTAATATATATATTTGAGAATCTCGAACAGTGCCATTTGGCACCTTTGTTAGCAATCCTCTTTTCTGATATGATGCAAATATTTCCAACTACATTTACACACATACATTGTGTCGACTCAATATCTTGGAGGCAGGTTACATTGCATTCGGTTTCATTGAATAATATTTTATCCATATTTTGCAAACCTTGCTCACCAGCTCGAGTTCCGTAAATTTTCCAAATTCCGTCACTACTACTATCGCCACTGCATGAAACTTCTACGGTTGACGAACAAAGCACTTTAACATCGATCCGTGGCTCTGGCAACACTAAACAGTTATATTATTTTCACTGCAATCTCCTAGTTCATGAACTTGTTATATGTTATAATAATGTATATAAAACGACAATTCATAATATTTAACTGACGATGACTGCCACTATTTTGGTGATTTTCATCATTTTTTAACGTATCAACGTTCAAATCGTGAAAACCATTCAATTGCCTCAAATGACAGGTCAACTGTAAACGTTGATACCGTAAACTAATGCGTACGGTATACCGTATTTACATGATTTCAACGCATTTGAAACAAATTTACTAACATATGTTCATTTCACACTCGATTTAAAAACAAGTTTTCATTTAAAATAAAGTATTCGCCGTTTTCAAATGGAATAATTTACACATGGAATGCATTTTATTTTTGGATCAGTTCCATAGATCTATGTAAACAGTAGTCAATAGAATATAAACGTGAGTAGAAATATCATTTGACATGTTCATTTAGTTATGAGAACGCAGACAGTAAGCCACAATGTTGCCACAACGTTTCAATGACAACTCATGATATAATGGTTCGATTATACACTGAAACCAGCGCATAACCTTAAAATAATTACATCAGAGAAAACAAAAGTCCAACTTACTTGAGACTTCAGAGGCACACATTGCAATTACGCACAGCAGTAAACGAGTCATTATGTTGGAAGTCTTTCCAAAACTAACAAGACAACGCGAAAAGATCCACCTCCTCACGTTTACTGTTCCAGTGTAAAAAGTTGTAACGTGCGTGTCTATATCTAAGCGCTGATCATGGAAAAACAGGAAAAACACGCACAATTTATGTAAAGCGGATATTGTCCTGATGTGCTAAACCGTTGTGTAGAGCTGTTATAGTCAAGACATGAGATTGTTCAAACCACACTGTGATATGAACAGTGTGATTGGGACAATACTTAACCCTGATAAAGTGCATACATCATCGCTAAGAAACGACAACGAAAACTAAATAATTTTTTTTAAAGGAATAAAAACATGCTTATGCCCGCAGTTAGAAAAAAAAGTTCTTATCTCTTTACTATGATTTAAACAAATGTACAAGGCGAATAGTAATGTGTCCATTATTCTAATATAAACTTATTATTCTAGTGAGTATCTTATAGTCCGTTCCTCGTTGTTAACATTATGTTGGATATCGCCATAATCGTTAATAGGTGTGTCGATAAGAAGTTGTAGCAGTAGTAGTAGTAGTAGTAGTAGCAGAAGTAGTAATAGAAGTAGTAGTAGTAGAAATAGTAGTAGTAGTAGTAGAAGTAGTAGAATTAGAAGAAGTAGCAGTAGAAGTAATAGTAGCAGCAGCCGTACAAGTAGTAGTTGTAGTAATTGTAGTAGTAGTAGTAGTAGTAGTAGTAGTAGTAGTAGTAGTAGTAGTAGTAGTAGTAGTAGTAGTAGTAGTAGTAGTAGTTTTAGTAGTAGTAGTAATAGCAGCATCATTAGTAGAAGTAGTAGTAGTAGTAGTAGTAGAAGCAGCAGCCGCCGTAGAAGAAGTAGTTATAGTAATTGTAGTAGAAGTAACAGTAGTAGTAGTAGTAGTCGTAGTAGTAGTAGTAGTAGTAGTAGTAGTAGTAGTAGTAATAGTAGTAACAATAGCAGTAACAGCAGCAGTAGTAGTAGTAGTAGTAGTAGTAGTAGTAGTAGTAGTAGTAGTAGTAGTAGTAGTAGTAGTAGTAGTAGAAATAGCAGTAATAGTAGTAGTAGTAGTAGTAGAAGTAGTAGTAGTAGTAGTAGTAGTCGAAGTAGTAGTTGTAGTAGTAGCAGTAGTAGAAGTAGTAATAGTAGTAGCATAGTAGCAGTAGAAGTAGTAATAGTAGTAGCAGTCGTCGTAGTAGTAGTAGTGGTATTAGTAGTAGTAGTAGTAGTAGTAGTAGTAGTAGTAGTAGTAGTAGTAGTAGTAGTAGTAGTAGTAGTAGTAGTAGTAGTCGTAGTAGTAGTAGTAATAGTAGTAGTAGTAGTCGTCGTACTAGTAGTAGTGGTATTAGTAGTAGTAGTAGTAGTAGTAGTAGTAGTAGTGGTAGTAGTAGTAGTAGTGGTAGTAGTAGTAGTAGTAGTAGTAGTAGTAGTAGTAGTGGTATTAGTAGTAGTAGTAGTAGTAGTAGTAGTAGTAGTAGTAGTAATAGTAGAAAAAGTAATAGTATAAAGTAATTTTGTTACAGAAACTTGCATTTAAGCGCTGAGATACATCATCAATTATCTGCTACAATAAACCCACTCCACAACATCTACACTCAACTCCCTTCAGAAAAGATATATTCGACTACCTTCACAACAGCTACACTCAACTCACTCCACAACAGCTACACTCAACTCACCTCACATCAGCTACACTCAAATCAACTTATAACAACTATACTCAAATCACCTTGCAACAGCTACACTCAACTCACTCCCCAACATCTACACTCAACTCACCTCACAACAGCTACACTCAAATCACTCAACAACAGGTACATTAAACCCACTGCACAACATCTATACTCAACTCCCTTCACAACAGCTACACTCAACTAACTTCACAACAGCTACTCTCAATTCACTCCACAACAGCTACACTCAAATCACTCCACAACAGCTACTATCAACTAATCTCACAACAGCTATACTTACCTTACAACAGCAACTCTCTCCTTACAACATCTACACTCAACTCGCTCCACAACAGCTACACTCAACTCACCTCACACCAGCTACGCTCAACTCACCTTACAACAGCTTCACTCACCTTACAGCAGCTACACTCAACTCACTCCACAACCGTTACACTCAACTCGTATCACAACATATATACTCAACTCATCTCACAACAGCTCTCTCACCTTACAACAGCTACACTCAAAACAGCTACACTCAACTTACCCTACAACAGCTACACGCAAATCACCTCACAACAGCTACACTCAACTCACTCCACAACAGCTACACGCAAATCACCTCACAACAGCTTCACTCAACTCACCTCACAACAGCTACACACAACTCACCTTACTACAGCTTCACTCAACTCAAATCACCTCACAACAGCTACACCAAACTCACCTTACTACAGCTTCACTCACCGTACTACAGCTACTCTCAACTCATTCCACAACAGCTACACTCAACTCACTCCACAACAGCTACACTCCAATCTCTCCACAACAGCTACACTCAACCTCTTTCACAACAGCTACACTCAACTCAAATCACCTTACTATAGCTACACTCAAATCACCTCACTACAGCTACACTCAACTCACTCAACAACAGCCATACTCATCTCCTTTCACAACAGCTACACTCAACTCATTCCACAACAGCTATACTCAACTCACTCCACAACAGCTACACTCAACCCCTTTCACAACAGCTACACTCAACCCTCTTCACAAGAGCTACACTCAACCAACTTCACAACAGCTACACTTAACTCATCTCACAACAGCCAAACTGATCTTACTCTACAACAGCTATAATCAACCAACTTCACAACAGCTACACTCAACGCATCTCACAACAGCTACACTCAACTCACTTCACACCAGCTACACTCAACTCATCTCATAACAGCTACACTGAACTTACTCCACAACAGCTACAATCAACTTTCCTGACAACAGCTACACTTAACACACTCTACAACACCTACACTCAGCTCACACAATAACAGCTACACTCATTTCACACATCATCATTGGAGGTAAAAAATATGCTATTCTCTCAGATTTTTTTCACATTCATGATACGCAACAATGAAGTGACATTTTTGATTGCTTATCCAATAATTTGTGAATTGTATCTATTCGGAATTTAACGACACGATAATAAAAATTGTCGTTACTAATGTAACACAAATTGTATATTTGGAGTACTAAATAATAGTTTCGTATGACTTGTTATATTAATAACAAACAGGCTAATGTTTAAAATGATACCAACATGTTTATTGACAAATTATCGGGAATACAATACCATTATTAATATAACACATCAATGCTAAATATCATAATATATTGAACATTTATAAAATGAGCTTTACAAAAATGGTGAGTGAATTGGATAAGTTAACAATACAAAATTGAAAGGCATACTTAAAAATAGTTTCCAACATTAACAATATACAATTTAAAGGTATAACTAAATAGTTTACATCATAAACAATACAAAACTGAAAAGTATAATTAAAACGTTTACAACAGTATCGATACAAAACTGAAAGGTAAAATTCAATAGTTTACAATATTAACAATACAAAACTGAAAGGTATAATTGCATCGTTTACAACATTATCAATACAAAAGTGAAATACATAATTCAATAGTTTACAACATTAACAATACAAACTATAGTTAGCAAAACAAATTGAGAACAAACATAACATGCACATGTTCTTATATACATTTTCACGAATACAGGTTTGCTCGACATCCATATACATCAATAAAATTTAATATAACATACGTCGGATATAAAATAAAATATAAACACATGAGGTCTATTATGACCCAAAGCGCGATTGGATGAAGTTCCTATATTTTCCAAAGCTCAACGTTTGCATTTCTTTTCATAAGCATGTGAATGACTTTTATATTGGTGTTATTGTTATAAATGACAAAAATATGTATACGCATATTTCCATTAAAACAAGTATCGTATATGTCTCTTACAGCATTGCAATCTTCACTGATTGAAGTGAAAATGGTGTCCGCAACAACTTTGGACAAATCGTGCACCTTTAATAAGGAAGCCTATGGATTTATTTGTAAATAATTATCAAAAATATTAATAAATGCATTTTTGGGAAAAAATAGTATCTGCTAAATATACTGTCAAGGAATGCACTTTAAAAACAATTTGTTTGCATGGAGTGCAGTACAATGCACGCGCATTTATAACTACCGAGTCGTGTGCAATATATCGGATGGGCAAGGTGTCATTGGCAAAGGTACCCAATTGCAATGCGCTACTTATAGAAATGATTTGGTGGTTTAAAGCAATATTGCAAACGTTTTAAATTACGGTAAATTGCCAATAAAATACTTCATTGTACTTGACATTGTGGATATACATGTCAAACATACTTTGATAAGGTCGGTGGATTTACATGTCAAATATACGTTAATATGGTCGTTGGATGTACATGTCAAATATATTTTAATATTGACGGTGGATTCACAATGTACTTTGATATTGACTTATCGACACATGTTTAAAAGGTTGTCCGATATCTTTATCGTTTCGTTGTTTATTGTATAATACGATGCAATATATATGTTGACGTTGCATATTTAAGATATGCTTTAATAAAGGCTGTAGGTGTATCAAAAAACTTACGTGTCAGCAAATGTAAGATCAAGGTAACACAAACAAGGATTAGTTGTTAAGTAAATTGAGCTTTGTTTGAAACCGGACTGAGACTACGTCTAGGCGCGTATTTGTTTATAGTCTCATGTGAAACAAAAGCATATTTACTGATAGATGTCTGTGTTAGGTAAATTTTTCCGAACTAAAAATCACAATGTCTGACATATATACAAATTCAATACTCTGAAGACAAATTAGTTTCTTAGACACCAGCGAATGTACAACGACATAAGTTATAGAGCCAATGACTTAAAGTACACGTTCGAACAATGCCACTGTAGCAGTTACAGAAGTCCTAACTGTGATCATAAAGGCGGTAGGTAAGACATGTACATGTATACACGTTTTTCAAAACTCATTTCATACTAACTTTTGTAGTGCTGAACTGCATTTACATAATTATACTTTCTGCTTATTTCTGGCAACAGTACATTTATTTTATTATTTTATTATTTTTCAAACGTTCCTCCGTTTCGCCATGAATGTATAACTAAATTATGTTAAGATATGCGTTTATGTAACTGTTTCCTAACCAGTTTATGTAACTGTTTCCTAACCAGTTTACATATTTGATAGGATAATGGCAATATTTTTGTTCGGATACTCGAAGTGAACATGCAATTTGAACTTGACAATCAAGGTCAGATGTTTTTATTTGACAAAGTAGCAGCATCTTCAAGCAATATTATGTATATACATGTACATTTAATTTGTTATATGCTAATACTACACAATCTAACATAAGACCAATATCATTTTCCTCAGAAAACTACAAAACAACAGAAACAGCAACAACGAATGCTAACAAAACAAAGACTGTGGATAGCAAAGAATCTTGAAACTTCTATTTCAACAGTAAGTAAACGAAAACAGTATATCGTCCCTTGAAAGCCAGAGTATATCATCAACATATGTGCAATGAAGGGTGATACTACCGTTTGGTTTTCAATTTTCGATAAATCAGTCAGATGTAAATCGTTATTAAACGTCGACATCCACAACACATGCAGCTTCTGAAATCAGTACACTGTAACAGACCTTAATAAAATGCATAGGAGTGTATTATGTAAAGCGTTTAGTTAGCACAAAATCATATAATTCAGCTAAATGCACCTTTGTGTGAATCGTCAATTACAACCAGACCGTCTGCTATGTATCGTGCACGTTGATTGTGCACGTTATCGAATACTCGTAGGTCGAACAAAACATACAACTTCCATACAAAAATCGATGGTATGATACAGTACATGTTCAAATTCGTATAGTGTTTATCTTTTAGTTGAACTCTTATTTAACAAGCTAGACTTTCTAAACCCTACTATGTTCATCTGATGTAACAACACATAATTATCGTTAATAAGTATTTTCTAACAGAGTTTCCTGGGTCACTTCTTATGGTTGCAATGCCACGCAATATATCTCTCATATGCACATTGAGTAATACGTTTCTAAACTACATTGTTGCAGATATATTGTTGTTCAATCTTTGCAATTTTCATACAGTAATGATTCGTATTAGCCTAATAATAGACAACGTCCATTAACTGATCATTCAACCCTAGTATATAACAACGGACAAGTGTGTTGCTTTTTTGTTCTATACATTGTTGCTTTTTTTGTTTTGTTGTTGCAAATGTAAATAAACGAGAACAATCAGTTGACTGTTTATGTAGTAACCGATTTTCTATATGATGTTCAAAATGCCAAACTATATTAGACTTTCAATTTGTATCAATTATCAAGTTGTATACTGTAACTTACCATGCATGGTTCGATGGTTTTTTGTTGTCAACACAATTTAATTCATGAACATGCATAATGTAATACAATGTACAGTACATTCTTTAGTAACATGCGCTACAGAAACACCGTGTTAACGTTATTAAAATCTAACGTTATGTCAAGTTATTTTACAGCGTTTTCCGCGAGGGAGTTTATGTTCATTGCTGTTGCATGTTTAGAATTTGCAATTGCCATAGCTTTGTCAAACTTCGCATACAGGAAACTCAAAACGCGTTCAAGGGGTAAGTGCTTGTGTAAAAAAGTGACATATACACATGCGTGTAGCTTGCAAGCATATTGCGAATTATATTTCTTGTTTAGCAGTATATATATGCTGTATTTTTAGGATTTTATTCAAAGGAGCAACCATCAGCGTGGATCTTTGTGGTCAATTTCGTGTAAAATACATTTGCATTTTATCTTTCAGAACATTACACGAAGCGATTTCATTTATGGCATTATCCGATATTAACATTTCTGACGGTAATTTTAATTTAGCTATATCTATATGTAGGAATGTCATTTCAATTACTATAAGATGCTATGAATTTGTATGTATTTTACTTATATATTTTCAGGTGCGGTCACAGATTCAGAAATCCATAGGCAAGTATGTTGACATATGTCATTTATTACATAATTAAACCATGTGATTGTTCGTTTTATAATACCCTTTCTGGAATGATATATTTTGTTTGGAAATGAACTTTTATCACTAAAGACTTCATGTTTTGGTATCATAGCACATTGGCATGGCAAAAGGACGATTTCAAAAGATAATCCAAAGATCCAACA
Source organism: Congeria kusceri (assembly GCA_027627225.1). Taxonomy (NCBI): domain Eukaryota; kingdom Metazoa; phylum Mollusca; class Bivalvia; order Myida; family Dreissenidae; genus Congeria; species Congeria kusceri. The sequence continues at coordinate 27,315,257 of CM051026.1, read as the reverse complement.
TAAAAGTTACCCAAAGGTTTGATCCAGAACTAAAATTAAGGTTATATACATGTGTGTAATATTTATGTAAGATTAGATGACGAGTTTTAATGCTAAATGTAAAAGATGGTCGCAAAGCATGGACACAAATTAATACTGCCACAAAACCGTAATTAAATAAAATTGCACTGGCATTTCGCTTTCAAGTATAAACTCTAAATGTTTCTATTAATGCTATGTTTGATGCGTAAATAACTATATGAATATGTGCCATACAGGACGGATACGGAATGCGGTCGTTACTAGAATCTAGATCGAGCCGGACGTGATGACCAATCGCAGAACAGCGATTTTAAGCGTGAATGAGAACACGTAAGGGATCGCTGTTTAGTTGATGTTACCAAATTTGTTTGTTGTTTCGGTGTTGATTTTTGTGTGAGTCTATCCCGTTCCAATGATAATCAGAAAAACGTAATAAAATGTGTGCAAATTATTACAGTTCTACATGTAAGAGTGTATTGTTTTTGTTTGTGTTTAAAACGCAAGAGATCGCCTTAATTAAGCTGTTTTTTCCAAATGTGTTTGTTGCTTTGTTGTTAGTTTTGTGTGTGTTTTGTCTATCCGGTTCCAATTATAATCATTAAAGCGTAATAAAATTAATGCAATTTATAATGGTTCTTCATGTAACACTGTATTGTTTTTGTTGTTGGATTTTATGTTGCACATTCTGGGGACTGTACCGATAAACACGTTCTTGGAGAAGTTTTTGTAAATGTAAACAAAGTGTCGTGTTTTCTTTCTTCAGATATATTAATTTTCAATAGCAAGTTTTTATGTGTATCAAGAATTGTGCTACATGCTATATCTTTTTCAATAACTCATTAGGATGTTCGTTATATCTGTCGTTCAGTAATTAGTACTGCCATACAAATCATCGCGCATTGTATTTTAAATAATCATTCGATGCATGTTATATTGTGTTCTGTGTGTAAATGTATGTGATTATGTATATGTGTAATATGAACATTTTTATACTTTGTTTGATTTATACTCTTTATTACTTTTAATCATACATGTTTCGTCTTACTGTTTTACACTGTTTCTAATTGTTATTATACGTGTACAGCGTTCTTATTACTTTCACAATGATATTATATTTTGCCAGCATTTGTTCGTCTGTTTATTTGAGTGTCAGTGTTGTACTTGACCTTAACTGTTAAAAACATATTAAACTTATTGTAAGATAAATACATTCACTGTAAGCAGAGATTTTATTGAATTACACGATGTGAAGTTTCACTGGATTTAATATTAAATTTAATTAAATATTTTTCACCTAGGCAAGGCCAAATAAACATGTTCGGTACATGTGCGCATTAGTTCATCAGTTTCACCGCCGGCAGGTCGCCAACGTAACAGTACAAAAAGACAGTAGTTTCGTTGAACAATAACGGCCTGTTAATGTTCAGGTCGAGTCATCGGCTTACAAAAAGTATCTGTATATATTTCTCGTCACGTAGCGAGTGTTGATATCCGGTGCCTTGCTTTTTTACAACCGCAAATGTGACAAAGACATGACCTTTACGCCGTTCACTTTTAAAAGCTAAAAGCCTTTGGAAAAGTTTTATGAAACACACACATTTGATAAATCATGAATCCCATTTTTTTCGACAGAATCCCTTTTTTTTTCGATAGATGCACATACAGCTTAAATTTGAACATGGCATTCATTTGTCTTTACATTTTGTTCATCCCATGACATCTGTTCAGGCTAAACAGTCTTAACAAACCAGTAGTGAAACGTATATGTGCATATTATTATATGAACTAATCGGGTCATTATATATAATTATCCGCAATAACATAGAACACATTTCGCTTTGATGTTGATGTGATAATTCTAGTGCTGTATCTATGCCTCAGAGAAATCCCTTAATGGAAAATATGTTTCCATTAAGAGACGTTATCGCATGTTTGGCGAATAACGCATATATACACACAACAACAAACAAGATCCAGCACTGCGATGCTAACCTCACCTATGCGCGTCGACACCAACTCATTATGGTATTACATTCTTAGAATGCTGTTCAGTTGAATCTATACATTACCTATGCACAATATATGTTTAGATTTATATATTAAAGACGAAGGTAGATAGGACATAAATACGTACGTTTGTATTGCATTACTCATAATCACAATGTCCAAGTGTCGCCAATAAGTTCTCATTTCAAGTATATCGGCACAAAGCATTACTTTCTCTTCGAAAAATACGTCCAATGTATTGCAGATAACTAGTTACTTCAATGAATGCCTCCATTCGAGTTCTCTTTGAAACATTTATCTATTGATAGATAACATAGTTTCTGAGGTTAAAATATCCTTTCTGAGACTATGTCAAGACTGAGTAATATTCCATACATTGATTGTGATATGTCGTAGAGATCACCAGCTGCCACTGAATAATTCATGTTTGATAGCAAAATAATAGTTATTATGTTAATCATGCAATTATGTATCAAACGAAGCAAATACAATTTCTTAAATTCCATGTATTTGTTGTTGTTGTTGTTTCAAATTACATTTCTATAATAATCATTCTTAAGCCGTTGATTAATAAATCCTAGCATACGAAATGTTAGAAAAGCGTAGCTGGAAGTCAGGTTGATACATTTGAATACACGTTAGCCAAAACAGATTTGCATAAACATTAGCTAAAACAGGTTTATTTTAAAGGAGACACCTAGTTATGAAAATGGATTATGGTAAGAATTATTGATCCTGTATCAGTTCTAGATGCACTCCCTTTTATTAATTCAGTTGTTCTATATATACATTTAACACAATACATATAAGTGATGATATATTAATTTTTATAACACTTTTTTGCAAAATAAGGTGATGAAAGTGACAAAATAACTTGACAGAAATATAGTATAGAAAGAAAACCCATATCAATGTCGAAGGAAACACTAAAATATCAAGTAAATAAAAACGATTGTCAAGTTTTATGATTCGTTTTAGCTCACCTGAGCACGAAGTGCTCAAAGTTGAGCTATTTTGGTCAGTCTTTGTCCGTCGTACATCTTCCGTTATCAACATTTTACTTCTAACAACTACTTCTGCGATGGTCCTTTACCAAATTCTATCAAATTATTCTTGACATTTATTGTTGCCGTGGCAACCAAAACTAACTGGACAACGTAAAAAAATATTCTTGTCAGAAACCACTTGTTGGATTTGTAAATGGTTTTCACAGAAATGCTCTACCAAATTCCTTCAAATGATTTTAATTCGTTAAAAAACATGGCCGCCAGGGGGCGGATCAGTTTTCCTTAAATGGCTATATCGAAAACTTTGAAAATCTTATTTTCCTGAAACCACGGCTGAATTTCAAAATAATTTTACAGAAATGTTCCTTGAGTGACCCTCTTCCAAATTCCTCGAATTAATGTTGATTCGTTAAAAACATGGTCAACAGGGGGCAGTTTTCCTTATATGGCTATATTGAAAACATTAAACATGTTTTTTTCTGAAACCACTGGATGGATTTCAAATAAATTACATATACCTATTCCTTGGATGATCCTCTACCAAATTGCTTGAAATCAATTTGTTTTTCGTAAACAAACATGGCCGCCAGGGGGGCGGGACAGTTCTCCTTATCTGGCTATATTGAACACTTTCTAAGTTTTTTGTCAGAAACCACTGGTTGGATTGCGAGATAATTTCACAAAAATGATCTTTGGATGACCCGCTTGGAAGAGCTTTTCTCTGTTTGAGTGTTGTCTTGTATAAGGAAGCAAGTTTTCAGAATTCAAATGTTATTTAACCTTAAAAGGACTATGTCAACGAAACATTTGCTTCCTATTGCTACGTCAATTATAATTGTTGACATGCTCTTTACTGAGACGTGTGCATTAAATAAATAAAACAATAGAATACACAATGAAATCTTTGATACCAAAAAAAAAACAAATGAGAAAAAAAAAGGCAAAAAATAAAACCCTAAGCGGGTATCGAACTCATGACTTAGAAGCCGTACGAAGAAATGACATTATACAACGTTTTAAGCAACTGCGGTATTATTCTTGGTAAGGAGTCATTTGCAAACTTTGGTTATACAAAATTCTCACAATTCTGACGCCAAAATGTAAACAGGAAAAGGGTCTAACAAACTCAAACAATATTATAAATAGATTTTTATCTCCGAATGCGTACAATCTTTTATATTATACATAGCCTATTTTAACCGTTATAATAGTAAATTATTAATATGTAAAAGTTACATGTTTGTCATTGCCCCCTTTGAATCCCCTTTGTATGACATAGCCCTTTTAAACAAATAGAGACACATACTCCGGGTTTACAGTTATGGATGTGAATCTGAAGAGCATATGCGTTGTTGCAGATATAATTCCACACAATATTAATCAGTACTTGTATCAGCATTGTGTGCAAACAAATGTTATTTCGGTTAAATGCATTTCGCGGACTACTGTCCTTTAAATTCAAATGTTTAAATCTGACCGACAGGGGATCATATTTGCAAGATATAATTAACCATAACCAATCATGTTTATACAAATAAAAAGATAGTGGTCATTTATTATATCTGCGCGTATTACCCATTTACATTAATTTATATAAATTATATTTATGCATACCTTAATTTGTAGATAGCCAATTAAAAATTACATAGGTCTCAATACTTCAGGGGGTTTACGTGGTAGATTTTGTATCATATGTCTAGACTAACCATGTGGTCGATTTAAACTTGCATTATCTGTGCTCGATACTTCGTAGTCAGGTAAACACTGAGTCATTGGAAAGTCAGTGGCACAATGACAACGCATATATGTTTTATTAAAGGCATAGTGCGTGCATTGAATTTTAAAAGTCTGTTTACTTAGTCTACACGAATAGCGTATCTTCTCTAAATACGTTGCCCTATAAACTCTCTCAGAGCATATTCTATACTGAATATAGAATATGCTCTGGGAAGGTTCATTGGGCAACATTGTATTGACAAATATTTGAGGGTTTATAATGATTCTGTCAAACTCCACTTTCAGAGTTATTCTTTTGAAAATGAGTTAAATAACAGTATATATTATTTAATCAACACGAAACACATACATTGAAGACTTTTTATTAATTCGTTGGATTAAAGTTAAAGTTAAATTAAATGCTTATGCATACCTCAATAATCAAATACAGCGCGCATATTTAGTCTATACGTCTACCAGTATAGTGAAACAGGTGGCATCTTATTGTATTTCATCGTGCCAAGTTTGCTTTAATTTTGAATTATGTTTAATATAAATTATAATGCTAAACATTAATTTAATTTCTGAATTAAAATGTGAATCACCCTAAACTAGTGGGAGGTTCGATGCACCTTCAAATCATTTTACTGTATTCAAAGAAAGCTGTCTTGCAGTGACACTCGATGAAATCAAATCGAATACGAATAGTATCAGACGCCACATAATATATTTCAGTGCAGCACCTTATTTTAGTAGTGTGCGTTTTTTATTGTTAATCCACTGTGTTCGCTGTTAATAAATTTAACCTATGATTATGCGTTTAATTTCCGAGTCACTCTTGGAGCAGCTCCGTATGCGTTGCATTGAAACCATTTTCACCCAGAAAAAATATGCTTACATTTGTGAATACATATCAAAATGTCTCGGTCAAATATGTTTAAAAATTCAACTGTCCTGTACCTGACAAAGTTGAAAAATAAGCCAAACATGTTGACTCTAACCTTATACATTTTCTGAGATTAAATTGTATATACAAGTGTGTGTATTGTGATTAATTATGGACTAAGTGTGAGGTTCGGCATACCTTCAAACATGTTCAAAACAGTTCCAGTTTTCGTCATTTTTGTGGTGTTCTGTTGTGCGTTTTGTCGTGTGTTGCATAGGCCATTGGTCACTTGCCTTATTAAAGGACCAGCAGATGTGCCTCCTGCTCGTTTGCTCTTACCAACTCATCTGCTCAGGGCAACATGTAAACATGTAAACTGAACATTGATTTTATTGCTGTGGAAAGAACATGGTAGAAGACTGACTGTTTTTTGTGTTAAGGTTTTTGGTAAGACACATGTACCTATATTAATATATCTCATCAAATCATTTCGTCTCTTCATTGTGTGAACAGCATTAAAGAAACCAATTCAGGATCTTTCGTACGACTAAAATAAAAGTATCGTAAATCATGTGTCGGTACAGTTTTGTATGCCCTATATCTTGTCAAACATGGTAAATATCTTAAACATGTTAAATGACAACGCGTGCGTTTGCATAACGTATGCGCTGTGCGGTTGACAAACGCACTTGTTTACTACTCAAGTGAGCATTCGTGCGATCGCCAATGTTTAGTGCTCTTTACCAATCTCATTATTTTCCAATCACACACTCTTCAGTTCACGAATACACGCTGTGTTGGTACTGTTGCCATGAAACTCAGAAATATTACTGAAAATATCACCCTAGTGTTGTATAATCATGTGATGTGTACTGTACACATTCTGATGAAACTCCAGCTGCATAAACAGTAGATAAACTGCTATCTTATAAATCATTTCAAATTTAGCGTTGTTGATCGGTTGTGTATCTCACGATAACAACGAGCTAGTATCTCTTGGTGAAAAATATACATTGTTCCTTGCACACATGTGCTACGATTCAGAGTTTGAGAAACCGAGCAGAAAGGTCATTGTCACTTATTGTCAATGATTTATTTATATAGCATACATTGTAAGGATCATTACGCAGTTGTGTGTTTGTTGACTTTGCATGTCATTTTCATTGTGAAAGTTACTATTCGATTATTTTTTGTACAAATAGCACATGCATAAACTATAAAACAGTTAACAGTTTTGTTTATTGTATTTCTATATTCTTAGTACTACCGGTACTTCTTTATTACAATTCGTACATTGTGTATTCCATACAGTAAAAGCATTTTGTTCTGCTATTTGATGAACTCCACAGTGTGTTTTACATTTGTTTTATATAGTTTAAACGAAAACATGATGGGATAAATATAACACTAGGATACGTGTTGAATATAGAGACATGTATTTTGCTCTCCAAGGCTCGCGCCTTCTGTCTTCTAAGCCTCGCAAGATAATATTCTCTTTATTCAACACTAACCTAGTCTTCTCTATGTATATTTCCAGTACACTTCCATAGAACGAGCAATTGAAAGCACTGTTTATACTGTGGACACACAGTTCAACGGCTCCTGTTTACTACACGTATGCACGGGAACCTGCAATATCGTATACACCATACAGCCATACAGGGCATTCCAAGACGAAAATCTAATCGGTGTAAAAAACGTGTGACTGCTCAACATCTGTTCTTTGAACATGTGTTTTTTTGTTTTTTTTTTGCACCAACTACTTTAAATTAATAGCAAAAACGAATGTTAAAATGCAACACCACGTGCATGATAAAGGTATGCATATGTACATTGGTACCTTTAAACCAGCATGTGCCATGGTGACCTATGATGTGTCTATATGAACAATCAGAACGGGAAAATAACCGATTAGACAGAGATTCTGTCATCACGTGCTGCGGTTTCTATTGTGTATTCCCTCTGGTCGTTTTCAATGAATGTCACTATTGAATTCTCGTTTAATTTCCCTAGAAACTCTTGAAGTGTCACCTTGGCAGTTTATTAACCATGTGTTGCTAGTACATAGTATATTAATATATTCAGTCCATAAAAAAGCGGTGGCGTAAACGATATTTAAGTTTTATTCTATGATGAATCAATATGACATGCACATATAGATTGTCATCAATATATGCGACATAATATGCCATAGAAATAGTAAGTATGCAGAGTTTAATATCAGAGTCCTTTGTCAAACGATTTTGAAATTATAAAGTAAACTGTCCATAGGCTCCCATATACAACGTTTAAACTACTCTCTGCGCGTTATTCGCGTTTAAACTACGCGTTATTCGCTACGAGCTGGGTTTATTTCAAGGCTAGAAGTGTTTAAATAGTTAAATACTACAGTTATTTTAAAGGTTATACATTTTCATACGTATTAAATCCGTTATTTATGAAATCGTTTTCTTTGAGAAACGTTATAGAAAAGGGCATGTCTGCCGAAGACTTGAATCTTTCAACTCAACTGTACAATTGATTTTGTATGGGCAATGTCGTAAATAATTGATAGTCATTCGCACAGTTTGTTTTAACATATTCACAGACACGCAGCTTGAATTTACAATTCACATCGATACATAATTTTTTATATGACGTCAACAACATTGGGACATTAGCTCTTTACTAGGGGTTGGAGATTTTCTGAAAGCAATAATTATAAATAATTTAATTGTATAATACTTCAACATATGTGTAAAATAACGTTTTTAAATGCCACCCTACACTGAACAAGAACGCTACAAGAATACAGACAAACTATATATAAGGAATATATAGAAAAAAAAACAAAAAAAAAACAGGACAACTGTTCTGAATTTAAAGTATACACATATATTTCGGTTAGAAAGATCATTTTTAACTGATGATTATAAAATGTATCGTTATAACATTTTAGAGACATAAATGCATTTATATAAATTACTTGGTAGGTGCTTGCATGATACACCATATTCTCAGTGTTCATTATAAATTTTTTTTTTTTTTTTTTTTTTTTTTTTTTTTACATAGCAACATATACTTGGTTTAATCCACTATAATATATGCTATGACATGTATAGAATTTATGTAGTAGAGAATCAATAAATGCATAAATACAGGAGAACAACAAAAGGATAAAGGACAAAAACAACATGGTAAATGTTACAGCATTTTTATCCATCAAAATATATCAATGCTGATTGAGGGGAGTGGGTGTATAAAAATAAACAATAACAGTTAATATTTTAACATTAATAAATGTATTTAATTTCAGCTGCAAAATAATTTTAAAATGTTCATACAGCCCTTTCTTTCTTCAGACAGGCTAGTTTTTTCAATAATTGTGCATGATAAGTTTAGAAGTCTTTTTAAACCTTCTAATGCGGGGATGGTGTTTCTTCGTTTACAAAGAAAAATGTAACGCTTTATATCTAGACAAAATAGATTATAGGCTTTTTTAGGTGAGCCTAAGATGAATGATTTAGAATTCATTGCAAATTCAGCATCAATTTGATAAACAATATTGTTTACATCGGATAAGAACGCTTGAACAATTGTGCAATCCCAGAAAAGATGTATAAGTGTTTCTGGTTCAGTTTTGCAAAAAGTACATTTGTCACACTCAACTATTTTCATTTTGGTAAGAAGGCTGTTGCAACCTAATATGTTATGAGTTATCCTAATTTGGAACCATTGTAAGTAAGAATCTTGTGTGACATCAAATATCCAACTATGTAAAAACTTCCATTCGGATTCATGAATGTTAAAAATACTATTCCACTTTTCACGACATGAAGGAATTTCTGGATTGTTGATGAAAGTTTTATATATAACAGCATTACCTTTTGTATACATAATTAATGACTTAATATAGCTTGGTATTAAGGGGAAACATGTACCCATTATTTCTGTGTTGTCGGCAATATGAAGAGATTTTAAATAGACTTTAATAGATTTTGTAATACATTCATATTGCAGGAAATTCACTGAAGTTCCAATTCTCTTGCTAAATTCCGATCTATCTAGAAATGACTTATCATTTTTCATAAGATCTTTAACATAACGAATTCTTCGATCATACCAAGCTTTGACAAAAATTGGTTCATTACCAACCAACAACTTGTGATTATAAAACATAAGTAATCCTAAAAACTCGGTTATAGTAGTTATAACATATTTATCAATAAAATCTATGTATGACTGAAATACATCTGCCCAAAATGGGTTTTTACATTGTTGTAGAATATTTTGAACATAGACCTTACCAAAATTGAATAAGTGGTTAATATTTACAATATTATTGCAAACTAAAATACACCACTTGCTATCGGCACCTGGTATTAAACGCTTAAACCAGGTTAATTTGATGCTATTCATGTATGCAACAACATCGAGCATTTTCAATCCACCATCAGTATAATCTTTGACTAGAACTTTACTTTTTATTCTTGTTTTACCTTGCGAGACAAAATCATAAAAAAGACTATTAAGTTTATGCAAAAATTGTGTATTTGGTCTTGGTAGGGTAGCAAACAAATTAGTTAAGTGTGGCAGTAACAATGATTTAATAACTGTTATTCTACCTATGGGTGTAAGTTCTATTTTATTCCATGACTTTATACAATTACTTATTGTATCAATTTTGTCTTCGAAATTTAACGATATCATTTTATCTAGGTCAACATCAAAGTTAATTCCAAGTAATCTGAAACAAGTATTTCCCCAATTGAGCTTCCATTTTGTTTTTATTGACCGTGTACTATATTTTAATGCACCAATCCAAATAACATGTGTTTTTTTTCAAAGTTAACCTTTTGCCCAGAAATCAAAGAAAAATCTTGTAGAATATCTAAAGTAGATTTGAGAGAGGCTTCACTTCCATCCAATAGTAAAGATGTGTCATCAGCAAATTGCGAGATTTTATATTTAACGCCGTTAATAAAAATTCCTTTTACATTTTTACTGATTCTTATTTTTGCAGCTAGTATTTCGGCAGAGAGAATGAATAAGTAGGGGCTAATGGGGTCTCCTTGACGACAACCGCGTTGTATTTCAAAGAAATTAGTTAAAAATCCATTCAGCTGAACTGCTGTTAAAATTTCTGTATAAAACAACTTTATCCATTTCATGAATGAAGGACCAAAGTTAAAAAATAATAAAGTGTTATTAATAAAATCAAAAGATAATGTGTCGAAGGCCTTTTCAAAATCTATCATCATTAAGAGTCCCGGAATATTATATTTTTCAGTATGATTCATTATGTCATAGATAAGACGTATGTTTTCACCAATAAACCTCCCTTTAACAAATCACTAATATATCTAAAACCGATTTAAGACGATGAGCAATTGAACCTGAAGCTAATTTGTATATAGTATTCAAAAGAGTTATAGGTCGCCAGTTTTTTTAAAACTGTTTTGGTTTATCCTGTTTAGGAATGCAGGTAATAATACCTTGTTTTTGTGTCACTGATAGTTCACCATTAGTAAATGCAAAATTTAGGGACCTAACTACAAAATGGCCAATTTTATTCCAAAAAACTTTAAAGAAATTTGTTGTAAAGCCATCCAACCCAGGACTCTTATCATTTTGCATAAGTTTAAGTTTATGTGAAACTTCTGGATATGTGAGAAGGCCTTCTAATAAATCTGACTGGTCGCTGTTTAGTTTAGGAATATGAGAATATTCTAAAAAGTTAGGGATATCAATTTTGTGGTTATTGTTCACTTTAGAGTATAAATTTTTGTAAAAACCCTCAGTTTCTTTTAAGATTTCGTTTTGATTATATATATAATTTCCATTGCTTGTGTCTAGAAATGGTATAACTTTGTTCATGCAGTAATGTCTTTCTAGGCTACAAATTAGCTTTCTTGGCTTTTCTCCATTGTCAATCCACTCTGCCCTTGACCTTATAACATGGACTTTCATTTTTTCATCTCGAATATTTTGTAACTCCGTTTGCATTTCGAGAAGTATTGATTTGTTTTGGTCATTTATATTAGTTTCTATTTTTTCAATCTCTTCTAGTAAAGTTTGTTCTCTATCCCTCCTAGTTTTATTTTTATAAGATGCATAAGATATTGTTTTACCCCGAATTGCCAAAAGAAGATTTTCTAAAAAAGTTGATCATTGATTAAAAAGTGCATATCTTAATCATTTACAATATTAATGTTATCAAAATTATAAACCGGTAAGGCATACTGTTTCTTAACTTCTTCAATTTTTTGGTTTATACAGTTTAAATAATCTCAGTCCAATAAAAGTGAGTTGTTAGCAGATGTATTGCATATGCAGATACGATCTATGGTATATTTGTTTTCGAGTGGTAAATAGTCGATACTATTCATCATGTGTTGTTCGTAATGTATAGTACATGTTAGCAATTGTTATACATTTGCAGATACGATCTATGGTATATTTGTTGTCGAGTGGTAAACGCGCGCGTACGTTATCTGACATAACCTAAATTGCAAACGGTTAAATCCCTACAATACTCAAAATATCTGACTAGTCCAATATTGCGCCCTATAATACAGACTAGCTTGCAAGCCGCTGACTTTATATTTTGTGAAATTAAAGGCGCATACATTATTTTAGATATTTAAGACATTGTAAAATGATTAAACGGCAATGTGTAAGCTCCTGTTTTAATATTAGTTTAAGTGTCTATAATACTGGTAAAGCGGTTTATTAACATGTTTAAATACACTGTGTTTGGCAGCACATTACTGCAGTTCGATGGAACAACAACTAAAGAGTAAATGTTATTTTAAACAATTTGCATGTCTTATACTTTCGAATAGTGTGGCGATTATTTGATTATTGAATTATTGTATTGTATCTATGGTAATGAATTTCAACGTCCATTGGACGCTATGAAACAAAATTTGTATATGATTTGTATATACATATACATATTCCATTGTAAGCGCCTGTATACATCTAATAAGTGCTCGCATATAAATCACGCATTGGTTAAGTGTCTGTACGCCCTGTATCGCGTCATCGCGCAAACATGTTTTTTTTCCATACCAAACGCGGTGTTTGCATAATCAAATTCGAGGCCGTTCAAAACGCTACATTGAAGACTGTCTATACAATACAATAGCCTTGTGAGCGTAGTTTTCTTATCAGTGGCTAAAAGAATGAGTGCGTGTTTGCAAACAAAACAATTTACATGTGTAGAAAGTTATCCAAGGACATTTACAAAGTTTCCTATTATAGATCGTAACTTAAGCTTTTTTAATATTTAATCCAATGCATTTTGGTTACAAAATGGCAAAATAGTAAACCTATCCGATATATTTAGAAGTTAAAAAAATTATACGCAAAAAGACCTATCAATATAATAACCACAGACTTTAGTAATTGTATGCATTTAATAACTTTACTTTTCGATAGGGTGCGTAGTTAATTCGGGAAGAGATCATAACGGCTTAGTATTTTATTGTAATAATGATAGTGAGCTAGCTATAGGACGACCGACTATTTAATATAAAATAACGAGAATAAATAAATACAATATTGATCACTACTTTCGACGGCTACCGGTTAGAGGTTTCGGGAAATAATGAAAGCCTAAAAATACTCTCCTTGGTTAAGTCATGAAAACTACAGAAGGGAGCTACTTCGTTCGTAGTCTGCATGAGTAACCCCGCTGTATGCACATCTGTTATGGCTAGCAGTTTATACTTACAATTTATATTGACAATGTCAAATGCCATGCGTTTACCCTATCCAAAACTGTGTGCGCTTTTTACAACTTGAAGTAAACTGTATATAAGCATTATCCTTCAACACGAGTTCATGGGTATAAATTGAAGCCAGCAAAGTTTTAGAACCTATAACTCACAAACTACATGTGCATATACCCACTTACAACTTCGTTCATTGTCTTACTCTTTATTTAAACGTTTTGAAGAGGGTTTTCTGTTTCCTTAGTTCTTAGCCGATTTTATACGCTTCGTATCATATAATTTAAATCACACAAATTGAAGCATTCGGCACAGAGCGTTACATCAACTTATAACCACACTTGGTTCAAACAGTTTAAACAGTTATATTGTTTCTTCAAATGGTAAATGTTAAAGACGTTAAAGTTGCATTTTTCAAAGTAATTATCCAAATACACAATAAACGTAAAACAAGGAGTCAATATAGAACAGCTTTTATGAGTTTCTAAATGACTTTAACCTTTTACATGTACACAAATTATTGGCCATCAAGTATTGCATGTAGTTCGTGAATAAAAGTCATATCGTTTTTTTACCAGAACGTTGTCGATATGAAATCATTAACGACTCTGTATTGTGTCAATATTGACACAATACATTATTGCGGATTTATTGTCGTGATATAGTACAAGGATTTGGTATAAGGGAGTCTTAGCGTTTAATTGTCAAAACGGTTGTTCCTATTCATCGCATCTACAGGCGAATGCTGTTGTAGTTAGTTTTGTCCGAAACAAATATGTTCATGTAAGAAACGCACACAAACCTTTCCTTGAATATATTAACATAAAAGTACTCGTTAAAAATACCGTCGTGACATGGCTGAATAAATTAAACAACTCATGAAGTCATTGCATTTTAGCTTTTTATTACATATTGAAAGTCCGCACTGTTATTGATTCAATAAAAAAAATACCGCTAAATTTGACACACAAATGCACAATGACAAATGGTGCGATATGTTCATGCGTTGCGCGGATGAAAAACGCATGACTATTTAGTACTCCAGTGAGCATTTGTGCGGTCGCCCATTGTGTATTGGTCTTGGCTAACCCCATGCATTTAGATAAAAATATATACGTCGTGTTAGTACTTTTTCTGTGAAACACGGAAATGTTACTGTTCATATCGTCCTTGTTCTGTATAAGCATGTGTTAATTATGACGCAACTCCAGCTGCAGAAACCGTATACAATTACAGAAATGCATTCACATTTTAAAGGTGCAGTTTTACAGTTTTGGGCTGTAAGAAATACCTTTTTAAAACTGACATTGCGCTTTTCTATAATACATTTTGTGTTCATATTTCTTCTTGTGCAAATTTAAACTTTTGACAAAAATATGTTATTTTGCAAGAAAAAATGTTACATGGTAGACATACACTAGTCTTTTTTTCACAAAAATAAAATCCAAATTGTTATATGTTGCAACCAAAGAAGCATAACAAACACAACTTTTCTATAGATTCTACAAATGTTTGTTTTAAAATAACATTTTTAGAGAAAGGTTTTTCCCAACCCCAAACTGTGAAACTGTCCCATTAAATAAGCATTGCTTATCGGTTGCTTATCTCTTGATGAAAATCAACGATTTGCCTCGTATTAAAAATATATAGGTTGTCCTTTAAACATTACATATTATGTAAGTATTTTTTAAAACTGATTGTTGTATTAAGAAACAATCGTATTTATACTGTTCATTACTCTGGGGTGGTTAATATAATAAACAAGATGGACTGGCGTTTACAATGCGTATATTTACGGTATATTTACAATAACAAGACTGACTTAAATACACAAAAACAATATAGCATATACAATGTAACAAGTATATGTGACGCGTTCAGCGAAAATGAGTCCTTTGGAGGTAACGACGTTATCGAGAAAAAAAGGGATTAAAATTCCTACACGATTTTCTCCAATTATTTCCTTGTTTATTTAAGCGTGCATGTCATTAACATGCATTAATTTCGATATAAAATGTCATAAGTAACAAACTTAATCTCTTTAGCCCTTAAATATTGTGAAACCAATACATTTTACTGTTTTGTAACCAGTATATTAGGGTAATTTCCCTCGAGCGGAAAGTGTCGCTAGTCGCCATTTTCTGTAAACAATGTCGTTGATATCGAAAATGTTCTTGTTTTTTTTTGTTTAATTTTAAAATAAAAGCTGTATTGTTGGAATTTATACATGGAAAACCAATTTCAGCAGGTACATATGGTATTTGCTGTTATTGTCATTGCTAATCTATCGAATTATTTGCCTTTTCCTTGTAAAAATTATCAGCAGAGTTTGACCCCCCTAAGTATTTTTGTCAGACAATACATTCAAGTGGCGGCAATTTCAAATTGTAATTTCTTAATAAAATAACTTAAAAAAGTCAAATACATATTATAAGTGTACTAGTTTTGATAACAACATTTTGGAAAAGCTTTTACTTTTTATTAATAAAATGCGTATATAATTATGCCAATAAATATTAATGGAAGTCTTCAAGACATTATTATGTGTTTTGCACTTTTTTTCATATAGACTTGTGGTTTGTCCACGTTTTATGTTGAACTCATGCCTGCGCATTGATCGCACTTAAAAATTATGTTTTTGCATGATTAATGTTTTAAATTGTCATTGAAACCAATAAACATTTCTACTTATTAGTATTAACAATAACAATTGGCAAAGAAACTTAACTGCATAAACAAACTTTTAAAAAGGCAAGTTGTATTCTTCTAGACGTTTCATGTGGTTTGTGAATTCTGATCGGCTGGCCCATAGCAGGTACCCTAAGAAGCCCAGACAGTTGCACTCTTTCTTATATCATATTCCGATTGTTTTTTAAGAGCATTGAATTAATTTAAGGTATGGCCTGATTGACCCGCCACATTGCTTTGTAACTGTAAGGACATTTGACCAACCAAAATATATGACAATACAAATGTCTTCAGGAGTTTTTACTACTTTAAATAGTATTTAATCATAACATGAGTACACAATTTTGATTATGGTTAATGTAACGTTCATAAAACTGCTAGGTTGGCTGAATCCACCAGAAAGAATGTGGCTGTGATGCAACAGCAACTATATTTTTTGTATTTGTTTTTTAAAGAAGCAAGTGTTTTTCTTGCATATGAAGGCTTGGCGCCAGGAAAAGGGGCCAACACAGGGGCCCACCCAGCAACAAGCTTCCTCCGCCATTACCTTAAATACTATGGTCATGGTAAGAGGTATGCTCAATTCCACTTCAGCAACTGTGATGGACAGAATAAACATAATACTCTCATGGTCTATGCTGTGTGGATAAAATTGACTGGTAAGTATTCTGCTTTAAAATGCTTATAGTTATACATAATTCATATGCCATTCATATGTTATTTTCTTTGACACTGGGATGATATAATTTATTACCATGGAAAATGTGCACATTTTCCACATTGTTTAAAAAAACAGTCCCAACGCCTAATGTATTTAACAGAATATCTTCATTTGTTGGATACTCTATCTTAAAACTGCTATCTTAAATTTATATATTATATTTTGAAGGAATACACTAGGGGATCGAATACTCCTTGATGCTAGCAGGCCACACCAAGTTATCAAGTGACTGGCATCTGTTGGCTGTGGGAAAACAAATAGCGACATATGTATGCATATGTTACCATGCAGGTATTATGAGCTATGAACCGAGTATTATTCCACATGATATTAGATGATCATGTCACAAAATTACAGAAACCATACCGAGCTTGAGAGATTAATCTGATGATGAATGCCATAAGAAATCCTTACTGTATGTACATTTTAATTAAAGAACACATCTATTAAGGACTTGATAGTTAATGAATGACATTAAATTATATTATATTATGTTTAAATTTAGGACCTATAATTACAAAAAATCATGAGGGATTATTGTAACAAAATCATACTTGTACTGTACTATTTATACAGGACACAGCTACAACAGTCATGAAGTCGTGCGGGTTTGACAATAATATGCCAAATCTGGTTTCTTCAGTAGAATGTAGATACACCTCGTGTTGAACGCTTACTGATGGTCCTGAGGTAAAAGTGAAATGTGGGGAGGCCAGATGTCAACCTTCAGACTGATGCAATGGCGAACCAAATATTTGGGCCAGGTTTCACCGTTTGTCTTCAGAAAGGCAGTGGTATCTCCATGATGGAATCTGACAGTTTCGTCGTACAACTGTTGCTAACCTGCCAATTACCTCTAGTTCCTAAATGGGATCATCAAAGACACAAAATGAAATGAACGTGTTAAATGTTTGTTTTCATGTGTACACATTCATTAATGTTTGATCATAACTGGACAATAGGAATGTGTTTTTCCATAACTGTTACACTTGACAAAAGCTCTAAAATTCGTTCTAAGTTGACCAGGGCCCTATTCACAAGCTCTATAGGGAAAACCTAATTAGTTTTTAAATCACAAAATTCTTTAAGTCAATGGATGTTTCATGAAGAAGTATTTTTATATTTAATTGTTTTAAACTAGTAAAAATTGCTTAAGTGTTTAGTATTTTACGATTTTGCAAACAGAAATAATTAACACATGTATAACATATAAGTACTATTTAAGATTTCCATTTGAAAATGTTTGATTACTGGCCCAGTACAATTACCAGTATCTTATTATACTCTATGACATGTATCTTGTGTTCATGTGGACAAAACCAAAGTATTCTAAAATTGGAAAAGTTTTAGTTGTTATTTGTAACGATGAAGAATTAATTACCCTGTATTATGTTATGGGTAATTGATCTAGTGTTGTCAAGTTTGAACAATTGATACTAGTACTTTTTTTTTTAACCTGCCGTTTAAAGATGTAAGTAACACAAAATTATATCGTTAATTTTGTTCATGTGTTTAATATTCAATTAAACAATACTAGTGTGCGTGCTAAAACTATACAGGTTGTTTTTAAAAACACATGTGACATGCATTACTTAAACCATTTTTGCATGTTTGTTATACAGGCCCCATTAACATCTAAAATGCTGTTGCTATGGAGACATTTACTGTCTTCAACAATGTGTGCATTCGATGAAATTAATTTTTTATGCATCAGCTTAAGTGTGCATATTAAGAAGAAGTATATTGGCCGATAGAAACAAATATTATGGATATCATATACGTAACACAGTTTATTATTCTTAAACCTGCATACTTGTAAATTGATTCCCACAGGTTTGTAAAGATATTTCATGGCAGTGCATTTATCAAAAAAATGTACTTGCATAAGCTTCTAAATAAGATGGTGATGCGCAAATGCAATGTGTTCACCAAGATTTTGGTAAAATAATTGAAATTGGTAATCAATCTAAATAACTAATTTTCTAATTTGGTTACCGTGGAAACTGTGCTCTGAAACATTTTTTTGTAACAATGTGAGGACAAAATGAAAAATAATTATTTATGTTATACAACTGTAGTATAGTCTTTTATAATAGTGTTGTCATTTTGTATTGTTTGTATATCAATATAAGTAATATAAAGTGTACTTTTTTGTTCTTATGTTTGCACGAAATTTGACATTTTGTATTATACGGTGGTATTACGTTTCTGGCAATATCTGAAAAACTAAAACTGATAGAAACTTAATTTTGTCAGTGTTTTATTTCTTAAATATAGTACTAAATGAAAATGTAAACACTGAAAACGTGATTTTTCATCCATAGGACCCATTTTTGCAGGATCGGTCACATATCATTTGCATAAAATGGGGTTTTATCATGCTTCGCTGCTTACCAGTGCGGTTTTGTTATCAGAGTGGTGGCAACATTGGCGATAATTGCACGGTATAATATGTCTACATATCCTATGTTGATTCTACAAGAAACGAACGACGATTTTAAATAAACATAGTATGCTATTTACATTACTCATGCAGTATGCTATTTACATTACTCAAGCATTATGCTGTTTACATTACTAACGCATTATGCTATTTATATTACTCATGCAGTATGTTATTTACATTACTCATGCAGTATGCTATTTACATTACTCATGCATTATGTTATTTACATTACTCATGCAATACGCTATTTGCATTAATCATGCAGTTTGTTATTACAATACTCATGCAGAATGCTAATTACATTATTCATGCAGCAAGCTATTTACATTACTAATGCAGTATGAAATTTACATTACTCATGCAGTATGCTATTTACATTACTCATGCAGTATGCTATTTATATTACTCCTGCAGTTTGCTATTTGCATTGTTCACGCATTATGTTATTTACAATACTAATGCAGTATGCTATTTACATTACTCATGCAGTATGCTATTTACATTGCTATTGCAGTATGCAATGAACATTACTTATGCAGTATGCTATTTACATTACTCATGCAGTATGCTATTAACATTACTCATACAGTATGTTATTTACATTACTCATGCAGTATGCTATTTGCATTACTCATGCATTATACTATTTACATTACTGATACATTATGCTATTTACATTACTCATGCAGCAAGCTATTTACATTTCTAATGCAGTATGCAATTTTCTTTGCTCATGCAGTATTTTATTTATATTACTCATGCAGTATGCAATTGAAATTACTCATGCAGTATGCTAATTACAATACTCATGCAGTATGCTATTGACATTACTCATGCATTATGTTATTTACAATACACATGCAGTATGCTATTGACATTACTCATGCAGTATGCTATTTACATTACTTAAGCAGTATGCTGTTCACATCACTAATGCATTTTGTTATTTACATTACTCATGCGGTATGCTTTTTACATAACTCATGCAGTATGCAAGTTATATTACTAATGCAGTATGCTATTAACATTACTCATGCAATATGCTATTTAAATTACTCATGCAGTGTGCTATTTACATTACTCATGCAGTACGATATTTACATTATTCATGCAGTATGCTATTTACATTACTCATGCACAAATAGTCGCAAGTATTCCGCATCATATATTGTACTATATTTGTGTCAGCGTCAGAGATTTTTTGCCCAAATGTCATACTTGGGCGAAATTGAGTTTTTGGTATCATTTAAAAGGTCAATGTATTTCGATCACAGAAAATGTAATAAGACGTCAATTTTCAATAATTTAAGGTATATTTTTGGCATTTTTGAAACGTCGCCATAACAACCAAAACTCATTTTGTCCTTGTTTTCTTTCAATTAATAGCGACATCCTTACATGCTACTGAAATACAAAGAAAGCATGCATCATTGTAATACAGCATGCATAACATGTATAGCACATCTGTGGATACATCAAAGCAA
The DNA here is from genome assembly GCA_027627225.1 of Congeria kusceri. Classification (NCBI taxonomy): domain Eukaryota; kingdom Metazoa; phylum Mollusca; class Bivalvia; order Myida; family Dreissenidae; genus Congeria; species Congeria kusceri. The sequence goes on along the minus strand of CM051026.1, from coordinate 27,294,566 downwards.
TAATTTTCTTATAGTGAACCGTTGTCATTGCAGCCAAGATCCAAAACTAGAAACTACAATCAAACTTTGGATTTTTTTTAACTTTCTTTGTTGTTGGGAATTAAACAATGCCATTGATTAAATGCTAAATCTATCTAACAAGCTGTTTGCACAATAAGTAATTGTATATGATTCAGGTTTCCAAGTAAAACAGGTGCTCTGTACACATAAATGATATCATAAAAACAAAAACAAATGAACTGATAACTGATAAAGTAAAAAATATTGGAATTACTCAACTTTCTTTGTAAATGGACGAAGAATTGCAATTAATTAAATGTGAGTGCACTTTGATACTTAAAATAAATCAGTCTACCTTTCCTACAAGATTTTTGCACAATAAGAAGTTGTATATAAGAGGATTGACCATGTAAAACAATCGTTGTCTACGGTGCAAAGAGATCTCAAAATCGACAAAATGTGTACAGATAACTGATACAACTTTCCTTATATGCACAGGCTATTGAAGTTTGTTAAGTTCTTTATCAGTGTTTGGAAACATAATTATCATGTAACAGACATTTATTGATATATCCTTGCAATTATATCTTGATCTAGTTGCCATAATCACCAAATTCAAATGTTATAGTTGTAAAATTGGACTTTAAATAGGGTACCCGTGTAGCAATTTTCATGTTCGTTTTAACATTGTGTACGTAAACAACTTTGATTGCCAAAATAGAAATGTATACCAAAACTAAAACAGTCATACAAAGTATGGGCAACTGTGCTTGTTTGAGAAATAGTGGACTCTTAACATGTAGGCTGGTGAACCTTTTTATCAATCACGCTACGTCTTTAATGTGTAAATTTACAAAACAAGGGTTGAACAATATCTTTAGATTTTAAATTGAATTCAGATGTTAAAATAGTATGTACGCTATTGTGATTAATGACACAGTATATAAACACTGGAACTTAACGACTTACAACGATATGCATTTGTCGATTGAAATTAGTGTATTGTAACCTATATACAACAAAGAAAAAGGACGCCGTGGGGTCATCGTTAGAACGCAAGAACCCCAAGGACGCCTTAGGTCGCCGATCGACGGCAACTACTTTGAACTTGTTCAAAATAAACCCCTGAGGACGCCATGGGTAAAGAAAAACGCAGTTTGAACGCGAAGAACGCCCGAGGGATGTATAATTGACGCACTAGAGTTGCCGTGGAAACGCAGATTATTGGTTTATAGAATTTCCGGAGACCCTACGGCGTGTCTATTGCGTTCTTAGTGCGTCTTTGTGGTTCATATCACGACTTATTGCGTTCATGGCGTGCTTACTACGCAGTCAGAGCGTTTGTTATTGAAATTCTTTTGTTTGTCTGCAACCATTCGACGTCGACCATGCGTCATTTCAACTTTGGGGCTCCATCTACGACTATGGCGTTTGCACCGCGTTCCTAGCGCGTCCCTTTGGCGACGATAGCTTTCATTTTAAAACTCAATTTTTCGTTTCCATTCGTTAGTGTCTCTCAAAGTCACTCTCAAAGACTTAATGTAATGGTCAAAGAAGAAATTGATAATTTAATGCTGGTACAACAAAATATTCTTGTCCAGAAGCAGTAGTAGGAAAATGATCATCGACAAGCTTTACGTCTCTATACGAAGAAGAAAGAGAAGGGCAAGGCAAAGCAAATGCTGGGTTAGACCATGGCTTGGTGAAGTCCGCAAAGAACAGTTCGGTGTCTACAACCGCCTCACCCCTGAGTTAAGGCAGGAAAAACCTGCATCGTTCCTGAACTTGCTTTGGGTCCCACATGAAGTGCTTTATGAGTTGTTTAACTGTGTCCGTCAATGTATTACCAAGCAGGATACAAACTACAGGAAACCAGAGAACAAAGCTCGCAGCCACTCTACGCCCTCTGGCTTCTGGAGACGTTTACGCCAGCATGAAGTTCGACTTCCGACGAATACTTTGTCTCTCGTGATTAAGGACGTCTGCCAAGCCATCGAAGACGAGTACAAGAATAACGCGATGAAGTGCCCTACCACTCCTGGAGAATGGATTACAGTTTCGGCAAACTTCGAGCGCCGCTGGAACGTCCCTCATTCATGCGGTGAACTTGATGGAAAGCACATAGCCATAAAAAAGCCAACCAACAGTAGCCTGTACCACAACCTTGAAGTTGTTCGTCTCCATGGTATTAATAGGACAAGTAGATGCGAACTACAACTTTTAATGGGTAGATATGGGGGAGATAGCTACATGTCTGAGGCCATGATCGAAAATGACTCAGAGAGTTTCTCTCCGATTGATCAGTAGGATTGCCCATACTTTCTTCTTGGCGACGATGCCGTTTGTCACGGACACACATGATGAAGCCCTTCGCAGCGCGGAACCTTACAAAGGAACAGCAAATCTACAACACTACCACATCTCCCTTGCCAGAAGCATAATGCCTTCGGTATTCTAGTCCAGCGTTGGCAGGTTTTGTTAAGGACTATGCAGCAGACGCCTGAGACAGCAAAATTAATTGTAGAGGTATGTGTCTGCCTCATAAACATGATACGAATGCTCTTCCCAACACTACAGAACGCAAGTATTGACCATAAAGTTGGCCTTGGTTCGTGTCGCAACGACGTCAACATGATTGACGTGGAACGCAAGAGGTGCAAACAGCACTGCAGCGAAGAAACAACGTGACTATCTGAATTTGTACTTCAACACAGTCGCGGGACCAATTCCTTTACAGGACAATATGATATAGACATTAACGTGCATGAAAACGTAGTGAACGAGAAAACTGTGTACTAGTTAGTTTGATTTTATTTACACTTTGAAACGTATTCTTGTGTCACAAGAGTAAAATATAATTTTGTAAATTATGATATTATGACAGAAACATGATTACAAAATGTTTTGTTTTGTGGTATGTATGAATAATATATTTATGTTGAATTCGAACTATATAAAGGAACGATCATCAAGGTGTTTAAAACAGCGACATAGTAGTGTGCGTGTAAAATAATTCGAATGAAAACTTAAACCATTTAGTACGTCAGATATTTACGGGACTTGTACTGGTACTTGTACGCGTGCACATCATGTGATGTTCTAAACATGTATATAAATATATGTATATATATTACACTAATTGATTTTTAGACGGGCCGATGTTTGACGGGTCGAAAAGCCAATCAGATTGCAGAACCGATAAACATTTGTTTCATCCACCATTTTGTCCGTCAAACTTACCTACATGTCGAACATCACAGTAATTGTTATATTTTGTTATTCGCCATTGGGTGGCGTGTAACCTTTAGAAGAAGGAAAAGTGAAAGTCCGTTCAGTGCTACGGAATTCCTAGATTCTAAAAATAACGTGCATTTTGACGTAGATTTAGTTTACACAGTCACAGGATTTAAAAGCATAAGTGGTGTAGGAGAATTCAAGATAAATAAACTCGTAGATCTGCCTCAGAATGTAAAACTATCGACATGTACTGTGAATGTATGTTCAGAAAGGGATTATGTATACGTAAGTGTTTTCCATATTGGTTAAACACGGATTTATTGTCAAAGTTTCCATTTTATCGGGAGCATCTTGATTCATTGTACTGCTCCTTCTATGAAATCGACATCACCTTGAAGAGTGACCGAAGAAGATTCCAATCTTGAACGGACTTTCGTTAATACGCCGATCGGACACAAAACTACCAACCAAGTATCGAAAAGTGGCCGTTATGTGTGCGAAAAATGATTGAAAACAAACGTTCACATTCCATCATCAAAATGGCGTCCGGGGGAAAGATGAAGAACGATGAACTGTAGATCTCGTACACTTCATTATTTCTGAACAACTTTTGTTTTATTACCTGATATAAATACTTAGGTAGGGGTCAACATATAAAAACATTGCGTTAAATGAACAACTGCAATTAAATAGTAGAGGGTCAAATGGATGTTTTTTGCAATTAGAGAACTGTCAATGAGAGCAATAAAACTGATAAAAAGCAAAACAAAGGGGGACTATGCGAGCTTAGCAACATACCGTTGCAATATACACATAACTGGTTCCTCAGTCAGTAACTTAACATTCATTAGGTGTATCAACATGGCCACTGCAATAGAAATAACGTCATCATCATCAACACTATCATCATCATAACCTCCATCATCATCACAGCTATCGTTATCATGATCATTACACATCATCATCATCTTTATCATCATCAATTCTTCAGAATCATTATTATCGTCACCATCACCACACATAACCATCATCATGATCGCCCTCAAATCTTTGTGAAAATTGCATCATCATTAAATATCCGATTCTGTCTTAAATACTTATTTAATGGTACTAGAATGACAAAATTGATATTTTTATTAAAATCCGTTTTTTAAAGTGATGTCTGTGTTGTTTACATTTCAGTCGAATCGTCAAGATGCTGCTTACGTAATTTATTTAAACTTCCGGGCCCAGTTTTCTTTCATAATAAATCGATATTTGTGTTTACTTTGTGTGGTTGTACAAGTCCGTAAAAATACAAGTTAGAACCGTTATACGCATACACTTATCGATACAGTTAAATCAGACGATTTATAACGACAGACGATCCCAGCGTGTTTATAAACAGAAAATCACCCTCCTCTTTATTCACTAAATGGCTTATTCCCTCATTATCAACACAATTTAAACCGACTAAAGAACATGAGTTAATAAAGCATCATACAATACCTAAGAAAGTTGCATCGCCTCTTTCTTTTTATCTTTGGAGAACATTTTTCCAAATAGGCAAAGCACGTTTTAAAACCGCATCTCTCAAAATGGCGCATGCCACCCAAAGGTCAGATACGGATTATCTTTCTATGTTTACATTTGGTGTGAAGGTCGTGACGTCAGAAGCCAAACTATGTTAGATACATGTTTAGAACGAAATATTGTGCAGTCAAATTTTGCAAGCGTTTTTCCGAAATCGACCTGAACGCCATTTTGACGAAAAGTCATCTATATCAATAATTTTACGTTCAGGATATGTGGCGATCGATAACATTTCAATTTACGTCCCCTGTTAGAATTATACCATATAAACATGTTACACTAGCCAAGACAAACGAGTCTAACATGGCATTATTTACGATATATCCGCACTAGGCAGTATTTTAAGACTCCATAAAGTATTTACCTCTGTCTTTAAAAATAACTTCCATACGTATACAGTAAATCTGATTCATTACAAATCCTGTCTCTGTTGGAAAGCAATATTTTCAATGACGCATAATAATGGCAAAGACCGCCATGGGAATCAAAAGTCTGTATGGTAGCCATTAAATAAGAAATGGTAAAATGTATCAGAATCATATAACACCGTTTCAATAAATCAGGTACAAACTATGTCATAAGTTACGCGAAATTGACTGTAACCATATATTCATTCGAACACCGTTAATTTGAAGTCGTCGGGACCGACCAGAAAACTTTGGTTCGGATTAAACATTTTGAATTTTAGATCACCGTAAATATTGTTTGTTTGAAAGTCGCAAAAGTGTACACTAAATCTTTATTTCATTTAATGCAGATTTAATCCGCTAATTGAATGTCGTAGTTTATATTATGATTGAATACAAAATGAAAACAAATAATTAAACAGAAACTTGTATATGTTAGTTGGGCAGTTCTGGTTTTGGCTTGGACACGCTGCTGTAATTATTGTTTGCAAGCTCCTTCATGATCGGTTATTGCGCCTACTAGTGAATAACAGCCAATATAAATGACCACACGGGACATTCAACGACGGTGTGAAAACATCGGGTCTCAATCAAGACCGCGAGTTCGAATTAACAATAGGCAAATACGTGTGAAATATTGTCTTGGGACCGCATTTTAGACTTCGAAATACTGATAATTCGAATTAAAAAAGTTCGAATTAAACGAGTTTATTTTAGTTAAACAAACAAAAAATCGAGACCAGAAAAATACTTCGAAATAACGCTGACTTCAAATTAACAGAATTCGAAATACGATGTTCAAATACGTTTCCAGGTCTACGTTTAATGATTTACATACCAAAATGTTCCAAAGAACGAGTTAAAACAGAAACACTGACGTATTTCGTTTTATGTACACAATGTTACTGGTAAACAAATTCTTTTTCTATGAATACGGTTTTGATAAAACCGTTTGCTGCAGAACTGACAGAGACGAACAGATGAACGAGATGTAAAATTGGAAAACATACAGCAACACAGACAGATATTATCTACATAAGTTAAATAAGTACAATACCTATAACATGTACAAAAGAAAATGTCAGACAAGCCAAGGAATGCATACAGTTATGATTTGTATAAACATTATAAGTACCAAACAAAACATTTGTGGAATATTACAACAAGTGTAAATGAAGGCATACGCTATATTCCGAGTTTGATTCTTCTTAAGGAAGTGTATATACCGTTATATTTAGCACACATGTATTACATGTGATACAATTATTTACACACATTTCGATTTAGATAATTAACGCTATATTATTATTGTATATAATCGTATTATGCTGCATAAGTCGCATATATATTTCATGTTAAATAATGACATATATATTTTAGGGTTTCATTTCCATTATGTATATACTACAACATAGTGTGATTATGATATAACATACATAATATTACTTAATTTAACGCTATATTATTATTGTATATAGTCGTCTTATGCTGCATAAGCCGCATATGTAATTCATGTTAAATAATGACATATATATTTTAGGTTTTCAATTCCATTATGGATAAACTACAACATAGTGTAAGCATGATGTAGCATACATACTACATTTTTTACATAATTTTACATAATTAAAGTAAGTTATTTTATGTTATGGTTTATTTATATTTGGATGTTTATTTTGGTAATATACTAAAACATGAGATGTTTAGTTGTTTGATAAATCACTCCTTAATAATTACTCAAAACAAACACTGCAAGCTATATTCAAACATAATACATACTTTTAATATCAACATTTGCAAGCATACTTTAATGAATTACATGTATACAGCGTGAATACAATAATTCAAATATTCGTCATATATTCTTATATTAATATCATCATAAAATGTAGAAAAAACTTGCAAACACTACATACACATTGTTAGTTACAGGGCTCTGTCATATATGTTAACTGATTGATATTTAACATTAAATAATCATTATTTTACAGTTTAGGTTGATAAAATGTATACACGCAATGGATTATAACTCATATGCCCTGTTTGTCCTGTTCATTCCCATCGCTTCGCTTCCCGAAAGTTTTTTTTCTTGAAAACTATTTCACATACAGCTTTTAAACTATATACACATATTTATCATTATGAGATACGTCTGACGGACGGGAATCACAGCACTATTATTTTTTATTAAATATGGGCCTTTTTGGACTTAGATTGTGTTAAGTCTTTCGTAAGTGCCCATTTATTTGTACACGTTTTTGAAGTACAGCTTTTAAACTTGGAATACTTATACAGCACAGTGAGTTTAGTGTGTAGGATAAACCACATGACTCTGTAATGAGTGTTTATATATCATTGGCTGTTTTGGACTATATTTGGTGTTGTTGTTTTTTTTTGCTATTTTTTGTGAGGTCCACCTTTATTGAAAACAATTGCATCAATAGTCTTAAGACATTGGTTACATTTATGAATGCCTCGTTCGAACACAAGAACACTCGTAAGGAAATAATGTTCGTCTGCATGCTGTTATCGGGTTGTCAATTAAATTGACATGTCCATTTACGACAGAAAATGATGGCAGCTGTTGAATACAATTTGTAACAGATATCCAATTGGTATGAAGATCGCGTCTGTAACATTCAATTCAAAATACAAATACGATTAACCGTACCATTTGCATCGGTTCATTCGCCGAGGTCATATGTACTCCGTCCGAAATAAGCCGACGGACATGGGTGTTGAGAAAATGTTGTTCCACTATGACAATGGACAAAACTGCGACTTCCCTTGTTTTAACTGATAGAGAAATTATTCGCTCCGTATAGCCCAGAAAGAGTCCATATGTCAGGGTTTATGTGCGGACAACGTTATGATACTCTCAACAATATACGACAGAGATATCTATACACAGTGGGTATTTCAGAATAGAAATACATTGTATTGTCTGGAAAAATATTTTGCGAAATGGCGACCTTCTGTGAACGTGACACAGAACTGCTTCGTACTATAATGTTGTGTGTACAAATGGTTAAATTATGCCGTACTTATATACACGTTTTCGATCCTTGCATCTTAAAGTTATTTGACAAGTTGAACCAATGTCTCTTAGTTATTAAATTATGTTGTGTCCTTGAAGTTTCTATACCCGCAACCAATAATACACAATCAGTATATGAAGGTTCTAAACAATATTCGTTCGTAGATATTGCATTATTACACACATGTTAAAAATATTTATGTTTACATATATTTTATTGAAAGACTAATTAATGGAAATATTATGAAATATCAGACGATTTATTGTTTGGAAAAAAAAGTATGACATATATATTAAAATGCCACGATATGTTGTCGTTTTGGTTTGAATTTGTGTTCATCGTGTTTAATTAGTACATTTCTTTTAGCAAACGCATGTGATAGTGTAAACATGTGAATGTGTTGAATTCAAACAGGCAATGACATTAGTTTATGAAACGCGTTGCATACAAAGCGGAGTCTTAGAAAACAAACACGTTGTGAAGTGCTACAAAATGTCCTGTTTCCCTTTCTTACAGTGTATTTATCATGAGAAAGAAACTATCGAACAATCTACAACTCGTTTAAATTCATTTGTTGCCAGTTACTGACACTCAGTTATATTTTCCTTCGTTGGTAAAGCAATATGTGCTATTTACTTGATTTAAAATAGTGAATAAATGGATACCCACACTTTGTTGGCAGTAGGAGCATTGTTGTTGCTGACCACTTGTATTCAATGTAAGTACCATGTACGTGTGTGATATTATCAGTTGTTTAGAAATGTTCAAGACAATATTGCATAATCGAAATTTGCTGTATTATTTAATGATACTATTTTTGCAGGTTTACTACAACCAAGGATTGACATCAGATCGATATATGGATCTAAATTATCAATTTCGTGTTTCTTGAATGATAATTATACGGGGCTCATAAAATTTTACCAACTACCTGATACATTAGATTCACGAGCGTCTGTACATGTAGACACGTGTTTTGTGAAAACCAAACTACCAAATGGAACAGTACACTGTGAGTGTTTGGAAAGAAACAGTGTGTTGTGCATCATTTCTGATAGTAAAATCATACATGAAGGTGACCAGTGGCAATGCGTTTCGTTCAAACATAATTTACCAGTTCACAGCAATATAGCAATCGTATCGATGCACGGTATGTACACTTTTATTTTGTATACGCCATACTCTTATTTCAAATAAGGAATTCAGGTGTTCGAGGGTTTTATTGGAATCGCTTTTGTTTTCGTTATTGCAATCGCAAATCGTATAATTACATATGTTTACATTAAATAAAGAGGGCAATCCTATGGGACTGACGCAGTTGTACATATTGTTCATAGGACATGTTGCACACGGCCATATTTAATGGAGTACCGTGAGACATATTGGATTTATAAATAGGTACGCTGATCAAAAGTACATGTAGTTTGTTCTCTTACTTTTGTCTCGTAATTGGGACTGCTATTTCCTGTCATAGTGCGTAATGCTGAATTGGTAATCTTTGTATTTGATATTAGATTATTTTCTTTTTCAAGACTAAAACAATTATTCAGTTATAGAGAGTTAAAAAAAGTCTGATTTTACGACAAGCGAGTGTTATGTTAATTACATATACTTATATAAAAGAATGACCGAATAGCAATGTTTAGTTTTGCTCGATTCTGACTGGTCAAACATAATAAATCATGATTACAATGAACTTTCAAACCAAAAGTAAGAAAAGTAAATTTTGTCAAACTTCAGTATAACATTGGCTGTTACATTCCACCATTAAGTTAGTGAACGTTTGCAGAAGACCTTTTAATGAATATCGTGTCCGAGAATCTACCACTTTTATGGTTCATAAACTGTGAATAACAGTTCAAAACTCAACAAACGCAAGATCGTATTTACTTCGCTTATTATATACATTGTGTATACTAAATAAATCAAATTGATGCATTTGAAGTATTGCCTTTATTTTTAACATTTCATTCAGATTTAAAACTTCATTAATTTAATATTATCAAATTTCATGAAAAAATGTGCTTTCAAAGAATTTATTACGTATCGTTTACAGGAATAAGTGTAAAAATAAACCACTAAATAAAACAGTCAACTGCCAGTGTTTGGAAGGAAACAGTGTTGTTTGCAATATATCTGGCAGTACAATTATAAATTAAGGTGACCAGTCGACATGCGCTAGAGAATTTACCCGTTTACAGTAATATAGCGACCATATCGCCACACGGTTCATGTATGTGCACTTTCGGCAAGATCTTGATTTGAAAATATATGAGTGTTAAAGGCAACGCAATTCAATTTAATAAATAAACAGTGTTGTTTATATACGTGTTCGTAGTTGCATCGGGCCTGTAAAGTTTGACGAGTTACTTGTTGCATGTAGATCTAGGGATAAAAAAAGCGCAACACTTAATTAAATATAAAATCTCTCTTAACTATTTGATGACTCTGTGGTCTAATATCTAAAATTAAGTCATATTTAAATTGTATTTATGATAGGTGTATCGTCTCTAAAGCATTTGACCTTATTATATAAGACAAAAGCTGTTAGTCAGTCCTTTGGTAAATTAATTTAGTAAAACGTTCGTCCGTATTGTCAACACCAGTTATTCTCCAAACTGAAAATATATTGATGTAACGCATACATTTAAACTAATGAACAGGTGTACGTACAACGACTACTGGGCTCGGTGAAATCTCGTCGAAGCAAAGTGTAGGTCTAAACACGTCGGCTAAAATACAAGAAACGACTGAGTCGCAGTCGCTCGTTAATGGTAAGTTAATAAAAACAATGTGTTGTCTCGTTTGAATCACTTCGCAGAGAAAAAGTGTAGTATACACAATATCTTGATCGTTTTATTGTTTTGTCATATTTTCTGTTGATGCAATATGTCTCTGTGTGTGCATGGTTTGTTCCTAAGTTACCAATGAAAGGACAACTGTGTCGATGTTAGATGACATCTCGAATAAACCAACCACGCCCTTCAACAAATCAGGAGAATTATGGGACACAACGACAACAGAATCTTCCATTAACGGTAAGGAACATGTAACAACGATAATTAGCAGTAGAAATGAAACATATTGCCTGTTAAATATAGTCGGGCGATGTCAGTGTTTGGGATTGTATTTTAGTACTATCAAATTATACTAGTGTAAATTGCAAATATATTAATAAAACATCGAGCACTGTAATTTTACAACTATACACTAAATGTTTTGAAATATTTTCAGAGAGCTTTTATCGGATGTTGGTAATTGTGGTCAGTGCCTCTGGCGTGGTGGTAATACTTCTGGCGTCTACGTTGTTGATTTGCGTCTACAGAAAATGCCACGTGAATGCAGGTGCTGTAAGCGATATTTCGCGTTTAACTTCACAAATAACTGACTATCATATAAGCGTTCTTAATCGGCTAATATGCATAGATTTGGAGAACTGAGTCGTGTGAGTTAAACCCAATAGACAACGCCATATTTAAAATTAGTTAGATGCTAACATGATCTGACAAATACAGTTCTGCATATAAAATGCAAACTCCATTTTTCTATGCTCTGCCAATATTCTTGTGCAGCGCTTAAGCGCGCGTCAAAGCTGTTACCAATTCACTCATACAGAATCTGTGATCTCACTTTCATTGATACAATCTGAACGTATTGCGTTATTGCGTCGTTGTCAAACAAATGTGTACCTTGTTTATTGGAGGCTGGACAACTATAATTGTGTTTTTGTGTATAGAATGATATAATTCGAAATAATTATTCCATGCAATATTCAGGACACGGTCATCAACAATTATTGATATATTAGTAAATATGTGTTAAATATACTGTAGATTTACAACATAATGAAACCCCAGCTGCACCGGCTATTGCAACAGATAGTGACATTGCTAACGTCGCCCAAATCAGTGGTTTAATACGGTATTTCGAGGGTTTATTTGAAAGACAACGCACTCTGCTGGACAACTATGAACCCACTCCAATAATGACCATGTCGCCTATAGCTGACAATTTTCAGTTATCACACGACGCAATAGAACAAGAGACGGACCTAGACGAAGAGGGTGAACAGAAAGTTAGCAGTGTGCACTATTACGAAACAATCCCCGATATACCCGATGCCGATGTAGCAACTTCAAAAGTTTTTAACGGTAAGGAAAACGGAAATGTTAATACGTACACATCCCAAAGGTTATTTGTAAATGTTCTCTGAACGGCTTGTTTAGTTTTAGAAACATGTTACTTTGTGTTAATTATATATGCCTGTTAGGGTTATAGAGAATATAGACTGAATTTCTACCCTGGTATGATATTATTAATTGCTACCCTGGTATGATAATTTTAATAAAAGGATTGCATGCACAGTTGTTCTTTGGTTTTTAAAGCTTTCTTACTAGTGATATTAATTATAACGTTGACTTTGATACTGACTTTTATTTTCAGATGGACACGAGGGATCCCACCCAACTGTGTATGTAGTGCAAAATTCATCTTAAACAACACAAATATTAAATGAATTTTTCCTGGTTTCCATTAAAATATCATTAAAATCTTCGTCTTAAATTAAGTATGCTAACAAAAGACATATTTAGTATGACTTATTGTTTAATGAATACGTACATTTTATGTAATACAATCATACAAAGGATGGATGATTGGAAATTGTGTGGTCATAAAGACGCAACGTTCAGTTTAAGTATTTAAATATGTATCATAACCCCCCCCCCTCAAAAAAATAATTTAACTACGAAAAAGCAATTAAAATATAAACAAATAAATAACAAAACAACCACATATGCACGATGAAAATGCTATAGTCATACATATTGTCTTGCTTGTAGATCTAATACAGTTCGTTACGAGAGTCTCCTTGGGACGAGAGCCGATGCAAAATCCCCGTATCATGCGTTAAAATTCAGCTAAGGGTAACGGTCCAGGGCAACACACACTTTTTTACAGCTAGCCTGTTTATATTTCGAAATTGAATTAGGTTCTTTCGCGCCGAACCTAAAGACCATGGGTGTCTTCCAGCACCCCTACCTAATTTGCTTACCAAAGGCACATCTATGGGTGTGACGTAATTTTCAATCATAACTACTCTTTCCGGCTATTTCAGGCTATTTGTTTTTAGTGAATATTTTTGTGATTTTGGTGTGGCCCTGTTCGCGCCACCTGTCCGGTAGGATGACCACCAACCAAACACACATGCGCCGCGACCCGGAAATGGACACTGATTGTCGGGGTGAGAAGTGGTTGTACCAACCACTGCGCTAACGAGACAGCTAGCCCGATGTGGACGCATCTAACGTCGAATTCTCCACGCGACCATACATAACCAGTCTTTATATTAGATCCTAACTAATTTGAGTTGACCGCTTGTATAAGCGTTGACCACGATATTTGTTTTGTTTAAGCGTGACTTTGATGGATGTTTCTTGTTGAATATATGTTGCACTACGTTGAATCCGCTGTATTTCCTTCTAAATATGCTTGGAAGAAAATAATATATTGTAATGTGGTAATTCCAACTAAGCGAGGTGCTTGAAGATCAGGAAACTTGCAACCCGAAATGTGATAAGTGAAGGTAGTTGCTCACCACTTTGGGAGATTGTTGTTGGCCAACATTGGACTATTTATTTCTAAACCCTATATACAAACGTGTGTATTTTGTCACTCACCGACAGACAATATGATTTTGCATCTACTTATGTTTTCTCACAAGAAAGACAGTAATAGACTGATCTTGTGGGATGCAATTATCGAACACAGTGAAAAGATTAAGTCGATTATCTTCATGTAGGTCAATGAACAGTGCATAGAAATGTTTGCGTTATATACAGAGCACAACCATGGTTGTTTTTGCAAATGTCCGTTAACATTAGCTCTAGTGAAAATGGTTTAAGTGCTGGAAATTATTTGTTAACACTATGATGACGCTTCACTAAATTAATATTAAAGTTCGATTTCGTTTAAGACTTAATGAACCAGTCTCTTACTTACATATTCACACGGTACTTTCCTTCTTAAATTGTCTTCATAACATGTATGTAAGTCAGGCACACACGAAAATAGCCCCCTACAGATTACATCAAACATTAGGTTACTATAGTCGGCGGTATGTCAAAGCTAATTTTGTTTTATTTAAGCTTAATATTTGGAGGTTTCTGTTATAACAACTTGGATTTTTTTTGAATAGTTATACAACTTGCTATCCGTTACATGTGTATATTTACCTATATGTATTCGTGTTGGTATTTATCATAAATTTATGTTTATAATTGATTATAGAAATTGCAGTATGTATATATTCGCTTGTTTGTTTAAAAATTATGTTAATTAACTCGCGAATATTTGTTAATATCTTTATCTATGGCCGAATAAAGGGAATCTGATCTAATTGCTGTATGTATATATTCGCTTGTTTGTTTAATAATTATGGTAATTCATTCGTGTATATATGTTAATAATTCATTTGTGTATATATGTTAATAACTTTATCTATTGCCGTATGAAGGGAATCTAATCTAATTTCATCTGCGTCTATTTAAGACAATGGTTCAATGTAAATAAAAACACACAAGGTACTGTACAACTAGTGCACCGTAAGTAAGACGGATAATTAAAGCATTTGTACACACTAATTACTTAATATTATTTAACTGTTTATACACGCTGTTTGCATGTATATTGAAAGTGTGTAGTTTTAGTTTGATAATACGAATACTTTATGTAACAATGGCATTGTAAAAAAGACTCGTCGAACTATTGTGAATATCTACATCTTAAACTGTAAAGCAGGTGATTTTGTATTTTTGTCATGTGTAATACCATTATCTTCTTAAATACAATTCACGATATAATTGCCTCAGTTTGTCTTCCGTTAATTTGCTAATCCCCACTAGCAAAAATCATGTATACGAATATGTCTATATTCTTTAATCGATATTTCGATAAACAATGAAACGACATTAAAATAAATATTGATACCATTTTGATCAATAGCCTACATGTATGCTTGTACAATTAATAGGTGTATTATGCTACTGACAGCTAAATAAAAACAGTTTATTAAATGCGAAATTTATCTGATGCCACCGATGCAATTAAGAATACATTAGTAATGTAAGAGTTATACGGAATTGTAAGGCAACACTCGAACTGGAACTAGGAGATTCGTTGACAGCAGCTACAGTGCATTAATAACTGAAACCACACAATACATGTACATATGTTCCGGCTTTGATTCTTTATGGAGCATTATACTTAAGACACGTGCTCAGTGAATCATTGAACCTCCGTTTTGGACTGACAAGCATCACGTATTTTTATACGATGGCACATGTGTGTTCATTTTAATAATTGTACACTGTAGTTCAGTGACATCTGCTTTTCTTATTCTCTAGTTCTCACATATAAGTTGATGTACCCGGTCTGTTATCAATTTGTTAATACTTTACTGTAACACTATTTTATTGAGACGAACGACTCGTAGTGTTTTAGTAGCTACAACTACATGTAATAAATCGCTTTTTAATGCATAAACTACGGGTAGAAGTGCATTGCTCCTGTTTTCTTATTATGAATTATAAACTGTAAAGAATAAACAATCATTTATTCACAGTTCACAATATCACGACAGTTTTGAATATCGTGAAGTATGAACTGTGACGTCGTAAAACATTTTATTTACACTTCACGATTATTTATTTTTGTACTATACATATCACAAGTCATTACTGTGAAATTAACATTATAAAGTCGCCACCGGTCTTTCGTAATTATGTGATACAACTTATCACATCATCACGCCTGTATTGACGAAATAAATGTCTGTGGAGAAACTTAGCTATATTTCACACATGGAATGAAGCAAACTAAAAAAAAATGATCTGCATTATATTACTCTAAATCTAGCTTAAACAGAAAGAACTGCGGAAGACAAGAATAAACATAAATCCGACTGTCTAATAACAATAGTCTCAATGTACTTGTTATAGTGGAAAACAAATCTTAATACAATTCTAACGTGATACTCGCTATTGTTTCTAAAACCAAATAACACAATTATCGTAGTTTAACTACATAATACACAACGCAAAAAAAGAGTACATATTCTGATTACAATTTGAAATGTGTTTGTCAAACCATGTTAGAATCCGACTAAATAATTTTCGCATTCGTAGTTTAATTCCTACGCATCAGTACTCGTCCGATAAACAACGATACATCGAAAAGTATTTCTTATTAAATCATATTCTGTCATTTGGTAATGACTGTCAACACTAAAACAATAGATGCGTAGTGTTATATCCTTATTTGATTATAGTGTTAGGTATTTTTGATTTAAATACGTTTTTTAATTATATATATTCAGTTTTTAAAAAATGAACATTTTTATATTATTGTAAAGTACGTACATAAACATTCAAGACACAGTCGATTGAGTGTGCGTCTTTTGTGTTTTTGGTTAAATGGTTTTAAAATGTATCTGAGTATACAGAAAAAATATATAGAATAAAAGTATTTTGTAATTTTTACAAAATAATAAACTATAATGGATCATATACTTTTTCGAACAATGTTGTTATTATAAAACAGCAATAAAATATGTGTATCACTTGCACATTGTTAAATACACGTTCGGCTTTTCCAATGGTACGCATCACAAACTGTATGTGTATAGTTATTTGGATCAAACTAATAATCAACTTGAAAATAAATAAGCTATGTTGCAGTCGAACTACTCTAGGAACATTATGTCAATATTACACATATAATGACATAGCGTTGTATTACGACACGGCATTTCCTTGTATAAACACATGAGGAAAACATATCAACTCAAATAGACACAGATAGGTATGCGTGTCTATAAGATAGCACAAGTTTGTTAGAGGGTGTATTTTAAAGAACTCAAGCACAGTTCTACTATCCACATGCCTCCACTAATGAAGACATGCAATCGTGTTAATATAAGTTGCAACGGAACACTGCATATAGGCATGCCTTATCTAGTTACACACATACTTAATCTGTTGTATAAGGTGTCGATCATAACGGATTGTTATTCTGCTACATTTAGATTTTCATTTAGATTTCTATTCAGCTGTGAATAATTAGTAGGAATGGGTTTTGTTTGGACTAAGGGAAAAAACAACATAGCTGCACTTGAATTTCTCTCATGCATATAATACATCCACTTACTATGCTGGTTACTTAATAATGGAGTGGTGCTTTACTATTTCAACGACGTTGTTGATTTACGCCTACAGGGAATGCCACATTTCCACAGGTGAGAACTATACAGTTGTGGGAAACTTCAATCCAGAATCATTTGTTAAATTGGTTGTGTGCAAGTTTATCCATGTAGATATTAATGTTAACATTACCTCAGCGTATAATGGTTTATATGTAACGTTATGACAAAGTTCGTCGATTGGCTGAATTTGAACAATACACACAATAACTAAGTAAATATAATGTTTATAAAGAATGTTACTTATATATATTGAGGATAACACGGTGTTTTTCAGTACTTAACCTTGATGACTTATATAAACACCGACCACCATCACCAGCTCAAACTCTAGTACATATGTTGTTGTTGGTTTTTTTTCAGATTGCGTTAACCCGTCACTCATTATATGTACATACCTAAAATTGTAATATATACCCGTCGGAGAAGTAATACCTCGTTTCAGAGTGATTGGCGGTTTTATGCGTTTGGTAATCACAGCCACTATAAATGTCATATTCAATTTCTAACGACGCACTGTTTACCAATACTACTATAGCCATGACCCACTTTATTCTGTTATCGGAACATTTATCGTTTTTAACCAACATATGGTGATGTAGTGCATAGTCGATTCACATGCAAATATTGGGTTAAACCATTTGCATAAAACGGGGGAATCGTGTTTGTGTGTTGATAAACGACGCTATGTGCTATCATGTGAATGTATTAACCAGACACTCATGAATATTCCGTATGCAATCGGGATTTAGTTATAGATACCACGACATTTATCGAGCGTATCGTCATTTTAAATTGATATGATTTAGATATCGTAAAGCGCGAGTGGTGTAGTGGATCAGATTGAGCGCTAGCGTCCCGAAGTTTTGAGTTCGAGTCTCGGCATGGACATTTTATTTTACACATTTTGTTGCGGGTTGGAACTCACGTTGTTCACGATTAAGTCATGGAGTGTGTGAATGTATTGCATAATGGGTAAATGTACTATAAAAAAGAGTCAAACATAAAAGTAACACAATAAAATGTGATACGATTTTAATTAATATTTCATGATCTGCATATGTTAAGATTAACATTCTGAAATTTTTTAAAAAGGTTGCTGTCAGAAGAAATTGAACTCGGTTCGATGGCGTGCGGCGCTAGCAATTATACCACACGACCATTAAATATCACTCTTGCTACCCCGTATTCAAAGGCCTAGTTAAATTCTTATTTATTTGACCTCCCCCCTAAATCGGGGGTATTATACCCCTGTGGATTGGCACTCTGCTGTGGTCACAGTGTGGTGATCGTTATCAGCTGAGATCATACACTTCTGCAGAGGTAGAGATATATTGAAACATTGCACAAAGACATTGTTTAGTCTGTTGAGAGAAAGATCGCTAATCATGAGAAGAGATTTTATGGTGGACCAATAAACTGAGCAGAATACCCCATGGAATGGCAAGACATTCCTCAAACTAGGTATTTAAAGGCCTAGTTTAATCCTTACTTCTGTGCATTGGCACCTTGATGATGGTCACATAGTGGCGACCTTTATCAGCTGAGATCAATACACTGCTGCAACTGAAACAGTGCACTCAGCCATTGCTCAGTCAGATAAGTGAAAAGTGCAGATAATGATAAAATATTTTATTGTTGATCAATACACATAATGGAATACCCAGTGGAAAGGACAGACATTCCTTAACCTATGCTTTTTAATCTATATCAACATAAATTCCTATAACAGAAACTCTTCCAAAACAACGCAAACAACCGAACACACTTACGAGTTGTCACGAATATTAATGAGTGTCAAGTTAATAATTTCGCACTATAACGTCGGTAAAAATGCAAGTGAGAACCTGGACGAATCGATACATGTATTTGTTGTATCAATCACCAAGAAAAATAAAGAAGAAGGACAACTGTAGAACAAAAAGAAAGAAGAAAGGATATAATATAAGTTTGCCCTATATACCTGCAAGATCATCTTAGTTACGCAAACGTCTTTAATGTGTCCATAAAAAGGCACTGTCTGAATATTAATAACACAAATAAAATCAATGTCATTTTTTAACAATACAACAAACATAATAAGAATCTTGCTTGAACATCAATCTCGAAAAATGTTCCGTTAAAAAAAACATGTTTATGAACAAACCATTAGAGAAACACACAATTAATGCAGCAGTCCAGAAATATGTTAATAAAAAAAACGTTGCGTTCCGTTTCTAATGAACATCGTACCGATCAAAATACAAAACCCCGCATAGAAATCGGTAAAATAATAACCTTTCGAAAAAAAATCGTATATTTATCTGTATGCGATAGCTGGTGATGCCTCTCGATAAAACCAGCATGTGCATTACATGTAGTGTATAATCCGTTCGTATCAAGGATTTTCGAACATATACTTGATAAAATTCCGTTTGTAAAAAAGAAACAGTTTTCTGTCGAATAAACGTTAGTAACGTTTATTATAACTAATGCCAAATTAAGATGTGTTCAATTACACTATATGAACTGTGGCTTTAACAACTAGTGATTTATTTAAGGCATTAATAGGATTCAGGTATTTATTCATAGGGCAAAGTCAGGTTTGTCGTTCATCATATTCCACTAAAACAAAGGAATTGTTATATTTGTGCCAGACATAATCAACATGGTAATGAGAAAGAATCTGCTTTTTGTTCAAGTACATAACACAATAGTAAAGAGTTTAGTTTGTATTATGCACATATAGATATACCAGTCTATACTTAGGTTGCGCGTCTTCAAGCATGCACAACGAAATATTATTTTCAGCAAAAGAAGTACAGGGAATCTTCCAGTTGTTGAGGCTAAATAGAGCTGTATAGTTCACTCACATTTAGAAACTGACCTCTCGGGAATCGGCATATCTGGCACTCTCTGATTCGCTGCCATGGTCTGCCATTACGTCGTGAGAGAGAGGAAGCATGTCATCCATAGGCGACAAAACCATCATTGGGATACGTTCATTGTGATCCACTGTTGTACGTTTTATTTCCGTTCTGTCTTCAGTTCTGATGACAATGGTAATTTCTGTACAACTACCAGTGATATCAACTATATTTCACATATAGTGCCAATGTGTATCGTCTGAGCAATAGTATGAACAGTATGTGCACACATAGTATTTCCATGACATGCAGATATTAGTGCCATCAGGAGTTGTCCAATGCGGTGGGATTCACTACTCATAAATAAATACGTTGCTCACACCATGCTGTCAATATTCAAAGATATATTTTTAAGTGCAAAATGTGTATACAAACATGTATTCACATCTCCATAGACTCCCATATGATTTAAATCAATTAAATGTAAATTACGAACCTATACGTTATCATGCTATTTATGAAAAGCAACTATGTATTTCATATAAAGTGACAATGCTCGTACATACACTATGCACAACTGACACTTGTACGTGCCAGTCGCGAAACAGATGAAACATACACCAATTGACAATGTATACAAGACTACTCACAAATAAATACGACTTAACATATTAATGCCTAAATTAGGAAAATTAGATATTAAACGATGAATAATTTCCTTCTAAGACAATTTCCCTCGTAACATCTTCGTTACTTGTTCATGTGGTCTATTTTGACTTAAAGGTGCGTCGTATTGTTGCGCACAAATAAAGTAAACCGTTATATCATTTGTATTAAGCATAATGATGAACAACATAAGTTACTGACATGTGGAAAACATGATCGTGTGTGTGCTCAGCAGAGTGACGATTCGAAACGTTTTATTGGTTGGTACTGCATCAGTTGTTAGTCAATAGTACAACACCTTTATAAAGATTAAGCTTATTTTATAATCTTCATGTTACTAAACCTAACATCAGGTATAATGGCAACACACACCTCCTTGGGTACGTTTGTTTATAAGGTTATAATAGCTTATATGTTAATGTCAAATAAACACGGCCGTCTATCATTTAAGCAACATACATTCATGTAACCAATGCATTTGATCTTAACCTAATATAGATCTGTTAACAAATACATGCATTTTGTCCCGAAATCTCACAATTAAGCTGTGTTTCTGTCGATGAACTATGTGCATCATTAAACTGAACATTTAGAACATTTAAAGCATAAGCAGCGAACGTGATTAAAAAGCACACACAAATATACTTAATGATTCATTACTAGACTATTGTTAACTGCAATTGACACAAGCCATAGGAAAAAGTTGGTAGTTTTAACCACGCAATTATGGCCATGACGCATCATATAAACATAAATAGAAATGCCCAACTCAACAATAACGTTTTAAGTCCGTAAATTAGTCATGTATTTATTGACAATGACCAACTGGGATGAACACGTGCATCACAATAAACAGACACAGCTGAATAATTAAAGCAAATGCTAGCACATGGAATGAATTTCAGTTATAACAATTACAGAAACGTGTGGTATAGGTCCACTAATCATATGAACATCACCATTACACTTGCCACCAAACTTGTTTTGACGAAGGTTTATTCAATCCCAGTGAACACAATCATGAGTTGATCAGTCGGACAGATAAATCACGAGCTTTCCGATTACGTCATGCTGCTGATTGTTTTGCGTAGCGTCCTATACGTTTTCGATATTTGTGTTTTGCCGTATATTAGTAGAGCAGGCTTCATATTTTGATATGTTTTGTGTTAAAACGAAAACTGTTGCGTGTCAGTCAGTCAATGGTGTCAAGTGTAACTGATAGTGGTTTTGAGCATTTTGACTACTAGCTACACTCAGTTTGTAGAAAACATATGCTCATGTCAGACTCTATAGTTCCGAATGTGTTTACTAGAGTTGACTGTGTTCAGTCCACATTCTTAAACTTGCTGATATAGCATGACTTGTTTTTGCATTAATAATTCGATACACACTTTTGAACGAGGCGAAACCAAATGATCGTCCTCATGCTTCATTTATATATTTATTAAGAATGTCGCACATTATGCCGAACGTAAACAGCAAGTATTCGCTTTAAATCCACGATATAAATACAGCTTACGTTTATGAACAGTTTTATTTGGACGATAAGGGTTTTTGTATACACCAGTATTTATCAAACCGATTGTCTCCTGACTGAACTTATATTACGCATATGCATACTCATACGAAACTAAAGGAACACAATTTAAATTGAGCATTCTGGGTTTGACCAATTTAGTAATTTGTATGCCTTTAGGCTTGCCTCGGTTTTCCTTTTTTCTGAGTTGGGAACTCTTTGACATTAATTTGAACTGTAGGTGAAATTGTCAATAATAAAGAGAATGCAAACAATGAACATGCAATTAAGAATGTTTTTAATCATTCAATCGATACATCTGAATTCAACGCTTCGTGAATACCAAAGGAAAACACATTAGACTGATTGAAGCGCTGAATGAACCGGACATTTATATATACTTAAATGCACAATCGGGTCAGTGAATCAATGGTTATCAAATTATACCTGTATGTTTGATTGTATAGTGGTACTAAATACATATTATCAATCAAATGACAATGGTTATTGATTTAATTTAACGTATTGTTCAAATACAATAGAATTTGTCAGATGAAAACTAAAATAATAATTTGTAGCGTTTAGTTTCATTTATACGACAGGAGTTTAACTAGTATAGTCTCAATAAATGAATGGCGTTCTTTGTTTATTTTTCTGTTAATTAACGGGATTACTTTACATTAGTTCATTTCTTACCATTTATAAATCAGTAAAGGTACATCACCATCCCATTTCGTTGTCGAAAGTGTAATTTTGAATCATGATCTAGATGTAATTGTTTAAACATGTCGTAGAAGATATTAACGGTAAATATTTTGGACTAATACATTTAAATGTGAATTGCATAAATACAACCTCCCCAATCGCACAAGGATACGCTAAGTACCTGCATATTCTACACACATTTGTCTATGTTAACAGTTACAAAGGTGTACGTTTTTTTTCTACAATCAACGGAAGTTACATAAACTTTCCTCGTTCATCCCAATAAACGAAACACGACTCAAGCAAAAGTACACAAAAGCAATGGGATTCAAGGTAATATGAGTGATTTTGATATTTATATGCATTAATATGTGTGCTGAAAGGTTTTCGTTAATCAGTGTAGGGTAATAAAAAACCCTATACTATATATTTTTATATAACAACTCCAACATAAATGACGTTAACCGATTGGCTAAGAGCGGTCACATGACCATGGGACATTTTTCATACAGCACGGATAAAGTTCAGTACCCCATATAAGTGTAATGACGCAGTCTAATGACGCCATTTTGTCTATTGTCCTGATGTCATGGTATGTGTTTCGTGTTATTTAGTAAATATTTATTTCGCTAAATTTAAAGCAACATCAATTTTAAAAAACAGTGAAATGTAGTAGGCGAGATATATTCGTTACACTGTTGGTAACTGAGATATACATCCTCAGGGGCTGCGCTCTCTCATAGTATGAAATCATTTGAGGCTGTATGGCCAATTCACCTTCAGTTACTAACAGTGTACCTAATAATACTTCAATTTGTGTTCCCATTGTAAACTCCCATATACCCGTCCCCGCATAATTTTAATTTTCCATTTCTTTGCAATGTAATATACCCCGCGCGTGGTAATATAGCCCGCGCGTGGGCCTACAGATAGCAACCGGTGTTTCCGGAAATTCCCAATTAACTAATAATTGGAAGGCGCTTAGGCGTTAGGACTTCGACCTCGTTTAACATCACTCTCATCTAGGAGCAATGTTTTCTATACACCGCTACTGCCTATGATATTTGCATATTACGCACTCATTCGTTATTTTGCATTATACTGATGCATCGAATGTTTTCAAATAAACGTGTTTGATATGCGCGATTGTGGTTTATGGTATTGTGTACTACATATTTTCAGATTTTATAGTGCTGGTCCCTACCAACTGTTTTCAGTTTGTTAGGTAACTATTTCATTTGTGATTTCAATCGTTACTGTATTATGTTTTGTTTATAAAATCCAATTTACCACAAGGAAGTTATTATAATAGCATGTTTAATTCATGTAATGTTGTTCGTTGCTAGTACATGCATGTATTGGACAAAATAGACACATTACGTATTGACTGACACACTGCCGTTATATAATGATTGCAATGTTCTTATTGGTGAGAAAACGATTCAAGTTTTTAATTTGGCTGAGTGCTTTACAGAAATACCAGTATGCCACCTATCGAATGCAACATTTGGAGACCACTACCGCATACAACATACTGGAAGCGGGGGAATGTTGTTTATTATTCATCCCAATAAGATACATTTGGAACATACAGATGCGTTGAAACGTATAATAAAAGCAACTTCGCTAGCATAGATATTGGATGGCATCATACGGTTAGAACGCCACGTTTTCTAACGACAGTTTCAGAAAAAGGTAAACTTTTAATGTATTTTCCAGAATACAGTAAATACAATTTTAACATCATTCACTGTAACAGTTAAAAAAAAAACAACTACACTCAACCGAAGTATTAAAACGCCCACTGCCTTATAAGAATATATTTCAAACAAAATAAGCTTACCGTAGATCAACTCACAATAAACTTTCGCACATTTCAGCAGCGTCGGCAAATGAAGGAAATGATAATGTTACCTATCGAGCGTTGATGATAACCGTACTGGTCGTGTGTTCACTTCTCTGCGTTATGTTGGCATGCGTTTTAATTCGAATGTGTGCTTTAGATATAACCAAGGTACTTGTATGACATATTGTGCTAACAATACACACACACACGTCAATTACTACTGCTGCTATTCATTGTGGTGTTTTAATTGTATGCGTTTGTTTTATATTTAGCGTGTTTGTCATGGTTTAAAATGCGTTATCATGTTAGGAATTTATAAAACGTCATTTAATTATTTTTAGAATGTATTTTGATACGTTATGTTCTGTACATATCCATGTTATTCGTTATAATTAACATATTTTGTAAACTACGAAATAGTAAAATTGATGTTCATGTTATTCGTGTCACCCGATAGTATTTTTCAACCATTTCTTTTACATTAACACTATTGGTATTGCCACATTTATATTATAGAGATCCGGTGCGACAGACGCGAGTATGGAATAACACGAAATATTGGATTTAACGAAATGAACTCGTTTGGAAAGAAAGGTAACTAAGTGAATCGAATCATCATTCGTAATCGCCGTGATACCGTCAGCTAACACATAGTTCATTTAGCAATTGTCTTTATTACATGAAAGGTTTTCAAGATATTTGAGTACAACTCAGTTGCTATTATATATATATATATATATATATATATATATGCATGATGTGCCTGAACGTTTCTTACTTTTGTGAACTGTGATACGTGGATCATATTCCTCGTTGCTTCGCTCGTAATAAGCAACCGAAACTCAAAGTATGCTGTAATTGATGGAGACAAGTGCTTTGATTGTTGACTAGTCATTTTATGACAACGAATTAAAAAAACAACATGTTTCCTGCTTGACAAATTCAACGTACATTAACGTGTGTTTAACTTATCCCAGCATCAATGGGAGTAAATTGTTTAGGTCTATATTATATGCAGTGCTTTGATATAAATCAACAGATGTGATTGCGGTTTAAATTGTTTAGGTCTAGATGAAAATAATATGCAGTGTTCTTATATAAATCAGCAGATCTGATGCGTTCTGAGCCAGTTATGGGCCTTAATCTGATATTTACCTGTGCGATATGATCTCATTCTGAATATTTTTTCTGTCATTTTGTTTGTGTGTGCTACATGTATGTACATCGCAGTAATGACCATGATCATTTGCCGTAAATTAATGATACTTATGTTTTATAGTATTTTCTCTTTTTACGAGAGACGACGCAGATTGAGGTTCTATTTTGTCTAATTATGTTTACACATTCATTATATACATCGTTTTACGTGTTCTTTCTAAATGTAACAATTGTTATCATTTATGAAATAGTCTGTCCGTAAACGACGTTGTGTGTTTATATATGCATTATAACAGTTGTTAACTGTTTGTTCAGTTGTTCAGTTATAAATGCATTATATATTCTATATTGCATTTGTATCGTTATTTAATGTTTGTATGTTTGAACATACGTAATAATTTAAACACGTTTCAAACACCTACCTTTAATAAAGCACCATATGTCGTTTTCTACTGCAGTGTCACCTCTTATCAACATAATTAAATAGTACACGCTGTAAGTTTTGTTCTTGTGAAATGTAAATATGGGTATTTCTGAAAATGTGTGACGTGTCTAGAATATGCAATGTAGGTATGTATGCACAAAAGTATTTACATACCTATAGATCTAAATGTATACGCTTATTACAAGTGGTGTGAGTTATACTTAAGAGTCGTGAACTGTCCTATTAATACATTCTCATAGTATCATATTTCACATTTAGGCCACACATTCCATAACAAAACATGACAGTAAAACAGCCAGTATCCCTTAAATGGGTTCTAAACATGCATAAGTAAGAAAATAAGAAGGATACATAGGGATAGCACATTACTTTGATAACAATCAAAATCGAAGTACATGTAACGACATACACATAAAAAAATGTAGTAAACATGCATCAGTATTTATAGTTAAAAGTTTGGTGTTGTCAAGTAAATCATAAACATATACAGTCAGTCTAGAGTAGATACAGTTCTGGATATGTATAAGATATACTCAACATTCAGAAAACATACATTATTACTGCTTTAAATTGAACATCTGAGTAGAAAACAAATGCATTTCAATACACATCGACTGTAACTGTATGAGTTTCTAACAACACAACTGGTCTAATTATTTTATTTCAAACATAATCGCCATGTGTCCAATGATACATCATAAATTATTTCGTGCAACTAAAATAACGAGACATACATGTTTCTATAAACATATTTATACTAGCAAATTAACGTACATACATGACATTTTGCAAACCATTGTACACGTGCAGCTACACCGGCAGGACAGAAAACCTAGTAACATCGTACATTATTTTGTTTCAAGTAGACTACATACGGGTCTTGGCTTTGACATCGCATAATGTATGACCCAAATGCATATAACATTTACTTGGCAATGCTATATGGATATTCATCCGCATAATCCGAATACGGTGTTTTTCTGAAATAAGAATAAGCATATAACGTTGCGACACGAAGATGTTTGGATTCAATATTTTGCAGCTGAACCATTGTTTTACATTTATCAGTAATTACTTAATCCAATCAAACAATTACATACGTTGTGCAAGTAAAACTTGTAGCCATACTTACATCTGTTCTACCGATGTCTCTGCACCTGAAATATATGTGTGTCAGTAATTATATGATAAGTTTCATGCATAATAGGACACATGTGTATATATTCACAGGCTATATTGGACAGTTTGATTGCCATAAACCAAAGAGAGGATTGAAACATTAATGCAGATAAATGTTCCATAGCCTGCCATCTTGCAAATTACTGCAATCAATTCATGTTAAGATAAAACAAAATAAGATGTTGCCTTTTTCAAACGAATATTTGCTTAATAGAAGATACTTGTAGAAGTGTCCAATTTGCTGGCAACACTATACGAATACCCATCCGAAGTCGCCGTAACGTAATTTGTCCCCTGCAACGCTCTAAAAGTAAGTAAGGAAACAAAACAGGACTGTCACATTAATAGAATATACCATTTGATTTGCAGTATCACACTCGTACGACATTTATGTGAAGAAACAGTTGATGTATGAAAGGTACTGTTGTGTTTATAGTCGGAACACATCAATAGTCGCGAATGTTCATATGAAAAATCACGACAAACGTTTGTTTTGCTGCAGCCTGCAACGATATCGTTTTAATCAAATTGGTGTTAGATATGCATAGTATGATAGCAGCCTAAACATCGGACCATGTTGTATTGTATTTATATTGTTAACCGGTTATGACATTCATTGGATAAATACTTACGTAGCAGTATCGAAGAGTGTTTCCTCTGTAAGAATAAAGCATATTTATAATATATATAAACATTTTTATAGCAACATGATATACGGTACCATTAGGATAACGCGTTACTAAGTTATCATATACTGAATTTAATAAATATTCTAATGCAATCATATCGGAACACATTACGGAGTGCAGAAAATTAAATGTTAAAATTAAAATTAATAACTTAATGATACCATATCGGTACTGGATGCCTAAGCTTCATTAAACTCCATATTACGAGTCGTTTTATTGCAAATTATGTTTCTTGTACAACAAAACAAATCTCAATTTATCTCACTGCTGGACTGAGTGCTGTACGAAATCATATACCTAAATATAGCAGTTAGGTTTATGAAAATAGTCATGTTAACTTATTTTGGTCAATAAAATATTAATCTGAAGTTATTTCGAAAATTGAATATAGTAATATTACAGCATCGCACTTCAGTACACATAATTTCTCAACTGTATACGCCACGCAACCGCACAATCTTATTAAAGATAAACTTGTAACGCTCATTGAAAAAACTTTTGCAAAGAAAAATGTGCCTACTTAGCATTCTTCACTAATGAAGTATTAGATAAATACGTTATTCGGACTTGTCTAGATTGATGTTCTGCTCTCAATTTTATTTTATACAATTTATTTGTTAAATTCAATTGCAAAATGTTTCAGCAAATTATAGGGGTTCCTATGTTCAGTAATTGTGCACCACGTATAGCATATTTATTTGTATTATTTTATGAAAGGGATTTAATGCTTAGTTTGTCTAAAGAAAGACAGTTAAGTTTAATTCAAAGCTTGAACAAAACTAGTAGCTATATTGATGACGTGCTAAATAAAGATAACCCTCATTTTTGAAAAATATATCCAAATAATATACCCTAAACAACTTACAATAATTAAATACAGTTCTTCGAGTACTGATGCTACAATTATGGATAGACGTCTAACGATTAGTACAAACAAAGTGGAAGCTAGTCTGTATGAAAAACGTGATGAGTTCAATTTTGATATTGTTAATGTCCCTTTATTAGATGGTAATATTCCTAAGAGTCCTTCGTATGGCATTTATATTTCCCAGTTTGTTCGTTATGCCAGAGCCTGTTCATGAGTAAATGATTTCAACAGACGTAACCTTTCTCTAACTAAGAAATTATTAAAACAAGGATTTTTGTTTCATGAACTACGCAAAAGGTTTACTACGTTTTTAAAAAAAAACTGAAGTTTGGTTTTTCGATATGATGTCTTCTTAAAATCGTTATTGGTTAATGGAGTATCATCCATCATTTTATAGTGATGTTTTAAAACGGAAAGAAGTGTAAATATGCTAAATTGGATGCTAAAAACGTTATTTCTAAACTGATACAGTCTCATCAATCAAATGGGTATAATGTGTCGATACTCAGTAACACTTGGCTGTTAGTTTTTGAAATACAATTTCTTTTAACTGTAAATAATTATATATTCTCGTTGGGTAAACAACTTTAAATATATATATATCGATTTAATTTAAACAGTAACAGCTTTAAAACCTATCCTAAAACGCGTTATAACAGATTAACGAGTAAGTGTCTACGGCACATGTACACCAAAATATGATATTTGGTATTTGATTAATGTGTTTATTGAATTAACAATTTTTCATTTTCTGTTTGCATAAGTACATGCAGTAATTAACGTTTTAGTTTAATATTAAACTGCTAGTTCAATTATTTTAATAGTAAACATATACAACCAAGCAATGTAATCTTTTCGTTTTACACCACGTATTACGGCTTCTTCCTGAGATGCACGACGATGATCTGGGATTTGTACTATATGATGCTAGGTCTTGAAATCTTGTCAACAAGAAGGGATTTAGTTGATAATCGTATTTACTTCATTTCATCGTGCCTCAGAAAGTTGCAATTATGTTGCTATGGTGAACATTTAACCATGGAGTAATTAAATTGTCATTAAATTGAATTAATATTGTCTTTTATTACTATTTAATTTGAATTGCAATGCTATGAGGTTAAAATTTATTTACAAGTGCGTGTTTTGTGATAATTCTGGGCTAAGTTTGATTTTAAGCCCCAATGTGTTTTTGCATTGACCGTTCCAAGGCGGTGACCCCAGCTTTAATCGTGTTTTGGTGTATTTGTGTCTGTTGTGTAATCTTCTCCATTGTGTATTTTCCCTTGTAAGTGATTTATTATGGGCTAAGTGTGAGGTTTGGTATGCCTTTAAACTTGTTTAAACCCCCAATGCTTTGCATTGACAGTTCCAAGGCGGTGACCCCAGTTTTAATCAGTTTTATGTTGTGTGTTGTGTTGTATGTAATGTCCTGTATTGTATAGGCAATTGGTCACTTGCCTTAAATAAAGGACCAACGGATGGTAATAAGGGTTTATCTCCTGATGATGTCTCTGGATTTTAATTATTCCTATCTTATTCTAATTCTATTATGCTTACATAAAATGCCCAATAGTAAAACAACATGGATAGTTTGTATTGCATGGACAACGTTATTGAAATTTAAGTATCGATAGCGATCATGTAGAGCATTACAAATAACGTGTTTCTTGCAAGAATTCTACCTCGGAATACTATATTCATGTGCTATATCATTAGCACTGCATAGCCAGATCAACATATTGGCAAATTATTGCACCGACACATCCGATGCCACTGTCTACAGTGTGTATATTTGATGCAGATTAAATGGCACCAATAGTGTACTAGCTGATATAAATGATAAACCAATATTACCCGTGTGGTCAATTTTCTTCTTGTTCACGACACTGTACGTATAGTTATCAGGGGTTGACATGTTCAGACCATCTTTTGTACTATATTAAACATATAATACACATTAACATATTTAAATCAATTTATCATTTTCTTATTTAAATGGATTAACATTAGCATACCATTTCTTTAATTTAAAAATGACTTATACAACCGAGCACAATACAATAACACGTAACAAGCACAGAATACAAAATAGTTAATATGTTTAAAACTGGGATCAGCGCCTTGGAACAATCAATGTTTAGCAATATGAGTTAAAAATGGGTTAATGGCCCTGCCATAATCATAATATATGCACATGCAATAGCGATTAATCTAAAAAAAAAATCGGCGAATTCGTGATTAAAACTGAGATCAACGTCCAAGAATATCTTCATTCACGCATGTTATACACGGCAACATTGCATGCAAACCATTGTTTTAAGACTGAAAAAAGCAGCAAGAAACTTGCCGTCAAAAGGTCACGAATTCATTGGCAGGTTTTACCTTGGTAAACGCGTGCAAAAACAACTACCAGTTTGAAATGTATAGTTACATAAAACAAGTAGATACAAAAATACTACTCACGCATGTATATCAGCTGATGCGCAGCCTATCATAATAAAATAGGTTTGTGATACGTTATGTATTTTACTTAATGTAAATGCATCCGCTAATGACGCTTAAATTTAATCTCTACGTAATAAAAGCAATGTATATTTATCAATATGTATGCATGTGTTAATATGAACACACATACATAATGAACATCAAATAAGTTACAAATGTGTATTGTTTTATAATTCTAAATAAGTATACACACATTACGCGTTAAGTTAAGCACTGCATATTCACATTATATTCAAGTCCGTTAAAATATCTGGAAATGAGTTTCACTACGAATGTCAAACGTTATTAGGCTGTCCATATGTCATTTCGATGAAGCTTAGCTCGCATGTACTTTTGCGAAGCTGGTAAGTGGTTTAAAGGCAAAACACATGATGATTTACCGAATGTATCCGGAGATCTTTCGCCGACAGTGCTATAAGTCGGATCATCATCGATAGTACCCTCCTGTTTTGCAGATTCGGACCCAATACTAGTAGGTGTCCTAAATAATAAGTAAGGTTTTCTGATGTGAACAGTGTAGGAGAAAGGTAATGTTTACCACAACATTTTGAAACAACTTATAAAGATGCATTTGTAAATAGCCACGTAACTGTTCGATGCTTATCCATCTATATGCAGTTAACGAAATAATCAAACGAATTCTTACCAACTGCAATGTGCACCGGCTTCTGCAAGACAAAGTTTGAAATCGTATCATTCATTCCAACTACGAGAGGGAAAATCATATTAATTTTATGAAGCAAATACAACGAAGCAAAAGCACAAAATAATCGCACCCTAACACTTGTATATACTTACTAAACAGTGTTAATGGAGTTATAATGTATGAAACGTGTCAAATATAACTAAGTTCTGGACGATATAAATGCAAGTTTTTCTGTTGTTTTCTAAAAAATTATGTTCCGCAGGAAATACACTGGAAATGCAATTAATTACCAAGCGTTCCATCAGCAGCAGTGATGTTGTCACGTTCTTCAGTTATGACGGATTCAACATCGTTCACATTCGAAACTGCTTGTTCTTGAATGGTGTCTGTCAAATATTTTGTTAAACGTTTTTAAACTCCCAATAGTTATGTAGTAAGTTTTGTAATTAAATTGAACGCAACACACACATTTGATCAATGTACAGAATGACAAACAAGCGAATAAACAAGCGATACATGAAACAAAAGTAACCGAAGCACAAACATGTAATGAACACACACTCAAATAAACACAAACACGCAAAGTCATAACAAAACAATAATAAATATAATACGGTATGAGAGAGGTTACTAACCTGCTGTTTGTTTTCGGCAGGAGTTCAGTTTTCTTCGAAGGTAGCAGGCTACAAGTCCAATGTACAACAAAGCTAGTGGCCCGGCCAAGGCAATGGTTAATGTTTTCACAGAAACTACAGTAATTTGTAGAAAAAGTATTTCGTCATTCACTCAAATATTAAAATATTTTGTAAATTGCAAATTTCGGTTCTTTAGAAAGTGAACTACGTTCTGCATTTATCATCTTACACCGTCACATATTATTATCAGTTCAGCGATATAGAAGTAGCGTCGATGAACTCTCTGTCGGATGATGATAAACTGTCTTTCTTTATGTCAAACAAATCGAGATTTGTATTTAATTTTTTTGTCAAAGTATGCATGCAGAGAACGTATTTGATATTTTCTATAATGCACAGTATACGCTTACAGTGTGCCATATGCGTGTACGAGCATAGTAATGCAGTGTAATGTTTTGTGTTACGCAATATTACCATAACATGTCATTTGTAATTGAAATAGTTCGACAAAATCTCGTAGTTTACCGTAGTAGTGCCAGACAGAAGAGTTGCCAACAGTTTCTGTGTTTTCCATTAACATCGTCGTGAAATTGTGTGTAGAAACTTCCGTTACATTTGTTTCTAAAATGGGTTGTGTTGGTACAGTTATGTCAACAAGTATATTTTATTATAATGCATATTAAATTGTAATGCAGGTCTCGTCAGTGTAGTTTATTATCCTGCGATCAATATACAATGGTTTATTGCTGATTACAAGTCAGTGTATTAAAATAAAATAATATATAATGAATTTATTAAGAAATTATTATTAGACCAAAATTCAAATGTATTATTTCTTATTTATCTAAACATTATTTTCAAAGAAGTTGATTGGGGACTTTTATTTACATATGCCGTCCAATATACTTACCATCGATATACGAGTTAGTAACGTTTTCCGACATACAACCCGAATTGTTTAAACAGCTTCTATTGTTGGCATGGGCTTAAGTTAATATTGACTGTGTGGTAGTTTCAGCGTTGCTTGATATATATTCGATAATAAATATATTAGCATTGTATTATGCCAGTGTATTATTTTCAGGTACATGTATGCCAATGTATTATTTTCGGGTACTTCATCCATAAAACAATTACACGACTTTGTTCATATTACAATAGGGAAACATGAAACATTTTACTATTAACATTACAAAACATACATTAAGTGACGCATTGTATGTAGTACTTTACCAGTAAATTCAAATTAAATTAGAAGGTGCACTCGTACATTCAAGAGCCAACGGAAAACTTACTAGTAATACCAATGCCAATACGTAAAGCGTAACGCTGAGATGAAGAACTTGAATCTTTTGGTATATTGGTTAAAGGCACACACAAGGTGCTGCAAGTTAAGACAACCACTTATATTTAACCAAGATTTAATCAACACATACAATAAACATTATGACCAAAAACTAGTTTACATTTTCTTAAAACTAGTTTTATTTCCACTTGATTGTTTACATTTAAAGACATTTGGTGTCCTAGTTTCCCGTAAAAGAAATGCAAATCCTATGCATGATTTTGGCATTGACAAATCCCGTTATTGTGGTCAGTGAAGTGTTTAAATTTCGAGGGTCGTCTAATAAACCTATACTAGTATTAGAATTGAATAAAGACATTGGTACAACTCGTTGAGAAAACAAAGATAATTATACACAAAGCAACATGGATTTTCTAAGCAAATACTGTACAAAACGATTCAGAGACGGCCCTCAAAATGACTTATCCAGTTTATGACAAATGACATTACTGTTAGCAGAACAGTTATTCATGAAAAGCTTGGAACTTGTGAAAATCACCACACCAGCAAATAAACAAATCAAGTGTTTATAAACAGTTTTCTTGGAGGATCGGTGTTTTTATTTTAAACGGTATTCAAAAATCAACTAGTTTCCTGACGTTGGGTATAATATAAGCTTACACATACAAGAATACAATTTTACCAGACATGTTTTAATTGTTTAACATAAATTTGACAATTGCCACCTTAAATGAGGCTTTAACACACAACTTGCAACTGTCCCATATGTTCTAGTGAAACATTGTTAGTTAATCTGATTAGTTTTCGCCTATACTAAATACTTATTTGTATTAGAAAATAAAATGAAAAAGAACAACGAACATACCGGGTTAGTAATCATTCACAATATCGCTGTAACTAATAATACCATCTTTGATTGTTGCACATTTCCATTGGTATGTCTTCCCGGCCTCAGAAATATTGCACACAACGTGTGCTTTCATACAATTGCAGTGTACTTCTGATGGAGATAGCTTTGTTTTGGTTTCACATACGTTGTATTTATTGACAATTTGAGCAGCATTATCACAACTGTGATCGTGTAATAGCTTTCTATAAAGATAAAATATTGCCTCGGACCCAAAGCAGGACAATTCCAGTGTGGCAGGACTCACTACTCTGATGTCAATACGTGTCTTGCATAATGCTGTAAAATGAACACAACATTAGATTACATGTCCCATATTAAATCAAAATCAAATATTCAAATACAATGGATCACACTCTTATGTAAATATATGTACACTCTTATGTAAATATATGTATATAAACATGCACACACACATTAAACTTAAACTTATACAATATCTGAATGTAATCGTGTGAAACATCTTTAAAATAGTGTACACACTATACAAATTGACGGTGAGAAACTACGTATGGTATGAATAGTAGTAATGTTTTGATTAGTTCGTAATTACCCAGTCATAGTGTCAAGTTACATTGTTTTTAATCGCCGTTTTAGTACGTATCTGACACTCACGTTCTGACAAGTTGCCATCATATTTTACTACGCTGCGCCTCTATGTACTACGTAGTTACTGCGCTATCGCTACGCTGATGTAAATCTGACAACGTACCACAACGCGTCATTACGTAGCGCTGCTGGAAGACCGCAGTACATAGCGCAGCTAAGCGTAACAATAACGAGAGTGATACGAGGCCTATAGTTATTTAAACGTAGCGCATAACGCATCATAACGCACTCATTGTGCTACATATAGGCTAAGTTGTTTCACGTTGTGTCACGTGTATCGCTAACTATAAGTTCGGTGTTGTATAACGTAGCAGTATTTTGAACAAATTCAACATTCAGATTCTTCGTTTACGTTGAACTTCGTACAATCCAACTTGTGCCGCGTAGAGGCG
Source organism: Congeria kusceri (assembly GCA_027627225.1). Lineage (NCBI taxonomy): Eukaryota > Metazoa > Mollusca > Bivalvia > Myida > Dreissenidae > Congeria > Congeria kusceri. Next base: position 27,258,138 of record CM051026.1, on the reverse strand, counting down.
CATTACAGACACGTTCAACTACGTACCTACAACGTTCAACGTTGCGGAACGTAGCTAAACGAGGCGACACTATGACTGGTGTATAAAAGTTTGCCTCTGCGTATATGGTACATGCTTATAATTTGTGAAAACAAATTAATAGTTATGAAAAATCAATAGCAAATACACTTACCAATCGCAAAAAGGAGCAAACACACACCTAGTTCAATCTTTGTCATTTTTTTATGTAAATATAAATTACTTTCCAGAATCTAAAAGATAATCATTACAGATCCAGAGAAATTTATGTCTCTTTGTTATGGTTACTATTGCGACTTGAAAACTCAACACGGATCATGATATATTAAGCCTTCTAAGTTTCCTTCTTCCTTACATTCAAACGTGAACAATTTGGAAGTGCAAGTTCGTGACACAGGAACTGGGTTGAAAAGAAGATAATAATGCTAACCACAATGCTGCAAATAGTTCCGTGTAACGACACAAATGCCTTACTGCTCGTACTAAAAACTACTCTAAAAAGTATATATATTGCTAAGATCATCGAAAAGTCAAACACTGATGGAGTTCACCTCATTTGTGCAAGCGATTATATAATTATTGCACTGCATATTCAAGATCATGATGTTTAGATGTGCAGACTCTGTCAGTTCATATAATTTAATGCACTATGTCATAGTGCACTCATAGTGTAGTTTAATGTATTAATCACGGTACACTGGTACACTTTCATTTGTAAGATCAATCAAGCGATTTTTTAAACACTTGTTAAACACATGGGGGAGATCGTAAAGTGAACTCTGGCTTCGTTTAAGTGAGGCAACAAACAGCTGGTGCTCCAAATGGCCGGTTTTGAAACAAATGCTGGATGTTTTTATATGGTTCGTACTGCATTATTTTTACGCTTTTCATCCAAAGAATATGCTCCTGTTGTGGCCCAATATTCCATGTAACCACGTGTTTTGTCTCAAAACATTAAGTTTTCATATACAGAAGTTATGGAAGGTAAAGTGTGTGTAGGTATGTTGTTGACTTGTAGATCACACAATATTGTTTCGCATTTAATAGTTTGAAGAAAATTTCATACCATTTTATGACTATCGATATGCAGTTTAGCCGTACTCTTACACAAAAGCCAAGTTTGACACTTCTAGAGCAAATATTCATACTGTTTATCGATAGGCATAAAATGGTATGAAATTGTCCTCAAACTATCAAAAATGCGAAAACAAGTTGTCAGTTCAAGTCAACAACATACCTGCACACACTATACCTTCAATAACGTTTTATATGAACAGTTATAGTCTTGAAATAAAACACGTCATTACATAGAATTTTGGGCCACAACATGAGCATATTCTTGGGATGAAAAGCGGAAAAAAAGCTGTACGAACCATAGAATGTGTTCAAAACTGGCCATCTTGAGCACCAGCTGCTTTTTGCCTCACTTAAAGGTCGCCAGAGTTCACTTTACGATCTCCCCGCCCCATCCCCCTCTGTAAAAAGTGAATGTCTGGGTTTTTTATATTTATTTCATGTATCTTTTGTTAACCACTTACAACAAAACGTTTTATATGACATAAATATACGTCAACATAGAAAACAATAATAATCTAATTGAAACATGCAAAACTGTATTTTCTGTCGATACAGACCCGTTTATCATACATCAACGGCAACATTCGGTTTTGAATGAGACAATAACACATGCGCAGCTGTTATCAACCGATCTGACTCGTCTAGACTCTGTGTATACATGCATTTAATTGTTTTCTGTGCAGCAAAGTATTATTTAAGTTTTGGATTTATCTCTTAATACGCAATTGTTTAACATAAGTCATTCTCAAGATTAATCATTAAAGTATACTGACATCATTACAATCAATGGATGGTTTTCCATGATAATTTTCGAGCAAAATCGAACAGTCCGCCTTTACAATGAAACACGTTTCATTTTGAGACAGCGCGAATGAAATTCAAACATTAACATGTAGTTTTGCAGAATTGACACCTGTCCATCAGATTCTTTAACGGTAAGACAAACGCACTTGCCCAACTGGGCTACATTCTATACCACTGTCTGCTTTTGGAAATGAATTTTCCAGTATTCACGGCAACACCGATGCATTGTTGAAGAAACACTTCGTTCATCTTAGGTTAGCTTAAAAAAAAAATAACCAGATATTTGTGTCACTTCAACATAGTTTAAAAACATAGTTGTATGAATGTGGACGAACATTTGTTGCCTATTGTCTCATGCATGGTTGTGCTTATTCTTATAAATGTTTCGAATAATGGTTACGTGTATGATTTCTGAAGATACATGTTGTATATCACAGTAATATACATGTACGTATGTCTTTTTGCCCAATGTAGGCATGTCTTCATTTGTTTCATGTGTTCTGTATGTACATTAAACCAACAATGATGTGAATTGTGATTAAGTATCTGTTTTCTTCTTAATACTGCTTCAGTAAGCGTCTATATTTTTTATGAAATTATGATTAAGTAAGTGATCACTTCTTGTTAGTCCTGTTTAAGTAAATGAATACTTCTTATTTATTATGGTTAAATATGTGAATACATTTTTCTTTAATTAATCGAGTATGTGAATACGTCGTATTAGTTTATAATTAAGAAAGTATATATTTCTAGTTATGATTAACTAACTGTATACTTTGTACTGTTTAGATTTAAATAAGTGAATACTTTTTTTATTAATTATGGTTAAGTAAGTGAATACATTTTATTACATCTGTTAACATGTAAGTACGAGTATACTTCTATTTTCACAAGCAGATTGTTCTGTTATTTTAGTTCACATACAGCAATTCGTTGAGTGGTTTTTAAAATTATCTTCTTATAAAGCGAGATAAGAAAACTTAATACTTTCATTTAAAAATAACGCGATGCGATATTTTAGTGTAGATTAGCCTCTTCGGTACATGTGCACTGATCTCCCCTGCTGCGTTTAGATTAATATCGCGTGGCACTACATGTAGCGATCGCTGTCTGGATATACACGTGCGTTGTTTCTATAATTAGACATATACTTATTCACTTATTTAAATAATCAATATTATCTTTGGTGTAGGTGTAATTCAGTTCACGTTATGGCTGTAGCATAACTCAAAGGTAAAGATAACACTCGACTTTGATTGAAACAACAGCTAAAACCCCATTATAAAACCGAATGTAAAATTATATTAATCCAACTACATATTAAAAACCAAACCGTAAATTGTTTACAAGTTTGTTTGTGTGTGTTTGTGTTTGTGCTTAAACGCATTTGATGGCACTTGTCTATGTTTAATACAATGTTTGTGGGGTTTTTATATTGGTGTATTTACAAGCACTTTACAAGCTACAAAGTACACCGCGTGTTCGTTTGTGTTAAATAATGTCATTTAACAGTTAAACATGTGTTATTCAATTGCAATGATTATGTAAACCACTGTAACAATGTGCATGTATTTGATATTTTAGACGTTTAACCGTCTATGTTGCACAATGTAAAAAAAGATGAAGCGATGTATACACATAAAGGCGATTGATATTATGTCAATCATGATAAAATAAACTTAAAGGGACAGTATTGTAGAATTTTGGAACGATGACGCATGCAGCTTCTTAGATATGAATATAAACATCTTCATGTATCTTTTATACATTGTCAATCAAAAGCATTAAAATATTACGATTTAAATGAAAATGTATAATTAAATAGTGTTAAAATTATTATAACTAAATAAAACAAGTCTAAAATAGTCAAAGATGAACATGTTATTAAGTCATAGTTAAACATGTAAATGCATACACGATGGGATGTTGTTCGTTTTAGCGTATTTAGTTTGCATGCGATTGTCTTTACTACGTTAAGTTATATTAATCATGTTTTGTTTTATTGTAATACACAATTATAACATTGCAAACTCAATTTGCTAATATAATACATAACAATATCAATACAGCAATTTGATTATAAAGTTAAAAGCTAGAGTAAAACTAAGCTAAACTAATTCAATTTTTCAAAAAGGTATGATTGTGTCGTGTTTATCATAATAGTATATGTGTTTTCTTTTGGATTTGGCAATATCACTGATTTTACCAAACTTACAATCCGAAAAATTGCATTAGTTGTGTGTGTGTGTGTGTGTGTGTGTGTGTGTGTGCAATAAACTTCCTGTTGTTAACCAGTTGCATTTGCAGTGCAAGTTGTAATAAGTTCCGCATTGCTCTTTATCGATACGATATTTGTATCGTTACAACAGTATCGTCTTTAATGTATCGCTTGATATGTTTACTTTTAGTATTAGTCTAATAACTGGATATTTCTGCCTTCATTCCGTTTAATGCAACGCTACAATAAATCACATGGAAACAATTTTGATCTCTAATTGCAGTTAAGGTGTAGATTGCGTTAATTGTTTTTCATACCAGTATTTTTTCTATAACAAGATCTTGCTTGTCGTATACTTGTTATGAACAAGACATAGAAAGTCCTCGCTTTGAGAAGTTTATTTATGTATAACGTATTCATTTCAAATAAATATATGTTATAGTGACATTTTAAGCTTCGTAATTTAAATCAATACAACGTGTTGCATTGGCAATAATAAGAACAAATTGAATGCTCTTTTAGTGAAGTATGCTAATCTCGTTGACAAAATGTAGTTTGTATTTGAAAACAGGAAACATACCCTTTTTAATAAATAAGTGTACCCTAGTCTCTAATCATTTTACAAGTTCAACTTAAGCTTGGGTATTATTTAATTGGCCACTCGTTTTCATGAAGAAACTACTGCATGTATTTACTTTAAGTATACATGTATGCTGAATGGAGCCACAAGGTCCTGTTTAAAAAATTCCGAAACATTACCAAGATGATTAAACTACAATTAAAAAGATATTATTTAAATGACGCCAGAACACATGCACACATTTGCACTATCAATGAGTATTGTACGAATATACAGTTGCTCAACTATTGCACTTCTCATTGATGAACATCTCTACCCAGTGCATCCCCCCCCACCCCCCAGGTTAATTGACATTGACGTTCACATTTCATAATATAAATGCGAATTAGTTTTAATATAATGAGATTATATAGTTTAAAATTAGTATTATTGATATCATAACGACACAATGTACGTAAATATGACAACGACTCTCATTACTTGTATACACCATTAGAACACAGGTTAAATATTTTATTGATATGACTACACTATATAACCTATTACTAATTACTCTATATTGATCACGTATACTAATATTATATGATCAGTTTGACCAGAACAGTTATCATTTTAATGAAATAACATTGTATATATTTACGAGAGGGCATGTTTGAATTTTATTGTATGTTGTCTAAACATGAGTAGTATGTGTTTTTATGTGGGCTTATCTGGTGTAGTTACCTTGCTCCTATTTTACAGGGTAATTTACATAGAAGAGGATTGCTTATGACTATTGGCTGTAAAATGAAATGCTTAAAAGTAAGTGCTGTTTTGTTGATGCTGTTGTTTCGTTCTACATTAAATTATTCATCTTGTCCAATTTGCTTATTTTAACATGTAACATAAATTATGTCAGTGGTGAAAAGGTTACCAAATAATTTTCTAAATGCAAACGTGACCACATTCATGTAGAGTACATCTACGTGACTGTATTTTGATAGTACATTCACGTAATGTATTACGACTCTCGCTATACACGTACTACTGTACTGAACGCGAATATTATTTAAGCAAGGTGCAGGCTTTAATAACTTATTTTTTCTGATAATGCATTGTACCAGCTTACTTTAATGGAATAAAATATAAAATTTACCGTTTTTAGTGCTGGCACGCAAGTTATTAACCCGAACTTACATAAGTTATACTACTAATGCACACATGTTTTATATTTTAGTGCGTTTCTGCATTTCTGGTAATGAGATGGGGACATAGACAGTAGAAGTACGGAAGCTTAATAAGAAATGCTTCATGCACAAATTCCTAATTCCTAATGTGTCATGTTTTAAGACGAGTTATTTAAGCTGTTCATAAGAGTTCTCTTCTGCTGATGCAGCTGGGGATATATTGTGTTAATATTTACACGTATATGAATAATGTCAAATAAATATATGCGATAATGCAGTATACATGATTTCCACTTAAGGTACACAATTGTTCTCCTTAAGGTTCGATTTTGCGTAATGGGTGTGTATATTAATCCATATTCAACAAGCAAATCACGGTGGATATAGATCTTTGCCCCAGGGAGTAATTTATGACACGCCGACAAGGGGCCACATTGATGGGGTCAGCTGCCATGAGACACGGATATATGGGATATCCACATGAGCATTCACAACTTTGACAGTGCCATCGGTGCCAGTGAATAACAGTTAGATGTCAAATTATTATTGCTGATTTGACGGAAATCGACACTAAATTGCCAATTTGGAACACAATGTCCCAAAATTTAGAAGCAGGGAAAATCAAATTGTCCAACTGTCCCAAAATTAAGAGTCATGTAAAAAATAATTTTTATCAGATTTAAAGGGTGTCCCAACATTTTGTGTGATTACAGTACCTCAGTTTCTTGTTCAGCGTCATCTGTCATTGTGCAAAGTTTGATTTAATGTCATTTAAATGTGTTTGAGATGCATAATAAAACATTAACGAATGACAGTTGATCATTATATACAGTGGCTATTATTACATAACTTGTATATATATATATATTGTTGAACAGTCTACCTTTCAGTGCTAGAAATCAGTATGCACACACGCAATTGAACATAGTATTAATATGTCTTATGGAATCAGTTTCCGCTTATGCAGACTTGTTTTAACAGTCATTATGATAAAATGAAAATACGTCGTACATATTGTGCATAGTGATTTGTGTAGTGTACTCCCCGTTTCCCTATCTCACTCTAGTTTTGTGTGTACCCTTCCTGCACGTTTCAAGTTATGTTCTACTTAAATATGTCGGTCCGTAGACTCAAAACTACATTATGATTTACACAGACATCGACGGGTGTACACAATGGTACATGTGCCCTTTAACAAACACGTGATTATTATTAGTATATGGTATATAATACATTTTGCATTTGCAAAGAATAATGTTTAAACATATTACTCACAAAAACGACAAAACAAGAGCTAACAGTTTTTCTCTGCATCCGACATACCCGTTTCGTTGTGGTAGATCGTGTGCAAAACGTGTACACTTTTGAATCTTTGAGATAGAACATAAGACATAGATATGTGACACTTGTGTACACTAACTAGGTGTGGTTTTGTTATGAAATTAGAGAGTCTTTGCGTATTTATATTTTAATTTATGTATACAGCTATGTAGTCTCGGTTGTTGAATGTATAAACCATTCTGCCATATGATATTTGGTGATGTTTTATCGACAATGAACACAATTATCGTTGTTAAAATACCCAATAAACAACGCAAAAAGTAGTCCCGATTCTGAGCGCAGCATAGTTAATAACAGTTCTCATTACAAAAAATATGTGTCTGATCATGTTAGAATCGAAATGCTTTTCGCCTTATCGTTGATTATCGGCCAATAATAATTCTTTATCGTTCTGATGCGTGGCTATTAAACCACGAGGGCGTTAGTCCTCGTGGTTTAATACCTACTCATCAATCAATACTCCAAATCGTTGGTAAACAAACAACGATGCATCGAACATTATTTCCTAATGAATATCAATGCCTCGTGATTCCCAATTGATCCGTTTATATTCATAGATATAAATAAATATGCTCAAGTGTGTATAGAATGTGTAATATACCCAACATTTATTATGTCCAGCGGTGTCATACGTAAATGTGTTTCGTTTCAGTTACATTTCGGCTGGAGACATGGTTTTGTTACCATCAAAACTTTATGCCACTGAATGTAGATCGAGCAATGAAATCAAATTTCAGTTCATCCGCAGTGAATCCAATCAGACTGTGAACATTGCAGAGTGTCTGCAGTCAGTTAAGACATGCCATCTGATGGACAATTCCTTCGAAGGAAAGTACACGATTGCTAAGACTAATGACGGGGGTGTACTTATTATATTAGTTTTCAACGAGGACACGTACGGGACATATCGATGTTGCGAAACGTACAGTCCGCACAATTGCGAACGTACTGTGATATATCGCCGTATGATGTCGATACCACAACACACGTCACAGAAAACATTACTAAACCTGGTAGTAATATAGTTTGTATTTATCATGCCTTTTTATCTTCAAATCCATACAAAATCACTTAATATATTACCATACTTACCATTTGATTTAGTAACATACAACAAGGTGAAAGGCGACACTACTCGTTTGAATTCATGTTAAAGTAAAATTAATGAAAGTTTATTTTACTGTATTAAAGTGATTCAAATGCAGTCCCATTATGTACTCGTACATATTTTAAATATAGAGTATATAGTTTCTAAGACACGTTTTACGGTTATAAATGGTTTATATCTTGCTTTTCAGTAGTAATCTCAGACAAAACAACACACTGCAATCCAGACGTTTCTTTTTAGAGTATCGTTATAGTTTCGATGATAATTCTGATCCTGAACACCCTCCTCGTCTGTCTTTCCATCAGCCGACAAAGAATTTGTTGCACAGATGGCAAGCAAGGTAACATTATTATTCATATACTTTTCTTTAGACATACAATCACATGCACGCCATATGGAACTAATGAGTGTGTGGTGTTTATCACATATTTCTATGATAAAGATATTAGTTTTTCTAGCATGTCCACAACATAGCCACCTGCTTATCCAATAACTTCGTAACAATGTTTATTGTGTATCATCGACATTCCAAATGACAAAATGATAGCACATTTTAGATTAGTATATTCAAAATTATTGCAAGTTCAGACACTGTTTGTTGGTATTGGGATTTAAATTTACATTTGAAGAACTATGCCGTGGACTACTCTTATTTTGGGTATATTCTTTGAATACATTGCGTGTAATTTGATTTGTTATATTTTCAGGATGCCCCGTACGTCCACGTCGAAGGCGAACAAAGCAGGTATGCTTCTGTTGTTATATTTGTTCTGGGTAACACATTGTTCCGTTAACTGCTTGCACTGTAAACCACATTGACTAGGAAGTATAAAAAAATACACGTAAACCGAATGGTGCAAATGATACAGGTATCTAAATACCTGTAGGGAACCATCGGTTTTATTCTTTCTGACAAGATTAGCGAGATGGCCCTATACTTTGAGACTATACTTATGACAATCTTCTGAAATAAAGAGTGTGCGATTCTCGATAGTTGATAATTTTTGTAAAAATGTACGCTTGTGCCTCCTTTGTAGAACAAGTATCGTAGGTAGAAATAAATAAATCGCCCTGAGGATTGAGCATAGTTTCGTCCGGGTAGCAGTTCTTTCTTGTATTTTATGTTATTTAGTTGTAGCATCGTACAAGCTAACCTTATTATGCTCAGCGTATACTTAGAATGCTGGTGAGGTCATAACAGAGCAATTTAGCCAATAATGCATGTGAATTACCACTTCCGAAGTAATACATTAAATAATGCAGGGCGTTAACGACATTTACATGTAATACCGGTTTACATCATCAATGCAAATACAAATTCGTTTAGGAATTAAAAGGTCGAGTGTCTCCAAGTGTTTCATTACATTGTGTAAATGGAAAATAAGTTTAATTACATGAGGCATGTCGTGGGAAAACCCGCTTAATGCATGTGCGTAAAGTGTCGTCCCGGATAATCATGTGCAGTCCGCACAGGCTAATCCGGGACGGCACTTTCCGTTTTTATGGCATTTTTCTTTTCCATGAAGTCTCTTCTAAACATAAATCCACTGTAGGCGAAAAGAGCCGTCCCAGATTAGCCTGTTCGGCTACTAGGCTAATCCAGGACGATACTTGACGCACATGCATTAAGCCCGGTTTTCCCACGCCTTATATGTTTTCGTTATGGCCAGGGTATTCACAGGCATGTGTGTGCGTAGTGCTTGCAATTATAGATCAACATAGCATGGTATTAAATTATATGACATTAGTAAGAGATCTGTTAGCATTTCAAAAACTGAGTGTTGTTCTTCTAGTATTAATTCACGTTTAAGACATCTGCACATAAAACATTGAAAATCGGCAAATGTGTGTACTATTTTTAACCGGATTTTTCAAAGAATAATCTTGGCTTATAGATTAGCGGAAACAAGTCGGTTGGGCGGGCGGTCCGGCGTTTGGGCGGTTGGGCGGGCGTTGCGATGTCGTTAACATTTTGCGTTAAAGTTTTGTATTCCTGCAATATTTTCAAAAGTAATTGGTGAAACTTTATAGAAATGTCCATTGGATGATCTTCTACCAAACCTGTCAAAATAGTTCCGCTTCACTGCACAAGATGGCCGCCAGAGCTAAAAATAGCATTAAGTCTCAACGCCATTTTCTTCTAAACCTATGGTTAGATTTTCTATTAATTTCACACCAATATTCATTTAGTGGTCCTCTATCAAACGTATTCAAATGGTTTCGCCTCACTGCACAAAATGGCCACTAGAATTTGCTTGATAGTTTTGTATTCCAGTCATATTGTCTGAAGTTCTTAATCAATCTTGATGAAACTTGTATGCATACATTTGAGATCATTGACATGAAACTTCCATTCTTCTTCACCAACATTGACTTGTACAAGTCCACCCATAGGCGAAATAAAAAATCCGGCTTTAATGCGGTTTCCGCATTTTTCTCTTTGATTGCGACATTGTCTCTATTGTAATGTCGTTTTGTAATAGGATATCGAGCCAACAGATGTCGAGGAAGAACACTTTTAATGTTCGTATAAAGGAATTCGCAGCATTGCTGTGCAGCATTGAGATGTATGTGCAATCACCATATGTGTTTGCAAGTCCCTGAGAGAGCATGTGTTCATTATTATGACTTTTATATATAAATTATTGCAAGTGATTTTTTTTCAATGGCTTCTCAGGTATCAGTTTCTTTAAAACCTTCAGTAATGTATGTGTAAGTTATTATATAATACAGAGTTGCTTATTCATGATTGATTAAAACTAAATGCATATAGTTCAAACTTTGAAGAGGTATACAAGATAAATTATTCTATCCTGTATGTATTCTTGAATAAATTAAAAGCATTTCATCCGCACTATCATGTTAATATACCAATTAAATAGAGTTTTGTTTTTAATTTCATTTATAAGTGTGACTTAACATAGTTATTCCAATGCTGTAGACATGTTTCATTACATGAAACATCTGTTCCATGCTGTCAATAGATCGTCTCACTGTGGATTATATCGTCATTTCCACGGTGTATTGTTGTTTGTATTTTAATAGTTATAAATCTCAATATACCTTACAAAACTTGTTGTTCTTGTTGCATTGTTTTTATTATTTATTTCAATATCGAGCAGTATGCATTTATATTAAAATTTTCTCGTGATAGCAGATGTTTATTTCCGGTATACATATACACGTATGGTATATATGGCTTTATACTTATACTTTATACTAACAGTAGCCGAACAGCTTAGATGGACTTACTTTCAAAGGGAAATGTTGATGCAATGTTTTCGTAAATTTGAATAAATTATGCATAAACTTACTTGTATCTTATATGATTTGTAATAATATAACGTGAGCATGTCTTACACTTGAAATAAAAAGCTATCAATGCATGTGTTATGCCCCCCAAGGCGACGAAATGTTCCACCGCTTATGCAGGTGTTGACGTTGTTATAAAAACAAATAATGTTGTTCAAGACACAGCGCCTATTAGCTTTACTTATTATTAAATATATTATATGTGTTGATATATGTTTTTCTCCACGTTCTTTATTGCTTTATACTTAGGTTTCATTAGAAAATATTTCGGGACTCATAAGTGTCATGACGTGAACATTATGACAAAATTTCACAATTGTTGAGTCCTGCTTCGTTGACGGTCCGTTTCATTTACTGTATTAAATAGGAACCGGTTTGGAACAGTGAGCATTACCAGAGTGGTGATTTACACTGATTTAAATAGTAAATTGACGATTTCATTTCACTGATATTTCTATTTAAATCAATTGAAAGCATAAACTATTTATTGTGTATTACTACGTGTAGTGTATATGTATGTCTTGTTTGTGCAAGTATGTTGTGTTTTAATGTGTACGTCGGAACCAAATGATTTATATAGAATAATATTTAACGGTTAATTAATAATTAATGAATGTTTTATGTTTAGCCAATCGTTTCAATAGTATCATGATTGTGTACTTAAGTTGAACTTAACGAACGTATAGTTCTCTCTTATGTATATATTATGTAACAGGCGACACTACGTTTTGTTGAAAAAAAATGTGCTTGAATTGAATATATGTAGAACTGGAGGTTATTACATTATATTATCAACATCGTGTACTTGTATATGTTCGACTTGTATTAAATATCAACTCATAATTTTCGTATTGGATGCACATAAATCGCTCCAATTGTATGCTTGTTATAGCTGTAGCAATTGTTAAACACTGATACAGGTAAATGTTTCTCTGGTTCATGTGGTTATTCAAATAATTGTTGGCGACGTGAAGCCTTTAAGCATATAGATCTAGAACGTTTCATGAACATATGTATTCTTACGTTCTTTTTAAGTCATTGTGTATTCGAGAATATTAAAGGGACTATGTGACCGAAACATTTACTTCCTATTGGTCTATAAATGATATTATATTATACAAATGCGATATACTAAGTCATAATATGTATTAAATAAATACAACAATAATATAATACACAATGAGATATTTGATAAAAACAAATCAGCAAAATACATATGAAAAGAAAACAACAATCGAACTCAAGACTTCGGAGACATACGAAAAACTGACAGTAAACAGCTCTTTAACCAACTGCGCTATCACGCCTGGCGAGAAAGTCGTCTGAAAACTATGGTTATATAAAATACACACAATTATGTCGTCAAAATGTAAACATGAAAATGTCAAAACAAACACGACCCATATTATAATTTGATTTTTTTTTCTCAGATTGCGTATATTGCCATCCCATTATCTATACGCCGTTTTAATGTGCAAGCATTAATTTCAGATCTGTTTGTTAAAGAAATTGGCACCTTGAGGCCCTTATCGATGGCATTGTCCCTTTAATCTACAATTACCAACGTCTAGTTAAAAACTTACTTGGCTATGATAGCTTTTATTTACGAAAATATTGGAGTATGTTTCTGCATTTCATCGGTGTATGAACTGTCGGGAAAATAACGCCTAATCTGCAAAAACGCCGACGACATTATGCATAAATTACACCGATGAAATGCAGAAAAAAATATTATGCAATTCGTATAATTACAATCAAAAGTGGATATAAACGTAACGTTTGACTGTGTAAGGGCCGCAGCAGACGTGCAGCCTTCCCAGTTTTAGTCTCGGTTTAATTTTCGTCGGAGAGCATTTCTAATATCTCGTTTCAAATCGCTTTAGATCGTTTTGGAGTTGACATTATGGGAAAAAAAATCAAATTTTCCAATATGCGTTACAATTTCATTGTCTGTAACACCGGAAACAGATAAATCAATCATTTTGTTTACGAATATGGGTGAATACATCGTAAAAGTTCTCGCAAAACATTTATGTCATTTAGCAAATAGCGAATGCAAGTACACATCGTAAAGGTTCGCACACAACAAAAACGGCATTTCGCAAATTAGAGAATGAACATGTAGTACAGTCATGAATATTAAAGAGGTATTTTGCATACACAGCCGGTTCATCGAGGTATATAACAAACAGGTCATGGGGGCGGATTATCAAATCGCGATGCAGCGTTTATGTGAACATTCGAAAAGATGTAATTACACATTAGGAGGCAATCTAATTTTCTGCAATGTTCAACTTAGTTCGTTATGTAGCAGTTATTTATGACATGTATTAAGCAAACATAAACTTCTTGGACTAGGGAACAAAACTGTAAAAAACAGATAGCGGGTGAGGTTGTGCATTTAAATGGTTAATATGTAGTTCAGAGTTGCAATTGAAAAACAATATTGTACGGTGATTTGAAGACATAAACAGTATCCAGTTCAGCTCATTTACAACAGGATACATAACTCTTTCTTTTGTTTAATGATTCGTATGACAAGGTCGATGAGATGGGGTTGGATCCCATATTGTAATATACAGCCACAATTTTCCGACGAAAAAACTAGTATCGCCAATAATATAGTGTGTGTATCGTGCAGAGCCAGCCACACATATCCTACAACTTTCTTGCGGTGACGAATGGCAACAAAGTTTATCGTACGTAGACGCAGGCGCTCTGTCTTGATTTGACGTACAATAACGCAAGGTCACGCAGGGCTACGTATTACATTTTTAACGTCGATGTACGCCTTTAAAAAATAGTGTGAATGTCAGGAATCTCTCACACGACGCAGTATATCACATCAGATGTCCTACGTGCTAAGAATGAATCCTGGCAGAGTTATATGTTGATTCCTTCTTTTATAACGTTATGCATTGTCTCAGGGCTAAAGCCCCAATCACACGGTTATGAAACGTGTTTATTATATGCTTTTTAGTGAAATATTAAATTTTATTGGTGAAATACAATTTTATATTTTCACTGCAGTGAAAATATAACATAAACGGACTATTTTTCCATCAATAACATCGATCTACAAGCAGTAGTTTACAACCCTTGGCAAATTTATATACATGTTCAGTATGTAAATGCATGTGGTTACATAAAACACTTGATAACATTCAACAAAAGTATAATTTAGCGACAACGACTCACAAAATATGGACTTTTTTCTCATAATAATAACCAGTTACAGTTTTGGAGTCATTTATTACGTCATTTTTATGACGTCAGAATACTCGAACTTGTGGCGTGTAAGCTTATTTTGCGCAAATGTATTTATTTATTGTCCAAAAGCATAAAATAAAAATAAAATTTGTTGATTTCGGTGTAAGATCGTATTTTAGTTCACGAGTGATCATATAAAATAGATATGTTCACTCGTTGCAGCGCTACACGTGAAAATATCATTTTCTATTATCACTCGTGAAAACATCATTTTCTATGAACACTCGTGAAATAAAATACGATCTTACACCGAAATCAACAAATATCCTCTATATATTTCTCGATTCATTAACAATCACTCTCGACTTAGCGTCTGTTCTTGCAATCAAAGAGAAACACGTCGGATATTTATAAATAGAAGTTAGAACCATCGGGACTACACTATATTTATGCGTTTATCTCATGTGCAGTTTTAGACTCAACATGAACAAAATGTCTGCATATTATAAGATTTAATAGATTAATATGTTTTATTTCATTTTTAGAATGTATAATTTAATTGTATCCCATTATTAAGCCTACATTGACGAAATACCACTGTGTTGGATAAACTTAGTTGTATTTTCACACTGTGGAATATGTCAAACACGTGCAGTATAATGACTTCATTTTATTGTTTGTCGTGATGCCATTTTAAGTTTTTCTTGCTATTAAATGGTTTCCGTTTGTTTATTTTCAAAATAAAAACAGAAAATGAGGATATAAATAGAATGCCAGGTAAGTGTTGATTAATGATAAGTATATTTGCTCGGCATAAAATGTGACCCACTGGCAAAGGCTCGTGGTTCAGGTTTTTTAACCCCTGCTAATTAAACTTATATTTATTCAACACTGATATGGTATTGTCTATATGTATAGCAGTATAATTATGATATGCTCCAAAAGTCAGTAAATGTACGTGTAAGCCTATATGTTCAAGAACACCAGTATAGTTGATGATGTGAGATTGCAGAAGAGTTTGAGAGAATCCGTCGAAATGTAAGATCTCAATTATTATAAGGAAATATGATAAGGAGCTGAAAACAAACTGCAATCACTTATTTGAAGTACTATTCAACTCATTGATTTGAATAGTTCCGATTGCACATGTCTCTTAACTGATGTTCGATCAATTGTTGAAACATTCCAAGAGTCGTAGACTTAAATAACAGAGGTCGTGAATAAATCAATCGGATAGATACGCTACCGGTAGAAGGCCCAACAGCTATTGTTTTAAATGACAGTTAACATGACAATGTAAATAAAATAACTCAGCGACAAAATATGCCTAGTGGTGAATTTAAAGGTATTTAAATATTTGTATGCACGCTGTAATCAAACACATTTTAAATCCAAATTTATAACACAGTTACGAATTACCTGTATGAAATTAACAAATAAAGCTAAAGTAACATAAATCAACCCGACACTACTCATATGTATACACATTTTGCATATCAACAATGCAACTTGTTGTTTTTATTGTCTGTCTATAATGTTGACTATTGCAATATTACTCAACCATAGTAGTTTAACTATATACATGTATTAAAACTAGTGTACGTTAATTTATTAACGAACTGTGCGATGAATTTAAACGGAAATGTCACTTTTATGCTACTAGAATACAACTCAGTGGTGTTTTATAATTCAAACAGTCAGTCCCAGCGTTTTGTAGTATCAATTGTTGCATTTGTTAGATGGTGATCAAGGCAATTGTTCCTTACTTTCATGTGGTTATTCTGAACATAGTTTGCGACAAGAAGACCGGAAAAAGTATAGAACCATTTAAATATCAAGTAGTCTTACGTCTTTTGAACTCATTGCTCATATAGTCATCTACTATTGCTAACGTCTTTATTCAACGGTTCGTAATAATAACAAGTGTTTGTTATTCGCTGTGATACTTTGTTTTTTTACAATTCTTCTAAATACAACAGTAGCAATATAGAATGGTTTCTAATTCACAACTTGGGGAATATATATATATACAACGCAGTTTCATCCTGACATATATTCGGCCCAGATATGTTCATGTTCATGTATACGTACATGTTTATAAACTTGTTTATTAATACAAAGAGGGTTTATGTATCTTCAGAATAATCTTGTGACCGAAATATCACACAATACATACTAACGTTACGGTATTGGGATAGGCAGAGTCTCACAGAATGACGTCAAGCATTGCAATTTTTAATTACGTGTTCAAAATGACAATAGACACAAAAGTATGGTTTCAATCTTTGAATATTTTAATATGATGCTGAATAGATTGGTGCATGTATTAATACAGCTGTTTAAGGCGAAACAATTCTGCTTAGTAGATTACATTGCTATTTGAACATATTGGTGGCTTTATTTAGTCCAATAATTATAATTAAATTGACAACACATTTGCAAAAAAATATTGTTATATACAGTAAATATTTAGATACAATATATAAACTAGTAAAATACATGCAATGCATGACTGTCCCTTTAGTGTAACAGTCATGGTTACCGCTGTGCAATCTGGAGTTCGTGAGTTCGATCCCAGTCTACGAACATTCCGGACAACCCTCGTATGAATATTCGTAATGTCTTTTGTCTATATTAGAAAACGAAAGTCAAGTACAAAGTTTTTGAAATACACGTGAATTAACATACACCCTATATGCATGTTGGTTAGGAATGCAGTCGTTTTATGTATTAGTCGTTGATCTAGCCCCAGTGGAAGCAACTTTCAATTGTCTCTTTTAAGCATTTCTTAATGTTTGTAAAACTATGCCCTCCTATAGGTCATAAGCAATATCTTAACACAATTGAAGAAAGCATGACGAATTGAAAAGGTGTTTTGAACTATTTGTCAGTTTGACTTTGACGCTAATACCCAATAATCAATATGAATCTACTTGTAAAATGACAAACCTACCTACATTCCCTAAGAACGTAAATCTCACAGATCCATAATTATAGCTAGGACAAGGCTTTACAAATATTGGTCAGTTTGACCCAAGGACGCACTAATCAAGTGGGGTCCTCTACTAGTCATAACAAACCCACCTACCAACTTTCAAGTATCTAGACCTAAGTGTTCTGTAGTTACTGCCCGGTCAAAATTGTGCATAACGATATACCGACGGACTAATGGTCAGACGGACCGACGGACCATCATGTATAAAGCGATAAACCCCACTTCGAAGACGGGGGGGGGGGGAGGAGCATTTAAATACAAATATACTGATAAGTCCATTTAATAATAGTTTGCCTTAGTTTTCCATCAAAATTGGTTTTACTCTTTGCGCGTTTTGGTATGTTGGATTGTCGAGTTAAATGATACAAGATGGACTGGTAAATTACTCAATAACCTTTATGATATCGCCTTGGCGCAACATGTTAGTGGTTTAGATGCGCGCCGGTATATCGGCATGTCCTGAAGATAAATATGACGACCAAAACTATGTCGCACAACTGATTCGCTACCAAGAGGATACTCGATTAAAATAGCATGTTGTACAAAAACAAGTAGTCATTCTGCTTTAGCAATGAGACAAAAAGCATATAGTTTTCCTAATTTCCGTGTAGTAATACGTCATTATAGCATATATCAACTCGGCCTAATCCCCATTAAAGTCACTGTCACACTGTGGCGAATTTGAGCTTCGAGTTCGGTACGAGTTCCGTAAAGTGGACGAGTTGATCGCGGAATTGTTTCAAGATGACATTTGTTTGAGTTCTCTTCAACCTTGACACGACATTGACACGACGCGTGCGATAATCACATTTTATCACGAGTTCAGCCGATATATGCGTACGATATCTTCACGAAAATCGATTACTTGTCTTCGATAATGTGCAAGTGTAGACGAGTCTGTAAGACTTGAGGAACATAATCACGAGTTTATGGCGATTCTACGAGAAACGGACAAGCAGATGGGCATATCTCACAGACTCGCAGTAAACTTGTTTTATGTCGTAGAATGATACTATACGGCGAAACGATACGACAATGGAAGACATGTCTACATAATGTGATCGAGTGTGTTTAAGAGTGCGCGAGGTACCTTACACTTGTATCGACACGTGTACGAGAATAAAAAGTCGCAGAGAAGGGGCGAGAATTTCAAACGGTTTAAAATTTAGAAGACATAATCACTGCGACAAAGAACGACATGTGTACAAGATCTACACGATGCCAGGCGAGTTGTAGCGAGTTAGTACTCGTCATATCTCGTAGATTAAATTTGACACAACTAACCATTCCGGTGCCCAGTTAACGTTTCCATAGGTATTGATGTTGTATCAATGTACACATATCAACGCGACGCAAACTTTGAAATCATGACAATCAACAACAGTAAACTTGGTTTAAATTAAATTATTTCATATTCAAATTAGTGTCTACATGTTAAGTTGTAAGGGAAATTATATTATAGCTGTTGTCTATACCTTTCTCCAATTTTGGAAACATAACACCGAGGAATGTGTAATATAATCAGTGATCCCGTAAGAAATACTTCACCAAAAGACACATAATATGTTTTCCCCATTTGTATCAAAATCCTGTCTAGTTAATTTTATTGTTAGTTAATATGGTCGTTTAGGTAAGCCGCTTTTGCAAACAGTAATCCTAAACAGTATTCTCATTTAAGTCCCTGAAATGTTTACGTGTTAAAACACACTGGTTAATTTAACTGGTTCGCTTGATTGACTCTTTTGTTAATGTCTTTCAAAAGATTAACTATAGACGTGTGTGTAAATATAATTCATATGAAATGACACAAATACATAAAGCTATGTGAGACAGGAGTGTAAGGGAATTATAAAAGCCAGCGGGTGCAGGTTACGTGGATATTCATTGTGTTGTACGATGTGTATATATTGAAATCTTAAAGACATGAAATATAATACGTGTTAACATAAACAAAGCCAACATGACTAAAAAGGTGAGCGTCTTTCTTTTGAAATAGCAATGCTAGTTTTGGTTAAAAAACGTTAACTAACAAATTACAATCAGTAAAACATGCAGTCAACACCAGGACTGTAATTATGGAAAAAAAAACACGAAGTGTGCTACATGTTAATACCAAAGTATGTATGCAAAACTTTAATGTATGATTTCAGGGTTTATACAGCTGTATCCCGTTCATAATTTTCTTATCTCTAGGTAAATGCAATGCACATGAAATTTGCAATCGGCACTGACGTTTCAATTTTATTTGTTTAAACAAATCCCAAAATGCAAGATTCCTAAACAATTAAGTTATATTTCGATATACAGTACAATATATCCGTTGCTTCTATAGATTTCATATAGCTTCGTTTCATGTAGCATCATATATAAAGATTTATTGAAACATAAGGTATGTAACCTAGGTTTATGATTGATCAATGTTCGCTACGCTACATGCCACCTTACTTTATTTAAGTAACGTACTAATTACACGGAAGTAAATAAAATGTAACATGTGTTATGTTATTTTTTAGTTAAAATGATTTCAAGCGGAAATGGCTTAATTCTGCTAAACACAATTAAAACAGACACGTTTGTGACAATTGAATGTATTGCAAAGCAGGAGCTTACATTTCAATTCATAAACGGGAGTGCCGATGCCCCAATAAATCTCGCCGAGTGCTTGAAAAAAGTGAACTCATGTTATATGATGGAAGAAGCATTAGAAGAGAACTATGCAGTGATACATACAGCCAGAGGAGGAATTCTTATGATCGTTACTCTCAACGAGAACACGGTTGGAACGTACAGATGCTGTGAAATTTATAATCCAAACTTATGTGAGAGCACACATATCATACCAGGTGACAAAGATGCAACAACACAAAGTAGTGCAAGGGACGTCACAGAAAAACGTATGCTTGTATTTAGTACCATTCTAATGATTAAATAACTTAGTAATTCATGAACCTATCCATACATTGATCTGTCGATTGAATTAATATATCCATTGATCGATCCACCCATTTATACATCAATATATTCATTTATTTATTAATCCATACATTTATAGTTCATATGGCGGTTCATTTACACTTTTGGCCCGCGCATTGAAGTTTATACTATTCAAATAAATGTATTATTATATAAAATTTATAATTTTGATATATATTTATTAACTGTTTTAGTCAAAACTGGTGTATACATTGACACCTCGACAATGTACAGCATGGTGGTTGTACTAGTGATCATTTGTGGATTGAACCTCGTCGTCGTTGTCTGGCTGTGCAAAGAACGTTTAACAGATTGGTGTTGCTCGGAACACACCTGTGCAGTGAAAAATACGTTTATTTTTAAAACAAAACTTGACCTAACACACTTTGAAATATGTGTGTTACTTCCACAAGAAACCGACCTATTACTGCTAGCTAGAGTACTAAATTTCACGCATAAATTAATAATAATGATAATAATAATAATAACAATAATAACGATGATGATTATGACAATAACAATCACCATCATCATCATATTCATCGACATTATAATCATTGTCGTTATTTTTTCATTCATATTCATGATTTTATATCAGTTCTTCTAATTGCAGGTTACTGTTTGTTTTCGGAACCTCGCACAAAGGTATATTGGAAGAAGTATTTATATTATTTGACTTTAAGTGTTTTAATGTTTTATTGCTTCAATTGCCATTAATCAAAATGTACTATTTTACTAGATGTTTTGGCCAAGAGGTGACCAACGAATTTATAAACACGAGATTCCATTTAAAAAAACTGACCTTTTTATGATTTTCAAAATTGTGTGTAGTTTGGTTGTATGCTAGTGTTCCAGGTACTGAACATGTTTGATATTATCTTTCCAGAGAAGCGGTACAACACAAGACAAGTGCGATAGTGAGGCAGAAATGACAATGATTAAATCTTAAAAAGACGCTTCTCTTCCTTCAGAAAATACTGCCTTTTTTCCAGTACAACAGAAGCGATCCTAAATAAGTAAAATGCGAGAAGCAAATACCGGCAAACAGAACATTACTGCCAAATTACTTTGCGGTATGTGTAGATGGGCACATGACAGTATAATAATATTATAATAAACCGATTGCGTATAGAACGTATTCGTTAGTCTGTGTGTAAAATAAACTATTTAACGATGTATTTGCAAATAATAGGAACATTGCGGTAAACATTCACTTTAAATGACTGTGAAATGTACCAGTTTTACCCAACTGTTTTACCTTTGTTGTGAGGAAATAATTGTTGCTTTATCGGGCTAATAAACAACGGTTTGTTGTGCGTTAGCTCAAATGGTTTGATAATCGCTCATCATAATGACAAACCGTTCTTTATAATCAGATAAACAAAGATCAATTGTATATTATTTTGATTCTAACTTGACATACCCGACAAACCATGCCATTACGACAGGAGCTACATTGTTTAGTTTCGGACATCTTTTCCGTTGTTTTTTGCTGAATGACTTACGGTAAATTGTGTTATTTATCTACACAAATCTATGCACGTGTCATGTTATAAAGTATATGCATGTGCACTTTATTTTGTTATTGTCATTATTGATTATTGTTGATTATTATATTAAAATGGTTTGTTGTTCGTGTACACATTTTGAATATAAGTAATATGTCAATACATTTTTCGTGTACCCTGATGTTCACACACATACGCAAAACTGTAGTACGTCAAAACAATAAGCGAACAAGTTTGAGCTTTTTTGGAAGAGATACGATTAGCATTTATGGATACAGTTAAACACTCACGATCAGACATTAGATTTGACTTGATATAAGCACAAATACTTAATAAACTACCTTGGCTACTACGTTTCTACATTGGAATATGTCACATGTTTAGTCATGATAATGAGAATACACTTATGGAATGTTGTACAAGTATGTGACAAAAACATTTAAAACGTTCTTAATGTTAAATAAAAAATAATGTAAGCGCGGATTAAATAAGCGTTAACATACACTTATTAATTCACTGAAGGTTTCCATCTATTCTGAACAGTCCGTGAATTTATTAAATAAACAAATTATCGTGAAAGCTACATTATTTTAAATTGAAAAAATACAGTACAATAAAAATGTTAATAATAATAATAATAATTATAATAATAATACTATTCGTGGAAGATTAAATATAACACTTTCTTAATACAGCAATGCTGCAGTTTAACAGAATGTTCCACCTAAATACAATATGTATAGTCAAATGCAGCAAATACTTATGTATAACCAAATGCAATGATAAGTAGGCGTCAAATGAAATAAATAAAATATATATAGTCAAGCAGCGCATAAATGTTTCAGAAACAATTAAATAGACAAAAGACATCAAACTGCAAATACAAAACATACAACAAATACAACAATGATGTTTTTTAGTTTTTAAATATAAACAACCAGCTGCGACAGCAGGATAGAAATCTTAGTAGCAGCCCAATGTCCTTTATTTATTGCAAGCGACCAATTTCCAAAAACAACACAGCGCATCACAAAACATATAACAAACACAAAACACACATGTATAAAACTGAGGTCATCGCGTTGGAACGATCAATGCACAGCATTGCGTGATTAAACCGGTTCACGGGCGCCCGCATTTCACACTTGGCCCATAATTATACAGAAAACAAATGTGTCAATAAAAATTAACCTCATAGCCTCGTTTGATCAACTAATATACAATATTAGAGAAACATGTAATGCAAGTGCTCGGATATAAACATGTGTGCAATTAGATGCATACATATATCGACATATACAGAAAGTCTAAAACGTGTCTATTTACAAGTTCACAATGTGTATCTCCCGTTGGACATAAAACAGGTATCACCGAAAAAAAAGCCATACTATACACATGTCTAGTTCATACAATGTATAGCCAAATTTATCTCAACGTTGTCAAACTACAACGCACTTTAGTTGACGACACTGTAAAGGTAATCTGCGGAAAATGCATCGCATTCAGACGCGAGTGTCCTGAAATGGAAAATGGAATATAGACAACAGGATTTATTTTGTAAGGCACACAAAATATGGACGAAATATGGACATCACATATTTAGTATGAACAAAAAACGACTAAAGTGTTTCTTATATATATATATAGATAATTTGTTGGTGTTCTACAATTAGGAAATTGCAACGACAGAGGAAATTCCCCAAATAGTGTCTTAGTGATTTACAATTTTCTAAAATATTGACAACGGTGATTTAAATCGAAATGCGACTCACACATTTTTAAAATGTCTGTACTTACTGCTCATCCAATGTTGGTTCTCCTGAAAGATGCAAGTTATCAATGCTCATTTAATTTAGTTTATACTTTAAGATTTATAAACATATAAATATCTAATCTTACCAACCGACATGTCAACACAATTCATTACTTCATTGCATTTGTAGTGGTATAAGTCAGCGTTCGATGTAAAGATTAAGTGTACTAAGTAGCATTTTTTTCGTCGTCTTTGACCACATACTTTTGAAATATATTCATTACATATTATGTCGTCGTTTCCAGTTTTAAGTGTTTGTTTTGCGGGCTAACCTTGCTTTTTCTCGTTTTTGACCAGGCTATAAACATAGCTACTTGAGGGCAAAGATGTTGGGGCTGTCACAGCCCTGTAACAAACATCACATCATTGACTTAAATATTGCTTTATGGTTTATTTCATATCGGTTTTTTCTAGGCAACTGCATCTTGAAGATTAGCTTAAATAGACAGTGTATCCTGTCATGTAAAACATTATTTGCATATTTGGCATTTTTATGTTTATAGTTGCTTATATGTAAAGTTCTCACTGTAAATAAACGCACACAAAGTATATGACTTGGTATACATGATTGCGTTAGTATGTCATAGGGTTATGTGTTAACAACCGTACATGTAACTGTAAAAATAGTGTTCATTGATAGTTAATTGGTAAATAGTGTGTGCATTTATAGATGTATGTTTTTTGCATAAGCAAAGTGTGATATAAGCAGGCTATTGTAGATCAAAATTGTACTAATGGTAAATTGTCTGTCTGTCTGTCTGTCTGTCTGTCTGTCTGTCTGTCTGTCTGTCTGTCTGTCTGTCTGTCTGTCTGTCTGTCTGTCTGTCTGTCTGTCTTTCTGTCTGTCTGTCTGTCTGTCTGTCTGTCTGTCTGTCTGTCTGTCTGTCTGTCTGTCTGTCTGTCTGTCTGCCTGCCTGCCTGCCTTCCTGCCTGCCTGCCTTCCTGACTGTCTGTCTGTCTGTCTGTCTGTCCGTCCGTCCGTCCGTCCGCCCGTCCGTCCGTCCTTCCGTCTGGTTGTCTGTCTGTCTGTCTGTCTGTCCGTCCGTTCGTCCGTTCGTCCGTACACGGGAGGAAAGGAAGATGCCTATTGATTTTGAGGTCAACAGGTCAAAGGTCCAGGTCACAGGGGCTTGTAACATGAAATTCATTTCCGACGATATCTTGAGAACGCTTTGACCTATGACCATTTAAGTTGGTATGCTAATGTCTTGGGAAGAAAGGAAGACGCCTATCAATTTTGAGGTCAACAGGTCAAAGGTCAAGGTGACAGAGGCTTGTAAAATGAAAACTGTTTCCTCTGTAGACCATTTCGTTTCCGCATGATATTTAGAATTCGCTTTGACCTATGATCATCCAAGTTGGTGTGCTGGTTACTCGGAAGGAAAGAAAGACGCCTATTAATTTTGAGGTCAACAGGTTAAAGGTCAAGGTCACAGGGTCTTGTAACATGAAAACTGTTTTCTCCGTAGACCTTTTTCTCCGCAGGATATCTAGAGGTGTTTTGGCCTATTACATGTTCAAATCAAACAGATAACCGGTATCCTTATTTAATAGACTGTAAAAATAAATCCATAATTAAAATCTTTCTTCCAGCTTTGTTTTTACTTTCTTAAGCATCAACTTTAAGATCCTCCCCATGTGTTAATTTGCACATACAATATTAAAAAAATCTCTTAACAATTGCACATATTGACGACTTGGCTGCAATTCGGTGGGCAAATATGTTTTACAAAATCTCTTTTTATTAATATTATTATTATTATTATTATTATTATTATTATTAGTAGTAGTAGTAGTAGTAGTAGTAGTAGTAGTAGTATCAGTCGTAGTAGTAGTAGTAGTAGTAGTAGTAGTAGTAGTAGTAGTAGTAGTAGTAGTAGTAGTAGTAGTAGTAGTAGTAGTAGTAGTAGTAGTAGTAATAGTGGTAGCAGCAGCAGCAGAGCAGCAGCAACAGTGGCAGTAACAATAGTACTAGTTGGAGTAGTAGTAGTAATAGTAGTAGTAGTAGTAGTAGTAGTAGTAGTAGTAGTAGTAGTAGTAGTAGTAGTAGTAGTAGTAGTAGTAGTAGTAGTAGTAGTAGTAGCAGTAGTAGTAGAGTAGTAGTAGTACTAGTAGTAATAGTAGTAGTAGTAGTAGTAGTAATAGTAGTAGTAGTAGTAGTAGTACTAGTAGTAGTAGTAGTAGTGTTAATAGTAGTAGGAGGAGGAGGAGAAGAAAAAGAGAAGAAATACTTCTACTGCTGCTTGTGCTGATTCTGCTACTGATGTGCTATTAATTCTGTTACTGGGATGTCCTTTGATTTAAAAAATAAAAACATGTCTTTCTTTCGCTTTCATAACTGTTTCATTTATCACATCATTTAAATGTTTTTCTATCTATTTGACAATGTAATACTTACATGGTGAGATCAGTACGGCGCTCGTCTGCAATATTAAACATATACAATTATATTATGGCGTGTTCATAACTAACCCTAGGCAATGAATTATTTGTTTTTAATACGCGCATTTGGCCATGCTTTCATAATATGCACATGTAATTATCAATACATAACATTGTACTTTAATTTACTAAATAAGGAATGTGTTCAGCTATTATATAAGTAAGCAAAATTGAAGGCAAATTACAATACTAATACATGTACTTAATTGGACTAAACAACGACGGCTAAAAACCAAAGGTAATAACTGCTATATTGATTTCAATGGCAGATAGTTGCTTTTGTTTGCCAACCCTCAAATTATATGCACATTAAATAAGTAAGCAAACGTATACGCGAATAACAATATTGATAATGATACTAATTAAGAAACATACACAAACAGTTAAAATGAGTGCTTTTTGTATTGCCAAGGTATTATATACTTTTCATTGAAATAACTATTTTATTTGTGAAATAAATTATTATATGTTCACTATTGGAGCTGTGAAAATATAAGATTGTATATCTTTACTTCAGAGAGATATAACATAATACACACTCGTGTTCTATCAGAAATATCGATCTACCGGTATAGGTTTACGTCCCTCGGCAAATGTTTATACATGTACAATATTTACATACATTCTTTTACAGAAAACACATTACAAAATTCAACAAAAATATAATTTAGCGACAACGACGCACACAATATGGCAGTTGTTCCCTACATACTTATGATAAACAATTTTGAAATCATTAATGACGTCATTTGTATGACGTCAGAATACACAAACCTTGTGACGTTTAAGTTTTTGTCTCGCAATTGTAAAATATTTATAGTCCTAAAGCTTAACATAAACATAATATTTGTTGATTTCAGTAAGTGATCGAATATTTATTTCACTCGTGGTCATAGAAAAAAGTATATTGTCACTGGTGTCTACGCGACTAGTTTCAATATTTTTTTTTCTACTTCTAGTCGTGAAATCAAAAGTGATATTTCACCGAAATCAACAAATATTTACCAGCAGTTCTTGGGGTTTTTTTGTTGACCACGCTGTAGGTGTAATCTTCCGATACTGTATAAGTCTGGGCAGGTGTTGGCCTACGACTTCAACAGTGTCATAAACATAGTTTCGTTTATGTCAAACGAACCTCATGGTAAACGTTAGTTTTACTGTTTAAAAAAGTTTACATAAAAAAGAAAGTTACGATAATTTGACGCTTATGTGCTATAAATACATGTTTTTAGCATATGCATATAAAACGTTCAATTACAATAAATATCGTGACCAAAACGTAACGGCATATAATAATATACCAAAGCAAAAATATGTATTGTTTGAAGTCTTCTAGCATGCATGTACTACCACAAACGTACATAAGATGAATCATAAAATATGCAATAAAAATACTTACTTTTGTATATCGTTTGAAGCGTTGCCTATAATAAGAAGAAAAATAACAAGTTGATTCATATTCAATTACATTATACATTTGTTATAAATTGTGTCTTATGAGTCCGAGTTCATGCGGAAAAAGCACATAGTACAGGTATATCTGGACTTTTAGCTTCAAACACACGTTTTTTGTGTGTTTTGTTTTGTTTGTTTAGTTAAAAGCATACTGCCCTGTACTGTATCGCAATGCTTAATCACTAAATTGTTTTGTTTTCCCCCCCAGACCTTGCGACTTTTACATAAGGAGTCCGTTGCAAGGAAACATATATCACTGTTTATCGACCTGAACTGCTATTTACACTCTCCCTAACAAAGCTGTATATCGGTTCGTCGTCGATGTTCCTGAACATAACTTCATTCTCCAAAGGATTGGTAACACTAGATGGAATTGAAATTGATATTGAAACATATACTTATTTAATCAATCAATACTATACGTGTACCTTATTTCATATGCATCATGTATACACACTTTTATTTGGTAGTTAAGTGATATTTCATGTTTATCCCATCTTCAAAATGTCATTAACATCCTGTGAGATAAACTTAGTTGTATTACACACTGTGGGATACAGCAAACACGCACCGTTAAATGACGTCGATTGTTGTTTATCGTGACGTCATTTATATGCTTTTCTTTATATTAATTGTGTTTTTCTTAAGTTTATTTTCAAAACAAAGGTAGAAATGATGGCATAAATAGAGTACTAGGATTAGTGTTGAATAAAAAGTGTATCTTGCTCGGCTCGAACATCAGGCTCGCGCTTCCGGTGTTCTAAGCCTCGCCAGATAAACTTATCTATACATCTATTCAACACTCGCCTAGTATTCTCGATAAATGCAACAAGTATTATACGTATACAATGTAGTTGCTGTCATAAAAAAGTATCACAAATGTTAATTAAAATTAAGTGAACTGGCTATAATTACCATGTTCGTTGTGCTGTGGCTTGACCTGAAAATAAATGTGGAAGTACATGTGTCTCGTTAAATACATTTTGCGAAAGCAATAAACGCATTTCAGACATAGTCCGTTAACATTACATGTACTATATTTAGGTAAATGATATAGACTTATCAAGTGTCTGCATTTTAATAACTATGTATATTTGATTGTTACCCATGCAATACATTGTAAATATTTACAAGGTGTCTCCCGTGAAACAGAACATTCTCTTTGACAGCGTAAGTAAATACAATCTCAAAGCTAAATTACGCCTAGTACTACCAAAATTCATATCATTTTGGGCATGCTTGTTTGTAATTATGAACATAGGGAAGTTATTGTTGTGAATGTGGATTCAAAATTTGCAATAAAGAGCAGAGCATCGATAATTGTTTGCACACGCTAATATATTATTGATTTAGAACGGCTGGGTATGATGAGGTATTGTATTCCGACCGTTTGTGTTCGTTTACAACCATAGAGAGTATATTTAAATAGTACAGTTTGCATTTAATAATGTATGCACCATGGGCTCCGATAGTATTGGTGGCATATTGTACTAATGCTACGCCTAGGATCTCGTTTGCATTTGATGCATCATGTCTTTCGTTGGTGACATCTGAATGTTTAAATTGCAAACACAATTTAAATATTTATTAATGATAAACATTTAAATATGCTTCTCAAGATCTGGAACATAATCAGTGTGTCCATTACCTAATTATTATATACAAACCCACATTAGAAACCACATTCGTTATTAAACAAACACATTATATCAACTATACTAAATACCAGTTTAAAGATAGTGCCACATAAGCAATTGAAAAACAAATATTTCTGAAACATTACACATTTATTATAAACTCACGCTGTTATAAAATGAATCAATTGAGCAAACCTAATTCATAAATAACGCTTTACTACTTTAAATAACATAAATGACGGTAACAACCCCTTACTAATATGCACATGATAATGATCAAAATGTCAATACTAATAGTTTTATTAATACAAATACCTGTATTTTGTTTAAAGCACAGTACCAGCTTCTTTCGAACGACAAACGCGATTATTCCCACATACAGAAGGATGAGTGGACCGGACAAGGCAATAGCAATTATCTTCACCGAAGCTTGAAATAAATGTTCAATGTCAATTAGTAGGTTTTATGCAATTTCAATATTTAATGATTTATTTAATTTAAATAATTACTTAATTAATTAAGTAACCCATCCATCCATCCATCCATCCATCCATCCATCCATCCATCCATCCATCCATCTATTTATCCATCCATCCATCCATCCATCCATCCATCCATCCATCCATCCATCCATCCATCCATCTATTTATCCATCCATCCATCCATCCATCCATCCATCCATCCATCCATCCATCCATCCATCCATCCATCCATCCATCCATCCATCCATCCATCCATCCATCCATCCATCCATCCATCCATCTATCCATCCATCCATCCATCCATCCATCAATCCATCCATACATCCATCCATACATCTATTTTACCATCACGCATTAATTCATTCATCAATTCATTCATTCATCAATTCATTAATTCATTTATTCATTCATTCACTCATTCATTCATTCATTCGTTAATATTTGAATTGGACATTGCGGTTTCAAATAAGACGATTTTTAAAGCCGACTTTCCATATGTCTATAAAAACTATGTTTACCCGGGGTACGGAGTCTTTGTATCCCAGGGACATACTTTAAACAATCTTTATAGAGGACAACTATACAATGTTTCACGTAAAACAAAACAAAAGCTCTGCGCCATGTGTTGCAGTAAAGAAGATTTGTAAAGCCAACTTTCCATATAAGTCAATTGAAACAATATAACCCTAAGGGCGTGGCCAATTTGAACAATCTTCGTAGAGGACCACTACTGGCACAGTGCCTAAATCCACCACTTGCCTATATCCGCCGCCCCTTCCGAATAAGCGTTTTTTTTACCTGCGATTTCTATTTTGTTGATCTCAGTCACTTTCCTTTAACAATGCTGACGAATTTCCATCTTGATTTGTGCATACATAAATACTTAATCCAATTAGGTTGTAAACAAAGTCTAAATGCAGACAAACTGCATGCGGGGAATCTATTTCATACTGCGCATGCGCAGTTTTGAGGCCCTGCATGGTGTCCATAATAAAATTAAATTATCGTGTTTTAATACTATGTCCATGTGAGCATGTGCAGCATAAAAATAACAATTATTCTTTGACATTACATACAATAAAATGCGGATAAAACTGCATATAAAGAGCTACTCAAAACCCTCCTTATGTGTCCAACATGCACGCAGGGCCTCATTTTCAGAGCTATTTTAAAATAAATGAGTATTTGGAAGAAATTGAAACATTGTATTAACAACAGACAACACGCAGCTTAATATAGAAAATAAAAGAAGAACAATAGTCAATTGTGGAATAGGCATGTCACGGTTCGTACGATTTTCACCAAGCAACTTCGGATCACCGTGTTTGTATGTGTTTTAACACTATAAAATGAACCTTAAATAAACTGAAGTGGGAGTTTTGTCAATAGGAGTCAATAGTTGTTGCTTTGAAAACAGAATTGATAAAACATAATTATTTTCGAGCAGTTTGAACATTTTAAAGAGGGGTGGCGGATTTAGGCACTCTCGCGCTCATTTTTTTACATTGTTTAGGCCTTCAATCTCAATAAATATATTTCCTTTGCCAAGCATTTGAAATGCAATCAAAACATGCCAGCAAATCACATTAAACTTAACTTTATTTATGTAACTTTTTTATCAATCGGTAAACAACTTTTGAACCCCCAAATGTGGCAGATTTAGGCACTTTGCCAGTATACAATGTCACATAGCAAATATAAAACCACAATGCCTTGCGGTTTGAAAGAAAAATATTTGTAAAGTCATTTTTGCTTTGAAGTCTATATAAACAAAGTGACCCCTGTAGTATGACCAGATTTGACCCTAGGGGCACCATTTGAACGATCTGTGTAGAGCGCCACTATACATGCTAAATATGAAACATGTGGATCTTGCGGTTGCAACAGAATATTTTTAAAGTTAATTTGCTTTTTAAATCTGTATCAACCATGCTACAACGGGGAGTGACCAGTTTTGACCCTATGTGCATTATTTGAACAATTGATAGATGGCAATTATGCAATGTTACATACCAGATATGAAAACTCTGGGCGGCTTGATAGGAGAAGAGTTTTAAAGTAATATAGAACCACTATGGAATCTTACATTCCAAATATGAAACCTCTGGGCCTTGCGGTTTCAGACGAGAAGTTATTTTGCTTTTTAGGTCTATATAAACCATGTGACTCACAAGGCGTGGCCAGTTTTTACGCCTGAAGCATAATTTGAACAATCTTTGTAGAGGACCGTTTCACAAAGTTTCATACAAAATATGAAACACTTTGGTCTTACGGCTTCAAAGCTTGATATTGTAAGGGCCCACTTGACATATTAGTCTATATAAAACATGTAATCCTTTCGGCGTAACCGGATTTGACCCCCTCCCCAGAGAATCTTTTGAACAATCTTAGTAAGGGACCACTATACAATGTTACAAACTAAACATGAAACGGTTGAGGCTCAGGGCCTTGTGATATCAGAAGAAAATATTTGTAAAGTCATTTAAGGAATATTTGTAGAGGACCGCTATACACTAGTACACTCCAAATATAAAACCATTGGACCTTATGGTTTCAGAGGAAAATATTTTTAAAGTAACACTACCATTTAAGCCTATATATACAATGTGAATCCCAGGGCGAGTCCAGATTTGACCCTAAGGGCATCATTTGTACACTCTGTGTAGAGAACCACTATACAATGTTAAATACCAAATATGAAACCTTTGTAAATTGATGTCATTTTGGAGTTTATATACACCATGTAACCCCCAGGGCCTCGCTAGTTTTGACACCAGACAAATAATTTGAACGAACTTAATAGAATGCCACTAGAGGATGTCACATGTCAAATATTTTAAAGTTGACAGTCTTTAAACCTATGTTTAGCTTTGGTGACATGCATATGCAGCGGACCGGAACGATTAACCCAAGTTTGAAAGAGGGTCATCCAAGGGTCATTCCTATGAAGTTTGTTGGTAGGAGATGCTAATTGAATGACAATGGTGACACACGACGCACGACACATGACAGATGACGGACGATGGACAAAAGACGATCCTAAAATCTCATCATGACCACGTTGTGCTCAGGTGAACTAAAACAATGTGAGAATGCAATTTCCTTCAAGTGATATATATATATATATATGTATGATCTAGAATTATTAGAGTTACCAACTGAAGCGCTGTTCTCTGTCAATAAGGGTAGTAATTTTTATGAAAACATCAAGCACAACAAGAAAAACACACATCAGTAAATCTGAAAAAACATTGCAAAATACTTAATTTACTTACAGTGACTGGAAATGGTAATAACGTTGCTGAAAATTGGTTTTCCATCCTTAAATATCACGCATTTCCATTGGTCTACTTCACTATCATTCAGTGCATCAGAAATGTTGCATATAACCCGATCTATTTCCATACAAAAACAGTGCACTGCTTTCAGAGGTTTACCGTTTATTTCGCAATGAACGTACATGTTTTCAACTTGAATCATGTTGACAAAACTAGGAGAAGCATTTTCCTTTCTATGAAAGACTCGAATTTTGTTCAGGGTTCCTAGACATGAAATCTCAAACGTTGTTGAATTCAACAGCCTATAGTTTATTGTTAAATCCAGCCCTGCCTGACCTGTAAATATATGTGTATAACCTTTTATAATTTGTTTTCATTTAATTATTAAATTTTACGTTGTAGCATATCCAAACTATTCAAATATTACTGATTCTATGTGATGTTATTCCATATATACATGTGACACGTGATATGTGGAATCTTGTAAAGTCATGTTCATTAACAAGTACATAAGACGCGGTCCATTCGGAAAATTTGTGGATTTGTTAATCCTGAGTAATATTTGCTGAATATTTTTTGTATTGATGTTTAGAATAACGCGCTAAAATATGGCTTGTATTGATGTTTAGAATGACATGTTAACATATGCTTGTAAGAAAATATCAGTTAAACAGTAGCATGCCAAATATTATATTAACCTGTTAGGAACAAGTAACAAATCACAAAATTTCTATAGGTATCCATCTTTCCAAGAATCGGTAAGCCAGATGAACTGAACGTTATAAGTTCTAAGTTACGTAGTAAGACATCCCGATGATTTAAATTTACTAAGCGACGTTAGATGATATACAATGGAAGGAAACGCATTTGAATGCTTCTTAACAGTACTGTTATACAATCACGAGATGATTCCGGAAACAGTTTTAAGGTGGTAATATAATACACACATACGAGATTAAGATATTAAAATATACATTCAATGCATTCAGGTGAAACAAACGTTTTACAACAAAACCTTTATAGCAAGAGAAAAAGCAATACAAACAATATATAACTTTAGGCGTATTTTTATAGACATTCTTTGATTTTACATCGATATTGCCTTTTTGTTAATTTTTGTTTTAATCGTAGCTCGCGCAGGTATCCTTACACACCAACACAACGCAGTGTTGCTGTTTATTTATATGACTGCCAAACGTGTACCTCGTGAGTTCTATACCCAATAAGGACGTTTTTTAATCAAGCATGTTTTTCTACTTGCTTTTTATTTAAAATCTCATAATAAAAATATGCTAGCTATACGTTTTAGTTTATATTGATGCCGTGGTAATGCGGGATTGTATAATGAAAGATAATGTTTTATTTATTTATATAGGATATCTCTATTTGTGTAGATACGTTCAATATAATTTTGCGAAAAACAGGTTATACAACAATACACCCACAGCTATTATGATTAATACTAGGTATGGGTTTTCGAATTGTATATATAACTTCTAAAAACAAATAGATCCCTAGTGTATACATGCCAGTAAAATGTAGTAGTTGTTGTCTAGTCGTTGTTGTAGTATTAGATATACCATATTTCAATTAGAAATGGGCGAATATAATATCAGTAAACTACGCTTAGTTTCAAATGTTTAAACTATAATTTTATGTTTCACACCCTTATATAATACTTCAAGTAAAACAATGAACAGGATCAAATATTTAAAATACAAAGGCTTTTCCAAGTAATAAGACACACACACACAGATTGTTGACATTTATGCATTTCAAACTCTCATAGAACAGTAAACTCTTACAATCTTAAATTATTTTACCGAGCATAGTTGATTATGTTAATTAAGTAATTAAATGGACCTTTTCAGAGATCCGGACGAAACGACACATGTTTTCTAACTTGTAGTCACATATTCAAAATATAAAAGAAAAGTGTATATAAAGAAGCGATATAAAACTACGGACCTTGAAATATACTGTAAATACCGTGTGCTTAATGAGTAATCGTTAGTTAACATGGATACAATTATAAAGCGTTTGTAACGTAAAATGATGACATAACTTGGAGTGGTTCTGTTGAATAGTTGAAATTGTTGAAAACGCGTGAATCATTTAAAATAAAAAATGCACTGCCTATTGCTAGGTTCTCACTATAGTGCGATCCTTCACAAACGCCGCGATTGACCACTTGTAGCTGATCGTGGTATTTCTCTGAGATTTCAGGCTTGGATACGATGTGATGCGAGTCCATACGTTTTGGTACGATGTTTTGCGCTCTGTTTTGATTGTTTCGGTCGAGTCCACGATTGTGTCTCGATCTGACACGATAGGGTTCCCCGAATTAGGACGTTCTTAAACGTACAGATGCGTTCTGATACGCTTATCCAGAATACATGCGCGCCTGTTCGATAGGATACAATTGTGTTCGCGATGTATTTCACGATCTTGATCGATGGAGATCACGATTGAAGTTACGACTGGACCCGAATGATATAACTACAGCCCGACTGACTATTGACTTCATTGTTTCTTGAGATCGCAACACATCTTAATACAGCGTGGTGTTTATTCTCACGATCACCACAATTAGATACGATTTTCGCGTGTTGTTACGATGCTATACGATCTGAAACGATGATCCCAATGGACAATTGATCGCAGTTGATCATGTTCATCGAATAGAATTTTTGAACTGTTCAAATTTGTTCTACGATTAACGCGATTGCCACGACTGACTTCAAGGTTTGTTAAGATTTGATGAGATTTAATCTGATCGCCACGATTGGTTGACGATAAAGACAACGATTTCAATCGTGACGCGAATCGTTATAGTGGGAACCTAGCATAACATATTATTCGGAGTGGCCGAAAGGTAACGCGTTAGACATTTGACCCTATGGTCAGAGGTTCGAAACCCGGTGGTATTAACTGTTTGTTTTTTTGTCTTGTTTTCTTGTTAAAGTACTTGAGCTTTCAATTCCAGATAATATAATTTTAAAAATTAAGACGTTTAATGGCAAATTTCAAAAATACTAAAATCTGTTAACAAGTCCCGTTAAATGATATGAAACATAGATTAGACTTCAGATGTGAAAATCAGTAATACCAATAAAATGCCGACTACTTTTTTGCTGCATTTTAATATAAATTCATTTGAAATATTTGGTTTAGAAACATATGTCGAATTGTGTTTTAAGCCTGACATTTTCCCCAACACTTCTTTGCTGTTTAAGTGTATTTAAAGACGTTCGCAACAATGTCCTTCAAATATTTTGCAACGACATATTTTCTTAAAACTTGGCACAAACATGCATCAATGTACAAGAAAACTAAAACAGTCCTTAAACAAAAGGGGTCACCGGCCTTTTTCCGGAAATATTGAATTTTGAAAAAGGTACCTGTCGAAGCCTTCTTTCAGTTTGTGTTACTTAGAATGTTGAATAATATAAAGCGTTTATATTCTAACAAAGATGGAGATTTTTAAATGCATCTTGTTTGAAATGGTTCGTGTGGTAATATAAAAGTGCAGTTTAATTATACAGTTATCATTTAACAAATGACTTGTAATAGACACTTAACGAGGTGAATTTTGCATTAAATTTGCAAAAACATGTAAACATGTACAAATTATCAAATATACGAATATATTTTGTTCCAAACGACATATTTTGTTAAAAGATCCCACATACATTCGTCATCGTATACTGAAACTAAACAGTAAAAAGAGAAATTAACCCAATTATTGTTTTTTTCTTGCGTATTCAACTATTGTTGTAATGTATCCTTTTTTTTGTCTTCATTACGGATACCGTTGGATAGTATTCAAAACAACAGTGAATATATCAATAGGATTATGTATTGGGTAAGTTGTTAACTACAACAACCACATGTTTTACTTTACCCAGGAAGTTTAACGTATCAAATCGCGAGGTAGTTATCTACACTGCTATATCAACATATGTGTGTCGGTGAGTTATATCAGTAATGGCTGTCCGAATATATTGTTTTGAAATCAAAAGTAGTAAAAGACATTAGTATACGCTTAACAAATTGAATATCATTCTAATTGCATAAAAGTGTTTCTTATACAGGTTTATTTTATTGATCATGTTTATTCTGACGCATGAATACATGTAGTGCTCATCGGATTTCAGCCGGATGTGACTTTAATTTATTTTCAGTTTACATGTTGATGCATTTAATTTGCTCCCAATATTAGTGTTATTGTCCAAATAGTGTGTCATGCAAAATAAAAAATACGGTTATATAATAATGGAAATAAACGTATTCAATACATCATTGTATTTGTCTACATTGTATTACACATGTGTCAGGGTCCGGAGGCTTAAGTCACAAATAAACAAATATCAAACTTATCGAACATATCCTGTCATTAACATAATTAGAAGGCAAATTAAATCATTGAAACCTAAAATAAATGAACGAAGTATTTCTATACATGTATATATTGTTTTTGCATTATGTTATTAAACGACATTAATTGGTACAAATACTTTTATACAGGCAAAGGAAAGCGGACGAATTTCGTGCCAATATTGGTTATGGGTACTGATATTACTACTGCTGCTGCTGCTTGCATTATAACTGCTACTACTACTACTACTACTACTACTACTACTACTACTACTACTACTACTACTACTACTACTACTACTACTACTACTACTACTACTACTACTACTACTACTACTACTACTTCCACTACTACTATCCCCACAACTGTCAGTTCCTATACTACTGTTATTACTACTGGTATTACTACTCATACTACTATATCTTCCACTGCCAATGCCAAATGCAACTGCTACTACTCATTCTACTACTACTACTACTATTACTTCTACTACTACTACTACTACTACTACTACAACTACTACTACTACTACTACTACTACCACTGCTGCTGCTGCTGCTGCTGCTGATGCTACCGCTGCTGCCACTATAAGTACTACTATAACTACCTCTTCTACTAATACTATTTATACTACTCACTCTGTCTATAGTACTGTTATTACTATTACTACTACTACTATTACTATTGCTACTATTGCAACTGCATATTCTATTGTTACTATTATTACTACTACTTCTACTACTATTACTATTCCTCCTACTGCCACTGCCTATACTACTGTAATTACTACGACCACTACTACTATTACTATTTCTACTACTGCCAGTACTATATTTAGCAGCACAGTCTACTGCGGCACTGGGCGCTCTTATCGACCCTAAATACAAGAAGCTGCCATTCTTCACTTTACTGCAGCGGAAGACAGCCGTTGGTATTCTGGAGTCACATCTTGACGACCTACCACAAAGACTACCGAATGCTGTCAGTGAAACTCAGCCCAAGCGCAGGAAACTGGACATTCTTGACATCGCTCCAACTGACAGTTCGGCAGAACATGAGCTGCAGTTGTACCTCAGTAAAAGGATGTCGCATGACGCTGATCCTCTTCAATGGTGGTCAAAAACAAGCTCCGTAACCATGTCGCACGAGATTTTCGATCAGATAGTTTTTGACAAATGTGTAGTATACTAAGGGATTTGGAGCTGTAACATAAGTCTAGCTGTGTTGAAAACATTTATGTTTGATGTATATAGTGTATGTATTAAATAAATTATTTACAAAGTTATTGGTTTGTGTTTAAACATTTTATATTTTATATTATATAAATTTGTATAATTCACGAATGAGTTATATGCACACATCATGCCTACTGTCATAATCGTATTTTCTAAACTTTCGGCTGGTCTGTATGAATCTGGCAGTGAATAAATCTGACTCAAAACTTATGTGGACCACGTGTATTTTATATGTTATTGTAGAACAATCAGTACATATAAACTTGCATTTGTACAGTATCTTCTGAACACAAGTACATGCCAGAACATGTTACTTTAGGATGACCGAATTTACTTTACTAAGGGCTAAAACATGAAAAGGAACAACAAACCAGCCAAAAAATCGGTAACAGTAAGCACTAAAGACGCTGACCACTTGATAAACACCAACACCAATTGGAAGATACTTCTATCTTAAACAATAGCACAATGCGTTTTGATGAAGGCATGAAAACAGACTGAAAAGACATTTCAAGTGTATAAAACAAAATGTGCGCAAACGTTTATACTGTCGACTACGAGATGCTTGCGTATGAGCAATTATTGGATGTGTGTTTTGTCTTTTTGGTGTCAATAGTGTTCACATGTGGTTGGGAAAAACATACAATGCTCCAGAACTTGCAGTTAACCATGTCATTGTGTTTTCGTAATGTTTAACTATTTGTTTGCAATACATGTAGCATGGATCTAAATTTCTGGTCAGCTACTCACTACTAGGGCCAGATATTCTTATAATATATATGTTTCGTAATGTTGTATTATTTGTTTGCAATACATGTAGCATGGATCTAAACTTCTGGTCAGCTACTCACTAGTAGGGCCAGATATTCGTATAATATATATGTAGACTTCAGTGCCTGCAAAAACGCCATAAGATGCTGTTGACAAACTCTCCGTGTTTATTGTTATGATATGCCTCTTTTGCTTATATTTGTTTGGTTTTCCTGAGCTATCGGGTGTTACTTCCATAATTCAATTGATGATGGCATTGTGGGAAACAAGCAAAAACAGTTCCAGAATTCGAAAACTATCGGATTGCGGTAACGCTAGGATGCTTTGAAAATATCAAAAATCATGTCAGCTATTATGTATTTCAATCTATAACACGGCTTACCTCTGGTCTTCACTTACACTTTTTGTTGCGTACGTCAGATGGTAATTATTTAAAGTCGTTAATATAATTCAGTCAATTGATTTAATATTTTACAGGCACCATCGTATTTTATATTGCACGCAACTAGTTTTATTTCATGTCCAACTTTCATTCCGGTCTCTAAATGAAATAACTCGTACAATCTGATTCCCTTAATCGAAGATAGCACCGTTGGCTGAAGGCTGAATTTGCAGCCTCTTATTATATTTGAGATAATATTAAGTTGCCAAACACCTGCTGAATTGCAATTCAATTTGTTTGATTTATGATCTCTAAATAGCCGATTTGTAAGAGATGTATCTTATTCTGGTAGCGTATGATGAAGGTATTATCCACAGGAACAGTTTGAGCTATATAGAGTGGAAAACAGACTTTGTTCACGTCCGTTAACATAGCGAAAATAGGTTCAATTAATATTATTTAATAAATCTTTAAATTAAAATCTTTGCTCAAATGCATGACTTCATTGTTATATTATAAAGCACTGGCCAGTTTACAGTTATTCAACATTTACGTTTTCATAACTTATTTTCAGAATATATAATACCATGTATGATTATAATAATATTATATATTGATAATCATCTTGATTTATGACTTTATCGTCGAATACTTGTAGGTACATAAGTGCAGTTCACCTTATTGAATATATCTTTTTAAAATAATATTCGATTGATTATTAGCACTTAGAACTAGACAGTGTAAAATAAATCAACACATGCACAAATCAATAGCACACATAAACTTTACACACGCTCGCTGTTTTAAAGTATCTTCGGGATGTCCCAATAACTGTAATACACAACATTAAATGCACTTTAAAATGAAATTATTCGACAACAAGAAATGTGTTTTCTTGTCCGAATTGGTTGCTATATACAAATCGCGACGAACGATTGCCATTAGTTAGGCATTGCAAAGTGTTTTTTACATACCATCGCAAATAGTTGAACGCATCAAATGATTATGTTTAATACATCTACATGTAAATAATATGCATAATTCATTTAAATTTCCTACACATATTATTTGCTGAATACCATGTAGTTACGACTGCTCATCTTAGTAGATGTGCGGCTATTGCAACGTGTCACGTTGAATATTTCTTTAATACTGTGCTTTCGGATAAATTAGCACGTTATAACAACATTACTAGTTGTGTAATCAGTAGGCTAAGAGCACTTTTATGTTATGCAGATCAAAAGGATCCAGTGTTGCCGTATTTCATTTCTTTATGTGTGTGGTTACATACTGAATCCGCTGCGGAGTTAATAATGTGATCATGTTCGTCGTCAAGATATTTACTTTTATAAAGTTTTGTTGAAACAAAACAATAAGCGCACCAGTGTCTAGTGCAAGGTGTTGAATACATATTTACATCTCTGCTTGTATAAATTATATTTACGTTAAATTGAAATAACTTGGTAGGGTCGCCTTTTTTAAATTACATGTTGAAATTTGCGTAGAATTTATCTAGGTATTGATGTATTTACTACATTTTCTAATTATTATATCTTTATTAAAATTATATTTATTGAATTATTGTATGATGATTAAAAAACGTCACAACTTTATTTTGTGCATTTGTGTAGGTGGTTGCATTTGTGTAGGTGGTTGCACACCAACAGTGTTAATTTGTGTAGGTGGTTGCACACCAACAGTGTTAATTTGTGTATTTGTTCATTTTTGCATTTGTGTAGGTGGTTGCACACCAACAGTTTTCATTTGTGTATTTGTTCATTTTTGCATTTGTGTAGGCGGATGCACACCAACAGTGTTTATTTGTGTGGGTGGTTGCAAAATTACAGTGGTCATTTATGTAGGTGGTTGCACACCTACAGTGTTCAGATTTTGTTTGCATTTGTGTAGGCGGTTGCACACCAACAGTGTTCGTTTGTGTAGGTGGTTGCACACCAAAAGTGTTCATTAGTGTAGGTGTTTGCACACCAACAGTGTTCATTTGCGTAGATGGTTGCAGACCAACAGTGTTCATCTGTGGAGGTGGTTGCACACCAAAAGTGTTTATTTGTGTAGGTGGTTGCATAATAATAGTGGTCATTTATGTAGGCGGTTGCACACCAACAGTGTTCAGACTTTTGCATTTGTGTAGGTGGTTGCACACCAACAGTGTTCATTTGCGCAGGTGGTTGCACACCAGCAGTGTCCATTTGTGTAGGTAGTTGCACACCAACAGTGTTCATTTGTGTAGGTGGTTGCACAATAACAGTGGTCATTTATGTAGGTGGTTGCACACCAACAGTGTTCAGATTTGTGCATTTGTGTAGGTGGTTGCACATCAACAGTGTTCATTTGTGTAGGTGTTTGTACACCAACAGTGTTCATTTGCGTAGATGGTTGCACCCCAACGGTGTTCGTTTGTGTAGGTGGTTGCACACCCAAAGTGTTCATTTGTGTAGTTGGTTGCACACCAACGGTGTTCATTTGTGTAGGTGTTTGCACATCTGTGTTGGTGGTTGCATATTTCTGTAGGTGGTCGCACACCAGCAGTGTGCATTTGTGTAGGTGGATGCACATTTGTGTAGGTGGTTGCACACCAACAGTGTTCATTTGTGTAGGTGGTTGCACACCAACAGTGCTTATTTGTGTAGCTGATTGCATGAAACACAAAGCAATACAATCAGCCGTGATTTCATCAGGCGATTGCTGGCCTCTCCCTGATCCTAAATGTCCATATCTCTTGCAATTCATCTATTGTAAGCATGTGTGTTATACACGATACATTGTCCACGAGCTGATAAACAATAATAGCATTCATATGTAATTATCACTACAAGAAAACGAAAATCCGATAAGATCCGTCAAAATATTAACAAAATCAAAATTCTTTAACAAGGAAGCCCATCGATCTTAAAAACTGTAACCGGATTGCACTTCAAAGTTTTAAAATATACATTTTAAGTTATATTTGTGTTCAAAATCAGAAAATTCCACGCAAAAATGTAGATATATCTGAAACTAATATGGTTGAGTATACAATTTTAAATAGACTCGCGTATATTAAAATAATGTACAAACACACTTTAGAGTAATGATAAGCATGCAAAAAGTTATCCTACTTGTAAAATCAGGGGCGCAATTTTTAAGCATAGTTTATATTGTGCTTACGATTACCTCGATTTATATTTACGTTTTCAAACGTAGGATTTTTGTCAAATATGACATAAATAAAGTATTCACTTAAATATTGTATTTGTTTAAATATATTTATTATTTTAGCACAAATTAAATCCGTTTTTAAATTTAATCATCTTTAAATAAAGTGATAACTTGTTTTCTGAATCAATTCCATATTTATGGTAAAACACAAAACCAAATAAAACAGGTGTTCAAATAAAGACGCAGTAACTTGTGAGTAGACGATTAATTGTCGCCCTTGTTCATTTTACCTCTTTTACCATCAGTCCAGTTTGCAGTATAACTATAGCCTGGTTTTGCTTATCCATATTTACGAATGACATGGGAATTTTGGATAATTTAACGAACCGACCATCCATACAGAATCGATTGCAATTAAAACTTGCACACCATGTGTGTATATGCTCATTGCACAAGAGGTTATCGAGTTTTGGCGGGCTATTTGGTATTACATGATAATGTTTAAAAATTCCCGATGTTTTACGGTGAAGTTATATAGGCTAAACAAATTGAAAGCCTTAATTGAATCCATAATGTACCAAGACTGCATAATTCGGTCTGTTTTCCGCGAG
Organism: Congeria kusceri; assembly: GCA_027627225.1. Taxonomy (NCBI): domain Eukaryota; kingdom Metazoa; phylum Mollusca; class Bivalvia; order Myida; family Dreissenidae; genus Congeria; species Congeria kusceri. The sequence continues at coordinate 27,214,188 of CM051026.1, read as the reverse complement.
CTATTACTTCAAATCAGAGAAATCTTGGAGAAACCAAATCGGAAGCACTAACTCGCCAGACTGGCTACTTAATAGGCTAATTTGTATAATCGCGTGATCTATCACGTGATTGAAGCATGTTGTCAATAAAACACAAACACGGTCTAGCATATTGATTTTTATGCTTCGGTTTACTTTCCTGTAGTAATATAAAAAGACAAAATGATAATAAACAGTGATTCCAATTCAGACATACCCTGGGATTATCACGTGACATGCGACAAAATCAACTATACTTTGATGGTAAGAACACAATAGAGCGAAAATAAAACAATAACTTACACATTATGTAACACCGTCTGTCAATGTCTGTCTTGTTTGTTGTGTATCGTCTTGAAACCTGATCATAGATCATGATCACATGGTCATGATCATGGTCACATGGGCATGCGTCAGCGAGATCTATGTTTAGAAGTTTTACTTTCACTTCACTGGTTGTTCTAAAATCCTAAATTCGCTAATTTATACAGTTTTAAATTCTTTAAAATGTTAGGTTATGTGTTTGAGTCTGAAGATATAAACCCGTTTTTAAAATAGTAAGCATGATTTTGATTTTGCAATTGTAAGACTATGCTCTTTAAATCGATACTCGTAAATACAAAATCTGATTTAAAAGAATCATGTTTTTAAGATAAAAAGGTTTTAAATGTGTGTACTTTCCTTTTTTGTTTTGACTATGTTCACTGTGATTTTTAATTTTATATTTGTTAAGAGTTTGTTTGTGTTTTACCATAACAAATGAATCGATACCGAAAAAAAAAGTTACAATTGTATATCTTGATTAAAGTTACACTGACTCTCCCTGACCCTGAATGTATATGTGTCTATTATATGCAGCAATTCATCTAATGACGGCATGTGTGTAATAATACAATACACAGTTATCGTTTGTATTATTATTAGTATTACCTTAGACATCCTCAAAATGGCTTAACTATAATTTAAACGAAACACCAAACCATATAGAGAGCTTTATTTTCTATGTACTAACTACAGCTCCTAACTACAAAAAGCGCGCGCACAATCAGTAATGAATAAAAGGAAGCGCGCGCATAAACATTTCACAAAGTTAAGCAATAAAGAATGAGCGCGCAGAAAACCTAAATACAATGCATGTATATAATCATAACACATATAACGTAATAGGCACATATACTCTATACATATGAGGTAAGCGCAATAGTGATAAATAATGTGCAATAGCAATCTCCAATCATGAGGTTACGGTCACATTGAATATAATACAAGTTAATATTTATAAAACAGCTATGGTTACACAAGACATAAACCATATCAAAAATGAAATAACAGCACTGCAATTACATACATTATTTGAACAATGACCTTTTCCTGCAATAGAAGGGTCTCTCAGCTTCTAACTAAACGCTGTCAGCTTTAAAAAAAATACAACAACGGTGAGGGTGGAAGGGTGAAACTGCAAACTTCTTTAGCTGCGCGCACCGACGGCCAGAGAGGACTGCAGGCTGTTCAGTCATCGGCTGCTTACACGTTTTCTCACATAAGGGCCATTAGCAGGACATTAGACTGGACTTATCGTCATAAAGTATAAGTTGCAGGAGACACATGCAGGGAGCCGTGGGTTTAGTATATCGTCTAAATACAATAAATACAACAAAGAACCGTACTTTCACACAATTGCTAAGCTGTTTAGCATGCATAGTTTATACATTTAATTCCAATTACACTTTTGAATTGCACCGGCGTATTTTGAAAGTGTCAAACATAAGCGGATAGGTACAATGTATGTGTCAATGATCACCATTAAATTGTATATGTTAGTTTACTGGAAATGTAATTGCACGAACATAGCATTATATTCATACACACTTGACAATGATATCCCGTTGCACTGCAATACAATGACTTCCGTTAATAAAACAAATATAATCAGCATGTCAGTACTTTCGAATGAATGTTACGTCGTTGTCATATGTATTTGTGCCCTCTAAGTAAAGGTGTGTCATTTGAAACTTGTGTATGTATACTGCATACTGAGTTCTGAAATAAATAATTGCCATTTAATTATATAAGAACGTACTGTCGTTTTGACTTGAGGCGGCGTGTGGTAATTGTTCATGTGCTTGTCCACTGCACCACACCTTATTTTAGAAAAGCATATGTGTATACAAAACGATCAACAATTATGTATACAGCCTTCGGGATATCCGAAGTTCGACATATCCAAATACATGCATGTTAGCAGTATTTAGTTCAAATATTTAGTCCTAATATAAAATAGCGAACATGTATACATATACTGAACTTGAAAACATTGATTAAGTATTCAATGTAAGTTACCGCATACTCGATTTTATTTGAGAAAAGAGTTGTTTATATTTTTGAAATATGTAACAAACTTTGGTCGTGGCTAGATATGTATGTCCACAGGCTTCAACACTTCGAGATACACATATATAAATATGTGTAAAATTATACGTTAAGACAGATATTTACTTCAACATAAACGAAATTCGAGATTTCTTTTATAAAACAATAAGAACAAATAAAGTCTGAATTCAATTTTCACGTCGATTTATCTGGCTGTTCACCTCAAGCGAGTTCAAGATTACGAATTGCAGTTGTATATGCAATTCGAGGTACCTAACACATATGCGAAGAGAAATGTACCTTAGTTAACAATATTAGCACATGTCAGCGTGTTGTACTGTGATTTATCATCTCTAGTTCGGGCCAAACTCTCGTACCGATCATCGACAGACCTGAAATAAAAGCGTGATAATGTACGCGTGATCATGTACAACTAGTGTTTAAAAACAACAACAACAACAAAACTGAGGGCATACATTATGGGTTGTTTCTTAACAGAAGAAACAGTTATGATTCTTCTGCTCTGCACTATCCATCAAATGTCTTTTTCATTATATGAAATATCATGTTAATTCTCTCCTTACTTTTGCACTATGTAGTTATGCTCTGCACAATAAAAAATAAGCCATAGACAATAACTCCCTAAATATTAAAGGAAGAGTTAGGGTCCTTGAAATCTGCACTTCCTCTCAATGTTCGCTATCATTATATGAAATATCATTTAAATCCTATCCATACGTTTCGATTTATGCTCCTCCGCACAATAAAATTACAATATAAAGTTATGCTCAGCACAATAACATCAACCAAAGGGCAATTAGTCCGTAAATATTGAAGAATGAGGTATGGTCCTTGTACTTTTCAATGCCTACTAACTGCCTATATCAATATATATGTGGTTTCATTTTAAATATCTTTAATACTAAAAGAGTTACGCTCCGCATAAGAAAATTAACCAAAGGGAAATAACTCAATGAATATTTAAAAATAGTTATGGTTCTTATACTTACACATCTTCTCAAGGCCCTCTATCATTATATGAAGAATCATTTTAATCCCTTCAATACATTTCGAGTTATGCTTCGTACATGACAATTCATCAAATAGCAAATACTCAGTAAATAGTAAAGAATGAGTTATGGCCCTTGTACTCTTCACTTCCTCTCAAAATCATATATCAATATGTGTGGTTTTAGTTTAAATCCATTCAATACAAACAAAGTTATGCTTCTCACAAGAAAATTGAATAAAGGGCAATAATTCCGTAAATATTGAACAAAGAGTTCTGGTCATTGTAATCTGCACTTCCACTTAATGCCCTTTATCATTATATCGAGTAACATTTGAATCCCTTTAATACTTTTTGGAGTTATACTCCGCACAAGAAACGGGATGGACGGACAGACGGACGCCCGGACGGACTATTGGAAAGACGGACGTACGGACAGACGGACAGACATATAGACGGACGGACGGAATGACGGACGGCCGGACAGACGGAAGACTTTACGAGATAATACTTAAGTGGATCCCTTCCGAAAAAAATATAGTACAGTGTCTTAAAATAGCCACCTAAAAGCATCTGAAAGCCACCTAAACGACTAATCCTAACCCTAATCAACTATTTTCAACTAAATTGTCCGTAAACATAAACCACTTAACTATTATCCCGTTAGTGCGGACAGACGGACAGACGTATGATGCGATTACCGTTCGGGGGCATAATAAATACTTAGTTATCTGTTAGTTCGCGTTTAACCTCTGTATCTGTAATATCCTTTCTCCTATGCAATGTCATCATGACCTTAATATACTCACGTCCGCTTTCGCTTTCCACTCGTTGCACCAATTGTATCTAGATAATAACTAACACCACTTTGAGTGTGTAGTTCGTATAAACTGGTATAAATACGTTCAATATATATAGTGTTTATAGTTTTACCATGTTACAATAAATACATTGTTATAAATGTAAATAAAGAAATACACGAATCGATCATACATTTCAATTTCAAAATAGTCCCGAAGAACCTTTTCGGTAAAACGCATATTACGCCAAATGTAGTTTGGATGCATGTTTTTGGTTAAAGGACACTAATACATTATAATCGACGAACGCGACTGTTTATGTGGTTATTTTTATGTTTCTGTGTCTGATTTGAAGTGTTGTGTCACCGTCATCTGATTATTGTGATACTAATTTGTATGCTATGTATAGAACACCGTAATGTGCCGCATAAATATGGCTAATACTTATGTTCGAACATGGTCCACACACAACCAAATCATGAAAATAAAGGTCACAAAACGTCAGAAAGTGTGTTTGCGTAGATCATCACCTACCTTTTACAACCGTAATCTCTGCTAAAGTATCAAGCTCAAGTGACTCGAATATGAATGCTCTGCTAGGTGTCACTTCACCCATGCCGCCCATATGCTCGAAGAGATTGCTTGTTGATATTTCAATGTGTAACTCATCAGCGATCATGTTACTCTTTGCCATATGAGGCGGTGTTGGAATACATTCGTAATGATGAACACTTGCAAGTGACTCTGCGGAACTCGGTTCTGATTCTGCATCGGGTGCCATGCTGTTGGTCATTAGGACACTGGCGCGTTGTGGAAGAGGCGTCAGTGGAATAATATCGTACGAGTGTACTGTCTCACGGACATTGACAGGAACATCTCTCAACAAGTGCACAACTCCTTTTATAAATATACAATTACTTCAGGAATTAATTCATTTAAACGTCAAGGTTGCTCATACCAGTCAGTTGCGTGTTGTGCTTCCGGTAAACGAACACGGACACGGAAATAACAGTGGCAAGGAGAACGAATCCACCAGTGGCCGCGATTATCATGATAACATGTGTTGTGAAGAGTGCTGAAATTTGGAAAAGGATGCTTAGAATAAACCAATTGCATACGTAAAGTGTTATATTATTGTATGCGTATGTGTTTTGCAAGAGTTATGTCGTCATATTAAAGCATCAATACATTTTTGGGGAAAATTGCATAAACCTGCAGGATGAGTACTCCAAATATACGTTGGAAGAACTGCAATAAGTTCATGTTGTTTTTCAAACCCAATTCACATAATGTAAAGACGTAGCTAGGCCTGATAAATTACTGACTAAATTGTGTTAAAGAATGCATGTATTAATAAACAAATTAGACACTAACAAATACATAGCCAAGTTAAGCAAAGAAAACAAAATATACACAAGAATTTGTCATTATAACGAAAACACATGAGGAATATCAAAATTTTATATTTGAAAAGATAAACAAACTTTATTAAACATAAAATCAAATCATATGACTAAATTAAACTTTATACAGCTCAATGTGCCCTTATGAAACGTAACACGTTTCACCGTATCGAGGGTTAAACGTGAAACTTTTTATCTGCTTAACATTTCTATATCAAATAAAATTGAATATGCTCGTCGCATTATTTCCGCATAAACGGAATCCTATGGTCATGAATATATGCAATGAAAATCACCTCATAAACAATGGAGCGACGTGACACATTGTTTTGTTTAGTGTGCATCATTAAAATACAATATTGACCATATCAAATTATTTACACATAAGCATACTAAGCATAATAACTTAATTAATATTAAAATTGTCGATGGTTTTGATGACGATGGTGTTAAAAGTAACAAAGCGGAAGATGAATAAGATGTTGATGATGCTGTTGATGCTGCTATTGCTGCTGCTGTTGCTGCTGCTGTTGCTGCAGCTGATGATGATCATTTCGATGATGATGAAGATGATAATGATGTTGATGATAATGATGATGATGATGATGATGATGGGGATGGTGATAATGATTATGGTGGTGATAATGATGATGGTGGTGATAATGATGATGATAATGATGATGATGATGATAATGATAATGACGATGATGATGTTGATGATTATAATAATGATGATGATGATTATTATTATTATAATTATGATGCTGCTGATAATGATGATGATGATGATGATGATGATGACGATGATGATGATGATGATGATGATGATGATGACGATGATGATGATTATGATAATGATGAGGAGGATGTGAATGGCGATGCTGTATATGTTCATGACTAGAAATAACCACAAAGGAAAATAAATGCACTTCTTGTCATATCGACAGTGATTGTCTTAACGTAATTTCAATATCACACAATCACCCACAAAACTGATGCAAAGCGAAACACTTGGCGACATTTTATCACATGTCATTGATGGTATGTCATTTACAAAAGAACACTATAAGTGGTTAGCACTTAGACTCATGATTATACAGTTGAGAAAAGCTGATTCATGATGAATACGGCACGACTTTATAACGATGTATAAGTGGCCATTAAGTGTTAAACTTGACATAGAAAGTCCAGTTATTATTCACAAATGGAAAAAGAACACTGTTGTATGTTATATAATACTCATTTAATTTCAATACATTTCAGATTCATTTGATTAGGAACAGATGTTTCAAGAAAATGTTCACACTCATTTGTATTTTATTATTCATACATGTCAGAGACATGCTAAAAACACCGCAGGACGCAGTATCCCAAAACTAGCATACAATAATTAATAAAAACTTGTCAATATTTTATAATTTCTGAGTCACTTATTACCAGTTTTTAGTATGTGCACGTCAACCTTGAAATTACTGTTTGCCCAATATCTTGCTAATTGATCCTGGTGAATACTAGTACATAATTGGTAACACATAATTCGAGTATGTGACTTTTTAAGATGAATGAGTAGTTTACGATAATACTGTGTGCATTTATATATAATGAATGATTTCGCACTTTAACAAATACACATGGCACAATAAAACTGTTCAATACCTAAACATGGCCACAGCAAAATAAGAACATGCAGTAAACTATTATTGCAAAACCAAACGCATTAATGCGCATTTTATCCACATGCAATCAAAATAAGTGAACCATTAAACATTAAAATATCATTATATTATTCAATTAAATAAACTCGATAATACTATTACACACATTCAAACAAAAAAATAAACTAAATTATTTGCTTGAAAACATACATTATAAAAAGTAGTAACCCGAACGCTAGTTCACACTGCGAAGATGCACAGAAACAATACACACTGTCTAAGAGGTATGCAAATAATGAACTTTAAATGAAATGTAATTGCATTGTAATCTTTGGCGGTGATGTTGAATACGTTAACAATCGAGGTGTTCTTCAATCTTTATGTGTATTTTAATACAAACTACTATTTAAAATTGCTTCATTTAGCTAATTGAACACAATAATGTAATAATATAATTCGTATTATTCCCAGTCTGCTAGTTCAAAATATAATCATAGTCAGTGTCGTTCATCTTAGCATCTTCCGGTTCAGTTGTCTTGAAAACAAGTATACGTAGAATTTCATTATTCAAAAATTAACAATGCGTATATTCAACACTATTCAGTGAAGTGCTTTGGTGTGTGCATTAATAAATTTAAAAATGGAAAATATACAATGCACTTTTATTTGTCATACTAGACGCGTCTGAATGTATCTATTTTGTTATATAATATTGTCAACGTGCTGAGCATGAACTAGGTAGTCACCAGTATTAGATATTGTGCTTTACACAATCAAGAGAATATTTACTTAGGCCTGTCTGATGTCATGCAAACTGCAATGACAAGCAACTGAAAGACATACATGGGAAGTGTTTATAAAGTTAATACAATATTATGTTTAAAGTATAACAGTTAATACAATATTATTCTTAAATAGGTAAGTGTTATTTTTGTTCATGGAGCAACTCAGTAATCCAGTTTTAATTTCACAGTGTATAGGGTGGGTAGCCTCAAATCATTATTTTTGTATTTGTGTTGAGTCTTAAGAAAACAAATCATGTCTAAAATTGGGTAATCATAATTCTTTATAACTGTAAAATGATACACAGTATAAGGTTATCTATAAAACTGTTGGTATCCGAAATCACAGGCAATTATATAGAGACGTCACTGTACTCGAGCAGGTGGATACTTACGCTGGCTACAATGGTAACAGCAATTTTAAACACTTTACAATGTGATACCCATTGAGAAATGCGTTTTATCCCATCATCACGCATACATTGACGAACAAACACCCCATGGAATAAACTTTGCTTATTTCAACACTGTGGTGATAAAGCTGTCACGCGCACCGGACCACTTTTCACCACGGTTCAGTAACTCGCCATTGTTTACCTTTTGCATCGCATTTGCTTGACAGTTAGTGGTTAAAAATCAACTACATAAAACAGAAAAAATATTGTTTTGCTTTTATTTGTAACAAATCGTGCAAAAATAAATAATAAAACATAAAAAAATGTGTTTTCTTATTTTTGTATGTCTCACACATTTCAATTGTTATACAAAACGTCAGCAGCAAAAAAGGCTGTGTGCAACAGTCAAGAAATCAATTTTAAGAGGAAACAGAAGAACAAACCACACACAAAAATTAATATAAAACTAGAGCCAAATTATTATTGAAATCTGCATTTGAACACAATGTCTGATAATGATACAGTGCTTTTTGATGTTATTTGGGATGGTTTGTATTCAAATGACAATATTCAAGATGTTGTTGATGAATTTGAGCTGAAATATGGCATTAATGCACAACTATTTGATGAATAATTGAATGATTCAACAGCCCAACAAACAAGCTTTGCTGACCAAACTAGCAGTAATCTTACAACAGTACAAAATGATCCCCAATCTCAGGCTGAGTCAATTCCAAATGAATTCAAGATCATTCAACTTTCTGACATTCAACAGTACATCAAAAATGTAGAAAACTAAAACACTGCCAGAAAAAACATTAAATGACAATAAAAATTCACGAGGTTTCTAATTTCCAAGGGAGAGACCAGGGTAATGCATCGCTTGGAGGTTGATCTCTTGGATGTGCACCTCGCCATGTTCATCCTGCCCATCCAACGGCAGTGAATATGAGCCGTCTAGTATCCATGCCATCATAAGTAACATTGACCGGAAACTCAAACGGCATAAATATCATTTTAGCATCATGAATGAGAAAGGGCCACAATTTTTTCTGACAAGAGATATCTACAATGCTAAAAAGACAAACTTAAAAAACAAAACAGGTAGAGCAGGTGTATAAATATTAATAAATAGTTGAAATATATAAATATAATTAATTAAAATAATGGCATTGCATAAATAAGTATATTACATTTGTACTTTACCAAATAGCATCTATATAATCGCTACTAATAGCCAAAATAGCCATTTTCTAATAACATTTCTAAATGTCACACTTTCCGAGGAAACGGTTTTCTTAATAATATTAATATTTGCAAAATCAAACAATGTTTGGCTACTAGTTTGAATTTCTAAGTGCCAACCTGATAATCTTTATGATTTAATGATGGATAAAAGAAAAACAACAAAAATTAATATAAACCAGTATTATATCATAACTAATACGTTGGTTATGCTTACACTTTTCTATTATTAGTATGCCTTTCTAAACATTATTTTACATTTGTTAGACAGTATGTTAGGGCGCAATACATTTTAATTTACAGTATAACACAAAAACCCTGCTTACACGATACTTGACTGTATTATTCTGCATGCACTCGAGTCACCTGTAACATATATTCAAAGTTGCCATTTAAGATCTCAATACGCATGCTTACTTATAAAGTATTGCCCATTTCAAGTGTCCATAATTAGTTTTTATACATTTCTTATAATTGCAAACAAGGATTTACACGTTGTGTTCAAATATAATTGTAATAATAGTGCGAAGAAAAACTACTGAACAGCACGTCATATTATTACAGTCTGCCCATCAGACAACACGCACTCACACCCACTTAACGACAGTATCCAAACTATATTGTGTTCCATTGAACAATAAAATATATTAGATATTTCTAATAAAAACTAACCTTTTGCACATTTGACTCTTCTTTCGAAAAACGAAGAGGGTCATTCCAATATATATCAGCACGAATGGTCCAGCAATTGTGACAGCTAACTCTGCCACTGACGGATCAAACATGGAAACGTACACTTTACATATGATACATTCACGATACACGCATTAATTTAAAATCAAATGGTCAATCATATGGTGTTTAATACAAATACAGTAAATGCCTATACACAAATACTGATGCTAGTATTTCTGTATGTTTTCAAGCCCACGCGACGTCCAATATTGTATTGACCCAATGTTCTGAAAGGACTGCGTGCATAAAATCAGGCAAGTATACAATATTTATAGTAGTTCATATTGCCATTGACGTTGGCAATTAAAGCATCTTTATCTGTTGTCATGGCATGGTATGTTGCTTTTGTTGTTACAGTGTCTGTAAACAAATTGCACTCGATTGATATACTTAACACAGCAATTATGTAAATATAACGTTTAGTTGAATAATGTAACAAACAGTGATCCATTTTGCATAAAAAATAACGATAACCGTGACGTGTTTTTCCTCATTTTAAAAGATACACGTTCAAAAGGGGAACTGGTAATTATCCATGATAAATGGAACCACCATTATATACGTTTTTATATTTGGATATTCGCATACTGTATAAGATGCTTTTCGCCTACCATACCTTTCCAGTTTGAGGACGTATGCGTCTCGAAGGTTATATTTGTACTATTGAAAGTCCGTGGTTCAAAAGCGTTGCTGTTGTCTTCTGGGGTCGGAAAAATTGTGGTACTTCCTCCTTTGAAATATATCATACAATTAGGACCGTAAACGAAATACATAATGGTTTTACAGTAAGTAAAGCGTTACATTTTGACATGTTAGCGGTGCAATAAGTGTTTAAAATTGTCAAGAAGGTATTATTTTGTCGATTTGTATATCACTAATATATATTTTATAATAAATGAAGTGAAATAGTTTGTTAGTACACACCTTCATTTGTTAGATTTATTGGTTGGCTTTCAATAGTTGATCCGTTTTGAAATAATAACCGACAACGCCATTGATCTCCTGTCGTTATCTTATCAGGGTCAGTTATGTTACACACCACACGATTTTTGTGCTCACACATACATTGCGCATAGATTCCAGGTAGTTTACCCGAAATCAGGCACTGCGATGCAATGTCCAAAACGGAGATTACATTATCATAATTAGTATCACCCATTTTTTTTCTAGAAAATATGTTTATATTAGAATCGTCACCATTTCCAATGCAGTTTAATCCCAAGGAGGTTGGCGACAACAAAACAACATTGAAATTTAGAAGTTCAAAGGCTGGAAACAAATGATTTTTACCATGTTGTTAGTGTAGTATTGTTGTTAGTGTAATAGTAGTAGTAGTAGTAGTAGTAGTAGTAGTAGTAGTAGTAGTAGTAGTAGTAGTAGTAGTAGTAGTAGTAGTAGTAGTAGTAGTAGTAGTAGTAGCAGTATTAGTAGTAGTAGTAGTAGTAGTAGTAGTAGTAGTAGTAGTAGTAGTAGTAGTAGCAGTAGTAGTAGGAGTAGTAGTAGTAGTAGTTGTTGTAGGAGTAGTAGTATTTGTAGTAGTAACGGTAACATTATTTGAAGCAGTAGTACAGAAGTAGCAGTCGTAGTAGTATTAAAGTTAAAATTATTATTATTATTATTATTATTATTATTATTATTATGATGATTATTATTATTATTATTATAATAATTATTATTATTAGTAGTAGTAGTAGTAGTAGTAGTAGAAGTAGTAGTAGTAGTAGTAGTAGTAGTAGTAGTAGTAGTAGTAGTAGTAGTAGTAGTAGTAGTAGTAGTAGTGGTAGTAGTATAGTAGTTGTAGTAGTAGTAGTAGTAGTAGTAGTAGTAGTAGTAGTAGTAGTAGCAGTAGTAGTAGTAGTAGCAATAGTAGTAGTAGTAGTAGTAGTAGTAGTAGCACTAGTGGTAGTAGTAGTAGTATGAATAGTAGTAGTAGTAGTAGTAGTAGAAGTAGTTTTAGTAGTAGTTGTAATAGTAGTAGTAATAGTAGTAGTATTTGTAGTAGTAGTAGTAGTAGTAGTAGTAGTAGTAGTAGTAGTAGTAGTAGTAGTAGTAGTAGTAGTAGTAGTAGTAGTAGTAGTAGTAGTAGTAGTAGTAACAGTAATAACACGAGTAGTAGTAGTAATAGTGAGAGTAGTAGTAGTAGCAGTAGTAGTAGTAGTAGTAATAGTGGTAGTAGTAGTTGTAGTAGTAATTGTAGATAGTAGTAGTAGTAGTAGTAGTCATAGTAGTAGTAGTAGCAGTTGTTGTTGTTGTTGTAGTAATAGTAGTTGTAGTGGTGGAGTAGTAGTAGTAGTAGTAGTAGTACAAGTAATAGTAGTAGTAGTAATAGAAGTAGTAGTAGTTGTTGTTGTTGTTGTTGTTCCTATTGTTGCTGTTGTAATGGTAGAATTGTATGTAGTACCCGTACCTAACGTGGTACTGCATGTAGAGTAACACAACTTACATTCAATTATTGCACATACTACTACAGTAATACAAACACTTTGCACATTTAATCCCATGTTTAGTTTCAATGTCTAAAGCAATTTATTCATGTCGAATATTAATTTTAGCAATAACACTCATTTGTATGCAATATAATTACAAATGATGCGGAATTGTTATGATCAATGAATGTTATGCGTTTCGCTAACACTATCCTAACAATTAACAATGCCATGATAATACTTCCTTTGTGTACAAATGTTACAACAGCCGCCGTGTTCAATAACCACACGTCTGACACATTCAAATTTAAAACAGAGAGAACATTGATGTCTGTGAAGATAGCCTATTTACTATATTTAGCCCATTCAGACCATTTACAAGAATCTGTAAATAAGATGGCATGCTAAACCCATTAGCACTTTTATATCAATGGATCTAGCCAATTTACGCACATGTGCAGGTATTTCTAAATATTAAGAGGTGTTCAACCCATTTATTAAATTTATTCCATTTGAGGCAATTTCAACAAGTTGAACACATTTCACTGTCATACATGCTTATAGAGTGTCCACATATCTAGCACTCTATTATAGTCACCTTTAGAGTTTTTTACGATCTAAGGCAAATATTAATTGTCTAAAATTATTTAAACATATTTTACCAAACATTGGACTCAAAAATGATAATTATAATTTAAAATACATACAAAGTGATGGAACCGGGAATGAACCCACGAATACGAAATTGATTGCATGAATTAAAATAGAATTAAAACGACATCAATAACTAGTAAAAACATGATGGAAAAGTAATCAAAAACTTCTAACTTACAAGAGATGCACTCAGGGCAAAACAAAGACGTTTTAAAAAGATGGGAATGGAAAATAAACCCAACGCTGCAAGTTCTCTTTCAGACGACGAAGGCTATGTCTTGTGTGAAAAGGGGTTATTGTGTGGAAAAACACCAAACTCTTTTTTGATCGCACACCGGTTCAACAAGTGCACTTTCATAGGTCTGCGAGGCACACTATAAAACTCCAAATTAATGTATAATACAAATACTACAAATAAGTATTTTATTTAATTAATAATGTTAACTACTGTTCACAGCCATCTTCATAAAATCCAATGAAATTACAGTAAATGAAGTAAGCAATATATTTGTTTATGCTATGTGTATGTCATCATAATGCACGTTTTCTGCCGAGACTTGAACTCGGACCTCTTTATCTTACGCAGACAGTTGTTCTACATTGAACTACAGAAATTACTTAACAGTGTGATAACTATGCACAAGTCAACCAGAGTTTTATTATTTTAACATTCATATTATTTTCTATATTTTGATTGACATATCTATTTTTTCATCATGTATAATGCCAACCTTTTACATCAAATACTAGTAATTATATTATAAACATTGAAATGCAAATGTAAAACAAAATCAGGTCAAAAATAGATATTCACATATTGTTGTTGTTTTTTATTCAGATGGGGTGACATAACCTTGATCCGCGACTCAAAAGGGCAGGAATACCTGCCAATGGATGAACACTAAACCACAACTCGCACAGGCAATAGTCTCTCCGATATTCGACGCAGAAGGTTTTGACAACTGAAGACAAAGACAGGTGACAAGTGCAAATGTTCAAGCTTTATGAAATGCGACGACCACCGATAATATGTACAATAATTGCCCCTTCTGACCAAAGGTTAACACGAACTCCAGTAGTATAAACGAACTTGGACATATAACGAAGACAATGTGCTTGAAAGCTGACTTTGACAACAAAAAAGGCTGACTAATCATGCAACAACAAAAGCACTTGTGTCAAAGCTAAGAGATAGTGGAGTAGCTCCTACTAAGATAATGCAGATTAGTGGATAAAAGCATTGGACAGCTGTTCTCAACTATTTCACTATGTCAGAAAATAAACACAAATAAATAACATCTATCCAGAGTGGAAAAAAACACAAACTGAATCAGTTCTTACTTTGAGGTCACATACATCTGCACTCAGAGCAATTCCACTAAACGTATCCACAAGAGTAACAGAACCTCCTCCTCCCGTTCAGGTTTCATCAAGTTTATGTGACGAAGTTAGTTTTCGTGTGGTATTTAACCACTGTAAAAAGACGCTGATAAAACTGCGGCAAAAGCACGAACAATATTAGAACTATGTTGTGATTTTGCAATTACATTTCATGATTACTTAAACCATCGTTTTAGCCGATGCAAGTATTTACAGTGTTGACAATTTGCTGTTTGCTTCACGAATTTCAAGCATGTTTTCAGCAAACCACACACAGTCGGTTATATATCGGGACGCGATTCGTTCTTTCACAGCACACGTACGTAGCAACACCAATTAGCATCCTAACGAGGCTTTAATATTCTATTACAATATAAGATACCGGGTTCACATAGTAGGATTATCCATAACAACAGGGACTGACATCGACAAATTATGTATTCTGTATGATTATTAGCATGTAAATGAATAAACATGTACGTTTTGGAATAACTAAATAATATTTTAATATCTGTTAGCTCACATAAGTACAAAGTGCTTATGATAAGCTATTAGGATACCGGGGTGTCCTTCTTGCGGCGTCCCTCGTGCGCGTGTTAACGTTTTTCTTCAAACGACTTCTTCTCCTGTACCGCTTTGCAGACTTTCACGAAACTTCACACGGTATTCCTCTTTCAAAGTTGTTTAATCGCTCCTGTCCGCATATTTCGGTCAACAGAGCTAAAATTAAATTGAAAGTGAACATTTAAAAAATCTTCTCTGAAACCGCAAGGCTCAGAGCGTTCATAGCTGATATGTGACATTCTGTATTGCTCCTCTAAAAACATTGCACAAATTATTTCCCTGGGATCGAAACTGACCACACCCCGTGAGTCACATGGTTAATAAAAACTTAAATAGCAAAATTAATTTAAAAACAAATCATTTCCTCTGAGACCGCACGGCTGAGAGCTTTCGTATTTGATATGTGACATTCTCTAGTGGCCTTCTACAAAGTGTTTTTAAAGTAATCCCGTGTGGTCAAAACGGGCCACACATAATTACTTTAAAAATTATCTCTTCTGAAACCGCAAGGCGCAGAGGTTTCGTTTAGGTATGTAACATGGCAAAGTGGTCCTCTACAAAGTGTTTTCAAATTATGCCCATGGCGAATAAAGTGACGTCGCCCTGGGGTTAAAATGGTATATAAAGATTTGAAAAATCTCATGAAAATGAAAGGCCCCGATCTTTATACTCACGTGAGCTCTTTAGGGTCATTTGGCCCTCTTGTTTTATTTTTCGAATATTCGATTATTAATTGTCACGCTACTAATTACAGTAGAATAAACATGTAATGTCTTTTTTAAAAGATGTTTGAAGTCGGTGGTAACCTTTCAAATAAGGAATGCAATTTGAAATACTAACACAGATATTTAAACCCAAACCACGTCACTTAGTCTAGATCCGAATGGTACACACTACTGAAATACTAAAAAATAAAAAACGCTCACTAACGTTGCATTTTATAAATTTTGCGTTACTTAGTGTGTTTTGTTTTTGATATATTGAAAATTAATATATTATTCTAATCAGTTAATACAATAGTATGTAATCAAAATAAAGCAATGTATTTAGCAACATAGAACATGATGCATATATGGTAATATATGCATTGCGTAATCCGTACATACACGGAAAAAAACTTTTGTTACTAGTGAATTTCTTTTTCGAAGTAAGGACGCGCATTAATAAGTTAAAATGCGTATGGCTAAGTACAATTGTGTTGTGTTGCAAAAATGACACCACTGCTGTCGTAATCGAGATCACCATAGCGATCGAGAAAGGATCGTTGCAGTGGTTGTTTAGAAGATGGGTTGTCTTTTCCATAAGTATGCTTACTGAAAGAAATAAGAAAATAATCTATTATACGCTTACTGGACACATATTGATACATTTGTTTAAACGGTGAACATTGTCTCGGTTGCTTTTTGAAAGCCTTACAACCGTAGGCAACTTGCACTACGTAAATGCAAACCAATACCGAAACTATCACAGGAATTCAGAATGACGATTGCAGGTACTTGATATTCTGTTAACTTTATGAACGCCTACTCTCAAATTTTATTGTATTCAGTTATTGCTTAAGATCGACCAAATTTTAATCGGCATACGTTAACAAAATAAAATAAAAGCTATGTTTAAAACAATCTTTGTCCGCACTCTGATCATTATTAAGTCTAGTGGAATTAATGTTGGCACTATTTGAATTCACTTTTGAATTAATAAGTTGATACCTTTTTAAACAACAGTGACAGTAGTGGGGACTGTAGTGGTGTATTCATCGAATGTTATCGTCGTACTATTACTGCAACTGCCAGGGTTATACGTTTGACAACATCTGTATGTCCCACACACGTTTTTTCCAGATGTTTTATTCTCAAAATTCCCCCACAATGACTTCCGTCGTATGTAATGTCGTACGTTCTGATGGCATCAGCACTTACCAAGTAACATGTTTTTACTAGCAACTCACATCTTGCAAGATATGTTGTTGTATTTATTTTGAAATCGATAAACTGAAACGTTATTTCAGAATTAGAACCACATTTAATTTGAAGAACATCACGCGATTCCGTTTTAGTTAAAGAGATCAAGTTTCACCGCCGTCAACCGTCGGAACTGCAATTACAAATGTACACAAACGTTACTACTACTATAAACCTAACCACTACAAAAATAACAATAACAACAAGTACTTCTACTACTCGTCCTTCTTTACTTCTTCTACTTATATAAATACTACTACATAACAACAAATACATCAATACGACTACTGCTACTACTATTACTACTACTACTAATACTACTACTACTATTACTACTACTAACAATGCTTCTACTATTACTACTACTGTTAGCACTACTACGACAACAACTACAACTACTTATACTACAACTACTACAACGACAACAACATCAACTACTACTACTACTACTACTACTACTGCTGCTACTACTGCTACCACTACCAATATTACTAATATTAAAATACTGCTAGTTCTACTAAAACAACAACTGCAAATACTTCTTCCACTTCCGCTTCCACTACTACTACCACTATTTCTTCTACTACTACAACTACTACAACTACTACTGCTACTACTACTACTACTACTACTACTACTACTACTACTATATCTACTACTACTATTACTACTACTACTACTACTACTACTACTACTACTACTACTACTACTACTACTACTACTACTGCTAATACTACTACTACTACTACTACTACTACTACTACTGCTACTTCTACTACTGCTACTGTACATGCTATTGGTATTGTTGCGTCATGTAAATATTATGCCTATTAACAAAACTATTACCTTGTAACAAAACGATCGTTCCCAACAAAGCAATCGTAGAAATGGTCTGAAAAAAAGAAAACAATTAACTGTGTCACAACCTATGACTTGAACATATTTTTCTTTGTATTTGCATTTGTTGTATGATCATGCGAAATGGAGTAATAAAACAAAAACATGAGTAAACGCAAATTCCATTAAAAAAGGTTAAGCGAACCTACTGTTTAGTATGTTAACATAACTATATTGATATCGATTGCGCTGTTGTCACAGCTTAACAATGTATACAATTCAAACAAAATTAGTATTCGATCGTATGAGGAAAAGTCAATAAATATCTTGTAAATTAACCGCAACAGAACAGAGATTTAACGAACCTATACAAATAAACGGGATCAAAAACTTTTTATTATTCAACAGTGACAGTTCAATATAGTAAAACAATACTTGACTCGAATGATATGTTGACTCATATACATATTTGTTCAACACGGATAATGATCATTATACTGTATAAGCAATTCCATGGCGGCAAACCATAACACAAGGTCTAATGTTATGTAAAATAAAATAATTCTTAACAGAGCCACATAATCTCTTACTTTAATCGTGGTTTTTATCGGTCTGAACTCCTGTATGTCATGCCCACATAATATTGGAAATATCAGAAAACCAAATAAAACAATACTGTTCTGTAAAATTTATAAAGGAAAATTAATTCATTGTTACACAATCAATACTAGATGCGATATTATATTTATTCCGATAATAATTAAACGTATAACAAGTCATGTAAATACTTTTGATTTGAACTGATAAAGATTCGTATACCATCATCATTTAACTAGATGCATATTACACGGTCCAGTGATAACTATTAATAACCTATAAATAAAATAAATGTTAATGCAGTCACATAATCGCTTACTTTAGTCGTTGTTTGTATCTTTCCGTACTCCACTTAAACATTCCCTCACAATACTGAAAATACAAACACATTAGATAAGATAATACCGACACAAGACTGATACTTGTTTCGACTGTAATAGATGCACATAAATAACTCAGAGAAGCAATAACACAAGGTAATACCTACTTTCAAATATACTTATACACATCATTCACGTTTAGGTACCATAACTCAAAATAATAAAACACACGTTTAAATGTGTTGATAAGCCTATACGTCATGATAATTCACATATTACATCAACGTAAAAATAAAAATCGTGTATATATATATATGTGTGTGCTTATGTATCATAATACACAGTTGTGTATGTAAAATGAAATAAATGGTAACATACGATGCACACGTTTATAATATACCAAAATTATACTCTTACCACGTACACTTTATGCAGATGAAAATATGAAAATAAAGGTACCCATTATACATGTACTTGGGATAGTCCACGTACAACCGTTCCTATCAAACAAATAATGTGCATGCATTAACCTACTAAAGCTCATGGAGCGTACTTATACTCGTTATTAAAAAACAAGGAATACACGTGAAACACAACAGATAATTCATAATTATAAATATATTGATAATACAACATATTTATACACATTAACCGACACGAATCGTACACAGAAACATACCAATATACCTTATACACTATTAATGTGTGCATAATCATACAAGTTAAAATACTACAGAAATTTCAAACATACAAAATATCAACGATGTACAGTGAAACTTACGCAGACATATACTGATTACACCGGGGAAAATAGCACATATTGTTAGGCTTATTAATAATACACGCGATATCACACTTCTAGCATGCAATGGCACAAAGTTAAAGAAATAGGATGGACTTGATTAAATTATAGTTATTAAACGGCCTTGTAATTGCGCAGTTATGACAAAGAGGGGTCTACTCTACAGAGTCCATATTACCCTAGTAACAATGCCAACTGTACCACGAAGAAAAAGTTATGTTAACTATCAACTATTGACCTAACTTCGTTTCGAATTTCGTTTACAGAAGTTTATCTCTGCAGAAAGTGGACACTAAAATGCTGCATCGTCACATTAACGCAGCGTCGCATTGTCACATCGTCGTAAAGCCGTATCGTCGCATTATCGTCTACGAAATAATTGTTTGTTGGATGACATTTATATTCTGACATGTGTTACATTATAAGTAATATCTCCGTCGGGCAGTACGTGGATAAAATATAAATATCGGTGCGAGGGTCCACATCACTGCGTGCATCTTATTGGGGGGAGACAATATGACTTTGCGACATGGTGTGGAAATCTATTATGTATAATTATGTATACGGAGACGACTTTGGAGACGACTTTGTTAAATGCCCTAAAACAGCGATTTCATTTAGTTTTGTAACATACATGTACAATAAACTTTTATTTAACTCAGGCAGTAAGTCGGTAAGTGAATCATCCAGTCTCATCCAGTCAGTCAATTGCTCTGTCTCTCATTCGGCCAGTCCATCACTCAGTCAGAAAAAGAATTGAAAAAGGAAGTCCGTCAGTCGGTCGGTCGGTCGGTTGGTTGGTCGTTAGGTCGATCCGTCGGTTGGTATCAGTAGGTCGGTCGGTCGGTTGGTGGGTCCGTTCATCGATTGGTCGGTCGGACTGTCGTCGGTCATTCGATCATTTAGTCAGTCAGTCAGACAGACAACAAATCAAATAAGGAAGTTTGTCAGTCAGTCAGTCCGTCCGTCCGTCCGTCCGGTCAGTCAGTCATCAAGTCTGACAGTCCGTCAGTCGGTTAATCATTGATACTGATAGTCAGTCAATCATCGAGTCTGACAGTCAGTCAGTCAGTTAATCATCCAGTCCGACAATCAGTCAGTCAGTCAATCATCGAGTCTGACAGTCAGTCAGGAAGACAATGATAACAATAATAATTAAAAAAAATAAAAATAATAATAATATTAATAAGATAATAATAATAATAATAATAATAATAATAAATACTAATTCCTTACCAACTTAAATGTGAATAATACTCCACGAAAAAGCCTCTCTCAATGCAGAGTCGGTTGTGATAAAAACACGTGACACCGATATCAGATATATTTATGTGCGTTAAAGGGATATCGCATATTGGCTCTTTGACGATCAACAGGAGTGTTTTATCAAGTGTCCTCATGGGCCTCCCGTTTATATTTCGGTTATGGTTTCAAAATGCAAGATTACACTTATTAGTCTGCATTATTTATGACGTATATAGTGTCTTGCATATAACACGAAAAATACCACAACACATTCATTGACATACACGATTTCACGAATACGGGTTACCCACTGTGTCAAACTATACTATGTCATACATATCAAAACGTAATAATTCGTACAATTGCTTTATGGAATTTAAAATGTATTTTCTGTTCAATTATTTTTTTCCTCGTTCTTGTATTAGCCATATGTGGTGCCATACAAATAATGTTCACAATTACTGTGCACCTTCAGACAACAATCCTCGTACTCCGCCTCCTTTTGGTCAGCATAACAGAAGCAATTTAACATTCTAAAACATTTATATATGAAGATTCCGTTTTGCCCAAGCAAGTATACTTTTTTAGATACATTGGATTAACGCAGTGCTCACGTAGTAAATCCTGAGGCACATCAGGTGCATACCTAGCACTAGTACGGACTTCGAAAGAGCGCGGCTAGCAGTTAACACGTCAGATTCACGCCACACGCTAAAGAATTCCACCATGCGTCCCTACCCTGTTATCAGTACTTCAATGCGGTTCCTACTACGCTTCCGATAATTTCGTACTGCGTCCACGCTCCGTTCACGTCATTACCACGCTAGTTTTGAGCATGTTCAGAACATCTCCACGCACGCCACATCCATAAAGACCATACCAGGTCACCACTACGTATTTGTCGGTTCGCATAACGTCCTAGTAAGCATTCGTCACGTACTGTTAGGACGTGGAGGACGTCTGAAGGACATGCTCCGGTGTAATGGCACTATTATCAACGAAGGCAAATATATATGTTCTGTAGATTCAAATCCGTTTATCATAGAGCAACGATTGCACTCTGGCCTGAATGAGAAAATGAATGCGCATGCGTCATCAACCAATCTGACTCGTCTAGACGTTGTGTACACATGTACGTGTATAATAAATTGCTTCGCAGCGAAGTAATAGTTTAATTTAAAATGTATCTCTTAAAACGCATTTTTAACAAAGGTTATTCTGACTCAAAATAAGTAGACGTGTATGTGTAGCATCATTACCAAGTGCACATAGGCATATATCAGTTGGTTCCAAAATAATCAATTATCACGGAGTTATTGCCCTTTGTGTGTAAAACAGGTTTACTTATGAACATGCACTGCCTTGTATTCAACAAATTATCAATTATAGCCAATACAACATGCGGAAATTGTTAGGTGAATTCAAATACAACATAAATTATCAGTGTCGAATAATGTGTATATGTTATTCACAGTATTTAGATGAACGTGATACAACACAACAAACTAATTTGATTACAAACTGTCAAAGGTAGAAATGGACTAAAATCGAATCACCAGATTTGATATCAACTGCCAGGTGTTTCCAGTGCACATGTACATACTAGGATATATGTTTCTACGAATTATGAATAATATTCGTTATATAAATGATTTTTCTTACAATACCAACTTTACATCTAAGAGAAGAATTTGGATAAAGTACACTTTAGCGACATATTCATTGATCACACATCAAATCCGGACACTGATCTTTGTTGCAAAAAGATTAAAACACAACTGTAACAACATAATACATTGCTGTGTTAATCTAGTTAAAAATGAATCAGGTTTGTAAATTTTGTTTAGTAAAACATTCACTTTGAAATCACCGAAGTACATTTAGTTCATGTATTCATTGCATCGACCTTATATTGTTACGTCCATAATTATTACCTCAACCAAAAGCGCCTTTTAAATCACCGTGTTATCTATACGCAAGTATGTATCAAGTTTGTAAATATTGTAATCCAATTAAATGACATATCATACGGGTTATTAAATATACATATATTTATTCACGCATTTGAGATATATAGCAACTGTTGCGAGTCTTCTTTAAAGCAGGTATTTGTGTATTGGATCAAATCCACTGTTACATTCTTTACGTCATGCTTCACACGTACGTTTCGGTTTCGGATTTCACAAGTTTAATGTGGGTCAAGGCTGTATCACTTAAGTAAATGTTTGTCACACAAACAGGACGTTAATGTTTGTGATTAAAGGCATGCAATCAGTATTTAAATTAAGGCGTTTTAAATGGGTTATGATTAAATAAGTTGTGCTATTCCAGTACTTTAACCCATCCAATTTTGTATAAATATATATGGAAATCAGACAGTCGAACAATGAAATAATAGCAATTAACCAGTTTGTTCCTTACAGAACGGAAACTAAATAGGAATAAAAAAATCGTCCTAGTGTATTTTTCGCACAAACCAAGGGCCTGTCGAACAAAGACAGTGTTAGATTCAATATGAAGTTAGTATACATATTTTAATAGCCTCATGTGACTGCCAAACACGTAATACATTGCATAAAGGTGTTTATTGAACACGCGATACAAAATAAGCTACAATCAATATCACAGTCATCATTATACTAACTATCATGACTAATACTCCGCATGATGATATCATTATTATGGCCACAACAATGTCACCACAACCGTCATCACCCATCCAGTCGTAATTAACAAATTATCGTAACTATAAACATTAATAAAACACGACAGTCGCCGGATATAAAATCATAACTATCACCACAACCACACCACAAGCATCTCCGAAATAGACACTGACCTAACACGTCAGATATAGTGCGTAGCTATTTAACTTAACTGGAAAGTTATCGTTAATTTAGAGTATCCCTTTTTGGCAATGTTTCAAACGAAAGTGCGTTGTGATAATATATGCATTGGCAAGGTTCCAATAGAAATTGCGTAAGTGTGTTGCAACTTTGAAATGAAAAAAAAACAAATGAAAACAAAACACACTAAAGACTGGGAAAATGAGTATGCAATATCAATGTTTTAGATTATTAAGTCCGCCTAGATGCACTGTTTCCCCAGGCTTTTCATATAACATATTACTCTATTTTTTGAATTTATATTGATGTTTTAACCATTATTCGTAATTTGATAATTACGTTAAAAAAATAAAATATACAAACACTGCTACAAAACACTGCTACTTGGTTTAGCTTTTTTTAATAATATAAATATTTATCAAAATTTTCCCATTGAACAATGATTTTCGCTAGAAAGATCGCGCGATATTTGTTTGCGAAGGATTCAGTGCATTCGCTTTTGGACAAATCATGATTCCGCCAGTTAAACTTCGCTGTGTTACATGAGGATGACGATGCGATAACGCGCCATTAAAATTTTATTGTGTGCAGAATTTCGACTTTGATAATCGTGTACACACGAAATTATCGTCCAAAGTTTGTGTGTCTGTGAACTTGTACACAGTGATAATTATCGTCCAAATTCCCATTGTCGCATCTTCGCCCCCTAATTAATTGTCGGCAGGCTGAACATTCGTGTACTTATAACGCGTTCATAGTTGTTTTTTCCTAGCATAATAGAAAAAAAACATGAAGTTCGATATTGAATATATATCCGTTTTTTTTTAATCTCTTAAAATAAAAAATAAGTCTGTTTTTAATATAAAGGCTATATCAGCCAGGCGGTGCGTGATACCAATATATAAATTTCGCTGCGAAGATCCTCATCACCTCGTTCATATTGTCAAGGGACAACGATGCGAAAAAGCAACGATTGGAAATACAATTAGCACCAGGATCGCGTCGATGCGACAGTGCGACGATGCGAGATTTGGGACATAATTATCGTTGTACACAAATTTATAGATGCATGTTTACGATGATTATCGTCCACAGTTTACGTGTATATGAAATACCTCAAAAAGAGATCTGCAGTAAACACGTTAAACTCGACGCATCGTCGCAGTACAGTAGGGGTTGAAATTAAAGAGGCGGAATTATGTTTCCGTATGTACTGGTGTGATTTATTATACCATGATGATGACGAAGATGGTGAATAAGTCATAGACGCGGCACTTTGCAATGACTAAGCGTTATTTGATGGACGGTATAACTTCCCTGTCAAGATAATGTTGAACGAACAACATACAAATAGGCTTTTTTTGGACATTATAAAAACTAGTTTATAGTCCAATCGGTCTACCATCGAAGGTAGAACTAGTTGCAGCATAAAATGTTATTGCAACATATGTTTGGGTTGTTAATGATGATTTCTTAGTAAAAGGTCCCCCGTATATGGCTTTGAAATAAGTACAAACATCATTTTTTTAAGTTGGACAATTTTGTTATAGTTTTTATGACATATGTAGACTCCATACATTCCAAGTTAAGACTTTATCGACGTCATACAAACAAACTTTATCAAATAACAACATGTCGGCGCCCTTGAATCGAAAGCGATGAATTCATCAATTTGTTTCGTGTCGCTAAATTTTGCTTATAAAGATTGTTTTTAAATGCAGAACTGTTTGAATGGTATGTATAATTTTAATAAATTCATCTCAAATGTTGTAGAGCACTTAGAGAAGTTTTTGATGTGTCTGTTCCCAATCATAGAACACAATTCTAATGATGAGTTTAAGTTCAAATGACTTAGAAATATAGATAATTTAAAGGATGTTTACCACAGTTGTATGTCAAGACCATTTCAGTTGATCATTTCAGACTAGTTTTTTTACAATATTTGAAAAAATATTTCATATAGATACAGCTAAATTTCTGAGTTTTAATGTTTACGGAAGACTCAGAACAACCACATGTTTTTAAGATCGGACATGGCTTGTCTCGATTTTAAATCTCATTGTTTTATAGTTTCAAAAACAAAACTTTAATCGTGGTTTTTATCGGTCTGAACTCCTGTATGTCATGCCCGCATAATATTGGAAATATCAGAAAACCAAATAAAACAATACTGTTCTGTAAAATTTATAAAGGAAAATATAATTCATTGTTACACAATCAATACTAGATGCGATATTATATTTATTCCGATAATAATTAAACGTATAACAAGTCATGTAAATACTTTTGATTTGAACTGATAAAGATTCGTATACAATCATCATTTAACTAGATGCATATTACACGGTCCAGTGATAACTATTAATAACCTATAAATAAAATAAATGTTAATGCAGTCACATAATCGCTTACTTTAGTCGTTGTTTGTATCTTTCCGTACTCCACTTAAACATTCCCTCACAATACTGAAAATACAAACACATTAGATAAGATAATACCGACACAAGACTGATACTTGTTTCGACTGTAATAGATGCACATAAATAACTCAGAGAAGCAATAACACAAGGTAATACCTACTTTCAAATATACTTATACACATCATTCACGTTTAGGTACCATAACTCAAAATAATAAAACACACGTTTAAATGTGTTGATAAGCCTATACGTCATGATAATTCACATATTACATCAACGTAAAAATAAAAATCGTGTATATATGTATATGTGTGTGCTTATGTATCATAATACACAGTTGTGTATGTAAAATGAAATAAATGGTAACATACGATGCACACGTTTATAATATACCAAAATTATACTCTTACCACGTACACTTTATGCAGATGAAAATATGAAAATAAAGGTACCCATTATACATGTACTTGGGATAGTCCACGTACAACCGTTCCTATCAAACAAATAATGTGCATGCATTAACCTACTAAAGCTCATGGAGCGTACTTATACTCGTTATTAAAAAACAAGGAATACACGTGAAACACAACAGATAATTCATAATTATAAATATATTGATAATACAACATATTTATACACATTAACCGACACGAATCGTACACAGAAACATACCAATATACCTTATACACTATTAATGTGTGCATAATCATACAAGTTAAAATACTACAGAAATTTCAAACATACAAAATATCAACGATGTACAGTGAAACTTACGCAGACATATACTGATTACACCGGGGAAAATAGCACATATTGTTAGGCTTATTAATAATACACGCGATATCACACTTCTAGCATGCAATGGCACAAAGTTAAAGAAATAGGATGGACTTGATTAAATTATAGTTATTAAACGGCCTTGTAATTGCGCAGTTATGACAAAGAGGGGTCTACTCTACAGAGTCCATATTACCCTAGTAACAATGCCAACTGTACCACGAAGAAAAAGTTATGTTAACTATCAACTATTGACCTAACTTCGTTTCGAATTTCGTTTACAGAAGTTTATCTCTGCAGAAAGTGGACACTAAAATGCTGCATCGTCACATTAACGCAGCGTCGCATTGTCACATCGTCGTAAAGCCGTATCGTCGCATTATCGTCTACGAAATAATTGTTTGTTGGATGACATTTATATTCTGACATGTGTTACATTATAAGTAATATCTCCGTCGGGCAGTACGTGGATAAAATATAAATATCGGTGCGAGGGTCCACATCACTGCGTGCATCTTATTGGGGGGAGACAATATGACTTTGCGACATGGTGTGGAAATCTATTATGTATAATTATGTATACGGAGACGACTTTGGAGACGACTTTGTTAAATGCCCTAAAACAGCGATTTCATTTAGTTTTGTAACATACATGTACAATAAACTTTTTTTTTAACTCAGGCAGTAAGTCGGTAAGTGAATCATCCAGTCTCATCCAGTCAGTCAATTGCTCTGTCTCTCATTCGGCCAGTCCATCACTCAGTCAGAAAAAGAATTGAAAAAGGAAGTCCGTCAGTCGGTCGGTCGGTCGGTTGGTTGGTCGTTAGGTCGATCCGTCGGTTGGTATCAGTAGGTCGGTCGGTCGGTTGGTGGGTCCGTTCATCGATTGGTCGGTCGGACGGTCGTCGGTCATTCGATCATTTAGTCAGTCAGTCAGACAGACAACAAATCAAATAAGGAAGTTTGTCAGTCAGTCAGTCCGTCCGTCCGTCCGTCCGGTCAGTCAGTCATCAAGTCTGACAGTCCGTCAGTCGGTTAATCATTGATACTGATAGTCAGTCAATCATCGAGTCTGACAGTCAGTCAGTCAGTTAATCATCCAGTCCGACAATCAGTCAGTCAGTCAATCATCGAGTCTGACAGTCAGTCAGGAAGACAATGATAACAATAATAATTAAAAAAAATAAAAATAATAATAATATTAATAAGATAATAATAATAATAATAATAATAAATACTAATTCCTTACCAACTTAAATGTGAATAATACTCCACGAAAAAGCCTCTCTCAATGCAGAGTCGGTTGTGATAAAAACACGTGACACCGATATCAGATATATTTATGTGCGTTAAAGGGATATCGCATATTGGCTCTTTGACGATCAACAGGAGTGTTTTATCAAGTGTCCTCATGGGCCTCCCGTTTATATTTCGGTTATGGTTTCAAAATGCAAGATTACACTTATTAGTCTGCATTATTTATGACGTATATAGTGTCTTGCATATAACACGAAAAATACCACAACACATTCATTGACATACACGATTTCACGAATACGGGTTACCCACTGTGTCAAACTATACTATGTCATACATATCAAAACGTAATAATTCGTACAATTGCTTTATGGAATTTAAAATGTATTTTCTGTTCAATTATTTTTTTCCTCGTTCTTGTATTAGCCATATGTGGTGCCATACAAATAATGTTCACAATTACTGTGCACCTTCAGACAACAATCCTCGTACTCCGCCTCCTTTTGGTCAGCATAACAGAAGCAATTTAACATTCTAAAACATTTATATATGAAGATTCCGTTTTGCCCAAGCAAGTATACTTTTTTAGATACATTGGATTAACGCAGTGCTCACGTAGTAAATCCTGAGGCACATCAGGTGCATACCTAGCACTAGTACGGACTTCGAAAGAGCGCGGCTAGCAGTTAACACGTCAGATTCACGCCACACGCTAAAGAATTCCACCATGCGTCCCTACCCTGTTATCAGTACTTCAATGCGGTTCCTACTACGCTTCCGATAATTTCGTACTGCGTCCACGCTCCGTTCACGTCATTACCACGCTAGTTTTGAGCATGTTCAGAACATCTCCACGCACGCCACATCCATAAAGACCCTACCAGGTCACCACTACGTATTTGTCGGTTCGCATAACGTCCTAGTAAGCATTCGTCACGTACTGTTAGGACGTGGAGGACGTCTGAAGGACATGCTCCGGTGTAATGGCACTATTATCAACGAAGGCAAATATACATGTTCTGTAGATTCAAATCCGTTTATCATAGAGCAACGATTGCACTCTGGCCTGAATGAGAAAATGAATGCGCATGCGTCATCAACCAATCTGACTCGTCTAGACGTTGTGTACACATGTACGTGTATAATAAATTGCTTCGCAGCGAAGTAATAGTTTAATTTAAAATGTATCTCTTAAAACGCATTTTTAACAAAGGTTATTCTGACTCAAAATAAGTAGACGTGTATGTGTAGCATCATTACCAAGTGCACATAGGCATATATCAGTTGGTTCCAAAATAATCAATTATCACGGAGTTATTGCCCTTTGTGTGTAAAACAGGTTTACTTATGAACATGCACTGCCTTGTATTCAACAAATTATCAATTATAGCCAATACAAC
The DNA here is from genome assembly GCA_027627225.1 of Congeria kusceri. Classification (NCBI taxonomy): domain Eukaryota; kingdom Metazoa; phylum Mollusca; class Bivalvia; order Myida; family Dreissenidae; genus Congeria; species Congeria kusceri. The sequence continues at coordinate 27,184,290 of CM051026.1, read as the reverse complement.
ATGCGGAAATTGTTAGGTGAATTCAAATACAACATAAATTATCAGTGTCGAATAATGTGTATATGTTATTCACAGTATTTAGATGAACGTGATACAACACAACAAACTAATTTGATTACAAACTGTCAAAGGTAGAAATGGACTAAAATCGAATCACCAGATTTGATATCAACTGCCAGGTGTTTCCAGTGCACATGTACATACTAGGATATATGTTTCTACGAATTATGAATAATATTCGTTATATAAATGATTTTTCTTACAATACCAACTTTACATCTAAGAGAAGAATTTGGATAAAGTACACTTTAGCGACATATTCATTGATCACACATCAAATCCGGACACTGATCTTTGTTGCAAAAAGATTAAAACACAACTGTAACAACATAATACATTGCTGTGTTAATCTAGTTAAAAATGAATCAGGTTTGTAAATTTTGTTTAGTAAAACATTCACTTTGAAATCACCGAAGTACATTTAGTTCATGTATTCATTGCATCGACCTTATATTGTTACGTCCATAATTATTACCTCAACCAAAAGCGCCTTTTAAATCACCGTGTTATCTATACGCAAGTATGTATCAAGTTTGTAAATATTGTAATCCAATTAAATGACATATCATACGGGTTATTAAATATACATATATTTATTCACGCATTTGAGATATATAGCAACTGTTGCGAGTCTTCTTTAAAGCAGGTATTTGTGTATTGGATCAAATCCACTGCTACATTCTTTACGTCATGCTTCACACGTACGTTTCGGTTTCGGATTTCACAAGTTTAATGTGGGTCAAGGCTGTATCACTTAAGTAAATGTTTGTCACACAAACAGGACGTTAATGTTTGTGATTAAAGGCATGCAATCAGTATTTAAATTAAGGCGTTTTAAATGGGTTATGATTAAATAAGTTGTGCTATTCCAGTACTTTAACCCATCCAATTTTGTATAAATATATATGGAAATCAGACAGTCGAACAATGAAATAATAGCAATTAACCAGTTTGTTCCTTACAGAACGGAAACTAAATAGGAATAAAAAAATCGTCCTAGTGTATTTTTCGCACAAACCAAGGGCCTGTCGAACAAAGACAGTGTTAGATTCAATATGAAGTTAGTATACATATTTTAATAGCCTCATGTGACTGCCAAACACGTAATACATTGCATAAAGGTGTTTATTGAACACGCGATACAAAATAAGCTACAATCAATATCACAGTCATCATTATACTAACTATCATGACTAATACTCCGCATGATGATATCATTATTATGGCCACAACAATGTCACCACAACCGTCATCACCCATCCAGTCGTAATTAACAAATTATCGTAACTATAAACATTAATAAAACACGACAGTCGCCGGATATAAAATCATAACTATCACCACAACCACACCACAAGCATCTCCGAAATAGACACTGACCTAACACGTCAGATATAGTGCGTAGCTATTTAACTTAACTGGAAAGTTATCGTTAATTTAGAGTATCCCTTTTTGGCAATGTTTCAAACGAAAGTGCGTTGTGATAATATATGCATTGGCAAGGTTCCAATAGAAATTGCGTAAGTGTGTTGCAACTTTGAAATGAAAAAAAAACAAATGAAAACAAAACACACTAAAGACTGGGAAAATGAGTATGCAATATCAATGTTTTAGATTATTAAGTCCGCCTAGATGCACTGTTTCCCCAGGCTTTTCATATAACATATTACTCTATTTTTTGAATTTATATTGATGTTTTAACCATTATTCGTAATTTGATAATTACGTTAAAAAAATAAAATATACAAACACTGCTACAAAACACTGCTACTTGGTTTAGCTTTTTTTAATAATATAAATATTTATCAAAATTTTCCCATTGAACAATGATTTTCGCTAGAAAGATCGCGCGATATTTGTTTGCGAAGGATTCAGTGCATTCGCTTTTGGACAAATCATGATTCCGCCAGTTAAACTTCGCTGTGTTACATGAGGATGACGATGCGATAACGCGCCATTAAAATTTTATTGTGTGCAGAATTTCGACTTTGATAATCGTGTACACACGAAATTATCGTCCAAAGTTTGTGTGTCTGTGAACTTGTACACAGTGATAATTATCGTCCAAATTCCCATTGTCGCATCTTCGCCCCCTAATTAATTGTCGGCAGGCTGAACATTCGTGTACTTATAACGCGTTCATAGTTGTTTTTTCCTAGCATAATAGAAAAAAAACATGAAGTTCGATATTGAATATATATCCGTTTTTTTTTAATCTCTTAAAATAAAAAATAAGTCTGTTTTTAATATAAAGGCTATATCAGCCAGGCGGTGCGTGATACCAATATATAAATTTCGCTGCGAAGATCCTCATCACCTCGTTCATATTGTCAAGGGACAACGATGCGAAAAAGCAACGATTGGAAATACAATTAGCACCAGGATCGCGTCGATGCGACAGTGCGACGATGCGAGATTTGGGACATAATTATCGTTGTACACAAATTTATAGATGCATGTTTACGATGATTATCGTCCACAGTTTACGTGTATATGAAATACCTCAAAAAGAGATCTGCAGTAAACACGTTAAACTCGACGCATCGTCGCAGTACAGTAGGGGTTGAAATTAAAGAGGCGGAATTATGTTTCCGTATGTACTGGTGTGATTTATTATACCATGATGATGACGAAGATGGTGAATAAGTCATAGACGCGGCACTTTGCAATGACTAAGCGTTATTTGATGGACGGTATAACTTCCCTGTCAAGATAATGTTGAACGAACAACATACAAATAGGCTTTTTTTGGACATTATAAAAACTAGTTTATAGTCCAATCGGTCTACCATCGAAGGTAGAACTAGTTGCAGCATAAAATGTTATTGCAACATATGTTTGGGTTGTTAATGATGATTTCTTAGTAAAAGGTCCCCCGTATATGGCTTTGAAATAAGTACAAACATCATTTTTTTAAGTTGGACAATTTTGTTATAGTTTTTATGACATATGTAGACTCCATACATTCCAAGTTAAGACTTTATCGACGTCATACAAACAAACTTTATCAAATAACAACATGTCGGCGCCCTTGAATCGAAAGCGATGAATTCATCAATTTGTTTCGTGTCGCTAAATTTTGCTTATAAAGATTGTTTTTAAATGCAGAACTGTTTGAATGGTATGTATAATTTTAATAAATTCATCTCAAATGTTGTAGAGCACTTAGAGAAGTTTTTGATGTGTCTGTTCCCAATCATAGAACACAATTCTAATGATGAGTTTAAGTTCAAATGACTTAGAAATATAGATAATTTAAAGGATGTTTACCACAGTTGTATGTCAAGACCATTTCAGTTGATCATTTCAGACTAGTTTTTTTACAATATTTGAAAAAATATTTCATATAGATACAGCTAAATTTCTGAGTTTTAATGTTTACGGAAGACTCAGAACAACCACATGTTTTTAAGATCGGACATGGCTTGTCTCGATTTTAAATCTCATTGTTTTATAGTTTCAAAAACAAAACTTTAATCGTGGTTTTTATCGGTCTGAACTCCTGTATGTCATGCCCGCATAATATTGGAAATATCAGAAAACCAAATAAAACAATACTGTTCTGTAAAATTTATAAAGGAAAATATAATTCATTGTTACACAATCAATACTAGATGCGATATTATATTTATTCCGATAATAATTAAACGTATAACAAGTCATGTAAATACTTTTGATTTGAACTGATAAAGATTCGTATACCATCATCATTTAACTAGATGCATATTACACGGTCCAGTGATAACTATTAATAACCTATAAATAAAATAAATGTTAATGCAGTCACATAATCGCTTACTTTAGTCGTTGTTTGTATCTTTCCGTACTCCACTTAAACATTCCCTCACAATACTGAAAATACAAACACATTAGATAAGATAATACCGACACAAGACTGATACTTGTTTCGACTGTAATAGATGCACATAAATAACTCAGAGAAGCAATAACACAAGGTAATACCTACTTTCAAATATACTTATACACATCATTCACGTTTAGGTACCATAACTCAAAATAATAAAACACACGTTTAAATGTGTTGATAAGCCTATACGTCATGATAATTCACATATTACATCAACGTAAAAATAAAAATCGTGTATATATGTATATGTGTGTGCTTATGTATCATAATACACAGTTGTGTATGTAAAATGAAATAAATGGTAACATACGATGCACACGTTTATAATATACCAAAATTATACTCTTACCACGTACACTTTATGCAGATGAAAATATGAAAATAAAGGTACCCATTATACATGTACTTGGGATAGTCCACGTACAACCGTTCCTATCAAACAAATAATGTGCATGCATTAACCTACTAAAGCTCATGGAGCGTACTTATACTCGTTATTAAAAAACAAGGAATACACGTGAAACACAACAGATAATTCATAATTATAAATATATTGATAATACAACATATTTATACACATTAACCGACACGAATCGTACACAGAAACATACCAATATACCTTATACACTATTAATGTGTGCATAATCATACAAGTTAAAATACTACAGAAATTTCAAACATACAAAATATCAACGATGTACAGTGAAACTTACGCAGACATATACTGATTACACCGGGGAAAATAGCACATATTGTTAGGCTTATTAATAATACACGCGATATCACACTTCTAGCATGCAATGGCACAAAGTTAAAGAAATAGGATGGACTTGATTAAATTATAGTTATTAAACGGCCTTGTAATTGCGCAGTTATGACAAAGAGGGGTCTACTCTACAGAGTCCATATTACCCTAGTAACAATGCCAACTGTACCACGAAGAAAAAGTTATGTTAACTATCAACTATTGACCTAACTTCGTTTCGAATTTCGTTTACAGAAGTTTATCTCTGCAGAAAGTGGACACTAAAATGCTGCATCGTCACATTAACGCAGCGTCGCATTGTCACATCGTCGTAAAGCCGTATCGTCGCATTATCGTCTACGAAATAATTGTTTGTTGGATGACATTTATATTCTGACATGTGTTACATTATAAGTAATATCTCCGTCGGGCAGTACGTGGATAAAATATAAATATCGGTGCGAGGGTCCACATCACTGCGTGCATCTTATTGGGGGGAGACAATATGACTTTGCGACATGGTGTGGAAATCTATTATGTATAATTATGTATACGGAGACGACTTTGGAGACGACTTTGTTAAATGCCCTAAAACAGCGATTTCATTTAGTTTTGTAACATACATGTACAATAAACTTTTTTTTTAACTCAGGCAGTAAGTCGGTAAGTGAATCATCCAGTCTCATCCAGTCAGTCAATTGCTCTGTCTCTCATTCGGCCAGTCCATCACTCAGTCAGAAAAAGAATTGAAAAAGGAAGTCCGTCAGTCGGTCGGTCGGTCGGTTGGTTGGTCGTTAGGTCGATCCGTCGGTTGGTATCAGTAGGTCGGTCGGTCGGTTGGTGGGTCCGTTCATCGATTGGTCGGTCGGACGGTCGTCGGTCATTCGATCATTTAGTCAGTCAGTCAGACAGACAACAAATCAAATAAGGAAGTTTGTCAGTCAGTCAGTCCGTCCGTCCGTCCGTCCGGTCAGTCAGTCATCAAGTCTGACAGTCCGTCAGTCGGTTAATCATTGATACTGATAGTCAGTCAATCATCGAGTCTGACAGTCAGTCAGTCAGTTAATCATCAGTCCGACAATCAGTCAGTCAGTCAATCATCGAGTCTGACAGTCAGTCAGGAAGACAATGATAACAATAATAATTAAAAAAAATAAAAATAATAATAATATTAATAAGATAATAATAATAATAATAATAATAAATACTAATTCCTTACCAACTTAAATGTGAATAATACTCCACGAAAAAGCCTCTCTCAATGCAGAGTCGGTTGTGATAAAAACACGTGACACCGATATCAGATATATTTATGTGCGTTAAAGGGATATCGCATATTGGCTCTTTGACGATCAACAGGAGTGTTTTATCAAGTGTCCTCATGGGCCTCCCGTTTATATTTCGGTTATGGTTTCAAAATGCAAGATTACACTTATTAGTCTGCATTATTTATGACGTATATAGTGTCTTGCATATAACACGAAAAATACCACAACACATTCATTGACATACACGATTTCACGAATACGGGTTACCCACTGTGTCAAACTATACTATGTCATACATATCAAAACGTAATAATTCGTACAATTGCTTTATGGAATTTAAAATGTATTTTCTGTTCAATTATTTTTTTCCTCGTTCTTGTATTAGCCATATGTGGTGCCATACAAATAATGTTCACAATTACTGTGCACCTTCAGACAACAATCCTCGTACTCCGCCTCCTTTTGGTCAGCATAACAGAAGCAATTTAACATTCTAAAACATTTATATATGAAGATTCCGTTTTGCCCAAGCAAGTATACTTTTTTAGATACATTGGATTAACGCAGTGCTCACGTAGTAAATCCTGAGGCACATCAGGTGCATACCTAGCACTAGTACGGACTTCGAAAGAGCGCGGCTAGCAGTTAACACGTCAGATTCACGCCACACGCTAAAGAATTCCACCATGCGTCCCTACCCTGTTATCAGTACTTCAATGCGGTTCCTACTACGCTTCCGATAATTTCGTACTGCGTCCACGCTCCGTTCACGTCATTACCACGCTAGTTTTGAGCATGTTCAGAACATCTCCACGCACGCCACATCCATAAAGACCCTACCAGGTCACCACTACGTATTTGTCGGTTCGCATAACGTCCTAGTAAGCATTCGTCACGTACTGTTAGGACGTGGAGGACGTCTGAAGGACATGCTCCGGTGTAATGGCACTATTATCAACGAAGGCAAATATACATGTTCTGTAGATTCAAATCCGTTTATCATAGAGCAACGATTGCACTCTGGCCTGAATGAGAAAATGAATGCGCATGCGTCATCAACCAATCTGACTCGTCTAGACGTTGTGTACACATGTACGTGTATAATAAATTGCTTCGCAGCGAAGTAATAGTTTAATTTAAAATGTATCTCTTAAAACGCATTTTTAACAAAGGTTATTCTGACTCAAAATAAGTAGACGTGTATGTGTAGCATCATTACCAAGTGCACATAGGCATATATCAGTTGGTTCCAAAATAATCAATTATCACGGAGTTATTGCCCTTTGTGTGTAAAACAGGTTTACTTATGAACATGCACTGCCTTGTATTCAACAAATTATCAATTATAGCCAATACAACATGCGGAAATTGTTAGGTGAATTCAAATACAACATAAATTATCAGTGTCGAATAATGTGTATATGTTATTCACAGTATTTAGATGAACGTGATACAACACAACAAACTAATTTGATTACAAACTGTCAAAGGTAGAAATGGACTAAAATCGAATCACCAGATTTGATATCAACTGCCAGGTGTTTCCAGTGCACATGTACATACTAGGATATATGTTTCTACGAATTATGAATAATATTCGTTATATAAATGATTTTTCTTACAATACCAACTTTACATCTAAGAGAAGAATTTGGATAAAGTACACTTTAGCGACATATTCATTGATCACACATCAAATCCGGACACTGATCTTTGTTGCAAAAAGATTAAAACACAACTGTAACAACATAATACATTGCTGTGTTAATCTAGTTAAAAATGAATCAGGTTTGTAAATTTTGTTTAGTAAAACATTCACTTTGAAATCACCGAAGTACATTTAGTTCATGTATTCATTGCATCGACCTTATATTGTTACGTCCATAATTATTACCTCAACCAAAAGCGCCTTTTAAATCACCGTGTTATCTATACGCAAGTATGTATCAAGTTTGTAAATATTGTAATCCAATTAAATGACATATCATACGGGTTATTAAATATACATATATTTATTCACGCATTTGAGATATATAGCAACTGTTGCGAGTCTTCTTTAAAGCAGGTATTTGTGTATTGGATCAAATCCACTGCTACATTCTTTACGTCATGCTTCACACGTACGTTTCGGTTTCGGATTTCACAAGTTTAATGTGGGTCAAGGCTGTATCACTTAAGTAAATGTTTGTCACACAAACAGGACGTTAATGTTTGTGATTCAAGGCATGCAATCAGTATTTAAATTAAGGCGTTTTAAATGGGTTATGATTAAATAAGTTGTGCTATTCCAGTACTTTAACCCATCCAATTTTGTATAAATATATATGGAAATCAGACAGTCGAACAATGAAATAATAGCAATTAACCAGTTTGTTCCTTACAGAACGGAAACTAAATAGGAATAAAAAAATCGTCCTAGTGTATTTTTCGCACAAACCAAGGGCCTGTCGAACAAAGACAGTGTTAGATTCAATATGAAGTTAGTATACATATTTTAATAGCCTCATGTGACTGCCAAACACGTAATACATTGCATAAAGGTGTTTATTGAACACGCGATACAAAATAAGCTACAATCAATATCACAGTCATCATTATACTAACTATCATGACTAATACTCCGCATGATGATATCATTATTATGGCCACAACAATGTCACCACAACCGTCATCACCCATCCAGTCGTAATTAACAAATTATCGTAACTATAAACATTAATAAAACACGACAGTCGCCGGATATAAAATCATAACTATCACCACAACCACACCACAAGCATCTCCGAAATAGACACTGACCTAACACGTCAGATATAGTGCGTAGCTATTTAACTTAACTGGAAAGTTATCGTTAATTTAGAGTATCCCTTTTTGGCAATGTTTCAAACGAAAGTGCGTTGTGATAATATATGCATTGGCAAGGTTCCAATAGAAATTGCGTAAGTGTGTTGCAACTTTGAAATGAAAAAAAAACAAATGAAAACAAAACACACTAAAGACTGGGAAAATGAGTATGCAATATCAATGTTTTAGATTATTAAGTCCGCCTAGATGCACTGTTTCCCCAGGCTTTTCATATAACATATTACTCTATTTTTTGAATTTATATTGATGTTTTAACCATTATTCGTAATTTGATAATTACGTTAAAAAAATAAAATATACAAACACTGCTACAAAACACTGCTACTTGGTTTAGCTTTTTTTAATAATATAAATATTTATCAAAATTTTCCCATTGAACAATGATTTTCGCTAGAAAGATCGCGCGATATTTGTTTGCGAAGGATTCAGTGCATTCGCTTTTGGACAAATCATGATTCCGCCAGTTAAACTTCGCTGTGTTACATGAGGATGACGATGCGATAACGCGCCATTAAAATTTTATTGTGTGCAGAATTTCGACTTTGATAATCGTGTACACACGAAATTATCGTCCAAAGTTTGTGTGTCTGTGAACTTGTACACAGTGATAATTATCGTCCAAATTCCCATTGTCGCATCTTCGCCCCCTAATTAATTGTCGGCAGGCTGAACATTCGTGTACTTATAACGCGTTCATAGTTGTTTTTTCCTAGCATAATAGAAAAAAAACATGAAGTTCGATATTGAATATATATCCGTTTTTTTTTAATCTCTTAAAATAAAAAATAAGTCTGTTTTTAATATAAAGGCTATATCAGCCAGGCGGTGCGTGATACCAATATATAAATTTCGCTGCGAAGATCCTCATCACCTCGTTCATATTGTCAAGGGACAACGATGCGAAAAAGCAACGATTGGAAATACAATTAGCACCAGGATCGCGTCGATGCGACAGTGCGACGATGCGAGATTTGGGACATAATTATCGTTGTACACAAATTTATAGATGCATGTTTACGATGATTATCGTCCACAGTTTACGTGTATATGAAATACCTCAAAAAGAGATCTGCAGTAAACACGTTAAACTCGACGCATCGTCGCAGTACAGTAGGGGTTGAAATTAAAGAGGCGGAATTATGTTTCCGTATGTACTGGTGTGATTTATTATACCATGATGATGACGAAGATGGTGAATAAGTCATAGACGCGGCACTTTGCAATGACTAAGCGTTATTTGATGGACGGTATAACTTCCCTGTCAAGATAATGTTGAACGAACAACATACAAATAGGCTTTTTTTGGACATTATAAAAACTAGTTTATAGTCCAATCGGTCTACCATCGAAGGTAGAACTAGTTGCAGCATAAAATGTTATTGCAACATATGTTTGGGTTGTTAATGATGATTTCTTAGTAAAAGGTCCCCCGTATATGGCTTTGAAATAAGTACAAACATCATTTTTTTAAGTTGGACAATTTTGTTATAGTTTTTATGACATATGTAGACTCCATACATTCCACGTTAAGACTTTATCGACGTCATACAAACAAACTTTATCAAATAACAACATGTCGGCGCCCTTGAATCGAAAGCGATGAATTCATCAATTTGTTTCGTGTCGCTAAATTTTGCTTATAAAGATTGTTTTTAAATGCAGAACTGTTTGAATGGTATGTATAATTGTAATAAATTCATCTCAAATGTTGTAGAGCACTTAGAGAAGTTTTTGATGTGTCTGTTCCCAATCATAGAACACAATTCTAATGATGAGTTTAAGTTCAAATGACTTAGAAATATAGATAATTTAAAGGATGTTTACCACAGTTGTATGTCAAGACCATTTCAGTTGATCATTTCAGACTAGTTTTTTTACAATATTTGAAAAAATATTTCATATAGATACAGCTAAATTTCTGAGTTTTAATGTTTACGGAAGACTCAGAACAACCACATGTTTTTAAGATCGGACATGGCTTGTCTCGATTTTAAATCTCATTGTTTTATAGTTTCAAAAACAAAATGTTCGTCCTCTTAAAAAGGGGGCAAAAGATGTTTACCCAGCTCGCAGTTTAGGTTTCGAAGCTACCTGCTCTTGATTTTTGTCAACGGCTAGGGGATAGTTTGTTGAGGCCAAACGCCATTATTTACGCAGTGTAAGTTTCCAAACTGGTAAATATATCCCAAAGGCTTTTCCATCATATAATTATGATGTTATTTCTGATGTTAAACAAATCAAAACTCCTGGAAGACCCGAAAACTGTGAACAAACAGATGCTTTTCAACATAAAATATTAAAAGTTGATAAAAATTACACATTATGTGAACTGGTCATGCAAATGTAAGGATTACGTGGCATGTTGTTATTAGCGATGGAAAAATTGACGTAGTTTTGTAAAAACTAAATATTCGTCAATTATCCACAACTGTGATGAAAATTCACTGAAAAGGACAGAATAGGTAAAACATACGTATTATTTTAACAGCGACCTAACTATTTAAATGTGACATAAATGACATCGTCTTTTCCAAGGACTTCTATGTCATTCCCATTTTTGAGGCTTATTATCATCATAGATAATTATTTTACAAGATTGTGCATGAGGTTCTGAAACTGGTGACTGTATTAGAACTAAGGTAGCCAGCATTGGCCAATGCATAATCCAAACCAGTCACCCTAGGGGTCTTCTAGCATCACTGCAGTTAGGTTTATGTGTGCAACTTCATCATTGCTTCGGCTCTTTTAATCAACACACTGAACAGCACGGGATTTTGTTGCTCTTACTGAGATGTGCAAAAGAGCCATTATCAAGATTTGTTTTTCTCTTTTGTAAAGAGGGTATTTGAAGTATTGAAAATGGCTTGCGATCTATTCAGTTTAACACAATAAGTATACAGCAATGGTTGACATCGCATTATCTCTTTAGTTTACAATATAACATAAGCACCGATGATATGGAACACTATTAAAATAAAATATATTAGATAAAACCAAATTTGTTTGCATTTTCTACTCCCGAAATATGTATTTTGGGGTAAAGTTACCCCACCCATTAATACTTTGTTTTTGTACAAATTTACTTAATACTGATTTGCACATGACTAAATTGGTGTTTACATCAAGATAATGATTTATTTGGACATAATTCACACATTTATATGATTTGCAAATAAACATAATCATAATAAATTTGACAGTCTTTGGTAATTTAGTTGCAAAGATATCGAACAAAATAAAATATGACACCAACGTAATGCGTCGACCTACACAGACATATTGAATTACTTTATCGACATTGTGAATTCCCTTTCCAAACCACGTGAAATTTGATTGGTGATTCTATGTCCCCTCGGCATCTGCCTTTTAAGATGTAATCTCCTTCGGTCAGTCTTGAAGTTGATCTCGATTTCATAGAGAGAGCAGTGGATCGAATTCAGATGCTCCCGAAAAAATGTCACTTTGTAATCTAATCTTGACGTTAATTCCGTGGTTAACCAACATAAAACACTTACGTATGAGTAAGCCCTTGATGGGACATTCTTTCACAGTACATTTTCGATAGTTTGACATGTTAAGGCAAATCTACGAGTTTATTTATTTTGAATTTTCCTACACCACTTGTGCGTTTAATCCCGTGACTGTGTAAACTAAATCTACGTCATCATTATGGGTATGCAAGTTATTTTTAGAATCAGGGAATTTCGCAGAACTGAACGGACTTTCACTTTTACTTTTTCTAAAGGCTACACGCAACCAACATGTCACTTCAAGCATATAACAATTAGTGGAATGTCCGACATGTTGGTGACTTTGACGGACAAAATGGCGGATGAAACGCATGCTTATCAGCGCTGCGATTTGATTGGCTAATCGACATGTCAATCATCGGTCCGTCGTAACGTCAATCAATCTCCCCTGAAAACTTCGAAAATCTGTAAGTTTTTAACTCGTGGGTGCCAGTGGTATTACTGAAGAGTACCAATGGGCAAGAACCACTGCGAAGAGTTTGGTAGAAATGTCATTGTTTACACACAATGTCGTTTGAGTCTATCGGAGTTCATTGCCTCATATTTTTGATGCGGTGAATCAGATGCCAATTTTTAAAACGGGGATATTTAAACCGGTAAATTAATCCACTCCGAGACATCTCTCTTCACAAAGGCAAACTATGTATGTGGTGCTTAAGCCACAAATGGAAATAATACACGTTGCGATAGTGCAGCTAATACTGAGGTAAAATAATGTTGCATAACAATTTACATTACAGAGGTTAATGTCAAATGAGACTGAATTGAATATATGCTGGTGTGAGCTAGTCTGCTGGGAGCTCTGGTCATGCTTAGTACTTGTTAACATTAACAGTAACACAAATGAAGCTGAAGTCAATGCTGCAATAAATCCTTCCATGTTGTGTTTGTTTCCAGATCAGAGCGTCCAATATTCAATTCAGTCACAACCACCTTCAACAAATTAGCAAACCAGTTTGCGCTTGAGAGACGTTTACTTTGGCAACCGAAGCATGAGACAGCAGTCATATATATGGCATAACACATGTAGTATATCAACAAACCATTGTTAAATTACCGAATGAGCATGACAAACGAATCTCGGTATTAAAATCTAAATGCATTATCATGCGCCAACATCGTTCCAGCCATTTTCAACACCCAGTTTTATTCAACACAAGATGCGATCATTATTCGTCGTAGGAAAGCTGGTCGTCTAGGAAAAAACCTCCTTTTAATATTTTTTAAAGGTAGAATACCTGTTTCCGTAACAAATGCACGAAGCGTATACTTGTATACGCCTCTCAGACCATTCGTCTGAATAAACTTCAACGAAACAACAAGCTCAATAAAACATAAATACACCAATAGTCCAACAACTTTGTGTAAAACTGTATCTACATGCTTAATTGAGATCGAATGCGATTTTACTGTCGCCTGTTCAGAGGTCTCGGTAAAAATGACCGCCAAACTGCCCAAACCAGTTTCTGACCACTAGTCACGTGACACACCGCATCCATTGACCAATCATCGTTCTGTTATCGTCGTTTGAGACAAAATTTCTCCGCTATACAATGTTACGCTGAGAACTATATTTTATTGCATTAGGATGGGATACCGTTATGTTCATTTTGCACCACAAGACATCAAACACTTTTGCAAATATAAAGAGTCGCAGTATATACATAAGATTACTTCAACAAAGGCCCATTATAAATAATGACACACATAATCGATAGTTATCAATATTCTTTAAAGAAACTACGTAACTCTATACAACATGGAACTTGAAATACCGTTTAAGTTTTATGTTTGGACTGAATGCCTACTCCCCATGTCGAAATGCAATATTTAAGATATGGTCTGTTTATCATCATAAGAAAACCGATACCGAGTTTGCGTGCTTGTTGAGAGAGAGAGAGAGAGAGAGAGAGAGAGAGAGAGGAGAGGAGAGAGAGAGAGAGAGAGGAGAGAGAGAGGGAGAGAGGGAGAGGGAGAGGAGAGAGAGAGAGAGAGAGAGAGAGAGAAAAACATGGATTAATAACTAAGTACTTCAATTAATTAATAACAAAGGTGCATTTCAAGTTGTTTAGAGTCAACGTGGTTTCATATGTACGTTTGTGATTGCCTGTGGCAGTGTGCACTTATAGTATCCATTGGATTTATGACGCACAAACATGTGCATTTTGTAAAAAAAATTGTTTTGGTCTTTAATGCATCATCATTTTGTAATAAGTATTTGCCGTACGCTTAAATTGTACTTTGACCTGATTTCTGTCGATGGTATTATTATTTTAACAAACAGACTGAGTGAGTGCAAATACATGTACATTGGTGTCTTTTATAACAATTAAACATTTAACAATACCATAACTAAATATTTAGCCATAAAGTGACGATACATTTTATTTTGAATTTGCTTTAACTATAATGTATATGTTTTTTTCCTTTCACAAACCTGACGCTTTTGATAATCAAAAATGATCATACGGTCCGTTGCTATGTTACTATTAAGGAAATCGATATTACAATGTTTGCTTTTTCATAAAGTTGGATTGTCCACAACTGAATGAAAAGAAGGCACTTTATATTAGTTACGTATTCATTTAATAACCACATTGACACACACACAAAAAACACTAAAGACAACGAAGAAGAAAAAGAAGAAAAACAGAGACTATACTCAGTTTGTCATCTGAAGCAACTGAACGTGATCATTTATATATGTATCACACTTCGGTTATGTGACAATTCGATCAATGAGCACTGTGACTCATACATTGGTTTGAACGATCAGAAGTGGTCCAAACACTTCAGTAAGGCCATGCTACTTATGAATATCACGCATAGCTCGTTAATTGCTAAATTGCATGTTATTCATATTCAGTGTTTTCTTCGTGAATTATACTAATTATGTTTGGCCATCATCATCATCATCATAATTCATCAAAATAATTTAATTCTTATTCTTATTCTTCGTCGTCTTCGGCGTCAAGGTCAGCGCTTATGGTACACTCATCAGCGATTTTAAATCAAAATGAAAACTTGAGTTATACAACTATTGCACATTTGGCTTACAACAAGACGCCATTTTCTATGTACATATTAACTCACTATAGGGGATTAGCTGCAGGTTACTTGCTATGTTTTATGAAGGATTGTGCTTGAAAATACAATGTGTGTTCTATAAAATTTAGACAACCCATAAATAGTAGATAACCTATTTGCTGACCTTGATCATTTAATCAATTTCACCTGCCTGACCCAGTTATGGTATTGTTCAACTTCTAAGACGAGTTATCTGAAAAACTGGACGATTGCAACGATATTGTTTATGGCGGTTAAGTTATTCACGACTTTAACTTACAACTTTATTTAAACTTTAGTAATTGACAAATGTGATCCCATGTTGTGTTAAGAATAAATGCGTCAAGATATATTGGAAAATTAATAAAATAACATCCTCAGCAAATAGTAAAATCTGCATCATCATATGATAATTTTTTTGCTTCACTTATTATCAAACGAGCGCATACAATATTTCGGGATAGAATGCTTGTATTAAGCTATTAGTATTAGTAATATGATTTAAAATGTTTTTTTATTATCATTAAGATAAAGCAGATTTAGTTTCATACTCCATGTGCTACGAAGAACTCATTGGGTACATGTATCTGTATTGGATAATGTACCTTCACAAAGATGGGGCTTTCAATATAGCCATTAAGTGATTATTGGAAACAGTGTCGAATAAATGTTCATTTGACCTTCATCAGTTAAAACACGGTGCATGTTATCATTAAAAATATCAGACCTTAGTATTAATCGTCAAGGTCGTAGCATTTTCGAGTGTACTTTAAACTGATATATTGATCATGTACGAGGGGTGATCCAGAATTAACAAGATTGTGGCTGTTATTTTAAAACAACAAGGCACACACGTAATTTAACAAAACTGTAACGTATCAATCTGTTATCTTTATTATGTTATAGTTTCATAGATGTAATGGAAGAAATAAAAAAATGTCCATATATTAACAAAACAACAGTAATTGACGGTCGGGAACGCTCAGGCGATAATTTTGACGTCGACATGACGTCGTGTGTTTCTGTAATTGTTCGAAATAATCACCACTGCAAGCTACACAGTTTTCATGGCACTGCTGAAACAAATAACTGCACCTCTCTTCAGCTTATTGTGTCGCAACGCGCTAGACCGCACGCGACAGATGATCAAATGTCTCAAACCTCGTGCTCTTCAATGCCGACTTGAAACAGGGAGCAATAAAAAATCCATCCGGGCGTAAAAAGCGGTTGAATAAATGCGTTATCGAATAAACGAATTATGATACGGAATTAACACATTATTTGGCTAGTATATAAATATTTGATTGTTTTAGGGCGATAGAATATTGTGTCAACCCGAGGAAATACTTCCGCCCAAAGCGAAGCCGCGGGCAACAGTTTTTTTTTGGAGGCTTGACAAAGAATGCAGTATTTATTGTATTATACCGCAACAACAAGAAATACACTTTTTGTCAACTCGCGTTGCCACTTTAAAAGTCAGATGTTGTCTGGATACACAAATGCGCTTTTGTAACAATGAGTAACTTACTGACTGTTTCATAAGCGCCTATTAAATCCGATCACTCTGTCTATAGTCCATGACGTCATAGCAGGTGATATTGAACTATGATATTTCTAATTATTGACTGTTCCGTTTTAATATGAGCAAAGAAGGAAAACAGAAGGGTGAGGTATAACAAATTACGTGTTTGCGGTTGGAATAAGTGTTATCAATACGTGGTTAAGTCGCAAATACATGGAGAATATGGTATGGCTTAAAGATGTGGACAGTTTATTTTGAACACTCGTAATGAACGCATCGGGCAAATAAAATAAATAAGCCTTGAAGCATTCATAAGTCGCACATTTTTAGGAGGGGTGATTACGGTTATGGTGACGGTTGTTGTTGAGATAGAAATTAAATCATCATGAGTTTCGGGCGTTCATGACTGTGGATATTTTTGTCATTATGATTTTTATTGTGATGACTGTGATGCGAATGGTTGCTAATTTGTATCGTACACCTCTAATAACTATTTGCAATTTATAAAGTGATTGGCAGCCACATGAAGCGATTTCAATTATTAATGACGTCGTAATTCATATTCTTAGTAAACGGTTCCTTTCACCAAAATTCACCACAATTCACCAAAATTATGATATTTATTTATAATTATGGATTTAATATTTTATTTTTAGTAATTTATTACAAACGCGGCTGTTAAAAACACGCATATCTATAAAAAAAAAAACACATATCTAACGCAAATGTGTTACAAATGACTTGCACATTTACCAATCATAATTATAATGAGGGCGTGAGAAACTTTTGAACAACGACGCTCATTTGCCCCATATTGGAAATGTTATGCGTTCCAATTGGCTGACTGTTTGGCTCTTGTTAAGCCGACTCCTCCGGCGTCAAGATTTTATCGATAATGGACACTTGGTGCATAAAAGCGAGTTTGTTCATTGCCTGTGGGCTTTCTTTGTCTTAAAAAAAAAACATGCATATGCGAGCGGAATAGGTTGCGCTCTAGAATCTGACACATAATGTTATGGCGTCCTTTTCGTAAAAGCATGCGAGTTACGCGTTACCGAGAAATGTCCGTTTAAAGTAATTTTATGCGCTTTCTTTTGAATGTAAGATTTGTACACGCTATTGTATTCTTTTTAATGAGTCGCGTCCCGCATTTTCACACACAAATAAAATAAAATAATATTGTTTTCTTTGGTCTATACAAATTTTTTGAGTCGCGGTGATTTTGCTGGGTCGGTCGCGGGAGGGTAAACACACAACTGGGTAATTGTCACATGCTCAACATTGAATACTGTCGGCGATTTTTATTTTTGACATTATTATAATAATAATAATAATTATTATAATAATAATAATTATTATTATTATTATAATAATAATAATTATTATGATGATGATGATGATTATTATTATTATTATTATTATTATTATTATTATTAATTTATTATTATTTTTATTATTATTATTATTATCATTATTATTATTATTATTATTATTAATATTATTATTATCATTATTATTATTATTATTATCATTATTATTATTATTATTAGTAGTAGTAGTAGTATTATTATTGTTATCATTTTTTTTAATTCTTGCCATTATTATAATTAGGATTATCGTTTTTATTATGATATAATGTCTTTACATCTCTATTTTCAGAATTGCCCGCCCGTATTCGACACTCATTTTTAAACGATGTGTCAAGTTTCTCATTACTGCATTTGAAAATGCATCTTAAATCGAAAACAGATCATTCTCACTTTTGACTCAAGGTATACAATTCAGTACATGTTCGACCGGTTTGTACTCACCGTGAGGAACCATTGCAGTTTTGTACCGCATGAGCGTCTCATGGTATCCACACTACGGAGCAATACAGCTGACAGGGTTGGCGACGTGTCGGCTTTGCAATGCAGTGTCAATATGTTATCAAGTATTAGTGATATGGTATATTTTTTACAGAACAAAACCATATTTACTCACGTTTTTAGTTGATAATACTCGATTAATATGTTTTGTCTCGAATGATACATCAAATCTTATAATATAAGGACGTAGTTAGTGTAGTTTTAATAGTGATTATGTGTACGGTAATGTGACAACTCCAGTTGTAACCACAGGAAATAACGCTTAATAGCAGCACACTAGGAACATTTACCATAGGTTTCCATGCAATATGTATTATTCACGAACATATTACTGTACAATCATTCCCATATGTCTGGGTATTTTTTACAATATGTAAATTTTGTCACTTCATAGTTGCATTTAATAAAATTAGATTTTAGTTGTAGGTCTAGCATCATTTGTTTAATAGTAAAACTATAATGTCGAACCCTATAATAGGTCAATGAATAATTGAGTCATTGAGTGAGGTAGCTAGAGAGAGATGAAGTGAGCGCGTGGTTTCTTTGCAGCGCCTTTTAGGACATATGAATTAATGACAACGTACAAGGCTGCGTCAAAATCACCACCTGTTGTTTGATGATTAAATGATTAAAATCTTTATATTCCAAATGTGTGTATGTGTGTGTGTGTGTGTGTGTGTTTGTGTGCGTGTGTGTGTGTGTGTGTGTGTGTGTGTGTGTGTGTGTGTGTGTGTGTGTGTGTGTGTGTGTGTGTGTGTGTGTGTGTGTGTGTGTGTGTGTGTGTGTGTGTGTGTGTGTGTGTGTGTGTGTGTGTGTGTGTGTGTGTGTGTGTGTGTGTGTGTGCGCGTGTGGTTGCACGTACGGGACACTGAGGCCGTCAATGGGTATGCACAGCAACGAGTGGGGTCTCAGTGGCAGAGTGAGGACGTCCTCACTTGTCAAAAGTATAAATACCCTTTATTCTTCATAATTTTGCATGAAACACAAAATAAAATTGAAAAAATAGGGTATCCCCATTCGTCGTTAACCTCGGGTTATTTTTTTCACCAGTGTGTCGTTTTCTTTTTTTGTCGCTTTTTTTCCTATGAAGCGACACACTTAAAATCCAATGCGCATGCGCGAACATTTTTCCGCTCAGTGACGTCATTGTCTGTTTTGTGAACAAAATGGAAGTGGAGTTATTTCTTATCGATGGTAAGTTACGATGGTCGACCTTCGGCCTGGCAACATAACTGTGTGGGGATTGGTTATGAAATCCTTTCTACGGCCATTTCCCCCTACTTCTGATTCAAGTAGGGCAGTTGTCAGTTACTGGCATAAGCATGTGCACTTAGTAATTTTTCAAGATGGCGGCATGGTATACATCGACAAACAGAATAATTTAATGAAGTCAGTGTTTACGAAATACGTCGGACACGTCGGACATTGCCGGTACATTTTCAAATTGTCCGCCGTTTCTTGAATCTACGGCGGACAGATTTGTCCGGCGTAATTTGAAGCCTTCCAGAATAAATTCCAAACGTTTAATAATCCGTTTTTATTTTATTTTCTCGTTTTTTCTGATAATCAGGAATTTTATGACACTTTAATTTTAATCTTAAATGTCTTATGCGCATGAGCGGCGATCGACAAGTCTAATCTCGCACCGTACTGTTTGTCATGTAATCGTAACTAGTCGGTATATTCCGCTATGCTTCATTGTACAATTGATACGGAAATTGACGTCATAAGACAAACTGAAAATCGTAAAGCCCGTTTGATTCTGTGACCGATTCGACTTATTTGAGGGAGTAGCCTCACATAAAACGAAATAAACGAAAATTAGAATAAGTCAATATTCTCTTAAATATTAAATGGAATAAAATTCTCATTAATGATGTAATTTAATTGAAAATGGCGGATTTCATATTACACTTAAATCTTATACATAACAATTTGTCCCCCTGTCAAAATGGCAGCGTCCTAGTCAGAAAATGTCGCGTATTATTCTAAACCAGGTAAGAAATCGATGAATTTGGTATGAAAATTGAACTGAATATTTGTATCTGTTATGTTTTATAATGGTTCTAATGACTAATGACAAATATTTTATTGGAAAATACTTTAGTGAAAACAACATTTGACATGGAAGGTTACGTGCCACTATTAAGTATTTCAGGTTTCAAAAATTTAAATGGCAATTATGGCATGAGTCAGACTGCATTAAAAATTTGTTTATCGATATTCAGACAATTTTGCTTTTTATTTGCAATCTAAAAAAATCTCAAGATTGTGTGTAGAATACTCTTCCTGGTCTAAAACTTACTATGGCAAAGACATTTTTTCTGAAAACTTTTTTACATTAAATGCTCAAAATTGAATCATTATTTAGATAATTTTTCTATTGTTGTTGTTTTTTCAATACAGAGATTACTCTCTATTTCACAGGTACAAACACTCCTGTAATTAGTACAGGCTACGGTACAATGTTAGGTTTAAAGTATGTTGGTTTGTGATTATGTGCGTTGACCAGGCGTTATATGTTATATTAGAACCTTGAAATATTAAATAGGTTTGAAAAGGAAGGTTTTTGTTATTATTTTTGCAATATTCTTGTATTTTAATAAATGTCCTGCGTGGCTGAAAAATGTCCTGCGTAGCATAGAAATACGTCAGACAAATTGTCCAGCGTAGTCCAAAATGTTTTCGTAAACACTGAATGAAGAATACTAATAAACATAATTTCTAGTCGTAATGTTCGTAAAAAGGTTCAATGGTTAGCATACTTTTGAAATAAATATTTTATTTGTACCTTATGGCTCCAAATATATACTTAAGGTTAAGTACCGCGAGAATACAGATGAACACGTACTGGTAAACCAGCTAACCCAGAAAAATTGTTAGTTGGTTAACTGACCGCGGTGATATAACTGAAATACTGTGGAAAACAGTGAAAAATCCAATTAAACAAACAAAACTAAACCTGTTCACTGAAGCCAACAATGTATCAAATGTGAAACACAGTGGTTAGGTTAATTTTGAAATTTATGAATTAATTCAGTGCACATATTTCATCATATTGACATACAGGTACATCGAATTGAAATTGTCAAATACATCAAATAATACCAATAATTATAAAAGTCTATAATAGGAATACAATTTAGGCCGCCATTCAGTGTTTTCATCAAGGAAAAAATGTGAATACAAGTGAATGCAATATTGATCTGTGGGGACAAAATAGAATATTTGAGTTGTCTAGTAGAAGTCCATACATGTAATTCCTATTTTCAGATTGACATAGAATAAATGGCAGACCGCTTATGTGGAATGACGGACCTCACACGCGGAAAACAAGCAGTAAGTACTTATTTAATTTTTTTCCCAATAGCAATGGACTTGATTTTTTTATGTTTTGTAAAAAATTAGGTGGGCAGTATATATAAATGTATTAAAATAAATGTTTTTATTTTCTGCACACTAAAATTATTAAATCGACAAAAAAACTAGCCTATAATTAAAAAAACAACAACAAACAAACAACTGAAGACAAGTCAAGGCTTAAACAAGGTATTTAAATTAAGACAAGCTAGTTATACCCCCGCAAACGAAGTTTGTAAGGGGATATATAGGAGTCACGCTGTCGGATGGTTTGTCGGTCTGTCTGCATACAATGTGATAAGTTTGTGGAGCGAAATTCGTCAACATTTCTTAAGCAATTGATTTAAAACTTGAAATATGTCGTCACCAGGCCCTGGTAGCATTCGGTTTTGACGCAAGATATATACTGGGACGAGTAATTTTCCTAAGGAAGGAGTCCTGGACTCCATGTTCTGAAATTCTAGCGAGAACTCAGATGAAAGACGTCTATTTATTTATTTTCTTGTCTTATTTAATAAATTATTGGTGTTATGATTTAAGTTACATGTTTCATTTCAGCTGTATTTAAAATCTTGAAAAAAGTAAATAGTTTTGAGTTATTGTGATTACTATACTGACTAATGACTAAAGTTAAGGTGAAATAAAAAATCGAGATCGGGACGTATGGCATGTATGATAAAAGTGTTTTCAATATTATATTTACTAAGGTTCAACTCATAGAGCTGGATAGGGAGATGAACTGAAAGTTGAAATATATATATATAAAAAATATATCTTTTTTTTTTTGCTTTGAAAGCTTCAATTGGGAATTTTAGGCTGTCATTTGGGAAAAATATATACTTTTTGAGATTGGGAATGGGGCCGAATTTCGGCCCCAAATTTGACGCTGTTGGGATACAACGTTTTTCCTCACCACTTTGGGAATGGTAACGGTACTGGTCAAATTGGGTAAATTAGCGTCGTTTTCAGCTCAATTGGGAATTTTATCTTATTCTTTAAAAGCTATCAAGAGGATGTCAAACCAATAAGGTAAATTCTGACAGGGCTTTTTTTATCCTACAGCTGTAACCTTATACAGGCTACATCCCTCAGAAATTTGCTTTAAATTCATGCAGTTTTCCCCCAAAATGAAACTTGTACCTGGAAATTTCATTCCGCTATGAGTAACATCGCGCGAAAATTATCCCCAAATTTGGTTTTCACGCGCTATTTTTCCCCCATATTTGAAGGCTAGGGCCCCTTCCCCCGAGCCTTACAAAAAAACCTGTCTGAAAACAACTTGTTCAACTTATTCTTGTACTTGAATTAAGCTCAGAAAAGCATCTTTTTACAGGAAATTGCTCGTGTTACTTGAGACTTGAATGTGTCTAAGTTTCAGTTTCGTTCCACAAGTTGCATCAGATACACAGGTTTGCATGTTAATTTATTTTAGAATATACATCAATATTGACAATCTCCTTGTCAGGGTTTTTTTCCGACTTAGGGGGAAAAGGGCCGTTCTTTTTTATGGGGAAAAAATAGTGAGAAAAACCGGATTTAGGGCAAAATATAAGCGCGTTATTGGCAGTTTGGGGGAAATATAAAAACCTATAACCGTACACACTTAAGTGTTATTGTTATGTTATTGGAGTATTTAACTGAGTTTGAATTAATATATTTAATATGTTTACCTTTCAATATCCTCCATTTTAACTATCGTTACTATTGTTGCACTCTTACGATATTTACAAACGTAGTTGTTTTTAATTGTTTAATATATAGGCAATTTTGGGGGAAAATGGATCGTTTGGGGAAAATTCCAGGGTTCCCTCTGGGCTTTAAAAAGTTGTCGCCACTTACTTTCGCCAAAATCAAAAAGTTGTCGCCACTTTCGCCAAATTCAAAAAGTGGTCGCCACTTACTTTCGCCAAATTCACAAAGTTGTCGCCAAATTTGCATTGTAGAAAATGAAGACATTAAAAATTCTGCTAATAACAATAATAGCATATAAACAATATAAATACGCGTTATATTATATGAACTACTACATAGTGCCTTGTACAGAACACAGTTAAATAAGTTAAGTATTTGTGTACTTCACTCTACAGTAAATCTCACCTTTGGTTTTCATATGCTTAACAATGTTCTCCTTTTTCAATACAGTGCATCCTGTAGTGAATGAATTGCTCAGTTTTGAGGATATACAGAGTTCACACAGCATAGATTTTGTGTTGGAATCATATTTGAGGAACGGGAAATCTGATTTCCAACTGTCTTTGAAATTTCTGTTAGCTGGTGAATTTAGAGTTTTATACATTTTTGAAGGAGTCTCAACATCATCTGAATCTAACGTTCGCTTTTTAACAGGCGTTATACACTCTGAACTTGCCATTTTGACGAGTGAAACCGAGAATATTATCTCATGTTTATATAGCACTAATCAAGGCAAAATGTTTAATTATTGCCTTTAAACACACCGATTATGCTAAAAACAATCCATATTTACCTTTTTGATTGTCATTGTTGTCAACCTAACAGGCTTTAATCTGCTTCCTATACTGTGACAAACACTTCACACTTCAGCGCAAAGTCGGTACATTTCACAGTTGTCTTATCTCTGAAGCAATAAAACTGACGACCAATTAAGATAACTTGTAACAACACCACCAATAATCCCAATTATCACCATAATCTGCCACTTTCCGGCAATCAGCACGCTCCATAGATTTCAGCAGTGTCGCTTACATCACGGAAATCCATTGCACAGCGACTGCCGTAAAGCGGCTGGTAAACAGAGCCTCTTATGTCATTTTAAGTAAATATTACGCAGAAAAAATGTGGAATTCTGAAAAATCGCCATTTTTGAAAAGTTGTCGCCACTTACTTTCGCCAAATTCAAAAAGTTGTCGCCAAATTTTTTATTTTGTCGCCATTGGCGACAATGGCGATCGACAGCGGGAACCCTGAATTCAATGACATAGGGGAAAAATACGTCAAGGAGAAAGGGCCGATATTCGGTGGGTCTCAAAGAAGGAAAGAAAAACCTGCTTGTTGATCATTAATGAAGCCTTTAAACTATATAAAATATTGCATCCTGAAGGGTTTTCCATATTATTAGTTTTATGATTTATTGCCACTCGCAAAAACGCAGTGCAATTCAGTTGGTTCCCATTCTCAGATGCCATGTATGTAAGAAACAATGAATTGTAATTGAAACGATTCGATAACAGCGCCACCAAACGCAGTTACTTCCCCTAGCGGTGCACAGTAGCTGATTTGAATTTTGGTAGACGCATGGATAAAACAAAATTTTTAAAAAGCACATCGTCAATCATTAATGGTCCTTTATGAATATGTTTTCTCTGATTTGGGAAAGTTTTACCTTCAATTTGAGGAAAATAGCCAGAAAATAGGTTTGGGAATGGTATAGAGGAAAAACGCTGGGATGCATAACAATATAAATCCAGGGGTCCACTCCAGTCAATATTGTTATAGCAGTGTTAACCATACTTGAGGCTTTTACAAAATATTTGATTGATTGGTTACATGTATGTCATGACAGTCTTGACGAGTGCAAACAGCCTGCGTTTTACGCCACCATGATACTCTTTACTCTTAGACTATAATTATGATAAAAAAAAATATTTTTCAGCAATGTTTTAATTAGTTTTGTTCAAATACTGTTGGTTATCAGGGCTTTTTTTGGCTGATTTTATAGCCATTATTCGGTCATATTCCCAGTGGCAAAAAGTATCTTTTTCCCCAAATCCATGCCGAAAATTCCGAATTGATCGTTTGACTTTCAGATGTTTGGAAATAGAGCTGTCAAGTGTAGAAATAAAGCGTTTTGAAGTTGTAATATCCATTTTACCGATATGTTTATATTAAAAATTTTCTTTTTTATGTAAGTTTTATCAATAATTATTCAAATGTAATAAATCAAACAATAGTACATTTTCCCAATTTAAAATAAATTGACGCTAAAATTCCCAATTAGACGGGTATAGGTCATATTCCCAAAATGGTGAGAAAAAGCCCTGGTTATGGAATCAATACAATTCATATTGTATCAAAAGATCAGTTGACAAGAAGCACAAACTGCAGGGCTGCCTTTGTGACATTTATTAAATAACGTGAACCTATGGTCACACGACAAATGAGTTCAATGTCAGGCTTGTTTTTTTTTTTCAGCTGAAGACAAGCCTAAAGATTTCATTGAAACAAGTGAGTTGTCATCTGTACCTTTTTTAGCTCACCTCAAGGACTGAGCCTTTGTGACCATCCCTGCCAAAACTGCATAATGTATGATTACATCCAAAAATCTAACCTACAAATTGTATCTTCATTTTCGCGGGTAACGGCAGGTGTGAATGGGGTCTTTTTGGTGTTTTTTGCACTTCTTAATTGACAGCTTTCGTTGAGCAATTTATGCCATGACCTGTTGAGTAATTTGAGACGCTTATTGGCATTTGAGACGGGCGATCGACGGATTGCGCAATAGTAAAATGGCGGCCATTTTCGGTCCGATTTGCTAGTTTCTAGTCTTGAAATCTTTTTTTCTCCTTTTTGGGGTAAAAAAATCGGTGCGCGTTATACACGGGTGCGTGTTATACTCGGTAGAATACGGTAACTTACATATATTTGCATTTGAAACTGTTTAGTTAAAGAAACATAGTGTAAGATTGATACAAATCATTCAAATAAAAGAAAGGGAACTGAGAAAAAAAATTGAAATGTAAGTTAGAAAACTTCAGCAATGACTGAACTGCCAAAACTGCATTATAGGTGGTGCTATTCTTTGTGCAGAATCAATACGCAATTCTTTCCTGAGAAGTAGTTGTTTAGAAATGCCATAATGAGCGAAATCATGTATATGAGCAATTGACATAGTGTGTTTGGTTTATTTGTTGGAATAATACTAAATATTTTGTACAAGTATGAAATTTTCACTAAACAGACACTTGTCTATTGAATTGTTTGTGCCACAATCTGAATCATTTAACACATATCAATCGGTGAATTAATCAATTTTAAACATGAATAGTTTGTTATGCCCCCACAGAGTGGGAGGCATTAAGCATTGCACTTGTCCGTCCGTTCGTACGTACGTCAGGAAGCTTGTGTTTTGAACTCCTCTTTAACTACCGGGTGGATCGCGCTCAAACTTTCAAAGTTGAATGACCTTAATGTGTAGTTGATCGTATAGAAAGGAATTCGGGCTGTACAGATTTTTGGCAGAATTATGGCCCTTTATATAGTTGCCTGAAGCTTGTGTTTTCAACTCCTCTTTAACTAATGGGTGGATCTTGCTCAAACTGTAGATGATGGTGAATAAAGGAATTGTGGCTGCGACAATTTTTGGCAGAATTATGGCTGTTTGTCTGTTTTTCCACTGTAGCCCCAAAATTTTGTGTTTTCAACTCCTCTTAAAATATTGGGTGGATCTCGCTCAAACTTTCACAGTTGAATGACCTTAATGAGTAGATGATCATAAAGAAACTGTTTTGGCTGAGACGAGTTTTGTCAGAATTATGGCCCTTTGCCTGTTTTTCCACTATAGAATATATAGTGCCAATTATTTTTTTTTAACTGCTCTTTGCATCTCGCTGAATCTTTAACAGTTGAATGACCTAAAAGCGTAGATGATCGTAAAGAATGGAAAAGTGACTGCGACCAGTTTTGGCTGAATTTCGGCCCTTTGTCTTATTGTCTACTATTGAATATACATGTATAGTGGATTTGTCTGTGTCCAAACGTGTTGTGGGGCATCAGTGTTTGTGACACATTTCTAGTTTGTATAACTTTTTAAAACAAGTACCTGATATTCAAAGCACTTGTTTGTATTTAGCGGAGACAATCTCCATCATCATGCGCCAAGTTTTGGTGCAAGGCTGGGGTGGACCAAGAGGGCCTTCAAAAAAAAATAGTTTCCAAACATATTGGTATGTATGGTTTTCTTTTGAATTATAAGTAAAAATAAATAATTTTAAACTGCCACTCAAATACTTAACAGTTACGGTTACTCCAGTACCTTATGCCCCCACTTCAGAGATTTGCCCTCCCATCTGTTTTTGTGACATGTTTGGTATCTCTTATTTGACTGTGTCGTGCTTTTAAAGATGCTTGGATGTAATTTGGTGTACTTGTAAAAGGCAATTTGACAATTATGCATGACATTTTGTTTTTCACTGAAGGTCAAAGGTCATGTCTCTCAAAGAAAATGAAACAAATCTTAATATTGTAATAACTAAAAAAGTACACAAGGCTTTATCGTGAAATTTGGTATACACATTGGGCTATATGTTTACTATATGTTCGTCTGTTCATCTATCTTTTGGTTGGTCTGCAACAAATGAAAAAACTTGTGATAATGATCATGAAACTTGGTATCACGCATGAACCTAAACTTTTCCAGAGGTCAATTGTCAGATGACTTTTACTTAAAATAGAATTACGCTAAATACTGCAATAACTGTAAAAGTACATATAAAGATATAATTGTGAAAACATTGTATGAACATGGAGAGTAACGATATTGTGAGAATGTTTAAAAAATCTTGATACTGCAGGTTTTTTTCAAAGGCTCGGGGGAAGGGGCCCTAGCCTTCAAATATGGGGGGAAAAAGCGCGTGAAAACCAAATTTGGGGATAATTTTCGTGCGCTGTTACTCATAGGGGAATGAAATTTCCAGGTATAAGTTTCATTTTTGGGGAAAACTGCATGAATTTAAAGCACATTTCTGAGGGGATGTAGCCTGTATAAGGCTACAGCTATAGAATAAAAAAAAGCCCTGTACTGATGATTTGTCAAACAAGAACAGTGCCCGATGCGCGCACATCGCGTTAGATGATTTATGCATGTTCAATGGGAATACCCCTGTCTCGATTGGACGTCAAATAGAGGCATACCCCACAATTCACTTTATGACGTCACGCACATGGTGCACCTGTATGTTTACTTCCTGAAAATGGAGAAGTTTGTGTTCATCAGCATGAAATTCTTAAACACATTAATCGTCAATATTGGCCAGAAATTTAGAGTTTTTGTTAGTACATGTACTGTACTGATCACTGACTAAAGTAAAGGTGAAATGAAAGATCATTTGGAATGTCCCGACAATTTTAATGGATTTGGACTTGAAAAATTATGGCATGTATGCTCCTTGCAATACTGTCAAAGTCTTGTATTTATGTGGTTTTCATTTCTCTTAGGTTACGGAGTTTTTACAAAAAAAACATTTGCAAAAGGAGAGTTCCTCCTTGAATACACTGGGGATCGAATTGACAAGGATGAAGCAAACCGCAGAGAAGAAAACGGAAACAATTTTTTGTTTGGCTTCATGTTTCATGGGAAAATGCTATGGTAAGTGCAAATGAAAGGGGAGTTTAAATGTTCATTATAATGAGGGCTATTCCAGGAAAAAATATGATGGCAGGAAGGAACGCCTGTTCAAAAATGGATTACCACCAACACAATTATAATTTCCGATACTGATTCCAAAGGTCAACATTACCAACATTACCAATCAGCCAATCAGAAAGTGTACGCAAATGAGCGAGTTGATCATGCTCTTTCATTGTCTAATTGCATATTCAGATCATGTCGAGCGGATCTGTGGTCTAGTGGAAACACTGGTACCAGAACTCGGGTGGCAGGTTTGATCCTCCGCTCAACCCTAACCTACCTAAGACGTTAAACCGAGGTGCAGTGTACTAGGTGCTTCACACCGGGCGCTAAAAGACTCAGGGTCATCTCTGGAATGGGGCGTCTTCTGTATCCACAGTATTCCCCTTACCCAACTAACAAGTCTTCTGGGGGCGATGGCCATATGGGAAATTCCCAGTGCACTTGATAAAAATCTAATACACACACAGATCGTGTCAAAAATCACACTTTATTGATGTTAAAATATATAACTACTAATGTGTATCAATAGAGGAGGTATGCAATATGATAACTAGTTGTTACATGATTTTTTATTTTATTTGGCTGAGGTAACATTTTAATGAAAGTTTGTGGTAGAAAAGTCCTTTTCAAAAGTGAAACTCTTAAAGTTTTTTTTTTAAATCAGCGTTCTTTTCCCTGTATTCATATTAAAAATAAGGATTTTGTTGTAAAAAACACATTTAGTTTGACTTGCTTTATGGCTTGCATACAATACTGAATAGATCTACTAGTTTTGACCAAAATATGAAAGAAATTAATTTCTTTTCTCAAGCAAAAGTTGTTAAAAGAATATGAAATAGAAAAAAAAAGTAGAATAATAAAATCTCCAATGTTATTTTTGTGAATGTATCAGGAATATGTGTCAGTAAAGTTGTCACTAAAGAACAATATGTATAAATATTTCTTTTGAACAGTAAAACACAATTATGTTTAGCACATACAAAATTGAGGCCGGTGAAATTTACATAAATTTTTCCTCTTCGTAGGACAGTCTGGCCTGTAAATTGTGGCAGTCTTTCGCCATGTCTGTCATTTGTGTTGGCAGATTCAAATCAAGGTTTAGGTGTCTTGAGAGATATTTGCAAATTAGAAAAAAAATATATAACTAAATTACTTGATAACAGTAGTAACTTACATTATTTGGCTCCTACCATACAATAATACATACAGTTTGTTTTATAAAAAAAAAAGCCAGAAACTCTGACAAGAACAAGAAAAGTCAAGCTCACTGTTCTGTGACAGCTGTTGTTATATTAAAGTTATTTAAAATATAAGTAATATAAAAGCAACGTAATTTCTTACTGTTTAAGGGTTGATGCTTCTAGAACAACTAGAAACCACCTGGGTGGGTTGGTCAACGATGCAGCAGAAGGAACATTTAAATGCAATAGTAAAATGAAATTAATGATCTTCAATAACTATCCACGTCTTTGTTTGTTCGCTGCCCGAAACATTGCTTCTGGAGAAGAGCTACGTTACGACTATGGGGATGATACAAACAATTTACCTTGGAGGAATAAAGTAAGGACTATTTTGTATTTTGAAATATAAATGTTTCATTACAGACAATCTTTTGCTATTTTCAGATGTGTTTTATGGGTTTAATTTGTATTAATGTTATGATTTCCACACAAAAATCCAATCAAACTCTAAAATCAATACAGAAAGCAATTAAAATGTTAAACACAAAAACAAGAAGAAAACACTCATGAATTCATAAAATTTTACACTGACACCAACAAATGTCCGCTATATAAAACAAATATCTTCTCTCTGTAATGGATTGTTATTGTCTGGGCCCACATATTTTTAAGCACAGTTCATCCACTCGAGGGCTGTTTTGTATGTGTATTTACTATAAATATTTCAGCATAATCAGGAAAACGAAATAGGTAATGTTTTAGCAGTTTCATGTGTAACTGTTACATTGTGTAAATGATTAACGTTGTGTTAATAGTTAAGAAATAGAAAACCCCACTGAGGGCCCTATGGCATTATAGTGACCAGCCAGGCAGCCCAAAATTGTATCTTTTCGTCCTGAAAGTGTGTATTAATGAGTTTAACAGCACAACAACTTGACAAAAACGATTAAACTCTTTAAAGTACTCATCCAGAACATCTTCAAATGTTGAAGTCTTGTGTTTTTATAAAGTGTTAATATTTCAAATTTTAAATTGTTTTAAAAATAACGGTTTAAATGTGCCTGCAACAGTGAAATACAATAAATGCTACTGCACAGTGCAACTAAGCTCTGACTAACCCAGGCGGTGACGTCATTCATGAATATTTAGCATGTGCAGTCCATATAAAAAATAGTGACAGGTCCATATACTCTTGTTGCTTCTATCGCATTTTACCGAAACCAGTTATAGAGGATAAAGAAGGACAACTTTATAATCTTTGAGAAATAGTAAAATCTACTGAGGACGCTATGGTAAAGAGCTACCGGCTAGGCAGCTTTGGTCCATGTACACTTTGTGACTGCCTGGCTGGTCACTTCAATTCCATTGGAGCTGAAATGGTTTTTTTTTTCCATATATTATAATGAACATTTTAACCAGGTGGATCATCATGTGTATAATAGTACAAATGGTTCAAGCAAGTTTCAGAATTTTTTTTGTCAAAAAACAAAATCCCGATTTGAAAATATTTAGGTACCAAAGTTCCTTGGTTGATACTGTAGCAAGTTTGTTCAAATTAGTTTGATCTGTAAAAAAAATGACATGAGATTTTTTGTTTGATATAAATGATGCTTACCTCATTGGTCCATGTACTAAAAATATTGGCCGGTTCATATAATTCTCTTCAATGCTATATGATTTTTACATACCGGTCATAAAGATAAAGAAGGTCAATGTATAACATTGTTACGTACGAGCATTAAATGTATGTTTTCGGTTCATTATCCATGTAGTGTTGACAAGAAAAAAAGTTGTATAAATCAATTCAAATGCCTTTCTATTTGTTCCTAATAGATTAAAATTTGTGATTAGGTGGGCCATGTTGGGTTAAGCTAAACTAAACAGAAAATCATTTTATTAAAAAAAGACCCTGTTTATTCTAGATGTAAAATTGTTATGCTATAATAGCGACCCTTTTGCTGTTGTTAGGGAAAACACTAGGGCTCAACACATTATTAAGACCTCTGTGAAAAAAACAAAGCGAAACAACAAATGTCTTTAAAAAATTAAAATTAATATGGAGATGTTATGCTCTAAAGTAAAGTACATGAGGACCAAAATAATTGTTTGTGTGACTTCCCAGACCCCATAATACACTTTACATGCTCTTAGCGTTACAAATAAAGTTTGCATGCTATGCCAATGAAGTAAAGTAACATGAACACCATTTCAGTCGTACAAGACGTCTTTTACTTAATATTTCAATTGCAGGATGATGTTAAGACATTATAAAAATAGAATTTACTGGAGAAAAGGATAATAAATAAAAAATAAATACAAAAAATGTCACCACAAACCTTCTAGTTTTTATTTATGCTTAATATGTTTTATGTGACAATGTGTTTATCCTTCTCAGATGATGATGATGATGATGATGACCCTTTCGATGTCGAGAAAGAGAGGGCTACTTCCATGTTCACAAACAAGACAATAGGTACCATTAAACTATTTTAATGTGTGTGTTATCATTAATGATGGCTGTAGACTGTATTAACAAATTAGTGTTTAATTATGGTTATGTTATTTTATTCAAAAATGTGTATTTCCTTTTCAGACGATGACGAGGATGAGGATGACGGGGACAATGATGATGACGATGACGGGGACGATGATGATGACCCCCCTTTGGATTTCGAGAAAGATGGGGCAACCTCCATCGTACCAAATATGACAGCAGGTATTATTTAACTGTTATTGGTTGTTTGTTTTTAAACATTTTGCACTACACTGTATTCACAAATTCCTGTTTATTTATGCCTGAATAATTTTATTCAAAATTGTGTATTTCCTTTTCAGACGAGGATGACGATGACGGGGACAGTGATGGTGACGGGGACAATGATGATGACCCCCCTTTGGATTTCGAGAAAGATGGGGCTACCTCCATCGTACCAAACAAGACAGCAGGTATTATTTAACTGTTATCAGTTGTTTGTTTTTAAACATTTGGCACTACACTGTATTCACAAATTCCTTTCTATTTATGGTTATATAATTTTGTGCTAAATTGTGTATTTCCTTTTCAGGCGACGATGATGATGGTGACCATGATGCTGATGATGGCGATGACGGGGACATTGATTATGATGATTACGGGGACGATGATGATGATATTGACAATGATGATGGCTCCCCTTTGGATGTTGAGAAATATGGGGCTACCTCCATCGTACCAAACAAGACAGCAGGTATTATTTAACTGTTATACATGTAGGTTGTTTGTTTTTAAACATTTGGCACTACACTGTATTCACAAATTCCTTTCTATTTATGGTTATATAATTTTATACAAAATTGTGTATTTCCTTTTCAGGCGACGATGATGATGGTGACCATGATGCTGATGATGGCGATGACGGGGGCATTGTTTATGATGATGAAGATGATGGGGACGATGATGATGATATTGACAATGATGATGGCCCCCCTTTGGATGTTGAGAAATATGGGGCTACCTCCATCGTACCAAACAAGACAGCAGGTATTATTTAACTGTTATACATGTAGGTTGTTTGTTTTTAAACATTTGGCACTACACTGTATTCACAAATTCCTTTCTATTTATGGTTATATAATTTTATACAAAATTGTGTATTTCCTTTTCAGGCGACGATGATGATGGTGACCATGATGCTGATGATGGCGATGACGGGGACATTGTTTATGATGATGACGATGATGGGGACGATGATGATGATATTGACAATGATGATGGCCCCCCTTTGGATGTTGAGAAATATGGGGCTACCTCCATCGTACCAAACAAGACAGCAGGTATTATTTAACTGTTATCGGTTGTTTGTTTTTAAACATTTGGCACTAGACTGTATTCACAAATGAGCTTAAAAAAACAAAAGGTCTCTGTCGGAAGGTCCCAATCATTTTGAATCCTTTGCAGGAGGTTTGTATAATTTGGTGCACATTTCTAAAAATAATATGATGTGAAGAGCACACAAAGATGTGTTATTGTCTTAAACACAACAAACCTTTTTGTGTTCAGTTATGCATATAAATTTATGTAAAAATTTGTTTTTTATAGATGATGATGATGATGATGATGATGATGCTTCGAATGTCGAAAAAGAGAGGGCTACCTCCATGTTAGCAAACAAGACAGCAGGTATTATTGAACATTTTTTTCTGGATTTAAATAAGGCTATTATGTTTTAGGCATCATACATCATTTCATCGTTAAAATTTATTTTTCACTTGTGTGTTTTGTGATAATTCTGGGCTAAGTGTGAGTTTAGGCTATCCATAAAACCGGTTTAAACCCCAAATACTTTGCATTGACTGTTCCAAGACGGTGACCCCAGCTTTAATAAATGTTCATGTTTAATGTTTTGTTGTATGTATTTTCTTGTATCGTCGAGGCAATTGGTCACTAGCTTTAAATGAAAGACTACCAGAAGTTCCCCCCAAAAAATAATATTTTTGGAGTTTCATTTTTCCTCATAGTTAGCTATGCGGATTTTTTCTAAGGCTCAAAAAGTTTCAGAGTGCTGTTGAATATAGTTGTAGAAAATAGAAGGGTTATTTACCCTACTCCCAGTTTTAATCAAACCCCTTTTATCCATGATGTAGATATTGAATGAGAATTCATCGCTCATCGTGTTTGTCTCATTTTTGGTCAAGAAACTACTTATTAATCCACCGTCGCAAAGCGGGAGGGGTATTTTAAGAATGCCCGTTGTCCGTCCATCCGTCAGTCTGTCCCTAACACTTTTGTGTCCGCTCCATATCTCCTATACCCTTTGACAGATTTCCATGAAACTTGCCTTAAGGGCATTAAGACAATGTGCAGAAGGCATTAGTCAGTTATGCCTGCTCATGGTCAAGGTCGTACTTCAAGGTAAAAGGTTTGAGCCTCCATTTTCGTGTCCGCTACATACCGTTTGAAGGATTTTTATGAAACTTACTACAAATGTTAAGGGCATAGAACCAATGTGCATAAGGCATGATTCAGTCATGTTGGCTCAAGGTGAAGGTCATACTTCAAGGTCAAAGGTTTGAACATCAATTGTCGTGTCGGCTCTGTTTGTCTTATTACCTTTAAAGGATTTTCATGAAACTTGGCTGAAATGTTAATTTCGTTGAGACAATGTGCAGACGGCATGAGTCAGACAGCTGGCCCAATTTCAAGGTCAAGAGTTACAGCCTTTATTTTTGTGTCTTCTCCATGTTTCTATACCAATTAAAGGATTTTAATGACACTTGGCTAAAATGTGTAGGAAATTCAGACAATGTGCAGAAGGCACAAGTCAGTTATGCCAACTCAAGGTCAAGGTCATACTTTACGGTCAAAAGTTTGAATCTCCATTGTCGTGTCCGCTCAATATCTCTTATACCCTTTGAAGGGTTTTCATGAAATTTTGTTACAATGTTAAGGTCATTGAGATGATGTGCAGAAGGCATGAGTCAGTTACGCCGGCTCAAGGTCAATGTCACAGTTGAAGAACACTAATTTACCCTTCATTGCTTTCGTATATGATTCATATCTCCTATACCCATTGAAGGATTGTCATGAAAAGTTTGTCATTTATAAGATGTTCTGAAGTCATAAGTCACCACTTTAGTGTAAAAGAATGTCAGCCGGGGATGTAGTTGCCTCTTCGACTGCCTTGTTACCATGAAAGAAGTGAGTGGCCTGTACAAAATAGCTAGTTGTTTGATTAGATATTTACTCACAGCAATAATAAATGGTATCATTTTTCAGGTTATGCAGGAAAATGTGTCATCAACATACTGTTTTCAGGAATGTCAGTTAATTTGGTGAGTCTTCAGAATTTTCATTTTACTTTTACCAGTTTTTAGTCCCTAACGGTTTCACCATTGCAGGCATTTCCACAGGGCTTTTAAGCACAGTGGCACCCCTGTGCCTGAAGTTCCAAATCAGGGGTACCCCTGTGTCTGAATTTCCAAAGAAGGGTACCCCAGTGCCTGAATTTTTAATTCAGGAACACCCCTGTACCTAAATTTCAAATTATTATCTGTGTATGTGCTTTTTAGCTCACCTGAGCACAACGTGCTCATTGTGAGCTTTTAGGATCACCTTTTGTCCGTCGTGAATCGTGCGTCGTGCGTCGTCAACATTTACCTTGTTAACACTCTAGAGGCCACATTTATTGTCCGATCTTCATGAAACTTGGTCAGAACATTTGTCCCAATGATATCTCGGCCGAGTTCGAAACTGGGTCACGTGAGGTCAAAAACTAGGTCACTAGGTCAAATTAAAGAAAAAGCTTGTTAACACTCTAGAAGTCACATTTTTAGTCCATTCTTCATGAAACTTGGTTAGAACATTTGTTCTCTTGATGTCTCAGCTGATTTCGAAAATGGTTCCGGTCTGTTGAAAAACATGGCCGCCAGGGGGCGGGGCAGTTTTCCTTATATGGCTATAGTGAAACCTCGTTAACACTCTATAGGCCACATTTATTGTCCAATCCTCATGAAACTTGGTCAGAACATTTGTCCCACTGAAATCTCGGCCAAGTTCGAAAATGGTTCCGGTCTGTTGAAAAACATTGCCCCCAGGGGGCGGGGCAGTTTTCCTTATATGGCTATAGTGAAACCTCGTTAACACTCTATAGGCCACATTTATTGTCTAATCTTCATGAAACTTTGTCAGAACATTTGTCCAAATGAAATCTGAGCCAAATTCGAAAATGGTTCCGGTCTGTTGAAAAACATGGCCGCCAGGGGGCGGGGCAGTTTTCCTTATATGGCTATAGTGAAACCTCGTTAACACTCTATAGGCCACATTTATTGTGCAATCTTCATGAAACTAAGTCAGAACATTTGTTCTAATAATATCTCGGCCAAGTTCGAAAATGGTTCCGGTCTGTTGAAAAACATGGCCACCAGGGGGCGGGGCAGTTTTCCTTATATGGCTATAGTGAAACCTTGTTAACACTCTATAGGCCACATTTATTGTCCAATTTTCATGAAACATGGTCAGAACATTTGTTCTAATGATATCTCGGCCAAGTCCGAAAATGGTTCCGGTCTGTTGAAAAACACGGCCGCCAGGGGGCGGGGCAGTTTTCCTTATATGGCTGTAGTGAAACCTTGTTAACACTCTATAGGCCACATTTGTTGTCCAATCTTCATGGAACTTTTTCAGAACATTTGTTCCAATGAAATCTCGGTTGAGTTCGAAACTGGGTCACGCGAGGCAAAAACTAGGTCATTAGGTGAAATAAAAAAAAATTGAAGACCCCTTTGATATATTTTAATGAAGCTTAATATGTAGATACATGTACCTAATATCAAGACCTTGCATTATGTTTGTGTTGGGTGGGGTCAAGGTCACAGTTACTAAAAGTTTTCGCTCAATAACTTGAAAACCTTTCTAGATATTTTAATGAAACTTCATACATAGATATCAGGTGAGCGACCTAGGGCCATCATGGCCCTCTTGTTTAGCTCTGGAGTAATGTAGAAATTAATATGGGACACATTCAATTAAGAAAAAAGTAGAACCCATTGCCAACTGTGGGTCTATGCCCCTGTGCCTTAACAAAATCCTGGGGAAAGGCCTGCATTGGTGACAGCAAGAATGAATAAACTCTAGATTTATATTCACCAGCTTTTTAACTAATGCACATGGGTATTTTGGTGAAGTTGTGGTTGGTGACATCAGTAACCAGGCTGGCTAGCTCAGTTGGTAGAGGGCTGGACTACAAATCTGAAGATTGCAGGTTTGATCCCTGGCCTGGCCACATAACTTGTGTGGTGATTGGTCATGAAGTTCTTTCTACGGCCATTCTCCCCCTACCTCTGATTCAAGGAGGGCAGTTGTCAGTTACTTGCATAAGTATGTGCGCTTAGTACAGTTAAACCAGCTACCCCTGGAAAAGTGTGAGTTGGTTAGCTGACGACCATGATGTGACTGAAATACTGTTGAAACGGCAAAAAATTCAACAAAACAAACAAACAAACAGACAACATAAGAGTTTTGTGATAATCTGTATAATATGGAGACATCTATGTCGTATAGGCACACATCAGTTTTCACTATGAAATAATTTAAATGAAAATAAATGTTTGCAAAAATAAGTGTATATTAATATATGTGTGTGTGAAATCCTAAGCATATTATTATCAAATTGTCCTTACATGAGTATGTTCTGTCAGTGTGCTTCTTATGCTTTATACAAGTATTGAGCAATTTCTTGTATCTATTTTTAAGGGATTTTTCAAGATTTTTCGAACCTGCAAGCTTGTAACGAGCGCAGAAGAGGCTGATATTCTCGTTCTTCCAGCATGTAAGGCAAATCACAAATACATCATATGTATAAGAAATATAATGGCTATACAGTTATCAATATATTTATAAATGTTTAATTATAACCAGTGTCATATCCAGTAGGAGTATTATCATGCCTGTTGCTCAATGACATGTAATATAGCAAACTTTCATTATCGGTATTTAACAATTAAAGGGTATCACATTCAACATTTAAACATAATCATGTAGTGTTTTGTCGAAAAATGTTCACAAAAATCGGAAACGTTTAAGCAGAATTTTAAAGTCACTATCAATGGAATACATTTAAATATGTGATGTTCATTAAATTATTTAACAGTTGAAAAAATTAATTCATTTGAACGTTGTGAGTCGTTTTCATGATTACATGTATTACTTGCAACATTTTCATCAACAATTTTACTACCAGTTAACCCATTAAGTCTTAAATATAATCTGCAGAAATATATCATCTCTACAGTAAATCTGAAATTCCACATGTGTAGGCATAAGTGTGCAAGAGGAAATTTACATTTTTTTTTTTTTAATTAATTATTATTACCTCGTAATTGAAGAGAGAGGGGTATACTGGAGTCACTCTGTCAGTCGGTTTGTTGGTCGATAGGTCAGTCCACATTAAATGTTATAACTTTATGGAGTGAACTTACTCCACATTTATGCGTCATAACCATGAAGTTTGCAAGAAACAACTCATACCCAGTGATCTACATATTACTTTGTTATTTGCCCTTAAGCAAAGACATGGGCAGTGATCTGTCCGCATACAATGTCACAAGTTGAATAAGCGTTGCAAGGTTACTAGTGACAAATCTATAGATTCCATTAACAAAATTTGACAGGATTAAAATAAGCTGAAATGCTTATATTTGTACCTTTTATGCATTTGCAATCATACAATCAGTGTTACCCTGGAAATGTTTCATTTAATCCTTTACAAACAAATGTTGACATTAGACAGTTTGCCTGTCACATGATGTCAACTTAGCCATTGCTGTGATCTTTGGCAGCACAACAAGATCAGTTCCTTTATTTTTGGTTTTCAGCAGGAAATGGACACACTAAACATTCAACAATGAAACTATTCCAGTGCCTTGTTGGCAGAGAGAAATCTATTGTCAGTGCAAAGTGGGTGACAGACTCTATTGCAACAGGTTGCTTGCAAGAGCTGGTAAGAGTACAATAAAAATAAACTTAATTTTACTGCCCCCCCCCCCCCCCCACTCGCCACATTATTAAGTGATTGATGAGCTATTATAGAGGTACTGTCCTGTGTATTCCATCATATATAATCATGTTATAGCTTGTGTGGAAAATAACTTACGATTTTTTGTGCAAACATGAAACAAAAGTTTTCAAGCAAGGTTATGGTTGGTTGTAAACCCGCATTTAATTAATTCATGCCCCATAACCAGTGGAAGAATGCAGATGTGATCAGACTAGAAACACAGGACTGTTTTAATTTATTCAGTCAATATTCAGGCCGGTCAAATGGTTATTATGGTTTTCTTGTTTCTTTATTATTGCACAGGATGAAAGATATGCTGTGAAGAGTGCAGTAACATATGGCGAGTGGTCTGCGTATGAGAATTATGATCCTTTCGAATTCAAATTCCTTGGAAGTGATTGGATTGAAACTAAAGAAGGTAACTAATGGAATTTCAGTTAAAGAATGTCAATTAGCTCATCATTTATACCCCACTTGTTCACACACTGTTCCCACTTGTTCACATACTGTCCTCACTTGTTCACACACTGAACCCACTTGTTCGAGCACTGTCCCCACTTGTTCACACACTGAATTCACTTGTTCACACACTGTCCCCACTTGTTCACACACTGTCCCCACTTGTTCAAAGACTGAACCAACTTGTTCAAACACTGAACCCACTTGTTCACACACTGTCCCCACTTGTTCACATACTGTCCCCACCTGTTAACACACTGAACCCACTTGTTCAAACACTGTCCCCACTTGTTCACACACTGAACTCAATTGTTAACACACTGAACCCACTTGTTCAAACACTGTCCCCACTTGTTCACACACTGAACTCACTTTTTCACACACTGAACCCACTTGCTCACACACTGTCTCCACTTGTTCACATACTGTCTCCACTTGTTCACACACTGAACTCACTTTTTCACACACTGAACCCACTTGCTCACACACTGTCTCCACTTGCTCACATACTGTCCTTGCCTGTTCAATTTGTTATTATTATATAACTTATAATATCCTCTAATCAGCTGTTAGTGTAATGTGATATGCGTTGTGGGGGCATCAGTGTCTGTGACGACACATTAAAAAAGATACCCTGTATATTTAGGAAGGGACACGTTACAACAGAATGATTATTGAAATTGAGGGCATCCCTGTTATATATAGTTTTATGTTATTTCAGAGAAATGAATGATAAAATATGAACAGGTATTGAAGTGGAACAACTTTATTTTATTATCTTCAGACGATCTCCGATGTCTTTTAACTAGAATTGGTGGTCATGAGGTGTTGACAGCGTCTGTAGACACTATCTTCATTTGCGCTGATGGAGAACTTCATACATCATGTATATATTTTTCTTACTGTTCAATAGTTCCAATGTAAGAGTTTTTTTTGTCAAAATTTAATTTGAATTTTATCACTTTATCAGAAAAATATCCATGATTAACGGTCCAATATTCTATACACATGGAAATAGCAATGTGTCCGAAATCATTTTTCTCAAGATATGTATTGAGTGAATTATCCCTTTGGTCGTTAAAGATTAAGAACACTTGAAACTATATTGCTTACAGTTACCTGGTATTAATCATTCTTTGAACAACTGCTTGCTAACGTAACTATAAAAAAATAATAATGTGTACTGTGTAAAAATTTATAAATGATCGTTACAATCCACCTTTTATCTCTATAAAAAATTACTGCAATACTCCTGAAACAGTTTGTGCTGGCAAGCTCTTGTACTATTAGAAACATGGGAAGCTCTTGTACTATCACGAAACATAACAGAAGTGTTCGTTTTTTCCTTTGCATTTGTTCTTACTGGAGTCAGATGTCTGTTGACAGCTGATGTAAAACAAAACTGTGCACTGATATTACGTTGTGTATGTTTCAGCTCAATGTGTTGATAAAGAGTGGATCTTCCACACCATAATCAGTGGAAAGGTCATCAGCCCTCTATCCAAAATATCCGATGACATAGTGAATTGCAGTGATAATGACTCGGACATTGTCGGGTGTGAAGCATTTTCACCAAGTAAAAAAATATTTGTCCAGACTTCAGGATCTCTGTCTGGAAAAAGAAAGCAAAAGCTCCAAAGTTGTGTCTACTGTCAGGTATTGAATACAAAAATGTCAAGACATCTTGCGAGTAAACATTCAAATGAATTGGAAGTTGCCAAAATATTAGCATTGCCGAAAGGATCCCAGAAACGAAGGCGAGCTTGGATTGAACTTGCAGCAAAAGGGAATTGGGTCCACAACAAAGAAGTTCGTGAAACTGGAAAGGGGTTTATTATTCCAAAATACAGGCCATCCATCAACAATGTTGAGCGAAAGTATCTTCCTTGTGAGTTCTGTAAATCCGAAATTGTTGCAAGTGATATGTGGAAGCATCACAAGACATGTGTTGTAAGGCCAGCAGGCATTCATAGCGACTCACCGATTGCAAATTCTAAATTACTATTGCCTGTTGATTGTTCTCAGGAACTAAACAGAAAAGTTCTTAGCAAAATGCGGGATGACCTCATTTCGGTTGTTGTCAGGTCTGATCCACTTATCCTCGAGTTTGGATCAAGAAAATATGAAAAAGTAGGAGATCAAGACCATATGCACCAGCACATCGGTCAAAGGATGCGTGAATTGGCAAGGATAGTGATATCTATGAAGGATACAAGTAAGAGAATGTTGACTTTGAAAGACTGCTTAATTCCAACACGATGGAAACTTCTTTTAAATGCTGTAAGATCAGAAGCTGGTTTCGATAGCGAGACCATGCAGTGGTCAAGACCTTCATTTGCTATTAAAGTAGGACATGGCATCAAAAAGTGTGCTAAAATTGTTAGAAATCAAGCTAACATAATGGAGGATGAAGAATTAAGAGAACGCGCCAACTCTATTATTGAGTTGTATGAAGATGAGTGGGAGGAGCGCATAGTGTCTCCAGCAAGAGCCTCATTAGCCTCAGTGAAGTATAACACACCGAAACTGTTGCCTCTGGTGGAAGATGTTGTCACCCTTTCTACATATCTGAAATCTGAAATTGAGGCAGCCAGGACGTCTCCCAAAAAACCTGAAATGTACACCAAGCTATGCAAAGCAGTGTTGGCACAGGTCATCCTGTTTAACAGAAAAAGGGCAGGAGAAGCCCAACGACTTAAAGTTGAGGACTTTTTGAGGGCCTCTTTAAACCCAAAAGTGGACGCTGAAGTAAAAAAAGTCGCTTACCAATTTCGAACAAACATTGTGCGAGACCCACATTCGTGTAGAAACCAGAGGAAAACGTGGACGCAAGGTTGCGGTAATTTTTACTGCGGAAATGAAGAGCCACATTGAAATTTTGTTGAAATTAAGAAAGAACTTGGCCATCGAGTCTAAGTATGTGTTTGCCCCTCCCAACACACATATGCCTTACAGGGGATCAAAAACCTTACGGGAAGTATCATTGGAAGCAGGATTGAAGTATCCAGAAAGAATAACGTCAACTAACCTAAGAAAACAGTTGGGGACGATGTGTCAGCTGTTGGGCTTAACAGAAAATGAACAAGATGTTTTAGCCAAGTTCATGGGACATGACATTTGAGTACACCGTG
Organism: Congeria kusceri; assembly: GCA_027627225.1. Classification (NCBI taxonomy): domain Eukaryota; kingdom Metazoa; phylum Mollusca; class Bivalvia; order Myida; family Dreissenidae; genus Congeria; species Congeria kusceri. The sequence goes on along the minus strand of CM051026.1, from coordinate 27,140,447 downwards.
AATTTTACAGACTTCCCCAGAGCACGATAGAAATAGCAAAAGTGACAAAAGTGCTACACTTGCTTAATGCAGGAAAAATATCCGACCTGGAGGGGAAAGACCTCAACCATATTGATCTTGATGTTGGTAAGTCACTCTTTACTAACCTTTGATGGTAAGATATTGTTAAGAGGTTTAACAAAATGGTTTAAACATTGTTATCAACAAGAATTTAAGTTACAATCCTTTTAAAATATTAAACCACATTGTTGCCAATTATGAAAATTAAATGGAAGATGGCAGAGTATATTGGTTTGCTTATTTTGGTGTTTTGTTTCTGCTTTTTTTTGCTATTTAAACCCTTTGATGCAGGTCATACTGACATTGTTTGGCTGCAAAGCAATACGAGAGTGTGCATGAACATGCTATAAATTTGATTGGATTAATGCATAAAATATATGGCTATTAAGTTTATGGAAAGCTAGTATAAGTATGTCCTTGTGCAACTCATTCATGCCAATTATCTGTTTACAGAACTAGAAGACAGTTCTGGTGATGAATCTTTAGACGAGGAAATAAGTGTGCATCTGGAGGGTAATTAAAATCCATACCTTTATTGATAAAAATAATACAGCTGAACCGAAGGTTTTTTCCTAGTAAAGTTAATATGTTGTTGCACTTCATTAGTTTTATGTATGTGTATGGCCTGGTACATCACAATAATGTTTGAATTAACAAATTTTAGATCTGACGAATACCTCTGTCGACAAAGGCGAATCTTCAAAAGATTTCATTACGTCAAGGAAACAAAGTATGTAAACCCCTTTATTATTTTTCTAGAGAATTGTGACAACAAACAGAAACCCTACTAAAAAAAATTCTGTCTGTAACCACTATAGCTATTGAAACTTGACACAATGTATTCAGTTTCACAATAGAATAGAACGATTGATACAATTTGGGTAACAGTACATGAACACATTATTTAATTAGCATTTAATTGATTACTGACCTATCAACATATTCAACTGAAACTCCACACATATCTTTGGGGTCATTATGTTACCTTATAGAGTTCATATGTATTGTGTAATGCTGGCAAACCCACTGTCCTGCGACAGCTCTTGATACAATTCTACCACCATTAACCAATTTTGTATTTCCCTATGGTTGCTTAATAAATACTTGTTTTCAATACAGAATGGGTCTCCATGCAAAATGAAGAAAATGAGGATGGTGATAGTGGTAGCGATAGCGATGCAGAATGGTGTCCACCCCGTAAGAAACTATGTAAGGAATATTTATCCTGATTTGATTTTCTATTTGTCCTCATTACAGTTTTCCATTGTTTTGTTTGGAAATTCTTCATAAACATATCTGTAAAGTTATATTGTATTTGAATTAACCTTTATGCCGCCCTTTGCAGTTGCACTTTCCTAGGAAAAGTGTTAGTAGGTTAACTGACCTCTGTTATGTGACTGAAATACTGTTGAATATGGCATAAAATCCAGAGAGAATAAATTTGTTCAGCTGATATTATTGTTTAATTATGTAATTTGTCTTTTCTATTCCACTCGACCAAGTATTGGCGTCCAATCAGGTTAAAGGGTGTTTCTCAGGAATGACTCGAGTGATTGCATTCAAACCTAAAACTTTTAGTCTTAATTTTAAAATTAACCTAAAGGTTTGGTTACTTCAATTTGAAATGTGTCTTTATGACCTTTGACACTTGAAAATTTCAAATTTCATAAACTTGAGTGACAGAGTCAATTTTTATTTCCATTATCTAACTCGACAATGAGTATTCATACATAGTTACCCTAAACCAATTTAATATGTATTGCATAGTATGAGGTTATTGTTCAAAGATCAAGGTAACAAGTACTGAAACAAACAAGGTTAGCTCAATAACTTAAAAACGAAATTATTGAAGGATACAGTAAAGTTAGATAGCAAAGGGATAGAGATTGTGTGATGGGTCAACATCACTGTTAATCACTGGTAATTAAAAAAAACAAAACTTTCCACTCAATAACTGGATATTTAAAAAAAAAGGCAATCTTACAAGCACAAGAAAATTCAAATGTGCTGTTTGACAGCTGTTGATTGGGTAATTAAAAAGGTATGAAAAAGTCAGCTGTTGCCACTGAAAGTACATTTAAAATACTAAGAACGCCTTGTCTATATATTTATTTCCCATTCAGTTCGATTGAATGGTGATGCATGTTTTAAACGATGTTTCGTTAGTATAATTTAAATATATATTGATGTTAATTTTATTGATGTTAATTTTAGGCAAAAACTTCCCAAAGAAAGGGCTAAGAACCCCGTGGAGAGAGGAGGAGAAAAATTGTGTGAAAAATGAATTACGTAAATGTTTAAATTCGGGAACATTGCCCTCCAAGTCTGAATGTGAACAAGTAATAAAGAAGAATCAATGTTTAAAGAACAGAACGTGGACAATGGTAAAAGGATTTGTTAGAACAACATTGAATAGAAGGAAATGAATGTCTGTCCATACCTCCTGTCCGATTTTTTAGCTCACCTGAGCACATAGTGCTCATGGGGAGCTTTTAGGATACCGTTTTATCCGCCGTACATCAGTGCGTCCGTGCGTTAGCTTTTTCTTCAAACGACTTCTCCTCCTTAACCCGTTGACAGATTTTAATGAATGAACTTCACAGGAATATTCCTTGGGTGACCCTCTTTCCACGTTGTTCAAATCGCTATAGTCCATTGCATATGTAGGTCACCAGAGCTTAAAAAGATTTAAAAAATGAAAACTTAAAAAAATCTTCTTTGAAACCAAAACGGTCAGGAGTTTAATATTTGGTGTGTAACATTGTCTAGTGGTCCTCTACTAAGTTTGTTCAAATCATGCACCTGGGGTCACTGGCCATGTCCCAGGGGTCACATGATTTATATAGACTTCTATAGTAAATGACTTTAAAAATCTTCTTCTATGAAACCGCAAGGGCCAGGGGTTTATTATTTGGTGTGTAATATCATATAGTGGTCCTCTACAAAGTGTTTTCAAATAATGCTCCTGGGGTCAAAATTGGCCCCGCCCTGGGGGTGACCTGATTTCTTTATATGTATATAGTGAAAACTTTAAAAAATCTTCTCTGAAACCGCAAGGCCAAGAGGTTTGGTTTTTGGCATGTAACATTGTATTGTGGTTCTCTACCAAGTTTGTTCAAATCATGCCTCTGGGGTCAAAACTGGCCTCGCCTAGGGGTCACAAGATTTATATAGACTTATATAGTAAACAACTTTAAAAATCTCTGAAACCACAAGGGTCAGTTTTTAATACTTGGTGTCAAACATGGTTGGTGGTCCTCTACCAAGTTTGTTCAAATCATAAAATTTGCCCCGCCCTGGGGCTATCTTATTTCACATATATGTATATAGTCAAAACTTCACAAATCTTCTCTAAAAGGACAAAGCCTAGAGGTGTAATATTTGGCATGTAACATCATATGGTGGTCCTCTACCAAGTTTGTTCAAATCATACCCCTGGAGTTAAAATTTGCCCCACCCTGGGGCTATCTTATTTCTGTTATACGTGTATAGTGAAAACTTCAAAAATCTTCTCTGAAACCGCAAGGCCCAGAGGATTGGTATTTGGCATGTAACAGCATATTGTGGGTCTCTTTCAAGTTTGTTCAAATCATGCCACTGGGGTCAAAACTGGCCCCGCCCTGGGGGTTACTTGTTTCCCTTATATGTATATACTAAAACTTGAAAAATCTCTGAAACGCACAACCCATACATTTGAAATTTGGCATGTAACATCGTATGGTGGTCCTCTACCAAGTTTGTTCAAATCATTCCTCTGGGGTCAAACTGGCCCCACCCTGGGGGTAACTTGTTTTAATAATATCTATTCCGAGTATGAAAATGGTTGCGGTCAGTTGAAAACATGTCCACCAGGGGGTGCAAGTTTCCTTATATGGCTAAAGTGAAACATTGTGAACACTCTCGAATTCGCATTTTTGTCCAATCTTCATGAAACTTGCTCAGAACATTTGTTCTAATGATATCTCAGCCAAGATCGAAATTGGTTTCTGAAACATCACAAAAGTTGCTCAGAACAGTTCAGTTCCCCGAAGTCTCAGGTGAGCAACCTAGGGTCTATGGCCCTCTTGTGTTAATTTAGAGTTTAGTCAGCATCCAACAGGTGAAGCTCTTCGTACAATTAGTTAGAATTTGTATAATTATTACAACTTTCTACGTATTTCGACATGCGGCATCGGGTTGTATTAGTCACTACTGTCACAAGATCTATAATGTTTCTGCATAAAAATTTGGTCTGGAATGAAAATTGAACAGTGGTAGTCATTGTTATAAAAAAAAAAACAAGTATAATACATTTACTATTAATTTTGTGATGAAAATTTGACTTTTTAAAAACAAAACTGTTAGAAGTATTAATACATGCAAGTTATTATGAAAATATTAGTACTTCACACATTTTGAAAGATGTTGTATTTGGCAAGTCTGAAAAAATTTCAATTACAATCTCAGATAATTATTAGACATCGTAATGAATCACAGAAAAGGAAAAAAGAACATTTGGAGTTTGTATAAACAGGCTCTTTAAATAGAATTGTATATTTTTTTTCACTGTTTTCATGCAATTGTTGTTTGCACTGTCATTTGTTAACCCTTCTCAGATTGCACCATGTTTCTATACTTACACACGCCAATGTTGTACATCTATTCAGGCTATAAGTATGCAATGGGCTATTAATGCCGAATAAAGACTGTTATGTAATATTATGTTTTCACTTGTATTAAAGTTGGAATATCAATAAAATCTGACATGCAATTTTGTAATTACATCACTGTTGTAAAGTAGCATCCTTCGTTTGAAGATGTTCATATGTCTAGTAACTACACTGATGCAAACGGATATAATAATGCATTTAAGAAATAAAATAAGCCCCCAGTAAATTAATTTCTACGTAAACCGTGTTAAGCGCATGCGCAGAAAAACTGATGTTGTTGTGTGCTATCCATCAAAATGTTTTGACAAAGTTTAGAATTGGTAGACAGAGTACATAAGAACAGTTTATTTTAAAATTGCACATTCCCAGTTCCTTATTTTGTTGCCACTATATTATAGTTTGGTTATTGATATTCCAACTTTAACGGGATGCTGCATTTCTTGCAATACTGTCAAAGCATTGTTTTTGTCATATCATGAAATAGTGCTATTCATTTATTTTGTTATAACTATAGCAGTTTTGGCTGGTAAGGATTTTTTGCATTGGTTGCCATGTTGTCAAAACAATGTTGTGACATAATTTATGTTGTAAAAACTTGTTCATTTGTGTGTTTGTTTAGGTACAATTCTTTTCTGATTTGTCATTTTACAGTTCCTCTTGTAACATGGCTATGAACTGTCATTCAGCAATTGTAAAATATATTAACAGCATGTCACATGATGCATAAACCAGATCTAAAGTTTCAGTCACTAATAAAATTGCTGGTTTGTATGCTGATAAGGCCGTAGTATTAGTAATATTGTGCATTTATAAATGATGGTATTTTGTAAATAATTGTGTGTACCATGTATAAATGACAGTATTTTTAACCAGGTTTTCAACGAATCCTGGTTATTAGATTCAGGTATGGCGGGCGGGCAGGCGTTGTCAAACAAGTGGTTTCCGGTGAATAACATAAGTTAACATACGGGTAAAATATGGCAGGATTGCCCTTATGAAATTAAACAAGCAATGTTTATCTACACATGTAGAATTTGGCCCCGTTGTGAAATAACCAACTTGATAGTTATAAAAGTTTTGAGAAACACAAAACGATATTTTACCTGGTTTTAAAGAAAATTGCAAATCCTGGCTCTTAGATTAGTGATGGTTGGTAGGTGGGGGGGGGGGGGGGATCCGGTCATTAACTTAGGTTTGTATGGACAAATCTTGATGAAACTGCAAGACTTCATGGCGACTTAGCTTGGGAAATTTGGGGCAAGTCAGTTGAAGGTCCAGGTCACTAAATGAAAACAGAAAAACTGTTCCCACTCAATATCTTGAGGTAGGATAGAGGCATTGTGTTGGAATTATTTGTGTATTTATTACTCAACTTGAGATTGCATTTGAGGCCAGTTGTGTCATCGTCAATGTTCCTTACTAACATTAGTAAAAAAGTTTCCACACAATAATGTGTTGTTGAATATTGAAACTGCACTTAAATTGTGTGTGTAGTTAGCTTACATGTTAACCTAGCTCGTAATTTTGGCCAGTTGGGTCAAGGTAACTTTTACTCAAATAGAACTAAATATGCATGTATCATATGTTAATTCTTGTTTCAGAAATTATGCTGGCGAAAGAGATCTGTGTTTGAATTCAAAAATAGTTCCATATAAGTCCAAAAGCAAATGTTTGTAAAATCGAATAAAACTACAGAAAATTTAGTATTGGTTTTCATGCTAAAATTGTATGATGAAGAGAATGTATTGTTTCTTTCGTTTCATGCAGTGTATGTATATATGCATGGACTATAGACAATTAAATCTGAATTAAATACAATTGTTTTGCTTTTAATTTTATTTTATGATCAGCTGATTGACATGTACAATTTATAGCGTCGCTGTCAGTGTACACCTTAAAGTTCTTCAAATGTGATGACAAAAATTATGTATTATGATTATGTCGCATTAATTATACATCATTATATATATTTTATAACACTAAATGAAATAAATAGTGTGGCTGATTCATACGCGGTATTATTATCGACGACTGGTTTAAATTTTATCAAACTATTATCAACCAACGTTCACAACAGTCTTCTGACTAAAACCAAACCACACAAAGAAGAAATAACATTTTCAATGTCTTTCTCAAGTTATGTACCTAACCGGAACTATTGAACAGCAACGAACATGAATAATCGACTGTCTTACATTGCGCACTCTGTTCCCCTTGTTCACACTTTCCCTTCGGGTTTTCACTCTGTGCCTTAATCACATACTTTCCTCACTTGTTCACACACTATCCTAACTTGTTCACACAACGTCCTTCCCTTATTCGCACACTTCTCACATGTTCTCACATAGTTCCTGCTTATTCGCCTTCTTCAACGCGTCAGTGTTTGGTAATAGCATGTTAAAATGCGAATCGTATTTAAGGGATTATAGTACAACACATTTGAAGAATTGTCAATGAACGTTATCAATTGAATAAATAAAGTCATTGGAAAAACAAAAATGTGTTGAGACAGCATTAGGGGAAAAACTAAATCATTTTGACACATGTAAACTATAGACAATAAAAATATTAGCGGTCCCCCTTCCCCCTTCATTAAAGATGTTTTGAAAACTAGGTAAGTCGGTCTTCAACTATTAGCCGACAAACAATTCACAAATTTATTGTCGACATCTTGCATATTGTATGCGACCAGACGGTTATTGATCGCCGTCTGAACACAGACCAGCTAAAACGTTCTCCGAACAGTTTAGGTGAGCGCAAGATATTTGCATAGGACGGTCGCAGCAAATGATTGTAAATGACTGCAACTTAAGTGTATTGATCACTGGATCTGGTGATTGGAAAGTTGGTAACCCGCCGCCGTCCGACGATAAGAAGACCGCCCGACATATTGGCATTTGTTCTTTTGTACTAATGCATACTACGTAGATAGTTTAGATTATTTTTTTCTGCTAACAAATGTGTACGAAAGGTTTATAAAGTGGTTTGCACGAATGAAAGAAAGGTCTATAAACAAAGATTTTACGTGACCTGGATGGCGGATGTGGGGTGGGGCTGGAGTTGACAGTCACAGCGAAGGTCACAACCCGAATTCATAAATCGTCGCGCATGTTTACTTTTTTGTTACAGCCAAGAAAAATTAGGCAAGAAATGAAACTGCTGTAAGCATTATTCTTGGGTTTGTTCTTACACAATTACCACATGTTCACAGATAGATCCGAGTACACATCATAGTAGACACAATTGCAGGGAAATCCATTAATTACATTTGTAATGGAAAACAGGTAAGGGCATTCGAAATTCGCTTACACATACTTATCACGTTGTTTATTTGTTACCACAGCAACCTATACAACGCTTAAAGTTACTATTCATTGAACGTGTAACCTCCACGTGCACACGCGTGAGTCTGTATGACTGTCAACCTATGACGTTGCCGGAAGCAATAACAATTGACTGCTATATAGGTCGCTTATTGAAGTTCATGTGCGCACCGGAATGGCTTAATCGAATGCATTAAAAATGCATCACAAAATTCAAAGACGTTGTTTCTTGCTCAAATAAATAGTGTTGCGGTGAAAATGAATATAATAATCTTTGGGGCATTTGTTTCAAGGAAATTACACGTTTTAATGTCTATAAATAATGAATTCACCTAATGCATTTGGCCCTTTAAAAATGTTTGCAGCACTGTCGTAACATCCACGTTCACAGCTGTATTATAAGAAACAACGGAGGGTTGCTGCCCGTCAAATAAGTGTGATAAAATTGACCAGTCGGCAATTAGTATGGTCGTTTACTTTTCACACGTATTTCCGTACAATTGCGATTCATATAAATCGCATCTTTTAACGTTGAATTCAGAAGACAAAACGATCGGAATCACATCGACCGAGCACCGTAGACGAAAGGCATTGTCTTGGATTGGTAATTAATAATTCAAGTTTAAAAACATTCACTATTTCAACAGCGATCGACACCAATACCATGTAGACGGCATGCGTCCGGAAAAGCGCCGACCTAGTAATACAGTAATCGCCTGCTTATCGGGCATTGTCTGTACAAGAACCAGTACTGTAAACTACTGATAAATTACAATAACCAATATTTCTGGTACATGTGAACCAATGGAACGCTTGAGCATTGAACCATGTGTACGAAACATACAAGTTCGAAGATACAAGAATCTTTATTTCATGACGATATAAAATATAAAAAGTATCTAATATGCATTTCTAATTTATATAATTATATAATAATCAACTGAACTAATTACATATTATTTCATTCAGCAAAACAATTTAGTAATATTTCTTAACTCGATGAGCTAATGCTGTTTGTTATTAAATTTATATTATATACACATATTTCAGACTAAAACATAATACCATTACCAGAGAAATTAAAATAAATTGCATGTTAAAGCATATGTTATTAATGACTCTCTTAATGCATTAAGTATGCATTATGAAATGCAAAAACGTTGTTTCTAGCTGAGGTATGCCAGGATTTAACGGGGGCACAGAGGGAGGACATATTTTCGTGCGGGGATATGTCCAACATTCCATTTTGGACGGACAAAGTCCGCGTTGTTAAATTAGCGGCATATGTCCGGGTGGGCATACGCACTGGAGGGGATATGTCCGTCTGACTAAAATTTGACGAGATGGCATATATCCGACATTCCATTGCGGGCACTTGCTGACCCCGAAGCTTATATATTATATAATAATATATAATAATTTGTAACCAAAAAGTCTTTTATTTCTGATTTAAATCTTTGACAAAACAAACATATATCCATATCGCATGATGAGCTTGCTTACTTAAAGCCGAATGCATTTCGTGTCATTACGGCATTCGTGCATTTTTATTAGTCATAAACTGCCATCTTTGTGTCAGTACATTGCATAAGCCTTCTACCTGTTTCGTCTACGCTTCAGTAAACGCATGCACTATTCCATGCCTTTATCCTCGGTGACACGTTTTTAGGTATTCCAGCGTTATTAGCACTTGTAATTTTATAGTTTCAGTTTATTTTTTTTTATCAGTTTTAAATGCTGTTTCAAGAAGTAGAATATTAAAAATGGGAACACTGTACTGTAATGTCATTCACCTTCTTTCTTTTAAAACACACAATAATTGTGTTGGTCATACCCATATAAGTATCTTTTAATCAAAATAGTTAATATATAATTGGGTATTTCATCGTGTGCGTCTGAGAGAGGAAAAAATGCACGCTGCTCGTTTTGTTTACCCATACGGTTTTAACGTATGAGGCAGATGTAGGAATGGAAAAGCACACTATTTATCGGATACGGAAACACACGATGCGGACAGAGAGGTTTGACTCGTCGGTCGGAAAGCAGGCAACTACGGTAGTTTATTGGGCGGCAGTGCGTCAGCCCCTCATCGTGCGTCAACATTCTGACGTCCAACGTTTGTAGCGTCGTAGTAACATGGCGGAAGCACGCACGGTGTTTCGTATGTCACGTGTCATATTGTCATGCTGCGCACAAAAAGTATCGGTGCAAAAGACTTTAAATGACACAGTTTGCGAAACACTTGCGTCGATTATGTCATTATATGTGTAATTGGTGTTTTGTTGTTTCAACACAAGTAAATCAATATACGTTAGATGGACATCAATCGCATTATTTCATAAGTTTCTCCAGACGTGCGGCAGACCAGCGGCGGTCGCAGGGTTCCCGAACTATAGCCTCGTGTTGCCCATGCAAACTCCATAAGATTTTTAAACAACGGCATGCTTTTGTTTTGAGGCTTGGTAAGTAATATTAGACGAGAATCTCGTTAGTGGGCTTGCCTAATACAAAGTGAAACTTGCCAGTAAATCTCACAACTCACAATTTATTACATTTTTTTTCACAAGGGGGGGTGGGGGGGGGGGTGTAGTAGTGGTGGGGGGATAGGGGGATAGTGACTTGGCCCCGCGCCCAATTCCTGTGGTCATACCTCTATCAATAGAAGGCCCTTATGTTTATGAATTTCATAAAATTAGATCTATTCTAAAAAAATATTTATATATTTATTAATTAAATTATTCTTAAATATTTGGATTAGATGCACAAAAGAAAGGAAATATAATCGACGAGTTAGCGGAGCGTTTGCTCTGTCAACTCATCGAGACCATCTTCACAATGAAAAGAAAGGATTCAGCTAAAAACTAAGGAGCGCGGGTTTTAAACTGAAAGTGAAAGTTTGACTCAGGGATTGATACGTTTCATTGTTATTTATTTTATTTGACATATTGTTGTCGTTTTCCACTTTCAGAAAATGTATTGACCATAGGCTAGAGCTTGCATGGAATTTTGAAACTGAAAGCTGACGAACAAAAGTTAATATAAATCGAAATAATTGTTTTTGATGCTGTTTAAACTGAAATATGATGAATACTATTATAAAGTCAAATAATAAAATTCTCATTAATATGTTGAATTCATATTTGACTTGTTGTTGGACTTTAGACATCCTACGACTTCAGACTAATGCAGCAGTCTTCAGCCCAATAACAAGGCAAATATCATGAATATAAATTAACAAGATTTCTAATTAATAACATAAATATAATATGATTTTAATGTTTATACTATTATGTATGAATTTATTTATTCCGGACTTCTACTCGATCTAGAAGTTAACAGTCTGCTTATAGCACAAAATTCATTCAAATGTTTTAAAAATCAATGCTAATGGAGCAACAGAGATTTAAATGGTGCGACTAAGTGTACAAGACACGAATGTTACGTAAGTTTTATACGCAAACCGATTCCGATCCGACATAATCATGTTATAGACATTTACTCGCATGTGCAGTTACACAAAGTACTAACGACGAAAAGTATATTAATGAGTAAGCTAAAGCTATTTTTTTTTCAAACCTTACTTCCGTACTTCGCTTTCTTTTGCTGTCGGACAGTTTAATCGGGCATCAGACATTAGAAAGCTGCTAACTGTTCGTGGATTTGCGAATTATAGACGCTTTTTTAGAGAAAATAGAAAATAGCTCAACGTTGTGTCTGTAAATGGAAAATCATCACATAATGACGAACCTTTATTTCTAAGTTTAACCAAATCTCATTGTTCATTTTTTTATGTGTAGACTCATATTTGATAAAGGGACTTCAACTCGGATATAACTGAATTCCAAGAAACGGATAATGTAGACTTTGTAACTAAACTGTTGACGTATATCATTTTGTCATTATTTGCAATTGCTATACTATTATCCGGAGTATATTTATATATTTAATAGTTTTCTATGTAGAGCCTTCTGTCTTTACATTTACACCGCTCTTGACCTCAACTAATAAAACAGATGCCTTTAATCTTCGGAGCCTTATCAGCTTTAAAAGTTAAAAATGTACCAAATTGCGTTAATTATTAAAACGATGTTCATCCTTTAATTACTTTTTTTTCGAGCATGTATACGATTGGAAAGTATGTATATTTCTCCAGCACTACGCTATGTTATGTTTGTTGTATTATATTATGTGATGAAGACGGTGTGCACGCACTTGAAAATATAATAAGCTGTTCTGTTCCATTCTATTCTTAGCAGACCAAAGATCAAATACCGTTATTTACGTATGCGTTTCAAGCGTCTATTATTAGCCATGCCACGTTCCGCGTCTTGTAAAAGATATTAATTCGCTTAATTGTTTTTTGTTTTTTGTTTTTTTTAATCTATATATTAAAACAAACCTATAAATATGTATTAAAAAACACATTGGTCTCTGTCGCAATATAAATTCCACAAAGAATGATATAATCAGTGAATCGCATGGTAGTCCAACAATTTGCTATCGCCATCTCGAGCCCACCTGCCTGATATCGGCCGCAAAAGAGCGCTCGATACCACCTGTCTGAAATATGCCGCGCCGCTCGATTCCACCTGCCTGAAATCGACAGCAACGCTCGATCCCACCTTTTTGAAATGGGCCGCAAAGTTCGATTCCACTTATCTGAAATCGGCCACAACGCTTATCCCACTTCCATGAAATAGGCCGCAACGCTCGATCCCACCTGCCTGAAAACTGCCGAAACGCTCGATCTTACATGTCTGAAATCAGTTGCAACGCTCGATCCCACCTGAATGAAATCGACAACAACACTGGATTCCAGCTGCCTGAAATCTTCCGCAACGTTCGATCCCACCTGTCTGAAATCTGCCGTAAAGCTCTATCTCACTTGTTTGAAATCGGCCTCAATGTTCGGCCCACCTGCCTGAAATCGACCATAGCATGCACCACACCTGCCTTAAATAGACCGCATCATTGACCACAACATTCAACGTTTTAACTTAAGGTATTATGTACTTTTTTTCAGGTCGGTACTTTTGTAAAGAGCGGCGCAGAACATAAAAATAAAATATAAAATCCCTTTTTATTTTTATTTCACTTTTCGGCAAATTTGATTCGGCGCTTCCGTTAAACAACTTATTAAAAACTCTGGCCTAACTCTCAGAAATCAGCCGCAACGCTCGACACCGCATCAACATAACGTTTGAAAGCTACGGTTAACTACGGCAAAGAGAGGACGAAGACGCTGGGTGTGCATGGATTGTCCCGAGTGCTTTGAATAAAATAAAATTACCCAACAACAATGTATATTCGGGACGAAAACAAAATAAGGTGATCAAACCTTATCAATTATACATTTTATTTTTATAATCTTCGTTTTTTTCAGTTTCAATACGCTTCTGTTTAAAAACGTGCAGGTAGAATATGTCGCACATGGTTACCATCATAGCTTTTTAAGCATGTACATAAATGGAGCATTCTAATACATTATACGTAATCTAAAAATTTCAGATTCTATATTTTAAAATGAATATCATAAAATGTAATATATTCTTAATTAAAGGTGCGTATTGTTCTAAACTGTCATTGGGTGGGGGTCCTCAATGTGCGTGTGTGTGGCGTCCCCACTGTCCTGAGTCCTCAGTGTGAGTCGGTGTGTCCAAGTGGGTGGAGTCCTCAATGTGCGTGTGTGTGGCGTCCCCACTGTCCTTAGTCCTCAGTGCGAGTCAGTGTGTTCAAGTGGGTGGAGTCCTCAATGTGCGTGTGTGTGGCGTCCCCACTGTCCTTAGTCCTCAGTCTGCTTGGGTCCTCAGTGCGAGTCGGTGTGTCCAAAGTCCTCAATGTCATATCAAATGTCCAACTCTTTAATAAACAAAAAAATTAAAAAATAAGTATCAATTCATATTGTTTGTATCAAAAGACGCGCTCTCACCAATTTTCGTCGAAATTACTTCACGGGAATGTGGTGTACCCATTTGGAGGTCCTACGACTTGTGTCCTCACTCTGCACCGTATGCAAGTATGTGTGTGTGTGTGTGTGTGTGCGCGTGTGTGTGAACACCCACATTTCGCTACACGACCTTGTTCACACACGTTAAAGTCACTACATTTTTAAAAGTCACTACATACACTCATGTAGTGAATTTTTATTGTGTTGAAAACAACATAATTTCTGATGTTTTACCATAAAAACGTAAAATTAAAGAAAAATTGATTTTCAGGTTTACATCGGACTTTTTGCACACTCGGTTTATGATAAATTTCGCAGCGTTACACACTTTACTACTGCTGCATCTCGCGCATGCGTGATCTATAGATCTACGTCATTTCAACATATCAAGATGGCGCGATCGCGAGAAAAAGTAAGTAGGCACCTATTTCCCGTTTTATAATGGGCCTTTAACATTTGTATACACAACTATTATTTGAACATGATAGCCAAGTTTATTATATACAGCACTAGCAAATGTTTTTGGATGGTGTGCGCTTCAAAGTTGGAGTCTGAAACAACACTCGTCTGTCGAACTCAGCAAGTTGTCAATGTCAGTTGACTCAATGACTTTGGAGGCAAATGATTTGAGCTGGCATCAACAAATAAAAAGTATTAAATCTAAGGCATGGTCACGTTTCAATATTATGAAACGGCTTCGCTATCGCCTCGATCGAGGGTCACTTGAAGTTATATACTTCTCCTTCATTCGGCCAATCTTAGAATATGACGTTGTATGGGACAATTGTACGATGTATAAAAAATGACTTAGACAAAATCGAAACTGAGGCTGCCCGAATTGTATCTGGTTGTACCAGGCTAGTATCCTCAAGGTTATTATATAATAAAGTCTGTTGGGAAACCCTCAGCACACGAAGGTCAAAACACAAACTCATTATGTTCTTTAAAATTGTCAAAGGTCTATGTTCCGAGTATCTATCTCAGTTGTAACCACAATCAGTAGGTGAGCGATCCTCAAGATCCGTACGAAAGTCCTCCCATCTAGCTGGCACTCGGACTAGGACTTCTTTACATCAAAATGCCTTTCTGCCCTCTACAATTCAGGCTTTGAACTCTCTTCCTGAGGAAGCCAGGCTTGTTGATAACTTATCTGAATTAAAAAAATTCCTTGTCCTCAATAAACCTCGTGTCAATTCTCTGTTCTATTACGGTAAACGCAGACAACACATATTGCACACACGCTTGAGAACGGACTGTAGCTCTCTAAATAAGCATCTTTATGATAGAAACCTAGTTCCATCGCCACTTTGTCGATGTGGCCAAATAGTAAACAGCTTCCACTTTTTACTTGTTTGCCCACTGTACGAAACATTAAGACTTAAGCTAACAACAATTGTTGGAGAATATATAAATGTACCACTGCGCACACTTCTGTATGGGGATAATAATATTTCTCAAAGTGCTAATTATGCTGTTTTGGATGCAGTCCATATTTTCATTGACGCTTCAGGCAGATTTGCATTAGTATAACTATCGGTTCCATGCATATATTCTATTTCATGATTTGACTTCCAGTTCAAATCCCTATTAATACTTAAACACTATGCTTAACACATATTTCCAAGCTTGTTTAACATTATCATTATTTGTTATTGTATATTACATGTATATATGAAAAGACTGTCACAATATATGTAACTGTACTATTGAGGAAAGGAACCCTACTAGCATTGCTATCGTTCCAATCCTACAAACTTATGTTGTGCATTTCTCTATGCAATCCTTATTCAAAATAAATATGTTTAAACCAAGGAACGATGACTGTTCGATATAAGCAATTCCAGAAAATATAGAATCTATGTTGTTTTTATCAAAATAATAAAGTTTAAGGTATAATAAAACTGCTGTAAAATGCATATACTATCATATTTGAAATTCTAAAGCATGGCTACATTTATACGATCGATAAACATTTCCCCACCCGCAGTGTAAATACTCTACTGGTTAGCGAGTATTTGTTGGACAGTAGTAAAATCCGGACGTTTTTTAATATTCTCGTTTCGTAACCGCTTTGCTTATTTTAACAAAGTAATCAAATAAATGCTTATATATTCAAGTACGTTTCGTTTTTCTTCGAAAAAAGTGAGTTTAGTTTTTGGTAAACCCCCGAAATGTTTACGTTGATAGTCTGATACGCATGCAACTGTCGCCTGGGGAAGTAAATGACTTTCGCATGCGCGATAAAATCCCAATTTGGGGCCCAAACAGGGTTTGTGATAGTTTTGGCTGTCTGCTCATTATAGCAGACAAACTCTGGCAGAACATTATTTAACCCGTTACGACGTCAAGGACGTGCGAAGTAGCTACATAGAAACGTAACGTCTAGTTAACTCTTTAAAACGTCATGCTTCCGTATTTGTTTCAACGCCTTACTTATACTCTCTAGTAATTATTTAATCATTGGTAAACGGGTTTTATTGTGATATAAATTACGCATCTGATTATTTATTTGTTTTCTTAGATCTATATATATTAAATAAAGTTATAAAGCATTTCTCCGTATATTTCACTGTTTAAAAAAAACGTCCGGAAAATACTTCTGTCAACGTGAGAAAGACCTTGTTTTATGTACCCCTTTAAGGGCCTCTATTGTTGCGCATGCTCTCAAGTGAAACTTATTTTGTTTATATTCACAAACGGGTAATCAACCCAGGATGCTACACGCAAATTTTCATCGTTGAGTTTGTTTGTGAATTACAACTGTCCCAAAATAAATGCATATTTCGTCCGACAAATACTCTCTCACCAGTATTGTGGAAAATCTTTGCAGGCTTATATTAAGTAAATCGAAACTATGAATGGTTATTCAGAACCCATTAATACCATTCCTGCTTTTGACCTCTTGATTAATTACAGTTATATTGCAAATTTATATTTTAGTTTGTTATAAAACATTAATTACTCAAAAATACAACATCACAAAAACTCATTTTTCCCTTGGGCAATATGACTCAGGCACGAACTACTGACTGCGATTCAGACTATCCTAACAGTGCAATCGTGTTATCAGTGGGTTAAATAAGTTTTACTGTTTTCAAATATAATCATAATAAATTAGTAGTAAGTCCTTCATTTGTCATACGAGTTTTTATAATCTTTTTATCTCCTCTTAAATTCTTTTATACTTTTCGTCCTTACATGCGACTGTCTTCTCTAGTTGGTATTGACTTTTGACAGTATAAAGTTCAAGTTGAAGTTAATGAATTATTTTCCTCAAATAGTAAATTAAATTCAGGGTTTTCCATGACGCACACATCTTGTGTCATTGTTGCATTTTTCATTAAATGATCCTAAAAAATCCCTTTGCCTCCATATGGAAGCAATTTCCAGTTTCTAAAGAAATGCATCATATTTCATAGCATTGAATTGACCCATATATTTGGGTTCTAATTCATACTTAGAAGTTTGGTTTGACATGATTTTGACTTCCGAAAATCTACATCTAAAATTTATGTTAGATAAAAGTGTTCACACCTACTGACTATAATTACACAAAGAGTAGCTCTATATTGATAGAGATGCAAAGCTGTCAAAATTAGCTTGATAGACACTGAATGTCCATGAATGTTTCGTATTGTTTTCTGTTTGCTTATTGTCGAACTTAAATGAAAATAAAATATGTAACGTTGTCCTTTAAACATTGTTTTCATGATAATGATTACTACCAGTTTTCTTAACTAAATATAACGTCATTTCTGTCAGAAAATGCATGTAGTGAAACTGAAAGTGAAAATATAAAAGCTCTCAATTAGGAGAAAATATCAATTAGAAAGTATTAATTACACCAGTCACTATATTTAGCAATGTGTATTACTATTAAATGTAGTTTGATGAAAACCACCCAAAGTTTTCACATGTCCCCCCACAATTACAAGCATGGGGGTCATTGTGACCCCCAATTTTTCGATTTCAAGGAAAACCATGAAATTATGCACAAACCATTGTTTGATGAAAATTGCTCTGAATCAACTACATGTTTACAAAAATTCCTCTATCTTAGTCAAGTTTTGTCTGATTTTGGTCATTTTTTTATCAAAATAAAGCTTACACTCTGGGATGAGGGGTTTAATGTTAAATATGGGGAAAATACATACTTTTAAAGAAGAGGAATGGGGCAAAATTTCGGCCCCAAATTCAGTCAAATGAGAGACCCAAATAAATCACACTCGTTCTCTAGCTATTTACTTGTATGTAACCGAAACATTCTCTTGAGTGTACCAACTGGGATACATTGACAGTATCTCTGTTGATTTACTTTTAGAATTGTCTGTGTTTATTGACTGGTAAGCCAGCTTACCCAGGAAAAGTGTGATATGGTTAACTGACCGCCGTGTTGCACTACTTTGTCTTTAACACTAAAAATCTGAAGATATTTTGTTTTTAATTTTTTAGTTAATTTTATGTAGAAAATAAATTAAAAATAAAAGACCCTCGCGGAGTTGTGAATAAATACTCTTAATATCCAAATATTTGCCTTGAATCACAATTCTGCCCTTGAAAAGTCCTTGAATTTGTGAGCAAAACTTGAGTATGAACCATGTACAGTACATAGTGTGCTGATTTCAGAATTTGTGCATTCCAATTGTCAGAAAAGAAGGGAAGCACACTGTCTGTATCTTTAATTTACCATTAGTATTCCAAACATTGTTGTGTGTCTTATATTATGGTCAGTGTCGTCGGAATTTTGGGGAATTAGACAGTGCAGTGTTAGAATTTATTAGATGAAATATGCTGTATATAAAGTAATAATTAATATGAATCCTGTTCAATTTTAGGTCCAGAAATGATGATTTAGCAATGTATTCAAGAGGGAAAATGGATGTAAGTATGAAGTACAGTGTACTTTGATCCCCTGAATTTTTATAGTTATTTGGAATATGCCAACAAGTGTGTTTAAGTGTTTATATACACATTTCCTACAGTAATTTTTTGTGTGCCTCTTTATTCTCCTAGGGGAGTATAGACACTACAGCGTTTTTTCTCTATATAAAGTTGGTACCGGAAAACGGTACCATTCCCAATCCGATTTTCTGACCATTTTTCCCAATTTGAAGTTAAAAATTCGCAAATGTAAGGAAAAACACCCCAAAAGACCCTGAAAAGATCGACGATGTTCCTGTATTTTACTTTTGTTTTACCCAAGCGTAAACCATAGCTCAAATCAGTTACTGTTAACGGCTAGGGGAAGTAACCGCTGCAAGGTTTGGTGGCGCTGTATCGATTGGTTACTGTTATCAGTTATACATTGCGTGCGAGAATGGGAACCATCTGGACTGTAATGCGTGTTCGCGAGTGTCATTGACGAGACATGGCAATTCATAACACTAAATACTACAGAAAAAAAACATTCTGGGATGCAATCCTTTATCTAGCAATGGCTTTTATGGCAAAGCAGAAAGTATAGATCCACAACCGTCATTAACGGCGGAAGATACTAGTAATTTTGTTTATGTTCTTTCAACCATTGACACAGACAGAGAGCAAACTTGTGTCTCTGGGGCAAGTTGTGCAGGTTGATACCCACCAGCACGGCATTTAAAACCATTATCTGACTTGAATGCAAGTTAAATAATAAATATAACAAATTGTTTTAGGGTTTATTTATTGTAACTTACTGTTTTCACATCCTTTTCGACTGTTTTTCATGAAAGTGGTAAAATTCCCAATTTGGCTGAAAACGCCGTCAATTTTCCCAATTTGACCGGTACCGGTACCATTCCCAAAGTGGTGAGAAAAAACGCTGCACTATGTTTCAGTTGATTCATTTTTGCACTAATTCAAATACCCACAACGATTTTTTTCCTTATTAAGACGGGTTCGGTTAACGGACCCGTTCCCAATGACCCACAAACTCGTTCCGAAAATGCCCCGGACCCTTCCCAATTTAAAAAAAAAGAAAAAACCCAATAAAAACTAATTAAAATGGTAAATATTTTGTTTATTTTTCTCTATATTTTCCAAATCGTTCTGAAATGACGCTATGTCATTATGACTGGTTACTACTTGTTATCGATCTTAATACGGAGTTGTATACACAGTTTAATGCGAACGCAAACCAGTCTGAAATTATTCACACTTGTTATAATTGAAAACAACAACATTATTGCATCGATTATCTTAACAATCAAATGTTTAAATCCCTAAAATGAGTCACAATAGCAAATCTTATAGAAAGCAATTTGTAAAGTCGGATTGAAAGGCAAGTAAATCACTAACGGAATGCGGCTTTTAGCCTGTCACAGTGTCAGAACCGTCTTTAACAGACGTACTCTTAAACGGTAACTGGCCAACTTGTACCCAGTTTAGCTTGTACTGAATTAACTAAATCATGACGAACCAAATCAGGATTTGCTAGATCATGGGGCCCTGTCATGTAGCAGCATCATTGAAGGTCAAAGTGAACATGGCTTTTTTCTATATATTTGAATGTTTTTTGTTTATATTGACATCTTCAATTTGTTTTATTAGTTTTGATCCATTTAAATAGGTTTAAACAATTGAAAAGTGAATGTTTATTTTGCTTTTAACAAAATTATTTTACTAATTGTGCTTTCACGAATCAATATTACCCAATTTGGTGATTTTACGATGCACAAATTCTCAATTTGAATGGTACCGGACCCGTTCCCAAAAGGGCCGAAAAATCGCTACCCCAGTAGGTAAAATTTCAAAATTATTCTCATTAAAACAGAGAAATATACAATGCAGTTCTTAATCAGAACTAGATACATGTTTTTATAGGAAGATATGCATAGCTCGCCTAAGGGTAAGCTATTCTGGTCAGTCATTGTCGGTCGTTGAGTCGTCTGTCCACTGTCTCAGGGCCGGGCGGGCTAGCTCGGTAGAGCGCTGGACTGTCAACCCGAGGATCATGGGTTTGATCCCCAGTCCAGCCACATAACTTGTGTGGTGATTGGTCATGAAATAATTTCTATGGCCATTCTTCCCTACCCCTGATTAAAGTAGGGCAGTTGTCAGTATATTTGTCAAAAAAAAAATAATACAATTTATCAACCATTTGCTGGTGATGATTACAGTAGCAATACATTTAAGATAAACCTAGCCTTGAATTTTGTACAAAACTTTGAACCATATTTCTAATGCCCCGGTCGAAATTAGAAACTGCAGCCGGATGGCACATAACATACATTATTTGTGGTTGTTCGTCATTTTGATAAAAAATATAACTTGTGTGTTAATTGCAAAACCAGATTCATTGCTTCTTTTATTTGTAGTATTGATGCAACAACCAGCACAATGTTGTGTCGGTACATTAACGATGCTAAAGTCGGCACTGCACAGAACAACGCTCAAATGAAACTAATTGTTTTGGACAACATTTCAAGAGTCATCTCCACTGGAGAAGAAATACGGTTCGACTATGGAGTTGAAAATCTGCCATTGAGAAAGGTATGTGTATTTCAAAAGCACTTCAATACCATGTTTTTGGAGACCAAATGTGTTATATATCAAAGAAATAATAAATTTATGCCATCGTTTGCTGGCAAATAACCCACAGACAGAAGTCTGGATGCATAGGAATTAAACCATGCATTTGAACAAATGTTTGTTATTCCACAACAAACTATGGCGTTACGCTGCGTACATTTAAGAAAAAATGTCAAGCTTATGTCGTCTGCCTCTGCGAAGTTTTTCGGTTACGTTTTAAGTAATTCGCTTGATTTTCCACATTGTCATTCTTGAAATCTGTGTAGGAATCCAGACATGCACTTCCCTTTACACAGACAGCATCCTATTCATCCGAACATAACACTATAGATTTAAGACTATTCTTTGAGACCTTTTCCTCACTTGCAGAATTTTGTCCACATTTGTGGTCACCAAAGCTTTGTCTCTTGATTATGTGCACTTTGGATCATGTTAATATTTTGTACATGTGCTGGGGTCTTCAAGTGTTTTAGCAAGCTCCACTTATTTGCATAAGTATGGTTACAAATCCCACAATTGCGTTCGCTACTACTCTGCTTTGCTTTCATCTTCATTGGTTTTCATAAATATTTTAGTGCCAAACAATAAAAACATTCATATATTCAAGAGTTGTCCTTTATTTGGCTTCAGGTTCTGATATATAATGTCTCTCTTTACTGAAGTCAAAACCTTGGATAATGGATCTTTATATTGGGGTACACTTCTTGGTAAAGTTGACAAGCCCGAATACTGAACCTCTGTATAGTCAGGAAACTGAATCTTATCTACTAAATCACAAAACAGGTGTTTTCATTCACCCAAGTACCGGCTGCATAACCTTCATGTGCTGCCACTGTTCATTATACCCCCACTACCAGTAGGTAGGAGGGGAGCTACATAGGAATCACTTTGTCCCGTAAGTATGTCTGTCTGTCCCGAAACTTGTCCGGCCTTTAACTTCCCCATGCATTGAAGGATTTCGAAATAACTTTGCACAAATGTTCACCTATATGAGACGTGTCGCGCGCACGAACCACATGGCTGCCTTCAAGGTCAAAGTCAAACTTTGTGATCAAAGGTCAAAATTCAGCACTTTATTGTCAAAATAGAGTTTGTCCACTCTATTACTTGACCATGCATGAAAGAATTTCAATATAACTTGGCACAAATGTTCACCTATATGAGATGGCGTGTAGCGCGCAAAAACCACATTTCTACCTTTAAGGTCAAGGTCATACCTTGAGGTGAAGTCAAAAGCACTTGATTGTCAAAATAGGGCATGTCCGTTCTATAACTTGACCATGCATTGAGGGATTTCGAAATAACTTGGTACAAATGTTCACCTATATGAGACGGTGTGTCGCGCGCAAGAACCACTACCTTCAAGGTAAAGGTCAAACTTTGAGGTCAAAGGTCAAAATAATGCACTTTATTGTCAAAATAGGGCTTGTCCGCTCTATAACTTGGCCATGCATTAAAATATTGTGTCTTAGTTATCGGGTGGACAAAAATTGTGGTTGCATGATAATGATTACAAACACGTAATGCGTAAAATAAAATAAATGTTTGTTTCAGGTAACATGCCCAAATAATTAGGGTAGGTAATTCGGGAATTTTTTTTTTCTTTTGGTAAATGGTCAACTTGTAGATTTTAAAACTGAATAAGTAGATGCTATCAAAACAAAACACTTATTTATCCAAAAACACATTTAATGAGTTATAAAGGTAAATAAACCAAAAATCAATCGGACAAACCCAATAAAATGTTTTAGGGTCGGGGCATTTTTTAGAGTAGGTCGGGTATAACTGAAACAAACATATTGTTTTACGCCTAAGGTAAAAACAAATCATGGAAAACTTGGCTTTACTTAAGAAAAACTTCCAAAGCCTCACTGTACACATATTACATTTAAAAACCTATGCTGCAACTACATGTTTTACGAAGTGAAGTATATACTATATATTAACTTCATATCACATTTGCAATAATTTTTTGGAAAAACATGAAATACCGATTTATTGTAATGTTAGTTGTTGTTGCTTCTAGGGAAAGATCCCTGCAGCAGGGGGCAACCAAAAAGGGGCATTGTGCAGAACCGTGGTATTTTGCTCTGGATCTTTCCCTATGCTACAAAAAGTCTTAATATAATGACTTTATGTCAGCAGTTTATTTTTTAGTAACTTTTGTATGGTGGATTACTTGAGAACCCTCATCTTTTGAATGAGAAAAAAAACAAACTTACTGAACCAGTATGACCATTTAATGATGGTTGCAAGGCCACATTTAGAGGCAAAGCGGTATCGGGGAGCATCCATTGTTTCTGCCGATATTTTTGTTTTGTAATTGATGTTGTTGTTTTCGTTTTTAGATGATTCTGATGACAATCCATTTGACTTATCTGAAAGTGAATCAGCATGCGACATTCAAGGTACTTCACTGTTTTGCACTGTATATATAAAGTATATTGATTATACTAAAACACCACATCTGGTTTTTGAAACAAAAATACAGAAAACTCACTACATGAGTCTAAAGAATTTAAAATACAGAAAACTCATTACATAAGTGTATAGAATTTAAAATACAGTACATAAAACTCACTACGTATGTGTAACAGTGTATAGAATTTAAAATACAAAAAACTCACTACTTAGATGTAAAGGTGTATGTAATTTAAAGTACAGAAAACTCACTACATAGGTGTATAGAATTAAAATACAGAAAATTCACTACATAGGTGTATAGAATTTATAATTGAATTTAAAATACACAAAACATTACTACCTAGGTGTATATAATTTGAAATACAGAAAACTCGCTACATATGTGTATACAATTTGAAATACAGAAAAATCTCAGATGTTGGTATAGATTTGAAATACAGAAATTTCACTGCATAAGTGTATAGAAAATTAAATACAGAAAACTCACGACATACCGGGTTTATATAAATTAAGTACAGAAAACTCACTACATGTGTGTTTATAAATCTAAAATACAGAAAATTCACTACATATGTGTAGGGCATTTAAAACGGAAAACATGGAGTATAGGAATGTTTTAAATTTTGAATTTATAAGGTTGCAAGATTTTAATTCTCAATAACAGAAAAGGACTTTCATTCAAACAAAATCGCCTAAACCGCCTCACGAAACTTCACAGAATGACCATTTCTTGGGAGTTACATTGTTTATTTTATAGACTTAATTAACAAAATGACTAAAAACCTTTTCTAAAACTGTAACGCCTATGTCCTCATTCTCAGTTAAGGGGTATAGAGCCATTCGGCCCTCTTGTTCGTTAAATCCAATGGTCGCAACCCCTATTATATGGATACCCTGCTATTCTATATTAGGACCACTAATCACAGATCGAAAATATGACAAAAAAAACATTCAAAATGACTCTTGTTATTCCGACCAGTGCCCTTTGTCTTTATCACTTTACATCAGCAATTAAAAATGTGAAGTTGAGATAACATACCGCTTTGTGGCATGAACAGTCTGTGGTAATTAATATGCTATAGATGTTTAAATAAAGGATTACCATTAGCATTTAGTCACAGATTACATTAATTAACTATCTGACAGTAAAAGGGTAACACTATTGAATTTTGAACCATAAATGGACTTGAAACTAGTGGATCACTTTTAATTTAACTTTCTTAATATTAAGTACATTTGTATATTTCTGTCTTATTCTAAAGCAAAATGATTTTCGTTATCCCTTATTCCTTACAGGCATGTGCTGGCTCGGTGGTACATTGATACTATGACCACACTACTATTAAGACCGCAAATAAGTCCCACAAGTGTTTGTATTTGCAGGATTTTACTGTACTCAATCATGTTACTCCAATAAATTATTTAGCATCATTTTTATGCATCCGGCACCTTGATGCAGGAGGCATTTAGTGATTGTCCTGTCCGTCCGTCATTCCGTCCTTCCGTCCATGACAGGTTAAGTAGATTTTACCGTTTCGTCTAGCACCAACACCGCTTACTACAACACATTGATACTTACACAGTTGTTGCTTATGACCATTCCCTATCTACCCATATCACCCAACCTTACTCTGACCTTGACCTAATTTGGACTTGTATTAATTCAAAAGTGCCAATTCTTGGTTAACTACATTTTACCGTTTCGTCTAGCACCAACACCGCTTACTACAACACTTTGATACTTACACAGTTGTTGCTTATGACCATTCCCTATCCACCCACCTCCCAACTTTACTTTGACCTTGACCTAATTTGGACTTATAATAATCGAAAGTGCCATTTCTTGGTTAACTAGATTTTACCGTTTCGTCTAGCTCCGACACCGTCTACTACAACACTTAGATATTTACACAGTTGTTACCTATGACCGTTCCCTATCCACCCATTTCACCCAACCTTACTTTGACCTTGACCTTGAGCTAATTGGCACTTAGAATAATTCAAAATTGCCATTTCTTGGTTAACTAGATTTTACTGTTTCGTCTACCACCAACACCGCTTGCTACAACACTGGGATATTTACACAGTTTTTACTTATGACCGTTCCCAAACAACCCATATCACCCAACCTCACTTTGACCTTGACCTCATTTGGACTCAGAAATGGGCTACCCAGCCCCAACTGGGGGCATGTGTGTGTGTGTGTTTATCAAACACAGAAGCTAGTTTCTACTTTTTATCAGAATTTGAATCTGATCACGATGATGACTGTAGCAGTCATGATGATGATGCTGACGAATCCTATCATCCCAGTTGTAGTGAAGATGATCAGCACATTACCTGTACCCCTAGTGACAGTGAAAGTAACTAAGCTGAAGGTATGTCATGATTCTCTTCTGATTAAAATTTATTTACGTTGCTATTTGAGGGCTATGTGCGTTGAAATGAGATAATCTGCCTGCCTCTCTGCTTGGTAGTTTTAAGCTCACCTGAGCACTACCAGCTTTTGTGACCCCTTTTTGTCCGTCATTTATTGTCAGTCCTCAACATTTACCTTGTGAACACTTTAGAGGACCACGTGTATTAGCCAACCGTCATGAAACTTGATCAGAACATTTGTCGTAATGATATCTTGGCTGTGTCATGTGGGGTCTAAAAACTTGGTCAATACGTCATATTAAAGAAAAAGCTTGTGAACACTCTAGAAGTCACATTTTTTGCCCAATCAACATGAAACTTTCTCAGAACATTTCTTCTTATAATATATTTTGGCTGAGTAAGAAAATGGTTCTGGTCCATTGGAAAACATGTATGTACGTCCCAAAATGTCCGTCTAATCTTGTCCGTACTTGATCTTCATCATTTATCATGCAATTTTAAAATAAATTGCCACAAATGATCACCGTATGGAGATAGTGTGTCTTGCTCAAGACTTTTGTACGTAGCTCAAAGGTCAAGGTCACACTAAGAGAAATGATAAATATGAGTATACTATAGGTTGTCTGGACTGTAACTTCATTTATCAGGCAATTTCAAAATAACTTTCCACAAATGATCACTGTGTGGAGACAGCGTTGTCGCGCGCAAGACCTGTGTCCCTAGCTGAAAGGTCAAGGTCACACTTAGAGGTAAAAGGTCAAATATGAGCTTAACACATCTTGTCCCGAGTAACATCTTCATTTATCAGGCAATTTTAAAATGACTTGCAACAAATGATCACTGTCGGAGACAACATTCAGTGTTGGCGACATGCCATTTGTCTGTGTCCTTACATGTATCGTGGGGGCATCCATGTCTGTAACAAACCTAGTTACAACATTGTTTCATTTCACAAGGAGTTTAATTTATGCTTGGACATGCAGATTTGAACTTCAAATTACAAATGTGGAAAATATAAAAAATTACTCTTGCTTTCAGAAAGGTGGATGCAATACATTGTGGACCAAGAAAGCCGATGTCGCCAACAAAAAACCCAACCAACCCATCAGAAGTATGCAGAATGAAGACAATGAAACTAGCAAAGCGATGGAGATGAACATAGAATCTGAACATGTCATGATAAAGCCAGGAAGTGTCAACAAGAAAACAGATGTCGCCAACAAAGCCGTCAGAAGTCTGAAGAATGAAGACATCGAAACTTGCAAAGCGATGGAGATCAACAATGGTAATGTCTCTCTTTATTCAGTTAGAAATTAAGTAATAATATGAATGTTTGTAACTTAATATAATGCATTATGATATTGGCAAAAGATGACTTAAGTTTTCTAAGGTAAAAACATGATTTAGTAGTACATTCACCATAATAATCTATGCACTGTTTGTTAGAAAAATATAAATAACCTTAAGACAGAAATGAGGAATTTGATAGTACCATAACTTGTATGTCCTGTCAATTGTCAATTGTCCTTGTTTGTTTAACTAAAGCAAGTTGCAATACTACACGCTTCCATTGAAATGTTAAAATTTAATAAAACATACATTTTAACAAGCACATCTTCATGGTGGACTTAAATGCCTACGATAACATTAAAAGTCTAAACCTAACCCTAACTAGGATCATTCGGACTATCTTACGATTAAAATTTTAAGGGTCGGGCCAAATTTTTACCCCTCGGGCGGTTTGACTCAAATTTGGAATTTAACTAAGTCAGACCTAGCTAGACCCTAAACTATCATCAATTCCCGGTAGGGTAAAGGTTTAGGGGCCATAGGGGCCACCGACTTTAATCGTGAGATAATCCGTGGATCCTTTACCCTACCCCGAAAACTCGACACCGTTGAGACCGGCCGAGGGTGGGGAACTTCTAGTTTAATCATACCCATCCCCCCAAAAAAGGGTCAAAAGCCGGTCCCTAAAAGTGAAAAACTCGATTTGGGGTCTACTAGGGGTGTAATATTTACTATGAGCTTAACAAACCAGTATTAACAATCTTTAGATGACCTTGGGTAAGGTCAGGTGAACCCTATAATATGCACATCGTTGGAAAGGTCTCGACGGGCCCTACAAGACACAGAAAGAATTTTGGGGATCGGACATACCGTTCCGGAGTTATGGCCCTTACGGGGTCGATGCATGATTTGGTTGTGGACTATCTCACGATATTTCGGCTATGTTAGATCTAATGCTCCGTAGTTCTCATATCTAGATCCCTGATATCTCGTATATAGGTGCACGTGGTGGATATCTACAGCGCCCGAGGGGACGACCGAGGGTAAGGGGGCGTAATAAGAAAGTTTTGGGCCTTTTTGGGGCCTATTTTTGGTGTTTTATTTCCAAGACGGGCCCTTTTACGAACTCCGGTGATTTTATTTCGCAATTGATGCAAAATGAATTAATGTTTTCTGAAATGTGCACGAATTTCCTACAACAGGACATTTATTTATTAAAAATCGGCCAAAAAATGAACGTGTTATAGTACTTAGAAGTCGTGTGAGACACGTTTTTTAGGTTACACATCACTAAATGTGACAAAAAACAGCCCCTAGATCCCCTATTTAGGGACAGAGTACATTGTAATGATATATATCATTGGAAAGGTAATTAAAAATCAGGCGGAAATTCGAAAAAATAATGGAGAAAAGATGTATGGTGTTCCGTTGAGGTCCGATACCACTCTGAATACGATATTTTGATAGTATTTTACACGGTTTTAAATTAATAAAAATTCGAATTCTGACAATATGTGTCTGAAACTGATATATATGGGTAGTAAAAAGTACCACGGATCCATTGACATGCGTTTGGGGGTATATGTGTGCCTTATGGTCGGAATAGGGTGTGTCAAAGTGGGGTGCCCTCGTCGAAAATGCGAAATTTGTCATTTTTCACGTGTTTTGGGCTTTAAAGTTACCCAACGCCCCCATTCTTGGACTTAGATCCATGAAATTTGGATAATTGCTGGATCATTGTATTCCTAAGGGGCTGAAATCGAAAATTTAAGGCAAATATAGCCCGGGGGTGAGCTAGGGGGGGTTCAAAGTGACCCCCCCCCTGGTACGTTTTTTCTCATACGGCACTGGTAGATCTAATGCTCCTTAGTGCTGATATCTAGATACCTGATATCTCGTATATAGGTACACGTCGTCGATATCTACAACGCCAGGGGGGTCCGCCCTGGGGTAAGGGGGGGGAATAAGAAAGTTATAGGCCTTTTTCAGGGCTATTTTTGGTCGTTTTTAGGCCTGGAACGCGGGCACTTTGATGAACTCTGATTTTATTTCGCAAGTAATGCAAAATGAACTTATGTTTGCTGAAATGTACTAGAATTTCCTAATATATGATATTTTGTTATTTAAAGTCGGCCGAAAATTAAAAGTGTTATAGGACTTAGAAGTCGTGTGTGACTCGTTTTTCAGGTTACACATCACTAAAAGTGAAAAAATACCCCCCCCCAGATCCACTATTTAAGGACAGAGTACATTGTAATGATATATATGATTGGAAAGGTAATACAAAATGAGGCGGAAATTCGAAAAAATAATGAAGAAAAGCTGTATGGTGTTCAGTAGGGGTCTGAACCCGCTCTGTATGCTATATTTTCACCGTATTTTTGATGGTTTTAAATTAATTAAAATTCGAATGCTGAGAATATGTGTCATAAACTTATATATATGGGTAGCAAAAAGTACCGCGGATCTAGTGACATGCGGTTCGGGGTATATGTGTTCCTTATGGTCGGAATAGGGTGTGTCAAAGTGGGGTGCCCTCGTCGAAAATGCGTATTTTGGTTATTTTGCACGTGTTTTGGACTTTAAAGTTACCAAACTCCCCCATTCCTGGACTTAGATGCATGAACTTTGGAACATTGATGGATCATTGTATTCCTAAGGGGTTGAAATCGAAAATTTATTTCAAATATAGCCCGGGGGTGAGCTAGGGGGGGTTCAAAGTGACCACCCCTGGGGGTTAAGTGTTTCGCCTGACCCCTACCTCCTTTGCGAGTCCCTAAGACTTTATGGGGCAAAGATACCCCTGAAATAACATCGAATTCGTGTTTAGCAACCATAACAACAGTCGAATGTTGTAATTCATGTGTGTAGATGCACTACAATACCTCACATTCATTGCCTAGTGTTGAGCGTAAGTAAGCGCACAATTTTGCCCGACCCCTACCTCCTTTGTAGCTCCCTAATTCTTTAAGGGGTCAAGATATCCCAAAAGTAACACCGGATTCGTGCTCAGGGATGAATTCGAACATAGATTTGAACATCTAAGGGTAGTATGTCAAGGTCACCGATTTGGGTAAAAATTTCACCTGATGGTACCATCAGGGTGAAATTTTACCCAAATCGGTGACCTTGACATACAACCCTCACATGTTCAAATCTGTGTTAGGATTCAATGCTGAGCACAAATCCGCAATCCGTTTTGAGATATATTGTACCATAGAAAAGTTATTAGGGTCTGAGGGAGCCCACCCCCGGACCTTTCTTACGATCAGTTTTGGGTAAAAACTTGTTGTTCTAAAACCTTGATCAGATAGTGTTTGTTATAGTAGAAAACATCCCTGACCACTAATCCGCGATCCTTTTTGGGCTATATCGCACCGTTACAAAAGTCTAAGGGTCTAATGGACCCCACCCTATAGCCATATACACGCACAGACGGACAGACGAACGGACAGCCAGACAGATATCATTTATAGAGTAGAATTGTATGCTGAGCACGAATCTCTAATCCGTTTATTTTTAACTATTTTTGTTATTTTTAATTGTTTTTTTCCCCAAACCCATCACCTAACCACATACATACCCAATACAGACGGACGGACGGACGGATATACAGCCCAAAAGACATCGATCTTAGGGCTGGCCTTTAATGCTGAACACGAATCTGAAGTCCGTTTTCAGCTATATGAAACCGTTAAAAAGTTATCAGGGATTCCTGGATAGCACCATATAGCCATATAGACAGACAGACGGACGGACAGACGGACGGACAGAAAGACATCGTTCTTAAAGTAGTATTCAATGCTGAGCACTAATCTGAAATCCTTTTTCAGCTATCTAAAACCGTTCAAAAGTTACGGGGGTTTCCTGGAGCATACCCCTAGTCATTAATTCTTTTAAGACGGACGTACGGACGGACGAACATACATAAGACAGACAGGCGTACGGAAGAACATGAGGGTAGAAATGTATGCTGAGCACGATTCTGCAATCCGTTTTTAGATATATGGCACCGTTAAAAAGTTATCAGGGTTTCCTAGATACCACCGTATAGCCATATAGACAGACAGACGGACGAACGGACGGACGGACAGACAGACATCGTTCTTAAAGTAGTATTTGATGCTGAGCACATATCTGAAATCCTTTTTAAGCTATCTTGAACCGTTCACAAGTTATAAGGGTTTCCTCGAGCCCACCCACTAGCCATGAACTATTTTAAGACAGACGTACGGACGGACGAACATACAGACATACATACAGACAGACGGACGAACCTGAGGGTAGAATTGTATACTGAGCACGAATCTGAAATCCGTTTTCAGATATAATGCGCCGTTAAAAAGTTATCAGGGTTTCCTGGATACCACCCTATAGCGATATAGACAGACAGACGGACGGACGGACGAACGGACAAACAGACATCGTTCTTAAAGTAGTATTCAATGCTGAGCACATATCTGAAATCCTTTTTAAGCTATCTTAAACCGTTCGACAGTTGTCAGGATTTCCGCGAACCCATCACCTGCCCAGTAACACGGACAGACAGACGGACGGACGGACGGACGGACAGATATCGTTTTTAAAGTACAAGTGAATCTTGAACACAAATCTGAAGTCCGTATATTTGTAAGAATTTTTAATATTTTCTAATATGTTTTTCCGCGAACACATCTCCTAGCCTTCACATTTCCGAGATAGACGGACGGACGGACGAACAGACTGATGAACGGGGACAGATAGACATCGTTTTTAAGGTAGAATTTAGTGGTGAACACGAATCTGCAATCCGTTTATATTTATTAAGTTTTGTTAATTTATAATATTGTTTTCCGCGAACCCATCTAATAGTCATTGACATTCCCAAGACAGACGAACGGACGGACGGACAGAGGACTCATACCCTCTCTTTAGCGGTATTACTCGGATGTGGCACCCAGCGGCGCTCCACTTCCGGTACCAGAGCGGAAGCCGGCTACCATGAATGACTGCACTACAATACCTCACATTCTTTGCCTATTGTTGACCGTAAAAAACCCCAATATAGCCCGACCCCTACCTCCTTTGTAGCACCCTAAGTCTTGAACGGGTCAAGATAACCAAAAAGTAACACCGGATTTGTGCTCATGCATGAATCCTAACATAGATTTCAATATCTTAGGATGGTATGTCAAGGTCACCGATCTTAGAATCCTCGCCAAGTGTTGATCGTAAGAAAATCCATAATGTTGCCTGACCCCTACCTACTTTGTAGCTCCCTATTTCCCTAAGGGGCCAAGATACGCCAAAAGTAACACCGGATTCGTGCTCGGCAATGAATCCTAACATAGATTTCAACATCTAAGGGTAGTATGTCAAGGTCACCGATTTGGGTAAAAATTTCACCTGATGGTACCATCAGGGTGAAATTTTACCCAAATCGGTGACCTTGACATACAACCCTCACATGTTCAAATCTGTGTTAGGATTCAATGCTGAGCACAAATCCGCAATCCGTTTTGAGATATATTGTACCATAGAAAAGTTATTAGGGTCTGAGGGAGCCCACCCCCGGACCTTTCTTACGATCAGTTTTGGGTAAAAACTTGTTGTTCTAAAACCTTGATCAGATAGTGTTTGTTATAGTAGAAAACATCCCTGACCACTAATCCGCAATCCTTTTTGGGCTATATCGCACCGTTACAAAAGTCTAAGGGTCTAATGGACCCCACCCTATAGCCATATACACGCACAGACGAACGGACAGCCAGACAGATATCGTTTATAGAGTAGAATTGTATGCTGAGCACGAATCTCTAATCCGTTTATTTTTAACTATTTTTGTTATTTTTAATTGTTTTTTTCCCCGAACCCATCACCTAACCACATACATACCCAATACAGACGGACGGACGGACGGACGGACGGATATGCAGCCCAAAAGACATCGATCTTAGGGCTAGCCTTTAATGCTGAACACGAATCTGAAGTCCGTTTTCAGCTATATGAAACCGTTAAAAAGTTATCAGGGATTCCTGGATAGCACCATATAGCCATATAGACAGACAGACGGACGGACAGACGGACGGACAGAAAGACATCGTTCTTAAAGTAGTATTCAATGCTGAGCACTAATCTGAAATCCTTTTTCAGCTATCTAAAACCGTTCAAAAGTTACGGGGGTTTCCTGGAGCATACCCCTAGTCGTTAATTCTTTTAAGACGGACGTACGGACGGACGAACATACATAAGACAGACAGACGTACGGAAGAACATGAGGGTAGAAATGTATGCTGAGCACGATTCTGCAATCCGTTTTTAGATATATGGCACCGTTAAAAAGTTATCAGGGTTTCCTAGATACCACCGTATAGCCATATAGACAGACAGACGGACGAACGGACGGACGGACAGACAGACATCGTTCTTAAAGTAGTATTTGATGCTGAGCACATATCTGAAATCCTTTTTAAGCTATCTTGAACCGTTCACAAGTTATAAGGGTTTCCTCGAGCCCACCCACTAGCCATGAACTATTTTAAGACAGACGTACGGACGGACGAACATACAGACATACATACAGACAGACGGACGAACCTGAGGGTAGAATTGTATACTGAGCACGAATCTGAAATCCGTTTTCAGATATAATGCGCCGTTAAAAAGTTATCAGGGTTTCCTGGATACCACCCTATAGCGATATAGACAGACAGACGGACGGACGGACGAACGGACAAACAGACATCGTTCTTAAAGTAGTATTCAATGCTGAGCACTAATATGAAATCCTTTTTGAGCTATCTTAAACCGTTCGACAGTTGTCAGGATTTCCGCGAACCCATCACCTGCCCAGTAACACGGACAGACGGACGGACGGACGGACGGACAGATATCGTTTTTAAAGTACAAGTGAATCTTGAACACAAATCTGAAGTCCGTATATTTGTAAGAATTTTTAATATTTTCTAATATGTTTTTCCGCGAACACATCTCCTAGCCTTCACATTTCCGAGACAGACGGACGGACGGACGAACAGACTGATGAACGGGGACAGATAGACATCGTTTTTAAGGTAGAATTTAGTGGTGAACACGACTCTGCAATCCGTTTATATTTATTAAGTTTTGTTAATTTTTAATATTGTTTTCCGCGAACCCATGTAATAGTCATTGACATTCCCAAGACAGACGAACGGACGGACGGACAGAGGACTCATACCCTCTCTTTAGCGGTATTAC
The DNA here is from genome assembly GCA_027627225.1 of Congeria kusceri. Taxonomy (NCBI): domain Eukaryota; kingdom Metazoa; phylum Mollusca; class Bivalvia; order Myida; family Dreissenidae; genus Congeria; species Congeria kusceri. Next base: position 27,105,648 of record CM051026.1, on the reverse strand, counting down.
TCGGTTGTGGCACCCGGCGGCGCTCCACTTCCGGTACCAGACCGGAAGCCGGCTACCGCGAATGACTGCGCGGCACGGGTGCGGGTCCCGCCCGGCGTTCCTACCACTAACACTTTGCCAAACTCCCAAGACGAACAGACGTACGGACGGACAGACGGACAGACGAACAGACGATGTTGTTTTTCTCTGTAATAACGTCAACTATAACAGTGTATTCCTGTAATTGATGTGTGTAGATGCACTACAATACCTCACAATCATTGCCTATTGTTGAGCGTAACACAGCGCACAATTGTTCACGACCCCTACCTCCTTTGTAGCTCCCTAATTCTTTAAGGGGTCAAGATACCCCAAAAGTAACACCGGATTCGTGCTCAGCAATGAATCCTAACATAGATCTGAACATCTTAGGATTGTATGTCAAGGTCAGATGCACCTCACAATCATTGCCTAGTGTTAACCGTGAAAAAACTGACCCCTACCTCCTTTGTAGCTCCCTAATTCTTTAAGGGGCCAAGATATCCCAAAAGTAACACCGGATTCGTGCTCAGGGATGAATTCGAACATAGATTTGAACATCTAAGGGTAGTATGTCAAGGTCACCGATTTGGGTAAAAATTTCACCTGATGGTACCATCAGGGTGAAATTTTACCCAAATCGGTGACCTTGACATACAACCCTCACATGTTCAAATCTGTGTTAGGATTCAATGCTGAGCACAAATCCGCAATCCGTTTTGAGATATATTGTATCGTTCAAAAGTTATAAGGGTCTAATGGAGCCCACCCCATAGCCTATCTCACGATCAAAAATAGGAAGAACTTTTTTTTTCACTTCTTATCACTTTTTTCGGTTTTATATGTACATTTACACTTTTCCAGCCAGCCTTTAATTTCCTAGTAGACTAGCTTTCCACCAAAATATATTTATGGCATCGAATTAGATATAAAACTATACTTGTTTTCACACTTTAGACCCCTTTGACGTCACTTTTGGTCATAGTTTTTCACAAAATTGTTAGCGCAGCTTCATTTCCTGCTCGTTTACCATCAGTCTACACTGAAAACACACAGAAAATACAAAAAAATACCATTACTGGTCTCATGCTATGCATAACATATGTTTACAAAATGCGTTACTTGTGCGTTTTCACCCTAAATCGTCCCCAAAATACTTTAACCCCACCAGGAAACGATTATATCGTTCGAAACTACTGTATTCCAATAAAATCATACACTAAAAACAGTTCATACCCTATGTGGATATGTGCCGTTTACGTAGGGTCGAAATAGGGGTAAAATGCACTAACAGTACCCTGTTTCAAGTACCCCACCCACCCAGAAAAAAACGGTTACCGCTTTCAATTTATATTTTTCTTTTCCACTATTCATCCTGTAACAATATTCCACAAATTATATGATTTTATAATTGCAAATAAATAATCGTCACAAAAGTACGAAAAAAACGGACTATCTCACGATTTTTTAGGGTAAGCCAACTTTTTTTTCACATGGACCTTTGAATTATCGCCCCTTTTTTTTCTTCTGGAACCTAAATTGACCCTAACAGTCACGCATTTTGACCCCCAGCCTTAAAAATAAAAATTTGCGCAAGAACCAGGGCAAGAACGTAGTCCCCAGAATCATTTTTCATATATACTTCACTAATGGGAGATAACTGTCAATTTTTGTACTTTTTATCACCCCTTAACTATTTATAGCAAATAATAGTTATAATGACCCCTAATATAATTTTTTATAAATATAACGTGAGATAGTCCGAAATCGTGAGATAATCCACAAAATCGTGAGATAGTCCATTTCAAATAGTGAGATAGTCCGTAAAATCGTGAGATAATCCATCTCATCCTAACAAATCGTGAGATAGTCCATAAAAATCGTGAAATAGTCCAAATACTTCGGACCTGATTTATGACTCTATAACTATTGAACTTTCCTAATGATGTACAACTACAAAAAATTCTAATATAAATCTGTGTCTCCCCGGCCTTTTTGTAGTATTGTGTTTCCACAGTATTTTGATTCCCAGCCTGGCCACATAACTTGTGTGGGCTTTGGTCATGAAATCCTTTCTACGACCATTCTCCCCCTCCATCTGATTCAAGCAGGGCAGTTGTTAGTTACTGGCATAAGTATGTGCACTTAGTACTGGTAAACCAGCTTACGCAGGAAAAGTGTGAGTAGGTTAACTGACTGCCGTCATAATACTGAAATACTGTTGAGTACGGCGAAAAATGGAAACAAACAAACAAATCCACAGTATTTCAGATCATTCATGTGAAGCAATCTGACTTAAGCACAATCTTCCTGTAGGAAGAAATAATAACGGCTAGTTAAAAAACGTTTTCTTCTGAAACATCTGGAATGGTTTAAAAAATTATCTCGGTCAATATAATTGCTCCTGTACAGAAGCGTTTAAATGTTGGTTTGGTGTTGTCATTTACAACTAGAATTAGTATTTTCCATGTATAACATAATAAGTTTCTTGTAATAGTAATGTTTACCATAAAATGATATGATTAGGCATATATTCCACAATTTGACTCTAAAATGATGTTTAAAGCCATAGTCACACTGTTTTGGCTCTGATTGTCAACAATTATAAAATCTTGGTGATTCGTGTTAAAGCGAGGACACAATCGTAGCGCCCTCTTGTTTTTTCCAAAATGTAGGACACCCCTAGTACCATCGTAGCTCAATCGGGCTTATTCTTACAGCATCTTAGATGCATTCGTGGCCTATCGTGTTTAATCAGGACTAATAATATGACATTTGTGTTACAAGACTGTACTATGTTATGCTACGTTTGATACGTTTATTGTACAGATTTCTAAGTGTGTCCTACGGTTCAGTTACCATTCCAGTAGGATCCTTAGGGACTATCAGGACTACTCATGAATATACACGATGGACCAAAACAATATGAAGATGGGTTGGGTTACCTGTACGGTTTATTGCAATGATTCTACTCACTCAATACGTTAGCCTACGTTGGTGCAAATCGCTTTGAAGCGTAGTGAAGCATGAGAGTTATTGGCAAATCGAAGGGTTATTCTGATGAATCTTCTTCAAACGTACTACAATCTTAGGAGAAACGTTACCAATTGTCTGTTACCATAGCGTATACCAGACACTAGCGTATAAAAACCCAAACAGATCGTATCATATCTTGCTGATCCGTGTTGAATCGGCTGCAGATCCTACAAGTGTCTTTGATATTTGTAGTCGTGTCCTTAACAACCGTAGGTATATGTAGGAAGATAGAGTCGGGACTCTGTGCATCCCTGACTTATCACGATAAACACGTCCAAGATCAATCCTGGGCTAATGTTGCCAAAATCGTGACAGTGTGATTGGGGCTTAAATGGTAAAAATATGAATGTTAAATAATTATAGACCTTATGATGCCAGCTAAGTAATTCACTTACCTTCTAATCCATGGAAGCAAGGCTTTGTTGGAAATATCTTCAGATCGTGACCTAATGGTCATCCTCAGATCCTAAGGTGCAGCGTATTTTAGGAATTGTTTTGAATAAGATTGCCATTTGAAATTTCAATGGAGATACTCCAATAAAATATTTATCATCAATTTTTCTATTTTTTATCAGAATTTGAATCTGATCATGATGATGACTGTAGCAGTCATGATGATGATGCTGACGAATCCTATCATCCCAGTTGTAGTGAAGATGATTAGCAAAGTACCTGTACCTGTAGTGACAGTGAAAGTAACTAAGCTGAAGGTATGTCATGATTCTCTTCTGATTAAAATTTATTTAAAATTAATGTAGTTAGTATTTAGTTTTAGTTCAAACCTATTTATTTTAGCTTGTCTGCATCGAAATTCTTCCAGGGAAGAACCAGTACATGGTGTCTGTGGAGAAATCTCAAGAACGTTACGCGAGTGGCGATCGAAACCAGGACCTCCCGGTGGCAAGGTTGACACCATATCCACTACACCACTGTGACTAGTTCTTTTTGGGGTTGTGTATTCATATATCGCAGATGTAGTGAGTTTGAGTTGTGTATTCCTATATTACAGATGTAGTGAGCGTTAGGTTGTGTATTCCTATATTGCAAATGTAGTAAGTTTTGAGTTGTGTATTCCTATAGCACAGATGTAGATGGTATTTGGTTGTGTATTCTCAAATCACAGATATACTCATGATGATGTAGTGAGTTTTGGATTGTGTATTCCTATATTGCAGATGTATTGAGTTATGAGTTGTTTATTTCTATAGGTAGTGAGTTTTGTGTTGTGTATTCCTATATCACAACTGTAGTGAGTTTTGGTTGTGTATTCCTATATCACAGATTTAGTGAGTTCAGAGTTGTGTATTCCTGTATCACAGATGTAGTGAGTTTTGGGCTATATATTCCTGTATCGCATATGTAGTTAGTTCTGAGACCTGTATGCCTATATCACAGATGTAGTGAGTTCTGAGTTGTGCATTCCCATATCACAGATGAGCTGTGTTTTTGGTTGTGTTTTCTCATATCACAGATGTACTCATGATGATGTAGTGAGTTTTGGGTGGTGTATTTCAATATCACAGCTGTAGTGAGTTTTGGGTTGTGTATTTCTATATCACAGATGTAGTGAGTTTTGGGTTGTGTATTTCTATATCACAGCTGTAGTGAGTTTTGGGTTGTGTATTTCTGTATCACAGATGTAGTGAGTTTTGGGTTGTGTATTTCTATATCACAGATGTAGTGAGTTTTGGGTTGTGTATTTCTATATCACAGATGTAGTGAGTTTTGGGTTGTGTATTTCTATATCACAGATGTAGTGAGTTTTGGGTTGTGTATTTCTATATCACAGATGTAGTGAGTGAACTTTATATTTTCGATAACTTTGTGAAATTAAATTTGATCGGTCAGTGAAATCAACAAATATTAACCATCAACACTTATTTAAAAAGATTTATTTTGGTAGTCTCTTTTGTCACGAAGTGCTTGGTAAGCTATTGATATAGGGGACTTCTCCTGTGTCGTCTGTATGCGTCAACAATAAGTTTGTTCTCACGCTAGAGACTTCACAATTTATCAAATCTTAACCTAAGTTGCACAGTTTTTGTATGACTATACAATCTCGGTTGAGATTTTTATTTGCCACATCACACCAGTATCACAATAGTTATTGCCCCTTTTTCATGCCAAAATAAATATACAAATATGCCTTTTTTCTATCGTATCTTTACCACACTGTCACAGTTTGTGTATGAGCATCAGATCTCAGCAGAAGCCAAAAGTGGGCAATATTGTGGTCAACACTCTGGAATTGTTGCCATTTGTTTGTGAAGAAATAAAAAACAAAAACAAAATGGACATTATTCAGGATAGAAACTATGAATTATTCAGGATAGAAACTATTTTCATCCAATCTTCACTGATCATGTATAGCTTGTCTATGACCATAATATTACAGGTGAAGTCAAATATAAGCAAGAGTTATTGCCATTTGTGAACAAATGTGCTAAAATGGACATTGTTCAGGATTGAGACTTCATTTTTCATCCAAAAAATCTTCACCACTCTTGCACAGTTTGTCTATGACCATATGATTTTAAGTAAAGTCGAGTTTAAACAAGATCGGCCAGAAACACCAGAGTAATTGCCCTTTGTTTGTGAAAAATATGTGAAAATGGACATTATTGAGGATAGAGACTTTATTTTCCATCCAGTCTTCACTAAACTTGCACATGTTGTTTACAACCCTAAGATTATCATAAAAATCATAGTTAATCAAGATTGGGCCAGACTCACCAGAGTAGATGTCCTTTGTGAAATAAAACAGCACAAAAATGGACATTATTCAGGATAGGGACCTCATTTTTAAGCTATTCTTTACCAATATTCAACAGTTGGTACGTGACCATACAATGTCAAGTCAAATTTAAGCAAAATTGGGCCCAAAGCACCAGACTGTACATGCACTGTTTGTGCATTTTCCATAATTGTCATTGACTTAATTAAAAAGAGTCAGAAAATAAATATTGCAAAATAGACATGAGAATCATAGGCAAAAACAGTGTTCACTATTCCACTACCCAATTCATACTAGTTTAAAACCCATAGCACTAGCCCATGTTTAAAATAAAACAGATCCTAACCTCCTTTACTAATACATAACTATTCTTCAGATACCCTACTCAGGTTAGCACTTTGGGCCACCATTGCCCTCATGGTTTTTATATAATATCATTTATTTGCAATCTGACCTTTTATTTCTGTTTTGCAGATAATAACAGTGACATAATTCCACCAAGTACCATGGAAAGTGACACTGAGAGGGTTTTTCCTTGTCTAACAACTGAGAAACCAATATCTGTCTTAACAGCAAAAATTAGCAAGACAGGTAACTACAATAACAAATCGCGTTCCTGTGTCTTCTGCAAAACAATTATGCCAAACAGTGCAAGACATATGACTCTTGTACACTCCAATGAAACGGAAGTGGCTAAAATTCTCGTTTGACCAAAAAAAAGCAAAGAACGGCGAAGACAATGGCAGTCTTTGACTAACCAAGGCGACTTTAAACATAATAACGGTGTGATTGAAAAGGGCAAGGGAACACTAATCCCAGAGTACAGGAATGCAGGAAAACTCTCTGATGTACATATTAAAGACTATGTGCCTTGTCAGCACTGCAAGGCATTTTACAAGAAGAATGATTTGTAGAAACACAAAAAATCATGTGTCTCACGGCCAGCAGATTCTTTATCTAGAAATGAAGTGAAGTCTGGTCGTTTACTTCTACCGCCATCAAGTTCCAATACTGGTTTAGAAACAAACATCTTGAAAGCCATGAAGGATGATGAAATCAAGAATACCTGCATAACTGATAAAAGAATTTTGGAATTTGGTAGTCGGTTGTTTGACAAGCATGGCCATGAAAGACATAAGCATTTGTATATTTTTCAGAAATTACGAGAACTGGGACGCTCAGTTCTTACAAGCAAAAATATGTCCAATATAAGATCACTTGATGAACTTCTACTTACTTCTAATTGGGATACGCTGATCAATTGTGTACAATATGTGTGTGGTTTAAGTAAAGATAAACACATGTATTCCACACCATCACTGGCTCTAAAACTAGGGCATAGCCTGACAAAAGTGTGCTAATTATTTGAAGTCTGAAGGCCTTAAACAAAACAACCAGGAGAAATTAAACTGGGCAGTACAATTTCTGAGTCTCTATAAAAGTGAGTGGTCGAACTCTATTTCATCATGTGCTTTAAGCACACTAATATAAACAGAAGTTTAATAAGCCATTGCTTCTTCCATTAGTCAAAGATGTTGTCAAGCTGAACAATTGTTTAAAAGAAAAAGTAAATAGGCTTTGTGTAGAAATCAATGACAAGCCAGAAATGTATTCTGAACTAGCGCAGGTTTGTCTTGCCCAAGTCATTCTGTTCAATAGGCAAAGAAGTGGTGAGGCTGAAAGAATGACACTTCTTGCATATCAGGAGTCGTGTAGTGGAAAACCTGATGAAGTTGTCCTTGAAACCTTGTCTGATTTTAAAAAAACTCTATGTTCCACTCATACCAGAGTAGAAATAAGGGGGAAATGTGGCAGAAAGGTTCCTGTGCTCTTTACAGAAGAAATGAAAAAAGCAATAGATATTCTTGTTAGTAACAGGGAAAAAGTCGGTGTAACACAAAACTACTTGTTTGCAGGCCAGGTGAGAGTAGTAAACCATATAGTGACAGATTGCATTAGAAAATTTGCTAAGGACTCAGATCTGGAGAATCCAGGAGCAATCACATCAACCAAGTTGAGGAAGCAACTTGCCACATTGGCTCAAATTCTATACTTGTCAGAAACATCGCAGGATATTCTCGCCACATTCCAGGGACATAACATTAATGTGCATCGCGAGTACTACTGGTTACCTGAAAGTGCTTTGCAGGTGGCAAAAGTTGCCAAGGTTTTTCACAGCATTAACAATGGAACTATTTCTCAGTATCGAGGAAAGGACTTTGATGAGATAGAATTTGCTGAAAAAGGTACATCTGTTTAATAAACTGATTATATTAATGCCCCCAAAGGAGGGCATATTAAAATTGAACCGTCAATCCATGCGTCCGTCCATTAGTCGTGCGAAGTCAAATATCTTTAATATTATCCAAGGTATTCGCCTGAAACTTAAAATACATCTTTACTATCAACGTCTCTACCAGGGAAAGCAACTCCCATAATTCTGTTTCTTATTTTGTCAAATATATGGCCATTTTTCAACATAGAAATTTTGGTTAAAGTTTTTCACAAGGTCAAATATCTTGAATACTATCAAAGGTATTTATTTGAAACTTGAAAGGTCTTTACTATCTAAGTACCCACCAGGGAAAGCAATCCCCATAATTCTGTTTTGTATTTTGGCTGTTTTATTCCCCTTTTTAACTTAAGCGTATTCGGGGGCATATGTCACCTGATAGTGAAATCACTAGTGAAAACACCAGGCCATGTTTGTTAATTATTGCAAAAGACAAAATATCAAAACTAAATACATTTTTCGTGCATGTTTATTGTTTATTGTTCAAGAAGAGCTAATATATTAATATATTCACTGCTATTCAGAAAATAGTTTGACTCATCGTTTAGTAAGACACAACTGAGCAAGAGTATAGTCTTTAGTATAATGCTTTCTACTATGCAAAATTTTTCTATCCATTTTATTTCATTGAAAATATTTTCATTTGTATTTGTGTCATGTAATAATTACAAACTGTTTATTGTAATAAATTGTTTGCATTTTTTATTTTTAAAGAAGTAATAAACTCTCAAATTTCTGTGTCCATTTTTAAATAATTACATGCACAATTTATAAAGGGAGTAAATGGCACTGCCTACACAAAAATAATTATTATTCCCAATAATGATGTGGGTGTTTTTGGCCTTAACTTCACTTTAAATGGAAAAAAGCTTTTAAAAAATATTTTAAATGAAGTGTATCATATTACTTTTACAACAACATACAAGCCCCTTTAACATAATGGTTAGCATATCAGTTATTTGATTCAAAGGTCTGTGTCTCTGCCAACTCATGCTTTTGATAAAACAAAATGAAAATCTGACAAAAAATTATTTTATATATTTTAAATAAACTGACGCTGGAGAAATAAATTGTTTCTTACCGTCATATTGTAAACATGCACTTTCCTATTATAATAGCTTGGTTTGGAATATCAGTATAAATTATACTGCAACATTAATGAGAATAATAAATGAATTATAAGTAGAACATTGACTCAGTATATAAATCAAAACATTGTACAAATTATAAAATAATGCGTGACTTTAAAAGAATCTCATACAGGACTACACTGTACATATTGACATTTGGTAATTTTATTAACAAATAAAGATCATCTTAATGAAATATGATTAGGTAAAATGTATGTAAACTAAAATAAGTATGTATGCAGGTATCAAGTTCTGTACCTAGATGTGTATTGATTTACCAAACATGTTTTTAGGTTTGGCAATTTTAAGTACTTGATGAACAGCTTTTCACCACAATAATTGGTATGATAATTCGATAGGTAAAGCTATTACCATTTGATGACCATAGTAAATGTTCCCACATGTATTTTGTATTGCATTAAATCAGTAGTACATGGTCTACTTTTGGTTTTCATTATGTCTATATAGCATATTCTTGTTCTTGATGATATTGCGTCCCAAGTTGGTGGTTGGTGGTGTATGACATATCAGTAGTTTATGTTCTTGATTTGTATGACTTGCCAGTTGTTTATGTTCTTGATTTGTATGACTTGCCAGTAGTTCATGTTCTTGATTTGTATGACTTGCCAGTTGTTCATGATTTGCATGACTTGCCAGTTGTTCATGATTTTTATGACTTGCCTGTAGTTCATGTTCTTGATTTGTATGACCTGCTCGTAGTTCATGATTTGTATGACTTGCCAGTAGTTCTTGTATGGTATGACTTGCCAGTTGTTCATGTTCTTGATGTGTATGACATGCCAGTTGTTTATATTCTTGATATGTATGATATGCCAGTTGTTCATGTTCTTCATTTGCATGACATACCAGTATTTCATGTTCTTGATGTATATGACATAATAAAAGTTCATATTCTTGATATGTATGACATGCCAGCAGTGCATGTTCTTGATTTGTATGACATGCCAGTAGTTCATGGTCTTGATTTGTATGACAAGTCAGTTGTACATGTTCTTGATGTGTATGTATGACATGCCAGTTGTTCATGTTCTTGATATGTATGATATGCCAGTTGTTCATATTCTTCATTTGCATGACATACCAGTATTTCATGTTCTTGATGTGTATAACATGCCAGTTGTTCATGTTCTTGATATGTATGAAATGCCAGTAGCTCATGCTCTTGTTTAAGTTTATAGATTGATACATCTATTATTTTAACCTGTTATGTGTTGGTAGACCTTCACACACTAACAGGATGGACATTGAGCGGTGTTACATTTAACAGGACACAAACATGTACATTTTAGGTGTCAAAAACTGACATTATCATTGACATTGTCTGATTTTTAAGTATTTGTATGCATAAACTTTAAGGTAAGCGCATTGTTTGTGTTATAAGTGTCTCGTGTAGTGATTCTTCACAAAACACTCTGTTTAAACGTATGGTTATATATTTAATTGTATGATATATTGAAAGTTTAATCAAATTCTTAAAATCAAAAGAAATATTTTTAAGTAAGTAATATGTTAGAATCAACTGACGAATTTCAAATTCAGATGTTGAAATTTGGTTTCACAAAGTCCCAACACACGATGTGTGGTTTCATAGTTTTTGATTTGGCTGACATTTTATTGCTGTAAGAGAAATAAACATGGCTCTTATAACACTAAAAATATGGGTCTTAAAAACTAGCCAATTGTCTATTTTTCACTATTGTATGTGTTTATTGTAACCTTTTATTAATATTAACAAATTGCTCTACATTCCATTGGCAATGTTACACATTTTGAACTCATTTTGTGTATGCTTGTCCATATCGTATTTAAAACAATTGTAGAAACCAGTTTATATCTCAAAATATTGTGAACATCGATTGGGAACATACATAATATTGTATAAATAATGCATATATTCTGCTCCCACAACGAACATATATAGTTACAATAGAGGGCAGTCGTTCATTTGAAAACTGTAGACTTAATTCTGCACACATATACCAAATAAATTGTTAACAAAATCGCAAGTATCTTGTTTTGGTGTTTATGAATTACATTACATTGTGCCATCGTTATTGCAGACATTAATTTGGTTACATAAAGCTGGCTTAGCTCAGTTGGTAGAGCACTGGACTACACATCCGAGGATCACGAGTTCGATACCCAGGCCCGGCACCATAACGTGTGTGGGGATTTGTCATGACATTATTTCTACTGTCATTCTCCCCCTACCTCTGATTCCAGTAGGGCAGTTGTCAGTTGCTTGCATGAGTATGTGCACTTAGTACTGGTAAACCAGCTTACCCAGGAAATGTGTGAGTAGGTTAACTGATCGCCGTTATATGACTGAAATACTGTTGAACACTGCGAAAATCCAAATAAATTAAATTGCAAGATGTATGTCTGTCCGTTCCATCGTCGACATTTCTATGCCCCTTAAAGCTGGGAGGCATTAAGCGTTGCGCTTGTCCGTCCGTACGTCTTGAAATTATCCGTCCGACTTTGTCCGGACTGTTACTTCATTTAACCGGCAATTCAAAAGTAACTTGCCACAAATGATCACCGTGTGGAGACGGTGTTTTCGCGTACAACTCACGTGTCCCTAGCTCAAAGGTCAAGGTCACACATAATATGCAAAATATGGGTATAAAACAACTTGCCCGGACTGCAACTTCATTTATCAGGCAATTTTAAAATAACCTACCACAAATGATCACTGTGTTGAGACGGCGTGTAGCAGGCCAAACTTGTGTACCTACCTCAAATGTCTCGGCCATATTAGAGGTCTAATATAGGCATAAAACGGCGTGTCTAGACTGTTAACTTCATCATATATCAGACAATTTTAAATAACTTTCCACAAATGATTACAGTGTGTTTATGTTGATGACATTTATGTGTCCAAACATGTGGCGTGGGGACATCCGTGTCCATGACACATCTAAATGAATATTGAGCCAATATGTTTTATTAGGTCCTGGAGTACTAGACACTTCAGTCCGGATGCCGTCAAGTCTAAGTTTTGGCATCGGGCTGGATCCCTTCTCTTAGATAAACAATGTATGTAACATAAAATCAAGCGCCGATAAATTAAAATACTAGTTTCCGGTTACATAGGGTTTTCTTCAATGAGTAGCTCTATATATGCTTAAAATATCAGCAAATTGACCATCTTTTGTTAAATCGACTATTACCCGTCCGGTTTTTAAAATCGATCGGCTGCCTAACGGATATCACGTGAGTGTCGTATGGGCATGGTCGCTCGTTTAGTTAAATGTGTCTTGGGCATGATCCGTTTCAGCGTCAGTTAGTTAAACACTCCCACGTTAATTTCGCACATTGGTCAGGCGCCAATTCAATTTTGCATATATTAATATGTGAAATGCCGAGCGGTGTGCGACATCCCCGCGCCTAGCCGGAAATCCGATGCCAGGTCGATCGTTGGACTACAAATGGAAAATATCAAACCACCGAGCTATGTAGTTATTGGACAAACCAACCTCGTGCCATGTGAATTTTTAGCATTACATCGGCTAAAATAACGTTAAATGTGTATCAAATGAAAATGGGAACGCTGCTCAAAGAACGAATTTTTTATGGTGACGATAGAAAATTGCTTATTAACAGATCATTGAAAATTATATACAGAATAACTCCCTCGCAACATTTTTTACTTTAAGGGATACGTTTCAAATGATAACCCGGCATATTTCTCTACATATTTTGTGCAAAACAGCATTAAATGTTGACCAATCACATTTGTTCATGATCTCTTTATAAATGACTCCAATATTCGCCTCTAATATTGTTATTGTTTAAATAAAAGTTGTACATAAAGAATTTCACTTCAATAAGATTTTATATTCTGAGGCACACAGTCCCATGCTTCTCCGTGTTTCAAAAACAGGCGTTGTCGATCCATCCGTTCAGCCGGTTTTCCACGACTACGTCTGCGCATTTTTTTTGGTGTCCTGTACCTTCGTTGGCAGCATTTGACAGGTGTGTATATTTGGTCAAAGAGTTCCAAGAGATATAGGAGGTAACTTCACACATAAAAGTCAATAAATTCAATGTATGCGTTTAATAATATATAATTATAATAAATACATATTATTGAGGTTCAGATCTAACAAGCTTCGTTCTTGAGTTAGCACAAGCACTTTGGCGTTTGTTTCCTATCCACTTTTTGTGTCGCCTGACTAGGCAAAATATAGGCGTTACTTATGTCGGCGGCGGTGTCGGAGGCGTCGGTGTCGGCGTCCCATTTTGCTTGTCCGGAACATAATTATTAGACTATTAAAGCTATCAGCATGAAACATCATAGGTAGATAGATCTTATTGAGTGTTGTGCATTGCACAAAAACCGTTACTCTGCATCTCATACTTTTAGAGTTATTGCCCTTTGTTTATGTTCATGTTTAATTTTTTACCGGAGCATAAATCTTTGACTATGAAAGCTATCAACTTGAAACTTCACAGGTAGATAGATCTCATTGAGGGAAAGTGCAGTGAACAAGAACTGTTACTCTGAACCTAATACTGTTGGAGTTATTGCCCTTTGTTTAATGTCACTTATTTTTTTGTCCGGAGCATAACTCTAACAATATGAAAGCTATCAACTTGAAACTTCATAGAGATAGGTAGATAGATCTCATTTAGGGAAAGTGCAATGCACACGAACCGTTACTCTGCATCACATACTTTTGGAGCTATTTCTCTTTGTTTATTGTAATTCTTATTTTTTTCTGAAGCATAACTCTAAGACTTCTTAGTGTGCAAGGTGTGCTTTGCGACATAATCGCTAATATTTCACGTAAGCTATCCGGCGCCAGGCGACACATCCGACTCGCGGAGTTCTCGTGTTACTATATCGTATGTCATAGTGTTGTTATAACTTACGACAACTATGGTGGAGCACTGTTGAAATAAATTTATTGTAAACTTATACATTTCGTCTATATTTCCTGAATCTAATCTACATTAGCAAATCATATATTTCACCATCAATACAAGGAAACTCACTAAATGCAGTTTTTCGCTATTGTGTAAACTGGACACAACACGGTCTTTGAAAAAGCAAAACAAATTTGAACATGTAATTTTTGAATGATATACAGTACACTCCAAGAGTTTGTAACCACTCCACCCCCCTACCACTGCCGACGTTCGAACGCGTTGACACTTTCTTCGTTGCGCTTAATTTTCATGTCAGCAATTTAAGTGTTGCTGAACCGGGAAAACGACAAACGCGTCCAGGTCGGCGATGATGAAACGCGGTGAAACTCTTTATAAAACACGGTGAAACTTCGAGGACATTATAAATATCTACATGTAGTATGTGTGCACGAATCCTGAAGCGTTTAAACCGCCGCGGATGAACTCATTTTAATAAAGTAAGTTATATTTCTTGCTATAAAATGTGTTCAATATTATAAATGACTCGAACAATGACATTGCTTAACGATTTATAATCTTTAAACTGGTCAGTTAAAATATTATGTTGCATCGTAGCATTAGATTTAAAAATAAAGATACATGTATCGTCATTTGGTAGAACCTATTTAGCTTTTATCTCTCAGTCATTCCAGTTTGAATTGTATAATTGTGCTGTGATTTCAATATATTTATTGCGTCAAATGTGTTACTGATGAGAATAGAGGTCCATGGTTAAACGTACGCCACTAATTAAAACGTTAGCATGTGTAAAATATAGGTCTACACAAACATTTACAGCAGCTTAATACGCTGTACGATTACAATAATTATAAAACCTGTCAAAACAGATGTATACCATGTAAGAGACAACAGCAGTTTGTTGGCAGTTACTTAGTAAATCCGCCCCTTCGTAAACTCAATATCCCGTTCTCTAACTCAATATCCAGTATCCACGCCTGGATTATCTTCGAAATGCTCCGTAAATCGACCGCTGCTGCGTAATTTAAAGTCGGTTTACTGCAAATTCTATTTAGTTGTTTAATCTTTATCAAAAAATGATTATAACCAATGGAATAATAAAACGAGTATTAATCACGCACAATTGAACACACAAATGAGTCGGCGATACGACGAATAAGTATTACCAAAGAATAAACTTTTCTACTCGGCACTCATCGAAACTCAATACATTCATTTAGAACGCCGCATAACTTATTTTATTTTTATGCTTCGAAGTGAAATATAGAACAATATCAGTGAGATATATCCTTATAACTCAATGTTGTTTTTGGTTCCCGATTTAATACAGCAAAAGAAACGGATCGTCAACGATACCGGACTTAAAACTGGGAGAAATGACGTACATGTAATTATTTTACTATATCATGTGTCTAAGTGTTATATCTTTTGGCCAATATGGTGTCATATAGTTGAAATAAATTCAGTGTAAACTTATATATTTCATCTATATTTGCTGAAAATGCATTCACTAATCTTCTATTTCACCAGAAATATAGAACGCTTACTACATGAGTGTATAGAAATTAAAGTACAGAAAACTCACTACATGAGTGTATAGAATTGAAAATACAGAAAACTCACTACATGAGTGTATAGAATTTAAAATACAGAAAACTCACTACATGAGTGTATAGAATTAAAAATACACAAAACTCACTACATGAGTGTATAGAATTGAAAATACAGAAAACTCACTACATGAGTGTATAGAATTAAAAATATAGAAAACTCACTACATGTGTGTATAGAATTAAAAATACACAAAACTCACTACATGAGTGTATAGAATTTAAAATACAGAAAACTCACTACATGAGTGTATAGAATTAAAAATATAGAAAACTCACTTCATGTGTGTTTAAAGTTAAAAAAAAGAAAACTAACTACATGTGTGTTTAGAATTTGAAATACAGAAAACTCACTACATATGTGTATAGAATAATAAATATAGAAAATTCACTACATGTGTGTTAAAAGATTTAAAAAAAAGAAAACTCACAACATGCGTGTTTACAATTTGAAATGCAGAAAACTCACAACACTCTGAGTGTATAGAATTTGAAATACAGAAAACTCACTACATGAGTTTTAGAATTTGAAATACAGAAAACTCACTACCTGAGTGTTTAGAATTTGAAATACAGATAATATAATACCGAAGTACCTTTCTTGTCATATAAATTAGTGAAATGAACATCTTTATGTCCATGTTTAATCATATCAAAGTTAAAAAGTTGATGTTTACTGATATTGTCTTTATTCTGAACTGGTTATTGGCCTGTGGATAATTCCTGACCAATGTAAGAAACTGTGATGGATAAGTACATACGTAAAAAGGATAATTACCTTACAAAATAAAAACAATAAAATTCCGATGCACGAACAAATCTCATTTGGTGTTATTTCGGTGCTTTATTCTGTATTCAAGTGCCTTTACAGGTGTATTTGCAGTCCCAAGGCTACTCTGTTTCTTTCGGATAAAAACTTGCCACTTTATGTAATAGCGGAAGGAATAGTTCCTTAAAGCTATGTAATGTTGACATGTAGCCGGTATTTTAAAACATTGTCACTATGTTTCGAAGGGCAGTGCTCACTCATGTCCTCGTAACTGCCATAAGATGCAATATACACACTCATTAAAATTTGGACGTTCAGAAATATTCAACGAGTGTCACTTTGAATGTGCTTCATGCTTTTATATTTTAAAGGGGTATTCGCATTTCCCGTTCCTCTTTCATTATTTTATTGTAACAACGTCGTCTTTTTTATGTATTTTCAAATCGTTTGGCACTATATCAGGACATACTTTATTTCCCACTATTTTCGTCCAGCACAAACTCGCGATATTTTTACACAGGTCTTCATGGAAAAGTGTAAATGGGTAACAATCTCTGTCGTTTAAGTGCGTGCCTCCTCATATCGATGACATTTAAAGTGTTCCATAGTATCTATCATGAAAAGATATAAACACACGATGTCACAGGTGAACTCGCGAATTATGCAATAAAATTTGAATGAAAATAGAAACATATATAAAGGCCCATTGTAGTCGTTTATCGTACATGTATATCAATTCATTTATATAGAAAATTAGTTGGTTAGGTGTTTATCATTCACGTTTTATGCGTTGGTTTGGTTTTTATCCGTTCCTATTATATATTGCATTCGGTTATTATAAACTAAAAGCTAGGTTTTTATCCATTTTCTCACAGTCTGCACATTTGAATGAGTATTGTGTCCATATTCAGCGGTATAACACACAAGTGTAAACGTGATTTTAAAGCAGTGTATTTTTGCTTCCAAACAGCAAAATAGTAACGCCTCTAAGTATTTTTAAAGATTTTTTTTAAATATTTTAATTAAATGTTTGGCCTTGTTCCTCAGCATTCCATCTTACAACACAAAGTTTGCGAGATGAAACATGAGGTACATTGAAATAAATACTCACTTGATCAATTACGACAGATATTATGACTAAAACAAACCTGTACATAATGAAACTATGCATAAAACAAACTAGTACCGTCTTTCTATCCGCCATATTGGCACTGCGTTGGGGTCGCCGCACTGCGTTAGGATTATCCGGTTACAGGTCGTGTCCATGCTGGACAAAGTTATGCTCCGGACAAAGATCTCCCGCCGCCCGCCCACCCACCAGCCCGCCCGCTTGGGTCTTCCCATTATACGACGCGGTTTTTTTAACGGGCGTATAATAATAGCAAATAAAAACTGATATATTCAATAGTTATGTCTGTTTAAGTTAAATACTAATACGAAATTAATTTCAACATTAATTTCCGAGACGACAAATTAAAATACAGTAATAATTTATCTAGATAAAATGATGTAAGTTTTATGTTTAAATTTAAACACAAGTATCCTAGTTTTATTTACGAATGTTCTGAAATTAATATCCATATACATATCCAGTGTTATAAATGAATTGTCAACCAAACTTTATGAACATTTACGTTATAAAACATTAAATCAAATTGGTTTGTAATCAGAGACGTAGCTGAAGTAAGACCGAATTTGATTATTTTTGTGAACGCATACAATTTGTATCTACATAGTTTTAACAACACTCAAGCTTTACTAATAATAACAATAATACTACTAATGACACATACGATAAGTGTATACCGGTAATCTCCGTTTGATCTAGAGTTTTAAAGTAGATTTCTATATTGTCGTGATTTAAGAATTTTCAATATCGACATTATGATAGTTGCGCCTAGTTACGCCCCTGATAACTTATTGAACCTATTTTTTCTCATTATTGTACTACATGTTGGTTTTCCCGACTTGCCTAAATTCATATTATACCTCGAATAAGGAACTGAAATTTAAGTGAACAAGTATATACAGTATTGTTTGTTCCATTAAAAAAAAAAAATGTAGTAGAAATCTGGCAGAACACAACCATTTCGCATAATAAAGCATAAATAACTAATACAACCACTACAAATGAACAATCCGAATGTGTACGTCCGAAATTATGGCCTCTGATTAACCTGAAACTTGACTGAACATGTGCATTTGACACAGCTTCTTTTATTAAAATACAGCAGAAAAGAAACTTATAAACTGACAGTCTCTTATTCCTGATTCTGTTATTACATGTATTTGTATCGTCCAGATTATATGCGTTGTGGATTAAATATCTGAATACATTGTACTAAAGCTAGCAGTTATATATGTACTTTTAACCAATGTCCCAGTTCCTTATTCAGAGGCCTTAATTTCGAACAAACACATTCGGATGATAGATTTCTAGCTGAAAATACCTTTAATACTAGTAACTTCTCTATCACTCGTTGTTGTTGTTTTTTGTCCCGCTGCTACTACGATTTTCATATGAAGATGCAATAGTGAACGCATTAGTTCACCAAAAGTTTTAGTTCCTTAATCGTGATTTAATAAGAAATGACGAGCCTGTAAGCACAATTTTACAATTATTACGATAATTAAGAAAATGTATTTGAAAAAGTACATTGTTTTGTATGTAGGTGCATGTATTTGCAGATAAAATAGACAACATATTTTATGAAATCGTATTCCTAATTAGCCTTGCAAAGCTTATTGTGTATTTATTTATTTTAACCGATCTTATAAACATAGTTATGATGCTTATGCGTAAAAAATAAGTTTGTTTACATGCCCCCAAAATTAGGGTAGGTAGGTCGGAATTTATTATTTATTTATTTATTTGTTTGTTTGGTAAATGGTCAACTTGAAGATTATAAAACTGAATAAATTTTCTAAACATATCAGTAAATCCTTAAATATTGTTTATAAGCGGATACTTTCAAAACAAAACACTTATTTATCCAAAAACACATTTAACTATTGAAAAAGGTAAATAAAACAAACATCAATCTGACAAACTCAATAACATGTTCTACAGTCGGGGCATTTTTAGGGTAGGTCGGGTAACCTGAAGCAAACATATTTTTGTATGCCTTAGGTATGTCAAATTATTTTTTTTCTGTAACTTTCTTACTACATTTATAGCCCGTATTCCATGACATGTGAACGTGAACGTGATCATGAACGCGTATGTCTGTGTGATTCGCGATAGGTGATTCCATGTGTCCGCGTATCGGCTTTACGTGATTCTTTTCTCCTGTCGGTTTTGTAGTGAAGAGATGGATAGCAATGAAGAGATACTTCTTTGTGATTGGTGCTGTATTAAATCAGAAGACAAAGGTGTGTGCACTGATATCGTCAAGAAGGCTGATAACACTTGGAGTAATTAATCGTAATAAAATAACGATTATCATTCCATAGTTGTACCGTCGTGAACAGTTGTACTAAAATATTTATGAAAAAGACCTGACCGGGACATTTTCCCCACTGTCCTAATTCGAAATTCACACCGCCGCAAAATTGTATACTGAAAGGTTACCTTCCCGTACGTGTACAATAGTCGGGTAAGTTAGAAAATTCCAGTTCGTTATTCAGACGCGAATAAGGAACTGAAACATTAGTCAAAGAAAATTGCATTTATACAAAAATATTTCTGGATACCCTGAATTGTATCGTATGTAGTTGATTTTATTTGCAGAAAAAAACTATACAATTATTATATGGAAAACATATTCCGTATTCGACTTCAATTCTTACTGTAATTTCTATTAAAACATAGTATAATATTCGTTAATTATTGCAAACGAGTCTTTTCTGTCTTATTTCTACTATGGTTGTAAAAAAAAAGCAATGGCGAATGTACTACGATTACTAACTAACCAGTTCCTTATTCGGCGGCCATTATTCATCCGCGAATAAGGAACTAAAAAATCATGAATAATACTTAGTAGATATGTATTAGAATGAATACATTTGACATACATGACTACATTTAAAATAATTATCATTGGTTACCTTTCGGGACGTGTACCGTAATCGTTTAAGTTGGAAAATTCCAGTTCCTTATTCAGATCGAATACGGAATAAGGAACTGAAACATTAGTAAAAAATAATTAGTAAAAAATAATTGCATTTGTAATGAAATATTTCTGGATACAGTTTTGCATGTAGTTGATTTTACTTGCAAACAAACTATATCTTCTGAAAATATATTCCGTATTCGACTTCCATTCTAACGGAAATGTGTATTAAAACATAATATAATATTCGTTATTTATGGCAAACGAGTATTTTCTGTCTTATTTCTACTTTGGTTTATATAATAGAAGCAATGCCGAATGTACTTCGTTCACTAACAAACCAGTTCCTTATTCGGAGGCCAAAATTTCAGACAAGCAAATTCGGATGGTCGATTTGTTTCGGTAAAACTGGTTATTTATGCAAAATAGTTACTTTCTTTCTCATTTCTACTCCGTTTTTAACAGAAGAAATCATCAGTTAATGACTGTGTTGTTTTTAATTCCAGTTCCTTATTCAGTTTGAATAAGGAATAAGGAACTGGTTCCTTGTTCCTTATTAAACCGCAAACAAGGAATGGAAACATTCATTAATAATACTCAGTTGAAATGTGTTAGCATTAATAAATTTGACATACATATCAAATACAGGAACACAAGCCCTGAGCGAGACGCGAACGTTCGACCTCCCGCTCCGTAGGCAAACGACCTAACCACTAGGTTAAAGAGACAGTATACCCTCGTATTTGAAGATAAATGATTTTTTCGGAAAACATACTCCGTGTTCGACTTGAATGCTTTTCGTTAATTTATGACAATGTTACAAATCATAAATATAATTATGTTGAAAAATTAGATTTTTTACTCTAATTATCTTCATTTCTACAACTAATCTACTGCCGTTGCAAATTACAGTAGCAAAATTGAAAGCACTGCTTGAATTCAGTTTCAGTTCCTTATTTACTTTGAAACGAACCAGTTCATATATTTCAACTAATTTTAAAGTATTTATGTTATATACCGATTGATTTTTATTATCACGGTTTCTGGTAATCAGACGGAACGATATAGTACAGGTACTTGGTGCACTACAGTTTAAATTCCTGTTTCGGTGTTGAATAAGGAATAAGGAACCAATTCCTTATTAATAACAAACGAGCTTGATTTTCGTTTGATTAACATTTGTCTATGGACTCATAAAGACGTTATAGGAAAATGTATGACTTGAAGCTTTATTGGTTCATACCTTGTTTTTCACTTTGCAATTTCTTTCTGAAACACAATCAAACTGTAGAGCATCACCACCGAAAGGTTGCAAACACGAAATAAAGGCAAATGTGATCCGCAGCTTAACTAGAAGTTAGATGTAGCGAGTATCATGTGTGTATTTTCAGATGTAGCGAGTACCCTGTGTGTATTTTCAGATGTAGCGAGTACGCTGTGTGTATTTTCATGTAGTGATTTCAATGTGTGTGGTCAGATGCTAGTAGTGAATTTCATGCAGAAAGTCCATTTTTTACCAGTGGTATTTTTGAAATTTTCTTATTACAAGCGCAAACAATCAGTTTCGAAAAATACGAAAATGCATTTATTTTCGTTTTAAAGCTATTATAAGGGCGTGTAGTGAGTTGATGGTCTAATGTCTTGTGTAGTCACTTGACGGTATATGCACGTATGTGTGTGTGTGTGTGTGTGTGTAAACACCCACATTTCGCTACACGACCTAGTTCACACACGTTAAAGTCACTACATTTTTAAAAGTCACTACATACACTCATGTAGTGAATTTTTATTGTGTTGAAAACAAAATAATTTCTGATGTTTTACCATAAAAACGTAAAATTAAAGAAAAATTGATTTTCAGGTTTACATCGGACTTTTTGCACACTCGGTTTATGATAAATTTCGCAGCGTTACACACTTTACTACTGCTGCAACTCGCGCATGCGTGATCTATAGATCTACGTCATTTCAACATATCAAGATGGCGCGATCGAGAGAAAAAGTAAGTAGGCACCTATTTCCCGTTTTATAATGGGCCTTTAACATTTGTATACACAACTATTATTTGAACATGATAGCCAAGTTTATTATATACAGCACTAGCAAATGTTTTTGGATGGTGTGCGCTTCAAAGTTGGAGTCTGAAACAACACTGGTCTGTCGAACTCGGCAAGTTGTCAAAGTCAGTTGACACAATGACTTTGGAGGCAAATGATTTGAGCTGGCATCAACAAATAAAAAGTATTAAATCTAAGGCATGGTCACGTTTCAATATTATGAAACGGCTTCGCTATCGCCTCGATCGAGGGTCACTTGAAGTTATATACTTCTCCTTCATTCGGCCAATCTTAGAATATGCTGACGTTGTATGGGACAATTGTACGATGTATAAAAAATGACTTAGACAAAATCGAAACTGAGGCTGCCCGAATTGTATCTGGTTGTACCAGGCTAGTATCCTCAAGGTTATTATATAATAAAGTCTGTTGGGAAACCCTCAGCACACGAAGGTCAAAACACAAACTCATTATGTTCTTTAAAATTGTCAAAGTTCTATGTTCCGAGTATCTATCTCAGTTGTAACCACAATCAGTAGGTGAGCGATCCTCAAGATCCGTACGAAAGTCCTCCCATCTAGCTGGCACTCGGACTAGGACTTCTTTACATCAAAATGCCTCTCTGCCCTCTACAATTCAGGCTTTGAACTCTCTTCCTGAGGAAGCCAGGCTTGTTGATAACTTATCTGAATTAAAAAAATTCCTTGTCCTTGATAAACCTCGTGTCAATTCTCTGTTCTATTACGGTAAACGCAGACAACACATATTGCACACACGCTTGAGAACGGACTGTAGCTCTCTAAATACGCATCTTTATGATAGAAACCTAGTTCCATCGCCACTTTGTCGATGTGGCCAAATAGTAAACAGCTTCCACTTTTTACTTGTTTGCCCACTGTACGAAACATTAAGACTTAAGCTAACAACAATTGTTGGAGAATATATAAATGTACCACTGCGCACACTTCTGTATGGGGATAATAATATTTCTCAAAGTGCTAATTATGCTGTTTTGGATGCAGTCCATAATTTCATTGACGCTTCAGGCAGATTTGCATTAGTATAACTATCGGTTCCATGCATGTATTCTATTTCATGATTTGACTTCCAGTTCAAATCCCTATTAATACTTAAACACTATGCTTAACACATATTTCCAAGCTTGTTTAACATTATCATTATTTGTTATTGTATATTATATATGAAAAGACTGTCACAATATATGTAACTGTACTACTGAGGAAAGGAACCCTACTAGCATTGCTATCGTTCCAATCCTACAAACTTATGTTGTGCATTTCTCTATGCAATCCTTATTCAAAATAAATATGTTTAAACCAAGGCACGATGACTGTTCGATATAAGCAATTCCAGAAAATATAGAATCTATGTTGTTTTTATCAAAATAATAAAGTTTAAGGTATAATAAAACTGCTGTAAAATGCATATACTATCATATTTGAAATTCTAAAGCATGGCTACATTTATACGATCGATAAACATTTCCCCACCCGCAGTGTAAATACTCTACTGGTTAGCGAGTATTTGTCGGACAGTAGTAAAATCCGGACGTTTTTTATATTCGCGTTTCGTAACCGCTTTGCTTATTTTAACAAAGTAATCAAATAAATGCTTATATATTCAAGTACGTTTCGTTTTTCTTCGAAAAAAGTGAGTTTAGTTTTTGGTAAACCCCCGAAATGTTTACGTTGATAGTCTGATACGCATGCAACTGTCGCCTGGGGAAGTAAATGACTTTCGCATGCGCGATAAAATCCCAATTTGGGGCCCAAACAGGGTTTGTGATAGTTTTGGCTGTCTGCTCATTATAGCAGACAAACTCTGGCAGAACATTATTTAACCCGTTACGACGTCAAGGACGTGCGAAGTAGCTACATAGAAACGTAACGTCTAGTTAACTCTTTAAAACGTCATGCTTCCCTATTTGTTTCAACGCCTTACTTATACTCTCTAGTAATTATTTAATCATTGGTAAACGGGTTTTATTGTGATATAAATTACGCATCTGATTGTTTATTTGTTTTCTTAGATCTATATATATTAAATAAAGTTATAAAGCATTTTTCCATATATTTCACTGTTTAAAAAAAACGTCCAGAAAATACTTCTGTCAACGTGAGAAAGACCTTGTTTTATGTACCCCTTTAAGGGCCTCTATTGTTGCGCATGCGCTCAAGTGAAACTTATTTTGTTTATATTCACAAACGGGTAATCAACCCAGGATGCTACACGCAAATTTTCATCGTTGAGTTTGTTTGTGAATTACAACTGTCCCAAAATAAATGCATATTTCGTCCGACAAATACTCTCTCACCAGTATTGTGGAAAATCTTTGCAGGCTTATATTAAGTAAATCGAAACTATGAATGGTTATTCAGAACCCGTTAATACCATTCCTGCTTTTGACCTCTTGATTAATTACAGTTATATTGCAATTTATATTTTAGTTTGTTATAAAACATTAATTACTCAAAAATACAACATCACAAAAACTCATTTTTCCCTTGGGCAATATGACTCAGGCACGAACTACTGACTGCGATTCAGACTATCCTAACAGTGCAATCGTGTTATCAGTGGGTTAAATAAGTTTTACTGTTTTCAAATATAATCATAATAAATTAGTAGTAAGTCCTTCATTTGTCATACGAGTTTTTATAATCTTTTTATCTCCTCTTAAATTCTTTTATACTTTTCGTCCTTACATGCGACTGTCTTCTCTAGTCGGTATTGACTTTTGACAGTATAAAGTTCAAGTTGAAATTAATGAATTATTTTCCTCAAATAGTAAATTAAATTCAGGGTTTTCCATGACGCACACATATTGTGTCATTGTTGCATTTTTCATTAAATGATCCTAAAATATCCCTTTGCCTCCATATGGAAGCAATTTCCAGTTTCTAAAGAAATGCATCATATTTCATAGCATTGAATTGACCCATATATTTGGGTTCTAATTCATACTTAGAAGTTTGGTTTGACATGATTTTGACTTCCGAAAATCTACATCTAAAATTTATGTTAGATAAAAGTGTTCACACCTACTGACTATAATTACACAAAGAGTAGCTCTATATTGATAGAGATGCAAAGCTGTCAAAATTAGCTTGATAGACACTGAATGTCCATGAATGTTTCGTATTGTTTTCTGTTTGCTTATTGTCGAACTTAAATGAAAATAAAATATGTAACGTTGTCCTTTAAACATTGTTTTCATGATAATGATTACTACCAGTTTTCTTAACTAAATATAACGTCATTTCTGTCAGAAAATGCATGTAGTGAAACTGAAAGTGAAAATATAAAAGCTCTCAATTAGGAGAAAATATCAATTAGAAAGTATTAATTACACCAGTCACTATATTTAGCAATGTGTATTACTATTAAATGTAGTTTGATGAAAACCCCCCAAAAGTTTTCACATGTCCCCCCACAATTACAAGCATGGGGGTCATTGTGACCCCCAATTTTTCGATTTCAAGGAAAACCATGAAATTATGCACAAACCATTGTTTGATGAAAATTGCTCTGAATCAACTACATGTTTACAAAAATTCCTATATCTTAGTCAAGTTTTGTCTGATTTTGGTCATTTTTTTTATCAAAATAAAGCTTACACTCTGGGATGAGGGGTTTAATGTTAAATATGGGGAAAATACATACTTTTAAAGAAGAGGAATGGGGCAAAATTTCGGCCCCAAATTCAGTCAAATGAGAGACCCAAATAAATCACACTCGTTCTCTAGCTATTTACTTGTATGTAACCGAAACATTCTCTTGAGTGTACCAACTGGGATACATTGACAGTATCTCTGTTGATTTACTTTTAGAATTGTCTGTGTTTATTGACTGGTAAGCCAGCTTACCCAGGAAAAGTGTGATATGGTTAACTGACCGCCGTGTTGCACTACTTTGTCTTTAACACTAAAAATCTGAAGATATTTTGTTTTTAATTTTTTAGTTAATTTTATGTAGAAAATAAATTAAAAATAAAAGACCCTCGTTATTTGCCTTGAATCACAATTCTGCCCTTGAAAAGTCCTTGAATTTGTGAGCAAAACTTGAGTATGAACCATGTACAGTACATAGTGTGCTGATTTCAGAATTTGTGCATTCCAATTGTCAGAAAAGAAGGGAAGCACACTGTCTGTATCTTTAATTTACCATTAGTATTCCAAACGTTGTTGTGTGTCTTATATTATGGTCAGTGTCGTCGGAATTTTGGGGAATTAGACAGTGCAATGTTAGAATATATTAGATGAAATATGCTGTATATAAAGTAATAATTAATATGAATCCTGTTCAATTTTAGGTCCAGAAATGATGATTTAGCAATGTATTCAAGAGGGAAAATGGATGTAAGTATGAAGTACAGTGTACTTTGATCCCCTGAATTTTTATAGTTATTTGGAATATGCCAACAAGTGTGTTTAAGTGTTTATATACACATTTCCTACAGTAATTTTGTGTGTGCCTCTTTATTCTCCTAGGGGAGTATAGACACTATGTTTCAGTTGATTCATTTTTGCACTAATTCAAATACCCACAACGATTTTTGTCCTTATTAAGACGGGTCCGGTTAACGGACCCGTTCCCAATGACCCACAGACTCGTTCCAAAAATGCCCCGGACCCTTCCCAATTTAAAAAAAAAGAAAAAACCCAATAAAAACTAATTAAAATGGTAAATATTTTGTTTATTTTTCTCTATATTTTCCAAATCGTTCTGAAATGACGCTATGTCATTATGACTGGTTACTACTTGTTATCGATCTTAATACGGAGTTGTATACACAGTTTAATGCGAACGCAAACCAGTCTGAAATTATTCACACTTGTTATAATTGAAAACAACAACATTATTGCATCGATTATCTTAACAATCAAATGTTTAAATCCCTAAAATGAGTC
The DNA here is from genome assembly GCA_027627225.1 of Congeria kusceri. Classification (NCBI taxonomy): domain Eukaryota; kingdom Metazoa; phylum Mollusca; class Bivalvia; order Myida; family Dreissenidae; genus Congeria; species Congeria kusceri. Next base: position 27,078,104 of record CM051026.1, on the reverse strand, counting down.
ACAATAGCAAATCTTATAGAAAGCAGTTTGTAAAGTCGGATTGAAAGGCAAGTAAATCACTAACGGAATGCGGCTTTTAGCCTGTCACAGTGTCAGAACCGTCTTTAACAGACGTACTCTTAAACGGTAACTGGCCAACTTGTACCCAGTTTAGCTTGTACTGAATTAACTAAATCATGACGAACCAAATCAGGATTTGCTAGATCATGGGGCCCTGTCATGCAGCAGCATCATTGAAGGTCAAAGTGAACATGGCTTTTTTCTATATATTTGAATGTTTTTTGTTTATATTGACATCTTCAGTTTGTTTTATTAGTTTTGATCCATTTAAATAGGTTTAAACAATTGAAAAGTGAATGTTTATTTTTGCTTTTAACAAAATTATTTTACTAATTGTGCTTTCACGAATCAATATTACCCAATTTGGTGATTTTACGACGCGCAAATTCTCAATTTGAATGGTACCGGACCCGTTCCCAAAAGGGCCGAAAAATCGCTACCCCAGTAGTTAAAATTTCAAAATTATTCTCATTAAAACAGAGAAATATACAATGCAGTTCTTAATCAGAACTAGATACATGTTTTTATAGGAAGATATGCATAGCTCGCCTAAGGGTAAGCTATTCTGGTCAGTCATTGTCGGTCGTTGAGTCGTCTGTCCATTGTCTCAGGGCCGGGCGGGCTAGCTCGGTAGAGCGCTGGACTGTCAACCCGAGGATCATGGGTTTGATCCCCAGTCCAGCCACATAACTTGTGTGTTGATTGGTCATGAAATAATTTCTATGGCCATTCTTTCTTACCTCTGATTAAAGTAGGGCAGTTGTCAGTATATTTGTCAAAAAAATAATAATACAATTTATCAACCATTTGCTGGTAATGATTACAGTAGCAATACATTTAAGATATACCTAGCCTTGAATTTTGTACACAACTTTGAATCATATTTCTAATGCCCCGGTCGAAATTAGAAACTGCAGCCGGATGGCACATAACATACATTATTTGTGGTTGTTCGTCATTTTTATAAAAAATATAACTTGTGTGTTAATTGCAAAACCAGATTCATTGCTTCTTTTATTTGTAGTATTGATGCAACAACCAGCACAATGTTGTGTCGGTACATTAACGATGCTAAAGTCGGCACTGCACAGAACAACGCTCAAATGAAACTAATTGTTTTGGACAACATTTCAAGAGTCATCTCCACTGGAGAAGAAATACGGTTCGACTATGGAGTTGAAAATCTGCCATTGAGAAAGGTATGTGTATTTCAAAAGCACTTCAATACCATGTTTTTGGAGACCAAATGTGTTATATATCAAAGAAATAATAAATTTACGCCATCGTTTGCTGGCAAATAACCCACAGACAGAAGTCTGGATGCATAGGAATTAAACCATGCATTTGAACAAATGTTTATGCTATTCCACAACAAACTATGGCGTTAGGCTGCGTACATTTAAGAAAAAATGTCAAGCTTATGTCGTCTGCCTCTGCGAAGTTTTTCGGTTACGTTTTAAGTAATTCGTTTGATTTTCCACATTCTCATTCTTGAAATCTGTGTAGGAATCCAGACATGCACTTCCCTTTACACAGACAGCATCCTATTCATCCGAACATAACACTATAGATTTAAGACTATTCTTTGAGACCTTTTCCTCACTTGCAGAATTTTGTCCACATTTGTGGTCACCAAAGCTTTGTCTCTTGATTATGTGCACTTTGGATCATGTTAATATTTTGTATATGTGCGGGGTCTTCAAGTGTTTTAGCAAGCTCCACTTATTTGCATAAGTATGGTTACAAATCCCACAATTGTGTTCGCTACTACTCTGCTTTGCTTTCATCTTCATTGGTTTTCATAAATATTTTAGTGCCAAACAATAAAAACATTCATATATTCAAGAGTTGTTCTTTATTTGGCTTCAGGTTCTGATATATAATGTCTCTCTTGACTGAAGTCAAAACCTTGGATAATGGATCTTTATATTGGGGTACACTTCTTGGTAAAGTTGACAAGCCCGAATACTGAACCTCAGTATAGTCAGGAAACTGAATCTTATCTACTAAATCACAAAACAGGTGTTTTCATTCACCCAAGTACCGGCTGCATAACCTTCATGTGCTGCCACTGTTCATTATACCCCCACTACCAGTAGGTGGGAGGGGAGCTACATAGGAATCACTTTGTCCCGTAAGTATGTCTGTCTGTCCCAAAACTTGTCCGGCCTTTAACTTCCCCATGCATTGAAGGATTTCGAAATAACTTTGCACAAATGTTCACCTATATGAGACAACGTCTCGCGCGCACGAACCACATGGCTGCCTTCAAGGTCAAAGTCAAACTTTGTGATCAAATGTCAAAATTCAGCACTTTATTGTCAAAATAGAGTTTGTCCACTCTATTACTTGACCATGCATGAAAGAATTTCAATATAACTTGGCACAAATGTTCACCTATATGAGACGGCGTGTAGCGCGCAAAAACCACATTTCTACCTTTAAGGTCAAGGTAATACCTTGAGGTGAAGTCAAAAGCACTTGATTGTCAAAATAGGGCATGTCCGTTCTATAACTTGACCATGCATTGAGGGATTTCGAAATAACTTGGTACGAATGTTCACCTATATGAGACGGTGTGTCGCGCGCAAGAACCACTACCTTCAAGGTAAAGGTCAAACTTTGAGGTCAAAGGTCAAAATAATGCACTTTATTGTCAAAACAGGGCTTGTCCGCTCTATAACTTGGCCATGCATTAAAATATTGTGTCTTAGTTATCGGGTGGACAAAAATTGTGGTTGCATGATAATGATTACAAACACGTAATGCGTAAAATAAAATAAATGTTTGTTTCAGGTAACATGCCCAAATAATTAGGGTAGGTAATTCGGGAATTTTTTTTTTCTTTTGGTAAATGGTCAACTTTTAGAATTTAAAACTGAATAAGTAGATGCTATCAAAACAAAACACTTATTTATCCAAAAACACATTTAATGAGTTATAAAGGTAAATAAACCAAAAATCAATCGGACAAACCCAATAAAATGTTTTAGGGTCGGGGCATTTTTTAGAGTAGGTCGGGTATAACTGAAACAAACATATTGTTTTACGCCTAAGGTAAAAACAAATCATGGAAAACTTGTCTTTACTTAAGAAAAACTTCCAAAGCCTCACTGTACACATATTACATTTAAAAACCTATGCTGCAACTACATGTTTTATGAAGTGAAGTATATACTATATATTAACTTCATATCACATTTGCAATAATTTTTTGGAAAAACATGAAATACCGATTTATTGTAATGTTAGTTGTTGTTGCTTCTAGGGAAAGATCCCTGCAGCAGGGGGCAACCAAAAAGGGGCATTGTGCAGCACCCTGGTATTTTGCTCTGGATCTTTCCCTATGCTACAAAAAGTCTTAATATAATGATTTTATGTCAGCAGTTTATTTTTTAGTAACTTTTGGATGGTGGATTACTTGAGAACCCTCATCTTTTGAATGAGAAAAAAAACAAACTTACTGAACCAGTATGACCATTTAATGATGGTTGCAAGGCCACATTTAGAGGCAAAGCGGTATCGGGGAGCATCCATTGTTTCTGCCGATATTTTTGTTTTGTAATTGATGTTGTTGTTTTCGTTTTTAGATGATTCTGATGACAATCCATTTGACTTATCTGAAAGTGAATCAGCATGCGACATTCAAGGTACTTCACTGTTTTGCACTGTATATATAAAGTATATTGATTATACTAAAACACCACATCTGGTTTTTGAAACAAAAATACAGAAAACTCACTACATGAGTCTAAAGAATTTAAAATACAGAAAGCTCAGTATACAGTACATAAAACTCACTACATATGTGTAACAGTGTATAGAATTTAAAATACAAAAAACTCACTACTTAGGTGTAAAGGTGTATGTAATTTAAAGTACAGAAAACTCACTACATAGGTGTATAGAATTTAAAATACAGAAAAATCACTACATAGGTGTATAGAATTTATAATTGAATTTAAAATACACAAAACTACAAAAAACTCACTACTTAGGTGTAAAGGTGTATGTAATTTAAAGTACAGAAAACTCGCTACATATGTGTATACAATTTGAAATACAGAAAAATCTCAGATGTTGGTATAGATTTGAAATACAGAAATTTCACTGCATAAGTGTATAGAAAATTAAAATACAGAAAACTCACGACATACCGGGTTTATATAAATTAAGTACAGAAAACTCACTGCATGTGTGTTTATAAATCTGAAATACAGAAATTTCACTGCATAAGTGTATAGAAAATTAAAATACAGAAAACTCACGACATACCGGGTTAATATAAATTAAGTACAGAAAACTCACTACATGTGTGTTTATAAATCTGAAATACAGAAATTTCACTGCATATGTGTAGGGCATTTAAAACGGAAAACATAGAAGTATAGGAATGTTTTAAATTTTGAATTTATAAGGTTGCAAGATTTTAATTCTCAATAACAGAAAAGGACTCATTCAAACAAAATCGCCTAAACCGCCTCACGAAACTTCACAGAATGACCATTTCTTGGGAGTTACATTGTTTATTTTATAGACTTAATTAACAAAATGACTAAAAACCTTTTCTAAAACTGTAACGCCTATGTCCTCATTCTCAGTTAAGGGGTATAGAGCCATTCGGCCCTCTTGTTCGTTAAATCCAATGGTCGCAACCCCTATTATATGGATACCCTGCTATTCTATATTAGGACCACTAATCACAGATCGAAAATATGACCAAAAAAACATTCAAAATGACTCTTGTTATTCCGACCAGTGCCCTTTGTCTTTATCACTTTACATCAGCAATTAAAAATGTGAAGTTGAGATAACATACCGCTTTGTGGCATGAACAGTCTGTGGTAATTAATATGCTATAGATGTTTAAATAAAGGATTACCATTAGCATTTAGTCACAGATTACATTAATTAACTATCTGACAGTAAAAGGGTAACACTATTGAATTTTGAACCATAAATGGAGTTGAAACTAGTGGATCACTTTTAATTTAACTTTCTTAATATTAAGTACATTTGTATATTTCTGTCTTATTCTAAAGCGAAATGATTTTCGTTATCCCATATTCCTTACAGGCATATACATGTACATGTGCTGGCTCGGTGGTACATTGATACTATGACCACACTACTATTAAGACCGCAAATAAGTCCCACAAGTGTTTGTATTTGCAGGATTTTACTGTACTCAATCATGTTACTCCAATAAATTATTTAGCATCATTTTTATGCATCCGGCATCTTGATGCAGGAGGCATTTAGTGATTGTCCTGTCCGTCCGTCATTCCGTCCTTCCGTCCATGACAGGTTAAGTAGATTTTACCGTTTCGTCTAGCACCAACACCGCTTACTACAACACGTTGATACTTACACAGTTGTTGCTTATGACCATTCCCTATCTACCCATATCACCCAACCTTACTCTGACCTTGACCTAATTTGGACTTGTAATAATTCAAAAGTGCCAATTCTTGGTTAACTACATTTTACCGTTTCGTCTAGCACCAACACCGCTTACTACAACACTTTGATACTTACACAGTTGTTGCTTATGACCATTCCCTATCCACCCATCTCCCAACTTTACTTTGACCTTGACCTAATTTGGACTTATAATAATCGAAAGTGCCATTTCTTGGTTAACTAGATTTTACCGTTTCGTCTAGCTCCGACACCGTCTACTACAACACTTAGATATTTACACAGTTGTTACCTATGACCGTTCCCTATCCACCCATTTCACCCAACCTTACTTTGACCTTGACCTTGAGCTAATTGGCACTTAGAATAATTCAAAATTGCCATTTCTTGGTTAACTAGATTTTACTGTTTCGTCTACCACCAACACCGCTTGCTACAACACTGGGATATTTACACAGTTTTTACTTATGACCGTTCCCAAACAACCCATATCACCCAACCTCACTTTGACCTTGACCTCATTTGGACTCAGAAATGGGATACCCAGCCCCAACCGGGGGCATGTGTGTGTGTGTGTTTATCAAACACAGAAGCTAGTTTCTACTTTTTATCAGAATTTGAATCTGATCACGATGATGACTGTAGCAGTCATGATGATGATGCTGACGAATCCTATCATCCCAGTTGTAGTGAAGATGATCAGCACATTACCTGTACCCCTAGTGACAGTGAAAGTAACTAAGCTGAAGGTATGTCATGATTCTCTTCTGATTAAAATTTATTTATGTTGCTATTTGAGGGCTGTGTGCGTTGAAATGAGATAATCTGCCTGCCTCTCTGCTTGGTAGTTTTAAGCTCACCTGAGCACTACCAGCTTTTGTGACCCCTTTTTGTCAGTCCTCAACATTTACCTTGTGAACACTTTAGAGGACCACGTGTATTGGCCAACCGTCATGAAACTTGATCAGAACATTTGTCGTAATGATATCTTGGCTGTGTCATGTGGGGTCTAAAAACTTGGTCAATACGTCATATTAAAGAAAAAGCTTGTGAACACTCTAGAAGTCACATTTTTTGCCCAATCAACATGAAACTTTCTCAGAACATTTCTTCTTATAATATATTTTGGCTGAGTAAGAAAATGGTTCTGGTCCATTGGAAAACATGTATGTACGTCCCAAAATGTCCGTCTGATCTTGTCCGTACTTGATCTTCATCATTTATCATGCAATTTTAAAATAAATTGCCACAAATGATAACCGTGTGGAGATAGTGTGTCTTGCTCAAGACCTTTGTACGTAGCTCAAAGGTCAAGGTCACACTAAGAGAAATGATAAATATGAGTATACTATAGGTTGTCTGGACTGTAACTTCATTTATCAGGCAATTTCAAAATAACTCCACAAATGATCACTGTGTGGAGACAGCGTTGTCGCGCGCAAGACCTGTGTCCCTAGCTGAAAGGTCAAGGTCACACTTAGAGGTAAAAGGTCAAATATGAGCGTAACACATCTTGTCCCGAGTAACATCTTCATTTATCAGGCAATTTTAAAATGACTTGCAACAAATGATCACTGTCGGAGACAACATTCAGTGTTGGCGACATGCCATTTGTCTGTGTCCTTACATGTATCGTGGGGGCATCCATGTCTGTAACAAACCTAGTTACAACATTGTTTCATTTCACAAGGAGTTTAATTTATGCTTGGACATGCAGATTTGAACTTCAAATTACAAATGTGGAAAATAAAAAAATTACTCTTGCTTTCAGAAAGGTGGATGCAATACATTGTGGACCAAGAAAGCCGATGTCGCCAACAAAAAACCCAACCAACCCATCAGAAGTATGCAGAATGAAGACAATGAAACTAGCAAAGCGATGGAGATGAACATAGAATCTGAACATGTCATGATAAAGCCAGGAAGTGTCAACAAGAAAACAGATGTCGCCAACAAAGCCGTCAGAAGTCTGAAGAATGAAGACATCGAAACTAGCAAAGCGATGGAGATCAACAATGGTAATGTCTCTCTTTATTCAGTTAGAAATTAAGTAATAATATGAATGTTTGTAACTTAATATAATGCATTATGATATTGGCAAAAGATGACTTAAGTTTTCTAAGGTAAAAACATGATTTAGTAGTACATTCACCATAATAATCTATGCACTGTTTGTTAGAAAAATATAAATAACCTTAAGACAGAAATGAGGAATTTGATAGTACCATAACTTGTATGTCCTGTCAATTGTCAATTGTCCTCGTTTGTTTAACTAAAGCAAGTTGCAATACTACACGCTTCCATTGAAATGTTAAAATTTAATAAAACATACATTTTAACAAGCACATCTTCAGGGTGCACTTAAATGCCACCGATAACATTACAAGTCTAAACCTAACCTGATTTATGACTATGTGACTATTGCACTTTCCTAAAGATGTACAACTACAAAAAATTCTAATATAAATCTGTGTCTCCCTGGCCTTTTTGTAGTATTGTGTTTCCACAGTATTTTGATTCCCAGCCTGGCCACATAACTTGTGTGGGCTTTGGTCATGAAATCCTTTCTACGACCATTCTCCCCCTCCATCTGATTCAAGCAGGGCAGTTGTTAGTTACTGGCATAAGTATGTGCACTTAGTACTGGTAAACCAGCTTACGCAGGAAAAGTGTGAGTAGGTTAACTGACTGCCGTCATAATACTGAAATACTGTTGAGTACGGCGAAAAATGGAAACAAACAAACAAATCCACAGTATTTCAGATCATTCATGTGAAGCAATCTGACTTAAGCACAATCTTCCTGTAGGAAGAAATAATAACGGCTAGTTAAAAAACGTTTTCTTCTGAAACATCTGGAATGGTTTTAAAAAATTATCTCGGTCAGTATAATTGCTCCTGTACAGAAGCGTTTAAATGTTGGTTTGGTGTTGTCATTTACAACTAGAATTAGTATTTTCCATGTATAACATAATAAGTTTCTTGTAATAGTAATGTTTACCATAAAATGATATGATTAGGCATATATTCCACAATTTGACTCGAAAATGATGTTTAAAGCCATAGTCACACTGTTTTGGCTCTGATTGTCAACAATTATAAAATCTTGGTGATTCGTGTTAAAGCGAGGACACAATCGTAGCGCCCTCTTGTTTTTTCCAAAATGTAGGACACCCCTAGTACCATTGTAGCTCAATCGGGCTTATTCTTACAGCATCTTGGATGCATTCGTGGCCTATCGTGTTTAATCAGGACTAATAATATGACATTTGTGTTACAAGACTGTACTATGTTATGCTACGTTTGATACGTTTATTGTACAGATTTCTAAGTGTGTCCTACGGTTCAGTTACCATTCCAGTAGGATCCTTAGGGACTATCAGGACTACTCATGAATATACACGATGGACCAAAACAATATGAAGATGGGTTGGGTTACCTGTACGGTTTATTGCAATGATTCTACTCACTCAATACGTTAGCCTACGTTGGTGCAAATCGCTTTGAAGCGTAGTGAAGCATGAGAGTTATTGGCAAATCGAAGGGTTATTCTGATGAATCTTCTTCAAACGTACTACAATCTTAGGAGAAACGTTACCAATTGTCTGTTACCATAGCGTATACCAGACACTAGCGTATAAAAACCCAAACAGATCGTATCATATCTTGCTGATCCGTGTTGAATCGGCTGCAGATCCTACAAGTGTCTTTGATATTTGTAGTCTTGTCCTACAACAACCGTAGGTATATGTAGGAAGATAGAGTCGGGACTCTGTGCATCCCCGACTTATCACGATAAACACGTCCAAGATCAATCCTGGGCTAATGTTGCCAAAATCGTGACAGTGTGATTGGGGCTTAAATGGTAAAAATATGAATGTTAAATAATTATAGACCTTATGATGCCAGCTAAGTAATTCACTTACCTTCTAATCCATGGAAGCAAGGCTTTGTTGGAAATATCTTCAGATCGTGACCTAATGGTCATCCTCAGATCCTAAGGTGCAGCGTATTTTAGGAATTGTTTTGAATAAGATTGCCATTTGAAATTTCAATGGAGATACTCCAATGAAATATTTATCATCAATTTTTCTATTTTTTATCAGAATTTGAATCTGATCATGATGATGACTGTAGCAGTCATGATGATGATGCTGACGAATCCTATCATCCCAGTTGTAGTGAAGATGATTAGCAAAGTACCTGTACCTGTAGTGACAGTGAAAGTAACTAAGCTGAAGGTATGTCATGATTCTCTTCTGATTAAAATTTATTTAAAATTAATGTAGTTAGTATTTAGTTTTAGTTCAAACCTATTTATTTTAGCTTGTCTGCATCGAAATTCTTCCAGGGAAGAACCAGTACATGGTGTCTGTGGAGAAATCTCAAGAACGTTACGCGAGTGGCGATCGAAACCAGGACCTCCCGGTGGCAAGGTTGACACCATATCCACTACACCACTGTGACTAGTTCTTTTTGGGGTTGTGTATTCATATATCGCAGATGTAGTGAGTTTGAGTTGTGTATTCCTATATTACAGATTGTAGTGAGCTTTAGGTTGTGTATTCCTATATTGCAAATGTAGTAAGTTTTGAGTTGTGTATTCCTATAGCACAGATGTAGTGGGTATTTGGTTGTGTATTCTCAAATCACAGATATACTCATGATGATGTAGTGAGTTTTGGATTGTGTATTCCTATATTGCAGATGTATTGAGTTATGAGTTGTTTATTTCTATAGGTAGTGAGTTTTGTGTTGTGTATTCCTATATCACAACTGTAGTGAGTTTTGGTTGTGTATTCCTATATCACAGATTTAGTGAGTTCAGAGTTGTGTATTCCTGTATCACAGATGTAGTGAGTTTTGGGCTATATATTCCTGTATCGCATATGTAGTTAGTTCTGAGACCTGTATGCCTATATCACAGATGTAGTGAGTTCGGAGTTGTGCATTCCCATATCACAGATGAGCTGTGTTTTTGGTTGTGTATTCTCATATCACAGATGTACTCATGATGATGTAGTGAGTTTTGGGTTGTGTATTTCAATATCACAGCTGTAGTGAGTTTTGGGTTGTGTATTTCTATATCACAGATGTAGTGAGTTTTGGGTTGTGTATTTCTATATCACAGCTGTAGTGAGTTTTGGGTTGTGTATTTCTATATCACAGATGTAGTGAGTTTTGGGTTGTGTATTTCTATATCACAGATGTAGTGAGTTTTGGGTTGTGTATTTCTATATCACAGATGTAGTGAGTTTTGGGTTGTGTATTTCTGTATCACAGATGTAGTGAGTTTTGGGTTGTGTATTTCTATATCACAGATGTAGTGAGTGAACATTATATTTTCGATAACTTTGTGAAATTAAATTTGATCGGTCAGTGAAATCAACAAATATTAACCATCAACACTTATTTGAAAAGATTTATTTTGGTAGTCTCTTTTGTCACGAAGTGCTTGATAAGCTATTGATATAGGGGACTTCTCCTGTGTCGTCTGTATGCCGTCAACAATAAGTTTGTTCTCACGCTAGAGACTTCACAATTTATCAAATCTTAACCTAAGTTGCACAGTTTTTGTATGACTATACAATCTCGGTTGAGATTTTTATTTGCCACATCACACCAGTATCACAATAGTTATTGCCCCTTTTTCATGCAAAAAAAAATATACAAATATGCCTTTTTTCTATCGTATCTTTACCACACTGTCACAGTTTGTGTATGAGCATCAGATCTCAGCAGAAGCCAAAAGTGGGCAATATTGTGGTCAACACTGGAATTGTTGCCATTTGTTTGTGAAGAAATAAAAAACAAACAAAAAATGGACATTATTCAGGATAGAAACTATGAATTATTCAGGATAGAAACTATTTTCATCCAATCTTCACTGATCATGTATAGCTTGTCTATGACCATAATATCACAGGTGAAGTCAAATATAAGCAAGAGTTATTGCCATTTGTGAACAAATGTGCTAAAATGGACATTGTTCAGGATTGAGACTTCATTTTTCATCCAATCTTCACCACTCTTGCACAGTTTGTCTATGACCATATGATTTTAAGTAAAGTCGAGTTTAAACAAGATCGGCCAGAAACACCAGAGTAATTGCCCTTTGTTTGTGAAAAATATGTGAAAATGGACATTATTGAGGATAGAGACTTTATTTTCCATCCAGTCTTCACTAAACTTGCACATGTTGTTTACAACCCTAAGATTATCATAAAAATCATAGTTAATCAAGATTGGGCCAGACTCACCAGAGTAGATGTCCTTTGTGAAATAAAACAGCACAAAAATGGACATTATTCAGGATAGGGACCTCATTTTTAAGCTATTCTTTACCAATCTTCAACAGTTGGTACGTGACCATACAATGTCAAGTCAAATTTAAGCAAAATTGGGCCCAAAGCACCAGACTGTACATGCACTGTTTGTGCATTTTCCATAATTGTCATTGACTTAACTAAAAAGAGTCAGAAAATAAATATTGCAAAATAGACATGAGAATCATGGGCAAAAACAGTGTTCACTATTCCACTACCCAATTCATACTAGTTTAAAACCCATAGCACTAGCCCATGTTTAAAATAAAACAGATCCTAACCTCCTTTACTAATACATAACTATTCTTCAGATACCCTACTCAGGTTAGCACTTTGGGCCACCATTGCCCTCATGGTTTTTATATAATATCATTTATTGGCAATCTGACCTTTTATTTCTGTTTTGCAGATAATAACAGTGACATAATTCCACCAAGTACCATGGAAAGTGACACTGAGAGGGTTTTTCCTTGTCTAACAACTGAGAAACCAATATCTGTCTTAACAGCAAAAATTAGCAAGACAGGTAACTACAATAACAAATTGCGTTCCTGTGTCTTCTGCAAAACAATTATGCCAAACAGTGCAAGACATATGACTCTTGTACACTCCAATGAAACGGAAGTGGCTAAAATTCTCGTTTGACCAAAAAAAAGCAAAGAACGGCGAAGACAATGGCAGTCTTTGACTAACCAAGGCGACTTTAAACATAATTACGGTGTGATTGAAAAGGGCAAGGGAACACTAATCCCAGAGTACAGGAATGCAGGAAAACTCTCTGATGTACATATTAAAGACTATGTGCCTTGTCAGCACTGCAAGGCATTTTACAAGAAGAATGATTTGTAGAAACACAAAAAATCATGTGTCTCACGGCCAGCAGATTCTTTATCTAGAAATGAAGTAAAGTCTGGTCGTTTACTTCTACCGCCATCAAGTTCCAATACTGGTTTAGAAACAAACATCTTGAAAGCCATGAAGGATGATGAAATCAAGAATACCTGCATAACTGATAAAATAATTTTGGACTTTGGTAGTCGGTTGTTTGACAAGCATGGCCATGAAAGACATAAGCATTTGTATATTTTTCAGAAATTACGAGAACTGGGACGTTCAGTTCTTACATGCAAAAATATGTCCAATATAAGATCACTTGATGAACTTCTACTTACTTCTAATTGGGATACACTGATCAATTGTGTACAATATGTGTGTGGTTTAAGTAAAGATAAACACATGTATTCCACACCATCACTGGCTCTAAAACTAGGGCATAGCCTGACAAAAGTGTGCTAATTATTTGAAGTCTGAAGGCCTTAAACAAAACCAGGAGAAATTAAACTGGGCAGTACAATTTCTGAGTCTCTATAAAAGTGAGTGGTCGAACTCTATTTCATCATGTGCTTTAAGCACACTAATATAAACAGAAGTTTAATAAGCCATTGCTTCTTCCATTAGTCAAAGATGTTGTCAAGCTGAACAATTGTTTAAAAGAAAAAGTAAATAGGCTTTGTGTAGAAATCAATGACAAGCCAGAAATGTATTCTGAACTAGCGCAGGTTTGTCTTGCCCAAGTCATTCTGTTCAATAGGCAAAGAAGTGGTGAGGCTGAAAGAATGACACTTCTTGCATATCAGGAGTCGTGTAGTGGAAAACCTGATGAAGTTGTCCTTGAAACCTTGTCTGATTTTAAAAAAACTCTATGTTCCACTCATACCAGAGTAGAAATAAGGGGGAAATGTGGCAGAAAGGTTCCTGTGCTCTTTACAGAAGAAATGAAAAAAGCAATAGATATTCTTGTTAGTAACAGGGAAAAAGTCGGTGTAACACAAAACTACTTGTTTGCAGGCCAGGTGAGAGTAGTAAACCATATAGTGACAGATTGCATTAGAAAATTTGCTAAGGACTCAGATCTGGAGAATCCAGGAGCAATCACATCAACCAAGTTGAGGAAGCAACTTGCCACATTGGCTCAAATTCTATACTTGTCAGAAACATCGCAGGATATTCTCGCCACATTCCAGGTACATAACATTAATGTGCATCGCGAATACTACTGGTTACCTGAAAGTGCTTTGCAGGTGGCAAAAGTTGCCAAGGTTTTTCACAGCATTAACAATGGAACTATTTCTCAGTATCGAGGAAAGGACTTTGATGAGATAGAATTTGCTGAAAAAGGTACATCTGTTTAATAAACTGATTATATTAATGCCCCCAAAGGAGGGCATATTAAAATTGAACTGTCAATCTATGCGTCCGTCCATTAGTCGTGCGAAGTCAAATATCTTTAATATTATCCAAGGTATTCGCCTGAAACTTAAAATACATCTTTACTATCAACGTCTCTACCAGGGAAAGCAACTCCCATAATTCTGTTTCTTAATTTGTCAAATATATGGCCATTTTTCAACATAGAAATTTTGGTTAAAGTTTTTCACAAGGTCAAATATCTTGAATACTATCAAAGGTATTTACTTGAAACTTGAAAGGTCTTTACTATCTAAGTACCCACCAGGGAAAGCAATCCCCATAATTCTGTTTTGTATTTTGGCTGTTTTATTCCCCTTTTTAACTTAAGTGTATTCGGGGGCATATGTCACCTGATAGTGAAATCACTAGTGAAAACACCAGGCCATGTTTGTTAATTATTGCAAAAGACAAAATATCAAAACTAAATACATTTTTCGTGCATGTTTATTGTTTATTGTTCAAGAAGAGCTAATATATTAATATATTCACTGCTATTCAGAAAATAGTTTGACTCATCGTTTAGTAAGACACAACTGAGCAAGAGTATAGTCTTTAGTATAATGCTTTCTACTATGCAAAATTTTTCTATCCATTTTATTTCATTGAAAATATTTTCATTTGTATTTGTGTCATGTAATAATTACAAACTATTTATTGTAATAAATTGTTTGCATTTTTTATTTTTAAAGAAGTAATAAACTCTCAGATTTCTGTGTCCATTTTTAAATAATTACATGCACAATTTATAAAGGGAGTAAATGGCACTGCCTACACAAAAATAATTATTATTCCCAATAATGATGTGGGTGTTTTTGGCCTTAACTTCACTTTAAATGGAAAAAAGCTTTTAAAAAATATTTTAAATGAAGTGTATCATATTACTTTTACAACAACATACAAGCCCCTTTAACCTAATGGTTAGCATATCAGTTATTTGATTCAAAGGTCTGTGTCTCTGCCAAATCATGCTTTTGATAAAACAAAATGAAAATCTGACAAAAAATCCTCTTATATATTTTAAATAAACTGACGCTGGAGAAATAAATTGTTTCTTACCGTCATATTGTAAACATGCACTTTCCTATTATAATAGCTTGGTTTGGAATATCAGTATAAATTATACTGCAAAATTAATGAGAATAATAAATGAATTATAAGTAGAACATTGACTCAGTATATAAATCGAAACATTGTACAAATTATAAAATAATGCGTGACTTTAAAAGAATCTCATACAGGACTACACTTTGTACATATTGACATTTGGTAATTTTATTAACAATAAAGATCATCTTAATGAAATATGATTAGGTAAAATGTATGTAAACTAAAATAAGTATGTATGCAGGTATCAAGTTCTGTACCTAGATGTGTATTGATTTACCAAACATGTTTTTAGGTTTGGCAATTTTAAGTACTTGATGAACAGCTTTTCACCACAATAATTGGTATGATAATTCGATAGGTAAAGCTATTACCATTTGATGACCATAGTAAATGTTCCCACATGTATTTTGTATTGCATTAAATCAGTAGTACATGGTCTACTTTTGGTTTTCAGTATGTCTATATAGCATATTCTTGTTCTTGATGATATTGCGTCCCAAGTTGGTGGTTGGTGGTGTATGACATATCAGTAGTTTATGTTCTTGATTTGTATGACTTGCCAGTTGTTTATGTTCTTGATTTGTATGACTTGCCAGTAGTTCATGTTCTTGATTTGTATGACTTGCCAGTTGTTCATGATTTGCATGACTTGCCAGTTGTTCATGATTTTTATGACTTGCCTGTAGTTCATGTTCTTGATTTGTATGACCTGCTCGTAGTTCATGATTTGTATGACTTGCCAGTAGTTCTTGTATGGTATGACTTGCCAGTTGTTCATGTTCTTGATGTGTATGACATGCCAGTTGTTTATATTCTTGATATGTATGATATGCCAGTTGTTCATGTTCTTCATTTGCATGACATACCAGTATTTCATGTTCTTGATGTATATGACATAATAAAAGTTCATATTCTGTATGACATGCCAGCAGTGCATGTTCTTGATTTGTATGACATGCCAGTAGTTCATGGTCTTGATTTGTATGACAAGTCAGTTGTACATGTTCTTGATGTGTATGTATGACATGCCAGTTGTTCATGTTCTTGATATGTATGATATGCCAGTTGTTCATATTCTTCATTTGCATGACATACCAGTATTTCATGTTCTTGATGTGTATAACATGCCAGTTGTTCATGTTCTTGATATGTATGAAATGCCAGTAGTTCATGCTCTTGTTTAAGTTTATAGATTGATACATCTATTATTTTAACTGTTATGTGTTGGTAGACCTTCACACACTAAAAGTATGGACATTGAGCGGTGTTACATTTAACAGGACACAAACATGTACATTTTAGGTGTCAAAAACTGACATTATCATTGACATTGTCTGATTTTTAAGTATTTGTATGCATAAACTTTAAGGTAAGCGCATTGTTTGTGTTATAAGTGTCTCGTGTAGTGATTCTTCACAAAACACTCTGTTTAAACGTATGGTTATATATTTAATTGTATGATATATTGAAAGTTTAATCAAATTCTTAAAATCAAAAGAAATATTTTTAAGTAAGTAATATGTTAGAATCAACTGACGAATTTCAAATTCAGATGTTAAAATTTGGTTTCACAAAGTCCCATCACACGATGTGTGGTTTCATAGTTTTTGATTTGGCTGACATTTTATTGCTGTAAGAGAAATAAACATGGCTCTTATAACACTAAAAACATGGGTCTTAAAAACTAGCCAATTGTCTATTTTTCACTATTGTATGTGTTTATTGTAACCTTTTATTAATATTAACAAATTGCTCTACATTCCATTGGCAATGTTACACTTTTTGAACTCATTTTGTGTATACTTGTCCATATCGTATTTAAAACAATTGTAGAAACCAGTTTATATCTCAAAATATTGTGAACATCGATTGGGAACATACATAATATTGTATAAATAATGCATATATTCTGCTCCCACAACGAACATATATAGTTACAATAGAGGGCAGTCGTTCATGTGAAAACTGTAGACTTAATTCTGCACACATATACCAAATAAATTGTTAACAAAATCGCAAGTATCTTGTTTTGGTGTTTATGAATTACATTACATTGTGCCATCGTTATTGCAGACATTAATTTGGTTACATAAAGCTGGCTTAGCTCAGTTGGTAGAGCACTGGACTACACATCCGAGGATCACGAGTTCGATACCCAGGCCCGGCACCATAACGTGTGTGGGGATTTGTCATGACATTATTTCTACTGTCATTCTCCCCCTACCTCTGATTCCAGTAGGGCAGTTGTCAGTTGCTTGCATGAGTATGTGCACTTAGTACTGGTAAACCAGCTTACCCAGGAAAAGTGTGAGTAGGTTAACTGACCGCCGTTATATGACTGAAATACTGTTGAACACTGCGAAAATCCAAATAAATTAAATTGCAAGATGTATGTCTGTCCGTTCCATCGTCGACATTTCTATGCCCCTTAAAGCTGGGAGGCATTAAGCGTTGCGCTTGTCCGTCCGTACGTCTTGAAATTATCCGTCCGACTTTGTCCGGACTGTTACTTCATTTAACCGGCAATTCAAAAGAAACTTGCCACAAATGATCACCGTGTGGAGACGGTGTTTTCGCGTACAACTCACGTGTCCCTAGCTCAAAGGTCAAGGTCACACATAATATGCAAAATATGGGTATAAAACAACTTGCCCGGACTGCAACTTCATCATTTATCAGGCAATTTTAAAATAACCTACCACAAATGATCACTGTGTTGAGACGGCGTGTAGCAGGCCAAACGTGTGTACCTACCTCAAATGTCACGGCCATATTAGAGGTCTAATATAGGCATAAAACGGCGTGTCTAGACTGTTAACTTCATCATATATCAGACAATTTTAAATAACTTTCCACAAATGATTACAGTGTGTTTATGTTTATGACATTTATGTGTCCAAACATGTGGCGTGGGGACATCCCGTGTCCATGACACATCTAAATGAATATTGAGCCAATATGTTTTATTAGGTCCTGGAGTACTAGACACTTCAGTCCGGATGCCGTCAAGTCTAAGTTTTGGCATCGGGCTGGATCCCTTCTCTTAAATAAACAATGTATGTAACATAAAATCAAGCGCCGATAAATTAAAATACTAGTTTCCGGTTACATAGGGTTTCCTTCAATGAGCAGCTCTATATATGCTTAAAATATCAGCAAATTGACCATCTTTTGTTAAATCGACTATTACCCGTCCGGTTTTTAGAATCGATCGGCTGCCTAACGGATATCACGTGAGTGTCGTATGGGCATGGTCGCTCGTTTAGTTAAATGTGTCTTGGGCATGATCCGTTTCAGCGTCAGTTAGTTAAACACTCCCACGTTAATTTCGCACATTGGTCAGGCGCCAATTCAATTTTGCATATATTAATATGTGAAATGCCGAGCGGTGTGCGACATCCCCGCGCCTAGCCGGAAATCCGATGCCAGGTCGATCCTTGGACTACAAATGGAAAATATCAAACCACCGAGCTATGTAGTTATTGGACAAACCAACCTCGTGCCATGTGAATTTTTAGCATTACATCGGCTAAAATAACGTTAAATGTGTATCAAATGAAAATGGGAACGCTGCTCAAAGAACAAATTTTTTATGGTGACGATAGAAAATTGCTTATTAACAGATCATTGAAAATTATATACAGAATAACTCCCTCGCAAAATTTTTTACTTTAAGGGATACGTTTCAAATGATAACCCGGCATATTTCTCTACATATTTTGTGCAAAACAGCATTAAATGTTGACCAATCACATTTGTTCATGATCTCTTTATAAATGACTCCAATATTCGCCTCCAATATTGTTATTGTTTAAATAAAAGTTGTACATAAAGAATTTCACTTCAATAAGATTTTATATTCTGACACACACAGTCCCATGCTTCTCCGTGTTTCAAAAACAGGCGTTGTCGATCCATCCGTTCAGCCGGTTTTCCACGACTACGTCTGCGCATTTTTTTGGTGTCCTGTACCTTCGTTGGCAGCATTTGACAGGTGTGTATATTTGGTCAAAGAGTTCCAAGAGATATAGGAGGTAACTTCACACATAAAAGTCAATAAATTCAATGTATGCGTTTAATAATATATAATTATAATAAATACATATTATTGAGGTTCAGATCTAACAAGCTTCGTTCTTGAGTTAGCACAAGCACTTTGGCGTTTGTTTCCTATCCACTTTTTGTGTCGCCTGACTAGGCAAAATATAGGCGTTACTTATGTCGGCGGCGGTGTCGGAGGCGTCGGTGTCGGCGTCCCATTTTGCTTGTCCGGAACATAATTATTAGACTATTAAAGCTATCAGCATGAAACATCATAGGTAGATAGATCTTATTGAGTGTTGTGCATTGCACAAAAACCGTTACTCTGCATCTCATACTTTTAGAGTTATTGCCCTTTGTTTATGTTCATGTTTAATTTTTTACCGGAGCATAAATCTTTGACTATGAAAGCTATCAACTTGAAACTTCACAGGTAGATAGATCTCATTGAGGGGAAGTGCAGTGAACAAGAACCGTTACTCTGAACCTAATACTGTTGGAGTTATTGCCCTTTGTTTAATGTCACTTATTTTTTTGTCCGGAGCATAACTCTAACAATATGAAAGCTATCAACTTGAAACTTCATAGAGATAGGTAGATAGATCTCATTTAGGGAAAGTGCAATGCACACGAACCGTTACTCTGCATCACATACTTTTGGAGCTATTTGTCTTTGTTTATTGTAATTCTTAATTTTTGTCTGAAGCATAACTCTAAGACTTCTTAGTGTGCAAGGTGTGCTTTGCGACATAATCGCTAATATTTCACGTAAGCTATCCGGCGTCAGGCGACACATCCGACTCGCGGAGTTCTCGTGTTACTATATCGTATGTCATAGTGTTGTTATAACTTACGACAACTATGGTGGAGCACTGTTGAAATAAATTTATTGTAAACTTATACATTTCGTCTATATTTCCTGAATCTAATCTACATTAGCAAATCATATATTTCACCATCAATACAAGGAAACTCACTAAATGCAGTTTTTCGCTATTGTGTAAACTGGACACAACACGGTCTTTGAAAAAGCAAAACAAATTTGAACATGTAATTTTTGAATGATATACAGTACACTCCAAGAGTTTGTAACCACTCCACCCCCCTACCACTGCCGACGTTCGAACGCGTTGACACTTTCTTCGTTGCGCTTAATTTTCATGTCAGCAATTTAAGTGTTGCTGAACCGGGAAAACGACAAACGCGTCCAGGTCGGCGATGATGAAACGCGGTGAAACTCTTTATAAAACACGGTGAAACTTCGAGGACATTATAAATATTAAAATACATGTGTCCTACATGTAGTATGTGTGCACGAATCCTGAAGCGTTTAAACCGCCGCGGATGAACTCATTTTAATAAAGTAAGTTATATTTCTTGCTATAAAATGTGTTCAATATTATAAATGACTCGAACAATGACATTGCTTAACGATTTATAATCTTTAAACTGGTCAGTTAAAATATTATGTTGCATCGTAACATTAGATTTAAAAATAAAGATACATGTATCGTCATTTGGTAGAACCTATTTAGCTTTTATCTCTCAGTCATTCCAGTTTGAATTGTATATGTGCTGTGATTTCAATATATTTATTGCGTCAAATGTGTTACTGATGAGAATAGAGGTCCATGGTTAAACGTACGCCACTAATTAAAACATTAGCATGTGTAAAATATAGGTCTACACAAACATTTACAGCAGCTTAATACGCTGTACGATTACAATAATTATAAAACCTGTCAAAACAGATGTATACCATGTAAGAGACAACAGTAGTTTGTTGGCAGTTACTTAGTAAATCCGCCCCTTCGTAAACTCAATATCCCATTCTCTAACTCAATATCCAGTATCCACGCCTGGATTATCTTCGAAATGCTCCGTAAATCGACCGCTGCTGCGTAATTTAAAGTCGGTTTACTGCAAATTCTATTTAGTTGTTTAATCTTTATAAAAAAATGATTATAACCAATGGAATAATAAAACGAGTATTAATCACGCACAATTGAACACACAAATGAGTCGGCGATACGACGAATAAGTATTACCAAAGAATAAACTTTTCTACTCAGCACTCATCGAAACTCAATACATTCATTTAGAACGCCGCATAACTTATTTTATTTGTATGCTTCGAAGTGAAATATAGAACAATATCAGTGAGATATATCCTTAAAACTCAATGTTGTTTTTGGTTCCCGATTTAATACAGCAAAAGCAACGGATCGTCAACGATACCGGACTTAAAACTGGGAGAAATGACGTACATGTAATTATTTTACTATATCATGTGTCTAAGTGTTATATCTTTCGGCCAATATGGTGTCATATAGTTGAAATAAATTCAGTGTAAACTTATATATTTCATCTATATTTGCTGAAAATGCATTCACTAATCTTCTATTTCACCATAAATATAGAACGCTTACTACATGAGTGTATAGAAATTAAAGTACAGAAAACTCACTACATGAGTGTATAGAATTGAAAATACAGAAAACTCACTACATGAGTGTATAGAATTGAAAATACAGAAAACTCACTACATGAGTGTATAGAATTAAAAATACACAAAACTCACTACATGAGTGTATAGAATTGAAAATACAGAAAACTCACTACATGAGTGTATAGAATTAAAAATATAGAAAACTCACTACATGTGTGTATAGAATTAAAAATACACAAAACTCACTACATGAGTGTATAGAATTTAAAATACAGAAAACTCACTACATGAGTGTATAGAATTAAAAATATAGAAAACTCACTTCATGTGTGTTTAAAGTTAAAAAAAAAGAAAACTAACTATATGTGTGTTTAGAATTTGAAATACAGAAAACTCACTACATATGTGTATAGAATAATAAATATAGAAAATTCACTACATGTGTGTTAAAAGATTTAAAAAAAAGAAAACTCACAACATGCGTGTTTACAATTTGAAATGCAGAAAACTCACAACACTCTGAGTGTATAGAATTTGAAATACAGAAAACTCACTACATGAGTTTTAGAATTTGAAATACAGAAAACTCACTACCTGAGTGTTTAGAATTTGAAATACAGATAATATAATACCGAAGTACCTTTCTTGTCATATAAATTAGTGAAATGAACATCTTTATGTCCATGTTTAATCATATCAAAGTTAAAAAGTTGATGTTTACTGATATTGTCTTTATTCTGAACTGGTTATTGGCCTGTGGATAATTCCTGACCAATGTAGGAAACTGTAATGGATAAGTACATACGTAAAAAGGATAATTACCTTACAAAATAAAAACAATAAAATTCCGATGCACGAACAAATCTCATTTGGTGTTATTTCGGTGCTTTATTCTGTATTCAAGTGCCTTTACAGGTGTATTTGCAGTCCCAAGGCTACTCTGTTTCTTTCGGATAAAAACTTGCCACTTTATGCAATAGCGGAAGGAATAGTTCCTTAAAGCTATGTAATGTTGACATGTAGCCGGTATTTTAAAACATTGTCACTATGTTTCGAAGGGCAGTGCTCACTCATGTCCTCGTAACTGCCATAAGATGCAATATACACACTCATTAAAATTTGGACGTTCAGAAATATTCAACGAGTGTCACTTTGAATGTGCTTCATGCTTTTATATTTTAAAGGGGTATTCGCATTTCCTGTTCCTCTTTCATTATTTTATTGTAACAACGTCGTCTTTTTTATGTATTTTCAAATCGTTTGGCACTATATCAGGACATACTTTATTTCCCACTATTTTCGTCCAGCACAAACTCGCGATATTTTTACACAGGTCTTCATGGAAAAGTGTAAATGGGTAACAATCTCTGTCGTTTAAGTGCGTGCCTCCTCATATCGATGACATTTAAAGTGTTCCATAGTATCTATCATGAAAAGATATAAACACACGATGTCACAGGTGAACGCGCGAATTATGCAATAAAATTTGAATGAAAATTGAAACATATATAAAGGCCCATTGTAGTCGTTTATCGTACATGTATATCAATTCATTTATATAGAAAATTAGTTGGTTAGGTGTTTATCATTCACGTTTTATGCGTTGGTTTGGTTTTTATCCGTTCCTATTATATATTGCATTCGGTTATTATAAACTAAAAGCTAGGATTTTATCCATTTTCTCACAGTCTGCACATTTGAATGAGTATTGTGTCCATATTCAGCGGTATAACACACAAGTGTAAACGTGATTTTAAAGCAGTGTATTTTTGCTTCCAAACAGCAAAATAGTAACGCCTCTAAGTATTTTTAAAGATTTTTTTTAAATATTTTAATTAAATGTTTGGCCTTGTTCCTCAGCATTCCATCTTACAACACAAAGTTTGCGAGATGAAACATGAGGTACATTGAAATAAATACTCACTTGATCAATTACGACAGATATTATGACTAAAACAAACCTGTACATAATGAAACTATGCATAAAACAAACTAGTACCGTCTTTCTATCCGCCATATTGGCACTGCGTTGGGGTCGCCGCACTGCGTTAGGATTATCCGGTTACAGGTCGTGTCCATGCTGGACAAAGTTATGCTCCGGACAAAGATCTCCCGCCGCCCGCCCACCCACCAGCCCGCCCGCTTGGGTCTTCCCATTATACGACCCGGTTTTTTTAACGGGCGTATAATAATAGCAAATAAAAACTGATATATTCAATAGTTATGTCTGTTTAAGTTAAATACTAATACGAAATTAATTTCAACATTAATTTCCGAGACGACAAATTAAAATACAGTAATAATTTATCTAGATAAAATGATGTAAGTTTTATGTTTAAATTTAAACACAAGTATCCTAGTTTTATTTACGAATGTTCTGAAATTAATATCCATATACATATCCAGTGTTATAAATGAATTGTCAACCAAACTTTATGAACATTTACGTTATAAAACATTAAATCAAATTGGTTTGTAATCAGAGACGTAGCTGAAGTAAGACCGAATTTGATTATTTTTGTGAACGCATACGTTTGTATCTACATAGTTTTAACAACACTCAAGCTTTACTAATAATAACAATAATACTAATAATGACACATACGATAAGTGTATACCGGTAATCTCCGTTTGATCTAGAGTTTTAAAGTAGATTTCTATATTGTCGTGATTTAAGAATTTTCAATATCGACATTATGATAGTTGCGCCTAGTTACGACCCTGATAACTTATTTAACCTATTTTTTCTCATTATTGTACTACATGTTGGTTTTCCCGACTTGCCTAAATTCATATTATACCTCGAATAAGGAACTGAAATTTAAGTGAACAAGTATATACAGTATTGTTTGTTCCATTAAAAAAAAAAAAATGTAGTAGAAATCTGGCAGAACACAACCATTTCGCATAATAAAGCATAAATAACTAATACAACCACTACAAATGAACAATCCGAATGTGTTCGTCCGAAATTATGGCCTCTGATTAACCTGAAACTTGACTGAACATGTGCATTTGACACAGCTTCTTTTATTAAAATACAGCAGAAAAGAAACTTATAAACTGACAGTCTCTTATTCCTGATTCTTTTATTACATGTATTTGTATCGTCCAGATTATATGCGTTGTGGATTAAATATCTGAATACATTGTACTAAAGCTAGCAGTTATATATGTACTTTTAACCAATGTCCCAGTTCCTTATTCAGAGGCCTTAATTTCGAACAAACACATTCGGATGACAGATTTCTAGCTGAAAATACCTTTAATACTAGTAACTTCTCTATCACTCGTTGTTGTTGTTTTTTGTCCCGCTGCTACTACGATTTTCATATGAAGATGCAATAGTGAACGCATTAGTTCACCAAAAGTTTTAGTTCCTTAATCGTGATTTAATAAGAAATGACGAGCCTGTAAGCACAATTTTACAATTATTACGATAATTAAGAAAATGTATTTGAAAAAGTACATTGTTTTGTATGTAGGTGCATGTATTTGCAGATAAAATAGACAACATATTTTATGAAATCGTATTCCTAATTAGCCTTGCAAAGCTTATTGTGTATTTATTTATTGGTAACCGATCTTATAAACATAGTTATGATGCTTATGCGTAAAAAATAAGTTTGTTTACATGCCCCCAAAATTAGGGTAGGTAGGTCGGAATTTATTATTTATTTATTTATTTGTTTGTTTGGTAAATGGTCAACTTGAAGATTATAAAACTGAATAAATTTTCTAAACATATCAGTAATATCCTTAAATATTGTTTATAAGCGGATACTTTCAAAACAAAACACTTATTTATCCAAAAACACATTTAACTATTGAAAAAGGTAAATAAATCAAACATCAATCTGACAAACTCAATAACATGTTCTACAGTCGGGGCATTTTTAGGGTAGGTCGGGTAACCTGAAGCAAACATATTTTTGTATGCCTTAGGTATGTCAAATTAGTTTTTTTCTGTAACTTTCTTACTACATTTATAGCCCGTATTCCATGACATGTGAACGTGAACGTGATCATGAACGCGTATGTCTGTGTGATTCGCGATAGGTGATTCCATGTGTCCGCGTATCGGCTTTACGTGATTCTTTTCTCCTGTCGGTTTTGTAGTGAAGAGATGGATAGCAATGAAGAGATACTTCTTTGTGATTGGTGCTGTATTAAATCAGAAGACAAAGGTGTGTGCACTGATGTCGTCAAGAAGGCTGATAACACTTGGAGTAATTAATCGTAATAAAATAACGATTATCATTCCATAGTTGTACCGTCGTGAACAGTTGTACTAAAATATTTATGAAAAAGACCTGACCGGGACATTTTCCCCACTGTCCTAATTCGAAAATTCACACCGCCGCAAAATTGTATACTGAAAGGTTACCTTCCCGTACGTGTACAATAGTCGTGTAAGTTAGAAAATTCCAGTTCGTTATTCAGACGCGAATAAGGAACTGAAACATTAGTCAAAGAAAATTGCATTTATACAAAAATATTTCTGGATACCCTGAATTGTATCGTATGTAGTTGATTTTATTTGCAGAAAATAACTATACAATTATTATATGGAAAACATATTCCGTATTCGACTTCAATTCTTACTGTAATTTCTATTAAAACATAGTATAATATTCGTTAATTATTGCAAACGAGTCTTTTCTGTCTTATTTCTACTATGGTTGTAAAAAAAAAGCAATGGCGAATGTACTACGATTACTAACTAACCAGTTCCTTATTCGGCGGCCATTATTTATCCGCGAATAAGGAACTAAAAAATCATGAATAATACTTAGTAGATATGTATTAGAATGAATACATTTGACATATATGACTACATTTAAAATAATTATCGTAGAAATTGGTTACCTTTCGGTACGTGTACCGTAATCGTTTAAGTTGGAAAATTCCAGTTCCTTATTCAGATCGAATACGGAATAAGGAACTGAAACATTAGTAAAAAATAATTGCATTTGTAATGAAATATTTCTGGATACAGTGAATTGTTTTGCATGTAGTTGATTTTACTTGCAAACAAACTATATCTTCTGAAAATATATTCCGTATTCGACTTCCATTCTAAAGGAAATGTGTATTAAAACATAATATAATATTCGTTATTTATGGCAAACGAGGTTTTTCTGTCTTATTTCTACTTTGGTTTATATAATAGAAGCAATGCCGAATGTACTTCGTTCACTAACGAACCAGTTCCTTATTCGGAGGCCAAAATTTCAGACAAGCAAATTCGGATGGTCGATTTGTTTCGGTAAAACTGGTTATTTATGCAAAATAGTTACTTTCTTTCTCATTTCTACTCCGTTTTTAACAGAAGAAATCATCAGTTAATGACTGTGTTGTTTTTAATTCCAGTTCCTTATTCAGTTTGAATAAGGAATAAGGAACTGGTTCCTTGTTCCTTATTAAACCGCAAACAAGGAATGGAAACATTCATTAATAATACTCAGTTGAAATGTGTTAGCATTAATAAATTTGACATACATATCAAATACAGGAACACAAGCCCTGTGCGAGACGCGAACGTTCGACCTCCCGCTCCGTAGGCAAACGACCTAACCACTAGGTTAAAGAGACAGTATACCCTCGTATTTGAAGATAAATGATTTTTTCGGAAAACATACTCCTTGTTCGACTTGAATGCTTTTCGTTAATTTATGACAATGTTACAAATCATAAATATAATTATGTTGAAAAATTATATTTTTTACTCTAATTATCTTCATTTCTACAACTAATCTACTGCCGTTGCAAATTACAGTAGCAAAATTGAAAGCACTGCTTGAATTCAGTTTCAGTTCCTTATTTACTTTGAAACGAACCAGTTCATATATTTCAACTAATTTTAAAGTATTTATGTTATATACCGATTGATTTTTATTATCAAGGTTTCTGGTAATCAGACGGAACGATATAGTACAGGTACTTGGTGCACTACAGTTTCAATTCCTGTTTCGGTGTTGAATAAGGAATAAGGAACCAATTCCTTATTAATAACAAACGAGCTTGATTTTCGTTTGATTAACATTTGTCTATGGACTCATAAAGACGTTATAGGAAAATGTATGACTTGAAGCTTTATTGGTTCATACCTTGTTTTTCACTTTGCAATTTCTTTCTGAAACACAATCAAACTGTAGAGCATCACCACCGAAAGGTTGCAAACACGAAATAAAGGCAAATGTGATCCGCAGCTTAACTAGAAGTTAGATGTAGTGAGTATCATGTGTGTATTTTCAGATGTAGCGAGTACCCTGTGTGTATTTTCAGATGTAGCGAGTACGCTGTGTGTATTTTCGTGTAGTGATTTCAATGTGTGTGGTCAGATGCTAGTAGCGAATTTCATGCAGAAAGTCCATTTTTTACCAGTGG
This sequence comes from Congeria kusceri, assembly GCA_027627225.1. NCBI lineage: Eukaryota > Metazoa > Mollusca > Bivalvia > Myida > Dreissenidae > Congeria > Congeria kusceri. The sequence goes on along the minus strand of CM051026.1, from coordinate 27,050,061 downwards.
TATTTTTGAAATTTTCTTATTACAAGCGCAAACAATCAGTTTCGAAAAATACGAAAATGCATTTATTTTCGTTTTAAAGCTATTATAAGGGCGTGTAGTGAGTTGATGGTCTAATGTCTTGTGTAGTCACTTGACGGTATATGCACGTATGTGTGTGTGTGTGTGTGTGTGTGTGTGTGTGTGTGTGTGTGTGTGTGTGTGTGTGTGTTTGTTTAATATAATTTACACACACATATTAGATAATGCGAACATATCATTGCTTCTTGTACCACGTCCACGTTGTTCCGTGTTTCTGTATATACAACTATTAAACTGTTGTTTCACATTATACTACATATTATCGAACACTTATTCTTCAACAGATACTGAAACCGCTAATCCACAAGTCACTGTCCTTGAGCCAGTAAACCAAGCGCCACCTCCTTGTCTTGGATCAGAACAGCGTCATTCGAGTCATCACTACGAATGTATCCCGGAAACATCTCCTCCGCCAGCAGATGACGTGGTTTCAATGATAGATCCTAACTTGATGGTCTCGAGTGGTGTCACAGAATCACAGGAACCGATGATAGCATCATCGCAACATTATGAAAGTATCCCAATAACGCCAACGGAAGAACGTGCAGATGACATACAAATGGCAATCATCCACTAACCGGAGATTGTGTCCGAAAGTGTAAGGGAGGCAACCTTCAACGTTTAACAGTACGAAACGATTCCAGACACAAGCTTGACCGAAGGATCAGTCTGCAGCGGTAATTAAAAAGAAAATATTGTTGTTCTTCACAATATTTTCTAAATGGCGTGTGCACTTTTATACAAGTTAAAATGTACGTGTAAATGTGTCGTTATCAAATACACAGATGAATCTGACGCGTTTACATCACAATGGGATATGGAATTTGAAATGTATCTCTATTTTAATTCGACAATAAACGTTTTAATTTGACACTTTTCCATATAAGCTTAAGAAGACCATATAAACATTATTATGGACACCTATTTATAACTCTTATAAGCGTACCACAATGACTCACTACTGTATGTTTGGTCTCGTTATTTTTATATTTATGTTAGGATGTATTTCATACTGAGTTAAATATTATTGTGTTGATTTCAGATAAAATGCACTCATTGGATTCTAATACGTATGTATATATGTAGTTAATAAAAATATTATTACTGTCTTTGAGACACTGACAATGTAACAACCAAATCGCAATTTACAAATCAAGCAAAAGTCGAACTATAAACTATGACCATTCATTATCAGTGTTATAAGTATTTTTTCAATGTTGTAGGTCAATTCAGAACTATAAAAGACTGCTTCAAATGAGGAAGCACAATACACAGCTTTACTTGCAAGGCATTGTAAGTTTACATTATATACGAAAACATATATAAGAGGCGTGTCGTGGGAAAACCGCACATGCTGATTGGGGACAAAACTTTCCGCTTTAACGGTATTTTCTGTATCAAAGAAGTCTCTTCTAAACATAAATCCATTGTAGGCGGAAACTGCCGTCCTGGGTTATCCTGTGCGGACTGCACAGGCTGATAAGAAACGACACTGAACGCACGTGCTTTAAGCCCGATTTTCCTACGACACGCCTCATGCATACTTTATTAGTGTCACAACACTTTTTTACGGATACATTTGAAATAATAAACATAGTGTGCATAAGCAATTGCGAGAATGTAGCATAAACAATCTAATAAGTTCTGTTAAAAACATGCTCACCCGTTCAGGTGCTAGACATTAATTCGTTTACTTTCGTTTGCGAATGGTAGAATATGCAGTCATATTTCGAGTGTATAAATTCAGTGGAATGTGGGATTCAACGGCTTGCACTATGGCTGGTTCTGGACACAGAGAAACGACGAAATTGTGTATTGGAAGAGGCCAATAACCATGCCCGGCTCCATTTAACAACAATTGGTTCAGTAATACCATAGGCGCTTGGTTGTTCAACAGATTTAAAAAAAACATACAAATATACAAGGTAGCTCACTTTCTTTTGTAACGGAAATCGATTGGCTGGTTTCAATGAGTAAAATTACATGTTTGGTTCCCAAAATTTAGATAGCTCATGCATTTAGGTCCGGGTTCGTGTTATTTTATACTATTTTATCCTAGCATATATTGATTTTAATGATTGTATTTATTCTGACTTTGCACTGGAGTGTTAGATTCGTTTATTGGATGTTGATTTGCAAGCTATCTATAGTGTGTTGTACGTTTAGATTTATCGTACCTGTGATTTATTGATTTCTCCCCGCATACATGTAAATATTTTAAAGCGACCTGTTTACAGATTGGCAAATCGACAATTTTCATTTTTTGTCAAAGATCCCCAATGGAAAAAAATACATAATACATTTACAAGCAAAATTACACTATTTAAACATAAATATATTGGTAAAGTAAGTGTAATGCCTTCTATTGAAGGCATGGTTCCATGGTGTTTCAAAATATCGCCAGAAGAAAGGAACTGTTTAAATTTTATATACATTTTCAAATATTAAAAGTGTCATATTTTTGCTTCATTCTTAAACATGCATTTTTGTCCATACATTTCTGTAAAATCGGATTTTGGTGGTTGAAAAAGAAAAATATATTTGTTCAGTTTGTGTTGAGAAAAAAACTATATTTTTATAACACAAATACATTCTCATATGCATGTCTTTCAAAAAGGGAGATAACCAAAATATGTTACAGCATTATGCAATTAAATTCTTAAATTGCATCTGTTTACTTTCTCTCAAAGAGATAGTTAGAAATACTGTTGTTGTAGCAATAATTTGAATGCGAGAGTTTTTATTATGGATATGTATTTAATATATAGTTTTGAATGGGTACAACAAATAAGTGTTGTTAAATGTTCATTTCTACTTGCGCATGTTAAATGCCAAATTATATACTCATATTTGTATTATATTCGCCCTTCGTTAATTTGCATTTGACTGCTCGCATTAAGTAATTTTAACCGTTCATATGTTTATTAACTATTTTTTAAATTTTAATCCACAAATTGTAATTTGAATAATGTAGACATAAATGGCAAAACAAAAGACATGCTAGTAATATGACACTTAATGGCTCAGATTACCCCATTTTCTTTTAAATCTTTAAAATTGAACCCCACTGAAATAACCTCAAATATCTGCACACGGGACAAACACAAGAGGATGTATTATGACGATAATTTACGACTGTTATCGAATTACACTTTACGAATTCATACCTGGGATAGATATCTGATCACTCGAAGGTAAAATCTATACATTTATTCAAAATTATTCTCTTAAGAATGTGAACAAAATACCGACTTTTTACAAATATTGATTAATTCAATAACAAAAGGTTCACATTGATGCTCTGTTTATAACAATTAATTAATTAACATTGAAAGCTTATTTAATACTTCTTATTAGATACACGAACATATATATGAGCTTTATTTACGTATTCTTCATATTTTTTATCAATGCAATAGTTGTTGTCGTCAAGGGCCGGTATTCCCAAAGCTCCTTAGGGAACTCTTAACTTCAGTTGCTCTTAAGTGAAAATTTCAGATCACATTGCATAATTGAAATCCATAGATTTCTATAGATAAAAGGGTAAAATACAAAAAATCCAATATATATATACACTTGTTTAAAACAGTTGTAAAAGTATCTTTTCAAGATTGTTGGAGGCTTGAGGAATTTATTGAATTTAAGAAATTTCCTTAAGATGTCTGATATATGTCATAAACAATTCAAGATTCAAAATTTATAAATATCACCACCTGTCTCATTTGCTACATACTCATCTATTGTCTAATATCTGTCCATATATGTGGCATTGTCGTCATGCACGCGATCTTTTCCTGCACTTTCGAAACCTCTCAAATTTCTAAGTATCGCTGTTTAAACTGTCCTGTAATTAAAGAACTTGACGAATCCTGGTTTTCGCTTTCATTCAAATGTTACGATGGCTTCGGAGGTTTAAACGTCTGAATGTCATCATATCATTTAAGATTAGACTAGAACAAAAATAAAACCGTGTGTGCGTATATTTGTCTATTTTAAAAGCATAAAGCACTATTTCGCGAATGTATATTTTTATTAGCATAAAGCACTGTTCCACGAATGTCTCAGATGTTCTCAAACCGTAATCAAAAAAGGGCGTTCTTTCAGTATTACAAACAGGTTTTTCGTAACTTGATGTGTGTTATAAAGGACTCTAATTATTAAAGCGACTTGTACACACATTTGTTGTACTTTTCAAAAATGTCTTTAAGCGTCGTAACTGTAAAATCGAAAGCATATGGACTAAAAAAGCTCGAATATTATATTAAGAATAGCATACAAAGATGAAAATGTGTTCCTCAATCGGAGCTCGAACATACGAGTGTTTCAAAGGTGCTATTTCTCCTGTGTATTATACAATATTATTTTATGTCTGACATCTGTAATACACAATGAACATTGCCAAACGGTGAATATATACCTTTAAAAGCAATTATCATAATTAAAGGCACTAAGCATACGCAATCGGTGCATTCCTTTTTTCTCGTCATTAAAAAAGACACATACAGTGCCATATACATGTATAATCACTCTCAATTGTCAATGTATTGTAAAGGAATATGCAATATCGAGGCATTACTGCCGGAACAGACGAGCTATTTAAGACTATAACAACATTTGGTAAGAAGATACATCTTGGTAGTGAACAAATGTCTATTTGATGGGGATGCAGTGTATTGATTTTACTGAGCATAGTATTGCATCGTTTGGAGTATTACATTTGTGTGAACCCACTCACTTTAACCAGCTATCTCTTTGACATAAAACATTGGTGTGCATGATAAATGGAAATTTGGAAAAAACGTCTGTCAACTTAGATGCTCAAAAATGAGTTATTTAGTATTCTTTCTTTCTATAAATTTAAAAATAAATACATAGCACGATGGGATAAAGAGTATACTAGGTAAGCGTTGCATCAAGATAGGTTTATGTACTCGACGCGAAAACGCAAACCACTGACAAAGGCTCGCGATCAGCTATTTAAAACTCTCTAAATAATCTTTTTAGTCAACATTTACCCAGTATTATATATAAAAAATATATTAGTATGTTATGTTTCTGTAGTCTTGTTAACTGAAGTACAGACATACATCAACTGCATATTGACATGATTATTATGTTTATGATTTACGGATCGTTTGGAATGCGAGAAGAATATCTGTCATAATTATAATGAATATAATATGTACATACTACACTCGTCAAACGATCAAAGCACACGCATTAAATGTACACTTTGATTTGCTATAAAGGAATACAAGGCTAGAGACTTTAACTTTTGTAGATACTTGTCTAAAAAATCTTTACGTTTGAAATAGGAGGAAGTCAGCCTGTAAGTTTCGGGTCATTGCCCGATTTGAACATTCAATCCAGCTAGGTATAAAGTTACAACTATCATGAAAGACTTTCGCAAATATTAACTAAAATCCTAAACTGATTTAAAGTAAATCGACGGTATTAGACAGACACTATAACAAGATAGTGTTCCTATCTCAAACTCTTACTAAAATACTTACAATTTATTTAAAGAAGAGTTATACAAACAACATATGTTGACCTTAATTCTCGACTACAAGAGCGAGCACTTCCATGGAAACGTTCTAATTCCTTGCGTTTTTAAAAAGGTTGCGCAAAAACAAGTCGACATTTCATGCAAATTGAATTTTCGTTGCTATGACACCAAAAGTGTCTACGAGGACAACTGTTAAAAAATGTAACAACAACAAAATGAACAAAAACAGGCTTATCAATTGTGTTATAAATAAGACATAGGCGTTAAACATGTTTCAATATTATGATCTATTTATAATTAAGTGTTATTGTTTGCAAATCCAAATATCGATCTACTGTCGATATACACCTTCAATTTATTTAACTAAACTGTCTTTTCTGAATATCTACGATCAATATACACCTTTAATGTACAGTGTAAACTGTACAGTGTAAACTATCATTTTTCGAAGTGAAATAATTATCTGAATAAATCAATTGCAGCATTGACGAGTCAGCCAATGTACATTGATTGCATTGTACGCATAATCTCAAAATACACATGCAGTAATGATTTAACTAGCAAATAATGGTCTAAGTTGTCTGTAAGATTTAGAATTTATTACCGGAAGTATCTATACTTGATGTTATGACAGTACACGTTCCACGAAAACAATATTGTTTAACATGTTATCTTAATATTAAAGGGACTTGTTAACAGAATTTCGTTTTGATGAAAATGAAATTTAATGTCTTAACTGCATAAAGTAAGGCAATGAACTAATAGAAAACAAATATTATATACAGACAAACAAATGAAGCGCGTCGTGGTTGAACCGGCCTTAATGCATGTGTCGTACCGGAGTAGCCTGTGCAGTCCGCACAGGCTAATCCAGGACGGCACTTTCCGCCTACAGTATATTTATGTTTAGAAGAGACTTCCTTGAAACAGAAAATACCATACAAGCGGAAAGTGCCGTCCTGGATTAGCCTGTGCGGACTGCACAGGCTAATCCGGGACGACACTTTACGCACAAGCATTAAGGCCGGTTTTCCCACGACGCCCCTCAAATTTAATTAAAATATTTGCCTTTGCCAGGACTTGAGCCTTCGACAGCCGGGATCAAAAGTATGTCGCGCTAACCACTCGGCCATTCTGACTTACAGTCATGGTAGTAAATTGTTAACGCTATGTAATTAATACACGTGTTTTCCAAAATACCGATGAAAAAAGCGTTACCAATGTATTTTTCATGTTGGGGTCTATGATAAAATTTAGAAACTTGTAAATTTGCCTGTATGTGAACAGGTCCGTTTAAAATTGCTAGAGAATAATTGAGTACGCGTAAAAACTCGTTTAATTTGTTTAACTGTAGGTTGGTTCAATTTAACCGACTATATTATCGAATTACACTTAAACTTGATAAACTTGATAACCTTCAATTTAATTTATTTTTAATCTAAATGTAATCAAATGCCAAATCTGATATTTGCATTATACGTGTTTTTTTTTGTTATCAAACAATGCACAATGTAGGTTTGTATTAAACGATGAATTGATGATACCAACGGAACAAACCTCACGAAAAATGTGAAGTTGGCTTACAGACAGTCACATTAAACATTAGGTTAACGATCAATTTAACAGGTTTGGAGTTTCGTATAAACTATTGTTGTTGTGGCATTATATCAGTATTCACAAAGTATGTTTAGCTATTTTGTTATTAACATAAAGCAAAAGAGAGAAACATATTTCTCCAATATTTGTCATTTTAACCTTAATTCCAAATGTTCACTAGATCATTATTTGTTTTTATAACTTTATAAGGTCATGAAGTTTGCAATGGTAACATAAAATATGCTTTTTATGATATATAGTTCCATTACAATATCAAAATATATTTATATTTGAGTATAAGTAATACACGATTAATGTGTCAATTGTTCAGAAGAACATGCAATTTTAAAATGTCAGTCCAATATTAAACAACAAGGCCACATGGCCATAAAGCCCTCACCTGAGTATGAAGCCTTGCTGTTTCAGAGAAGATTTTTAAAGTTATTGTGCTATTTACAGTACACGCCACGCCATATGCGACGAGCCGATTTTATGGCGAAGCGCAGAGCGCTCGCTCGCAATGCCACGAATTTTCGCTAATTCTCGCGACGAAAATTCGCGCGTATTCGCGAACTTTCGCAGCGAAGGATTTTGTCCTGCCACAAATCGCGACGAGAAAGTAATTAGTAAAAAGTACAAGAGTTTAACATTTCATCAATGCTAAATCATGTATCCGACAGAAAGCAGTTTAACATTTCAGTAATGCTAAACCATGTAACCAACAGACAGGAGTTTAACATTTCAGTAATAATAAGCGATGTATCCAACAAGAAAGGAGTTTAGCATTTCAGTAATGCTAAACCTTTTATTCAACCGACACGAGTTTAACATTTCATTAATACTAAACGATGTATCTAACAGAAAGGAGTTTAAAATTTCTGTAATGCTTGACATTTTATAGAACAGACATGATTTTAACATTTCAGTAATGCTAAATGATGTATCCAACAGAAAGGAGTTTAACATTTCAGTAATGCTAAATTTTTTTCCCAACAGACAGGAGTTTAACGTTTCAGTAATGCTGAAATATGTATCAAACAAAAAGGAGTTTAACATTTCAGTAATGCTAAACCTTTTATCTAACAGACAGGAGTTTAAAATTGCAGTAATGCTAAACCATGTATCCAACAGACACGAGTTTAACATTTCAGTAATGCTAAACTTTTATCCAACAGACTCGAGTTTAACATTTCAGTAATCCTTAACTATGTATCATACAGGAAGCAGTTTGACATTTTAGTAATGCAAACATTTTACCCAACAGACAAGGCGGTGATCCCAGTTTTTATTTGTTCGCAGAACAACTAAAGACACCGCATTTCCAAAATTGAAACGTCTAAGAACTATGATCCTTACAGCTTTAGGCCAGTCAACTGCGCGCAAGTAAGAAGTGCCGTTTTGACTATCGTTTAATTTGTCAAATGGCAATGATTATGATAATGAATTTAATTAGAACATGACATGTTGTAAAAACTTAAGTCAACAACGTTCCATGTAGGATCAAATATGACTGTACTCGCGGAAGAACAATACAATAGTACGTTATGCAACGTCCTAATATATTAATGAATGAGAGTCTCGGGTCACGAGGCGAGCCGAATAGACAAAATCTAACCTTACGTATTCATCTTGTTATCGCCGACTCATGTAAGATTATTGGTTAGTAATGAATTTGTTTACTTATAACTCATTTTATTATTTACATGGCCATAATTATAACGATCAGTTATAGAACAGTTTAGCGACTATTACGTTGTAGCGGTTGATTATTAAGGATCATTCCGGATAAAGTCGATGTATCATTATTGAGGTCGGATACACTAATCATATCAGAAACTACAATAGGCAGAATTTTCAATGCGGAAAGTCGTAGCGTCAATAGCCGAGTGGATAGCATGTCGGACTCGCATTCTAATGGACCCGGGTTCGATTTCCGGCAGGGGTTGAGCATTTTTGTTCATACACTTACTGACAGTTTTGCTACTCCAGATGCTTACTTAATTTAAAGAGAATACATGTTAAGATATTTCCAAAAGAAACCGACAACACTTTGATAGTAACTCTCTTCAAAGAACTTAAAACACTTGCTAACACGGTTGAAAAGCTCGTAGCACAGTCTTTGCATTCATATACTGTTTAATATTTTTTTAATATTCATCATCTTGTTTGTTTTTAAGGTAAATATTGAGTTTTGTTCAACTCCACAGCTTTTGATCTCCGACAGAGTGATCATATGTCTTCTTCAGAGAGTGTGCGGTTATGAAACTCATAATTGTCGTGTTTCACTATAATTATACATGTATACTCAGATTATGTGTGTTAGTAATGAATATTTAATATCGTAATGTCCCATAGGAATGTCATTAAATTAATATATGTTTGTAGCCCAAATAAAGAGCATGCAATTGAAAATCGGACACATAATTTGTCTCCTTATGTTTTTGCCCGACATAGTTTTTTCATTTTGATATGATTGTTTTGAAAGGCTGTACTCGTGCAGAGTTTTAAGCTGCTTGAAAGTGACTTTATCTAGTTTTTACACCGGATTACGTTTTAATTAGTGGCGTACGATTTACAACGGACCTAAATTCATCAGCTACACATATTGAATTGAAACAATTCAAAACGGCATGATTGAAAAAACAAAAACAAACATTATTACATTAAGACGATATATTTATATCAAAATTTGATTGACATGTTTACGAGGCACAATTGTATTTAAACTTGCCATTTTTAATAATATATATCGCTTATCAATGATCAAGTCATATTTATAATATTGAACAAATTTTATAGTCAATACGTAAATGAGTGTTTTCGTTTAAACATTTACAACCACTGTATTTAAGGTGACGTATATCATCCCTATTTAATTGCCTTCTGTGCCTTCAGCGCTTTGATATTGATGTGTGTTTTGTGTTTGTTATGTGTTTTTGTGATGTCCTGTGTATTATTTTGGCAATTGGTTACTTGCCATAAATAAAGGACCTCGGGCTGCTAAAAGTTCTCTCCTGCTGTCGCAACTAGGGTTTCGCTTTGTTTATATCTTCTTAGCTAAACACGCAATTCAACCTAACCAACTTTATATCGAACTTTTTACACAATGGTGCATGGGTGTTTCTGTACCTGAATTTAATTAACCCATTAATTAACCCATGACGACATACGTGTGTATATGTGTGGCATCAATCAGATTTAACAAAGTATATTGAAAACCTTTGTATCGTGTAATTTTTATACTTTTAATAACGTCATTTGATCCCCTTTGTTTTCCATAAGCATAGTGATATCGATATACGCATTCGCGAGCGTGGTTTTGTTTCAATGTACATGTATATTTTTACTAGCACTACTTGAATGTATTTTCAGGATATGTTTCCTGTAAGTGAATGCTGGTTGTTCATCATCGCATGGCTTGCAGGTATGCCTTTAACATGCTACTTAGATCTGCGCATCTGACATAATTCTAACATCTATAATGCATATTTGCGTATCAATTTATATACACATGCTCTGTTTAATACCAAGAATAATACATTGACACGTTTTATGATTCCAAAATTGGTCAATGCAAACTGTTCACAATATTTGTTCTCAAAATATTACATACATTACATAAATCAGATATATTGAAATCCATTAGACATCATAAGATCACGTTTGTTTGATTTACGGCTGAGCTAATTAAAACAACATATATAGTCATAAATCACACAATTCAGCAATTTAAGTATAGCTTAGTTAGCGAAGTGCTCGAGTTAAAATGTCCTGAAGTACTTTTACAATTTCTATATTTGTAGTTGAAGGAGAATTGAAACACGAACATAAAAATCATTTTGAGCCATATCACTTAACAGTTAGAATTGGAATTTGCAGAACGATGCTGTAACTACTTCTAAACACTTCACTCCAATCTTTTACATGCTTTCTACATATTGATAAATATGCATAAATATCAAAAAAGCTAACAATAATATCTGTTTATTGTTGTTCAGCTCGCATGATATCTTAAAATCAATAAGAATATCGCCTGAATAATCAACAGTATGTCTAAGAGTACTGTATTTATCCTGTTTCTACCTGCAACATTGATCTAATAAAGGGATGACCGGATTCATTTTTCTATCTCCAGTCAACAAGGAGGTGCAAGGTTTATCCAGTTAGTAGTGTATTCCTACGCGCCGAATAGCAACATTGTCGAGAATGACTTGGCATAAAAAAACAACAATTGTACTCACCCAAGTTTGTCATCGATAAAAACGTCCTGTTGCCTAGTTTAAGTGAAATCCTAGCTTCCATAATGAGTTGTTACTCCGCACATGTATGGCATAATCGATAAATGTGTAAAAACATATCATTCCATTCCATTTCAAAACAATTGCTGTAAGCGGGATATTATTTGTGAATATAAATTATTTAATCAAAAACGAAGATTTAGTTTATTCATAAAAAAATTAGCCGTTTATATAAATGTTCGTTTAAAAGTTATTAAAACTGAACGAAGACTAGATCTCCATCTATAAATTACTAAAAGATTTGCCCACGATGTTCCCCAACCACAATCCGAGTACATACTAGAAAATTGAAATTCAAATGGGAATAATCTCGACGGTTCAATTCGAGGCATATATTCCATACACTTTTCGATTTAAATGGTATTAACATATTCCATCCAAAACACAGAAACACTAATTATTGTATTCCGATTGCTTTTATTTTAAATTAAATTCCAACACACTCGCGTCCTAGTTCGTACACTGTGTAAACTTCAAACTCAACCGAATGACGTAGGCATGACGCAATGCAACTTTTCAAAAATCGATATCAGGTTGAAAGTGGCTACTGTATGCTAATTCTTGTTTGATAATATTATTGGCGTCAGCAATCAGATTATTTTTTAAAATTAAGAGTAATTTTTCTGAAGGTACACATAACTGCTAGCGAGTTATGCAGTTCGAGGCTCATCATAAAGCATATAGTTATAAATAAACTAGATCTTTAATTAAAGTACTTTAAAAATGCAATTAAGTATAAAACATGATAAATAGAATACATGGTAGATGCCGGGAAGAAGAAAGCTTATCAGGTTCGGCCCGAAATAAAAAAATAGGGCTTGCTAAATCTCGCCCACTTTTCAGTGTCTAAGCCTCACTGGATAAACTTTCATCATCACGGCACCAACTATGTATTCTCTATATCATCCTTTCATTTGCTTTTATCAAAGCCCCATTATAAAATTCATATATAATAAATGATAAAATACTTTCACCGCTGTAATATTAATAAATATAAACATATTGTATTATCTTTCAGTGGGAATACAACCTTCATCCGAAGTTTTACTAACAAAGAAGAAAGAGGACACCCATCTACCGATAGAATGTTCTTTAAACAGCGATATATCCTTTAAATTTACAAACAAACAATCCAAAAAAAACACAGACGATAGCAGCCTGTAGCACAAATATTAATAGTTGTTATCTAAGTGACCCATTATTTGCACAACGCTACGCAATTGCAAAATCAGACGTGGGTGGAATTCTTTTTATAATTGACGTCGGTGAATATACGTTCGGAACGTACACATGTTATGAGACTTACAACGTCACGAATTTGGCCGCAGTGGACGTGAGTTTCAAAGATATAGAAGCGTCAACACATTCTTCAACGGCCAAAGTCATCGAAGGTATGTCTTCTGTCATCATTAGAAAACATTAGTTTTACGATAAACGGCATATCCAACTAAGGCTAATGTGTGTACGTTTGTGTTTCCTTCTGTACATTCACATGAAATAATGCAACAAAGTGTCAGTACTATTCTGCAACCGCTCATTGCTAAAATCAATTTCATAATTCAAGGTCATTGCACCAGTACAATATCATATCATATCATATCATATCATATCATATCATATCATATCATATCATATCATATCATATCATATCATATCATATCATATCATATCATATCATATCATATCATATCATATCATATCATATCATATCATATCATATCATATCATATCATATCATATCATATCATGTCATGTCATGTCATGTCATGTCATGTCATGTCATGTCATGTCATGTCATGTCATGTCAGATCATGTCATGTCATGTCATATCATATCATATCATATCATATCATATCATATCATATCATATCATATCATATCATATCATATCATATCATATCATATCATATCATATCATATCATATCATATCATATCATATCATATCATATCATATCATATCATATCATATCATATCATATCATATCATATCATATCATATCATATCATATCATATCATATCATATCATATATACATCGACTCACTATCAATTCAATGCGCTATACCGTGCTTTAAACTTTCTAGAGATTCAGTACAAGGCACAAAGTGTTTCAATATTTCATACGACGTAAAGGAAATTGTTATAATATTGTCACACCATACGCATTTGTAAACATTACTAGTTAAAACACGAAGTGCACTTATTTGATGATGATTGTTTTGGCAGAAAAGGATCTTTAAGATTAAAACTAAAAAGTTATTTGACCGTGCTGCCAATCCTATAATGACGTTATGACCTTATATTGTATTGAGTTTTTGTTAATGTTTTATATGCAGAGGACATTGCAGCAACACATGTGATAAGCACCATGTTCATTGGAGACTGATTGACAAAACCATATTTACTAGATAAAAGATTCGAATTGGATACCGTTTATATATACAATATAACTAGTTTTGAGCAAACCTGGCAACATTATATTCATGGAACATTTATAAACATGCATATTAATAATTGATACATAAAGTATTATTATTCGCTAGTTGTTTTTATGCAGAATAAAACTGCTTTTAAATAAACACTCTATCAATAAGCAAACTTAAACAAATGTCAAAATCATTGTTACATACAGAATTCTAATCGGATATGTTTTAAAATGCTGATTGAAATTTATTTTCAGAAAGTACACTGACGTTCATCGGATTGGTGTTAGATGGAGTCCAGACAGTTCTGTTGGTTGTTTGCATAGTCTGTGTAGTATGCAAAATGAACTGTTGTAAACCTGGTAAACTCCTTTGTAAATCCATTCAATGTCAGTTAACAATAAATTAAATTACAAACAAATTAATTTATAAATTGAACAAAATTACTTGAAAATTGATTGCAAAGCGAAGCAAATTTATGAGTTAAATGAACCGACAACTATGTTGTGTAAGCCAGAAATAAACACCTCAATCAAGAAGGATATACATTTGAATTTGTAGGTACAATGCAAACAACAGAAACACGCACAAAATAGCATGACGGCTTTTTAATTTATGTTTTCCACACAATTCTTTCCAATGACATGTTCCTTTGTGCAATTGATTCTACGTCTATTCCTGTTAATAGAACCACTTCTGGAATAATGCGAATACATCAGGATGATCCAATGACAGCATGTTTAATAAAAACGCATGCATAATTTGCGTCTTACAAAACATTTATTTAGGGTATTGAATAAACACAATTTTTGTGACATACGCATACATGGAACTGAATAGCTAGGTTTGTATAATTAAATAATAAACTATTTCACAGAGTGGGATAAGGTTTCAATAACACACAAATACAAATTACCCTTTACCATTTACCTTGTGTGTATACATTTATAATGTTCTGATAATCGTTTCAACGCAATTTTTACTTTGATGTGAGTCCTAAGAATAATAAAATACATGTTCTGAAATATTAACTTTCCCATTTGATGAATAATAACGTATGCAATGTAAAGCTGGAATTGTATTATGCTCATTTCATTATCTAGGAATATACACATTTGCAAATTATCTCCATACAATCAAAGTATAATATAGGGATAACAGACCTTTTGAGGTTGTTGACGTCTGCACAGACCCCAAAAAATGGTTAAAAGTCCGAATGGTACGCACGAGGGCTTTAACGCATTTTAAGGGACTCTGAAGACGTTATGGAACAACAAAAAAGTGTATTATCGCTATTATAGCATACAAGCAAAGTAACACGGGTAATGCATTTTTTATAGTATAGTATTACCCAAAATCTGTTTGTTTAAAGTTTTTATATATTTTATGAACAGGGTCGCTTTCAGCTGAACTGGAATCGCACTAGTTAGTCGCCATTTTGTTTCAGTGTTTTCCTCGATTCGAATTTTAAAATTGAATTTTACATGAATTTTAGCGTGCATATATTGTATATAGTCCATAGTATATCATGATATCGTGTGCTATTAATATCGACCAAAAGTAAGAACTTTTTTATAATAAACTTCAAATAGTAACAAGGAGGACCGGCTAACGCATTAGTAAAACATGAAGTCAGTCGTTATTGACGCGTGACTTTACTTAATAGTACACCTTTTTTGACGAAATCCCCTATAAGGGACTGAAAACGGACTTTTTATAAACTATTATATCGTTGCTACAGTAGTGTGATTTCGTCCGAACACTTGTACAATAATACCAATTAAGATGAAGTTGTTTTTAAATGTAGTGAGTAGTATCAATGATTAGTTCACCTTGATTCTAACCTTAGTAAAATATCATTTGTTAATTGGGTTGAAATATAACGAATACAATACACAAAGTCATGCTAAAGTTAAATATGTGGGCATTATTGTTAATTCATTCGAAATGACTCTTAGGTACAATGTAATTAAAAATAAAATAAACTAATAAAACATGCATATTTCGTTGTTTCAGTTTCAGAATGTCATCCACACGATTCACAAGATTCAAAATCAGATCCAGAAGGGTAAGTTGAAACTTTTAATACATTTCATCGTAACTCAGAAAAGTGCAAAACTCTTGCTATGGTGAACGTTAAACCATTGAGCTATTAAAGTGTAATTGAACTGAATTAAAATTATCACGTATTACTATTTAATTTTTAATTGCTATGCTATACGTTAAATGACATTTACAAATATGTGTATTGTGATTAGTTCTGGGCCAACTGTGAGGTTTGGCATGACTTTAAACCGGTGTATAACCCAAATGCTTTCTATTGACTATCCCAAGGCGGTGGCTCAAGTTTTGATTATTTAATGTTTAATGCTGCGTATTAATTTGTGTATAGGCAGTTGG
Source organism: Congeria kusceri (assembly GCA_027627225.1). NCBI lineage: Eukaryota > Metazoa > Mollusca > Bivalvia > Myida > Dreissenidae > Congeria > Congeria kusceri. Next base: position 27,033,757 of record CM051026.1, on the reverse strand, counting down.
ACAATGCCTCAAATAAAGTACCACAAGATTCTAATAGGGGTCTATCTCCTGCTGATGTTTTTTTTTTCTGTGTTTTGATGTTGATGAGATTGTTCCCCGGTCCTTCCACGTTTAAATTTATTTTTGTTTTTATATTTATCCCGATGTTTAAAGGATAAGGATGGTGGTTCATGTTTTAAACAGTATTGAGTTTAATTAATATTTTTACGAGAAAAAGACAAAAAAACATGCCGTTTATATGACTATCATAGTAACTGTTACTAACACACATTGCAAAAGTACCAAACTTTACATTTTATCTTAACACAAACAACACAAACGTCAAAATATTATGCATTGTATGACTAAGTAAACTTTATCAACATCTTCTATACACATGTACTTAAATTATATATTTATATTTATTGTTTGACGATCACTTTCAAACGTCACAAAAGTGTTATACATTGTATGCTTCATTTAATAAATCTTAATATCGTTTTTTTCTTTTTAGAGACAGTGATACGGAAATGAAGCTTGACAGTGTTGTTTTAAATGGAAGCATTCCTGTTGAACGGGAATTAAACGTGATCAGAGCATCAAATCCCTACCATGGGGATACATACACCAGGCGTACTTATTATAGTACAAACCGGTATCACTAGGTTATGTTAAATATCCTATGCGTGCACTGGCAAACTAACGCCCGTTGAATACATTTTGATTTAGGTGAACACTGTGGGTTAAAGCAAACTGATTTTGTTGATTTGTGTGACGTCATATTATGTTGTTTTTTTTTCATTCGTTTATTTTACAATCAAACGAAGCATAAAATATTTGGGTGAGTGGTTAAGTGTTAAACAAAGATGATTTTATCTGCATTTCACGAAACTGTTAACTACTCGCTAAGGATGGTGGTTCATGTTTTTAAGCCTCGCAAGATAAACGTATCTTCACATTGTATAACAGAACACTAAGCAGAAACGGAAGTTGCAGATCTGTACGACGGGCATCATTTAGTTCCTTTTCAAAATAACACACGGAAATAATAGTTAAAAGGCCTTTTATATGGTGAATTTTTATGAACATTTGTTTACGGTAAGTGCACACAATTTATATATTTTTTACCGTGAAAAATTGACCTTAAAAATGAATCAAATGATTTAAATATTTAATTTTACACATTACAAAATTGCAAAATCGACCAATAATCAACGAGTCTGTTTGCTCCGAAATCGCTGTATTTATATTATATGTACCTTTGTGCTGGAGTGTTTGAATACTCTCTCTGGGACCGTTTGCTAACCATTACCGAGATAATAAGAATTTTCTTTTATCACTGTAAAGCTACTGTTTGCTTTGCGGCATCTGTAAGCAATCGTTAGCTGCAAAATACGAAGTGAATGTATAATAAACATAGATTATAACACTATGATTCAGTATATCAATGTCAAAATTATACAAAGATGCATCTGGTGTATAGATAAACAAGTGTAATATTTGTATGCAAACTGTATAACATCTCGTATTCATGTATTATTTTGAATTGATATTTCTGATGCCGCATTTAAATTACGTTTTTGCTAATTATTATCCATACAGGTCATAATTATGTTATGCGTTTTGAAGAGAAATGTCCATTTAAGGTAAAATATGCACGGGCTGTAATTCTGTATCGCCTACAATATATTTTAGACTGTTATCTGTCTTATACATGTATTTCTGGCACTAAATGTGTGCTGAACGTATTGAGCGACAGCCTTAATAACGATTACCTGCAAGGATAGACTGCATTTAGACTAGCATTGGACTTTTGGTTGTACTGATTCATTACCAACACAGTCATATTTGTTTTATACAAAAGCCTATTAGTATCATAAAAAGTAAACGAAACTTAATTTTAAATGTGGCACTTGTGTTTTAACGCCCATATTCTCGTAATAACACAAACAAACGTGTAATAACGCTGAATGAACACCTTATAACGCGAAACAAGGTGTATTAACGCCAACTGACCTGTAATAACGCGACGTAAAGTATTTACGCTTAAGAAGGGCGTACTAACGTTAATGAGAAACTCGTAATAATAATTACATCGCGTGAATTAGGGTGGTCTAAGCAAACCTTAAATTTCTGAACATTATGTACTCTTAGCCTAAACAAGCGAGTACTGCGAAAAAATATATATGATTTCTGTCTTTTTTTCTTTACACATTAATGCTTAACAGGCGATGGTACATTGAAATATTCACGAACATTACCAATGTTCTTTTTTAACTAAACCCACTTAGCAGTGTTCGCGTGTGGAACCTTCAGAAGCAATACTACACAAATGTTTTTCAAATGATGTTTCAACGTAATATATGTATAAATATTTTGACATCATGTGTTCATTGCATTTGAAAGACAAACTCATTTTAAATGTGATTTTCAAAAACGCAACTAAGTGGTTACCGGCGTACAGATCAGCAACTTTTGTTTCAAATTACTGTACGATTTTACACTGTGATCTTTATGCAAAACTAGCTATGTACTTAAAGTTTTCAGACGAAAGTCTGTATGTCTCTATTTTCCTCTTCCGACATAACCATATCTGTACCTGAAACATATTTCTTATATGTTGTATTTTGGTTTGTATTATTTTCTACTACATTGCACCGAATACTTTAGATTTGATTGTATAGTTGTTTCCACTTATTTGTTATAAAAATTATACAGTTTCATGTTTTATTTTATTTGAATTATATATGCCCATGTCATTTTTTGTGTATTAATTTCAGCTGGATTGGCTTAAATATTTAATCAAATATGACTTGTTATTTAATTGTGATTTTAAGTTCAGTAATTTGTTCAGTAACCATTTTGTAGATAATATTCGATTATGACAGAAGTACAATATTCGTTAAAAGTGTACATAGATTTTAATTTATTTCTATAACAATACACTAATATTGTACAAACCGCACCTATTGTGTATTTCATTTGACCTAGAAAACACAATGTTAGCAGTGTATTTAGTCAGATGTATAGCGTTACTAGCAGTTGTTACCTTTTGCCTTTAATAAAAGCTTCAGGCATTTTTCAAATTATGAACAGAATCATCAAATAAAACACTTTGTATCAAATGCTTCTATGTCACTGTCAGCAGATTATTATTATGAAATTAAAAATTGTGACATATAAGCCCCCAGCTTTTTCTCAAAACTTTCAAAATGTCAGATAGCACCTTCTGTTTTTAACTCTCTTTATGTTGTATACGAAATATTACATTTCTAAAACTTGAAATTGTGCAAAACGGTTTCTTTGCTTCTATGAACATATATATATATATACTACGGCCTCGATATTGATACATATATAGCCTCGATATTGATAAATATATACATATATGTATTGTAAAGGGTTGTCAAAAGCATACACCTGATAGAAGTATAAAGTGATCGATAAGAAAAATGCATGTTTTCATAAAGCAATTTACAGTTTGAATGAAGCTCTTTTTGCCACTCCACCTGCAACCTGTCTCTCTTCATGACCACTTCTCTCAACCTGTCAACCTCTCTACCTGCCCAACTCTCTACCTGCCCAACTCTCTTCCTGCCCACCTCTCTACCTGCCCAATTCTCTACCTGCACACCCGTCTTCCTACACACCTCTCTCTCCATATCCACCTCACTCTCCCGATCCACCTCTCTCTCCCTATCCACAGCTCTCTCCCTATCCACCTTTTCTCCCTGCCCACATATATCCCTGCCATCTCTCTCCACACCCACCTCACTCTCCTTGTACACCTCTCTCTCCACAAGCACCTTTTTCTCCCTCTCCACAATTTATCCACGTGCACCTCTCCCCCTGCCACGTCTTTCCACACCCAGCTCTCTCTCCCTAACCATCACTCTGTGCCCACGTACCTTTCTCTCCCTGTCCACCCTTTCTCCTTGCCACCTCTCTCCCTGCCATCTCTCTCCAAACTCACTTTCTCTGTACACCTCTCTCCTTGACCACCTCTATACTTACACTATACATCTTCCTGCCATCCTCTTTTCTAGTCCTCCTCTCTCACCCCTTTCTCACTGTCCATCTCTCTCTCCATCCCCACCTCTTCCTCCCTACCCACCTCCCTCTTCATACCCACCTCTATACGTGTCCTCGTCTCTTTCCATGTGAACCTATATCTCCCTGTCAACCTCTCTTTCCATGTCTACCTCTGTCTCACCGTCCACCTCTCTCTACATACCCACCTCTCTCTCCATGTCCGCCTCTCTCCGTGTCCACATCTCTCACCGTCCACATCTCCTCCTACCCACCTCTATCTCCTAGTCCACCTTTCTCACTGTTCACATCTCTTCCTACCAACCTTTATCTCAATGTCCAACTCTCTCCCAGTCCACCTCTTTACCCTATCCACTTCTCTCCATACCCAACTCTCTCTCCATGTTTACTTCTGTCACTGTGCACCTCTCTCCCTGTCCACCTCATTAGTCCTTCCCACCTTCACCTCCATGTCCACCTCTCTCTCTCTACCCATCTATCCCCACATACCTTTCTCTCCATGTCTATCTCTCTTCCTCTGTCTATCTATCTCTCTGTCCACCTCTCTATCCCTACTCACTTCTCACTCAATGTTCACCTCTCTCTCCATGTACACCTCTCTCTCCATGTGAACCTCTCTCTCCCAGTACACCTCTCTCTCTTCCTATCAACAACTCTCTCAATGTCCTACTCTCTCTCTCCCTATCCATCTCTCTCTCTCTCTCCTTGTCCACCTGTCTAGCCCTATCTGCCTCTATCTAGCACAAACCATCTTTATTACCCTGTCATCCTCTCAATCCACCTGTCCACCGCTTACACCCAGTCCACCCCTCTTACCTGTCTTACCTCCCTCCCCCTATCCACATCTCTCTCTCTCTATCCACCTCTCTCTCTCTCTCTGTACGCCTCAGTCTCATTGTCCACCTCGATCTTCTTGCCCATCTCTCTCTCTCTGTCCACGCCTCTGTCTTCCTTTCGAACTCTCTCTCTCTCTCCATCTCCACTTCTCTGTTCATTTCCATCTCTCTCTTCATGTGTACCTCTCTTCCCCTGTTCACGTCTCTAACTTCCTACCCACCACTCTCTCCCTGTCCACCTCTTTTGCTACCCTCCTCTCCCCTGTCCACTTTTCCTTCTGCATAACCTCCTCTCTCCCTGTCCACTTCTCTCTCTCCCATTTACATCTATGTGATTTTAACCTGCAGCAGTACCAAGCTTACAAAATTAATATTTTGTATACACATATAAATTGAATGATATTTTCAAGGGCGAATGAAATGGCAACATACCTGTTTCGACTTTGTTCCATTTTACAATATTTGATACTGACATAAAACACTAAATGAAGTCACAATGCCGTACCAAAATGATTAAGTTATGAACAACGCAATGTCAGATCTGATCGAATTATCTATAGCACATGTAATATCAGATATAAATTTTGAACAATAACAATATACGACATTATTTGAGGCAAAGCTTAAAGTTCCCGATGTCATTACTGATTAAGCTGCTTACCCTACATTTTTCACAAAATTGACCGACTGTTCTATACCAACACGCAAGTTTGATTGAAAGCAAATAGATATATGGAGATTAAAACCCTTTATTTGTTGGAGGGGCACACACAAACTAATATCAAAATATGGGGTCACACATATATGGAACATTTCTCGCACGTGGCTTGAACTGCTATGTTAAAGGGAATTATTCTTTGATTGGCAAATTTATATGTTTTTATTTTGTCATAGACCCAAGCCAAAAATACATTATATATAAACTTGAAATAACTCTCCCTACGAAAATAACATAATCCAAATATTGTCTCGTTCATGGAAAATCATCAAATGAAATAGATAAAATTAAATAGCTTTTGCCTTCTTCAGCCCCGGCCACATAACTTGTGTGGGGATTGGTCCTGAAATTATTTCAACGGCCATTCTCCGTCTACCTCTGATTCGAGTATGGCAGCTGTCAGTTACTGGCATAAGTATGTGCACTTAGTACTGGTAAACCGCTTAGACCGGCTAAACTTGCCCAGGAAAAGTGTGAGTAGGTTAACTGACCGCCGTTATATGACTGAAATACTGTTAAAAACGGCGAAAATCCAAATAACAAAAACAAACAAAAGTATTATTCGGTATTTAAAAAACAACAACACGCGAATCACTGACGTGGCGTTAAAATACACTTTAAAGTTCATATGACTTAATGGACGAGTGGCAAGAGGTAGAGACATTTGATCCCTTTCTTTATTTCTGTGTATATAATTCTTGCATTGATGCTTTGCATTGACCGTTACAAGGCGGTGACCTCAGTTTTATTCATGTGAGTTTTGTGTTTGTTATATGTTTTTGTGATACGTAGTTTTTTGGCGGTTGGTCGTTTGATATAAATAAAGGACCGCGGGCTGCTAATAAGAGTTCTCTCATGCTGTCGCAACTGGAGTTTCGCTTTGTTTATATTTGTTTCAGCACAGATGCTTTAGTTTTTGCCGTTAAAACATGTATTGACATTGTTTTCGAAAGTCCCTTTAAGATGTTTACAATCGACAATTTTAATATTTTATACAAAGTTTGTTGATCTGGAAAAAAGCACAACATTTTCATGAAAATCTTTTTTTAGTGATAGGTTAAATCAATGTATTTTACAAATGTACAAATATGTTATGCAGCAGTTGGCTCTAATATGACTTTTTATTGCCATGTTATATTTCCTCGAAAACGTTTGAGCAAGTAACTTGTCTTATACAAACAGAAATCAACATGAAACAAGAAAACGCATTCCAGTTAGAAAAATAAGTCTAATCGGTGTCTTCAAAATGATTTGAAAGCATTTGTGTTTAAACTATATGAAGAAGCGTCTAACTTACACAACTTACTGTCAATAAACGGAATCACTGCACGTTTGTATAGCACTTGAAATTACTTTCGCTTTCAAAGACCATACAATATACATTGTCCGTCATAAATATATGTCTTCTTCATATATTTAAACTATATTTATATGGTGTTCATGTTTTCGGTAATCACTGCAGGTCTTTATTGCACTTGAAATCACGTTCGCTTTCAAATAAAATAAAACGTCAATAGTCTTCTTCAAATATTTATAGTAGATATAGAACAATGCCGACGTGTTTATATATAACTTTATTTTCGTCTTACGTGTCTTCTACGAATCAGTTTTAGATTACAGAGAATACTTATCGTATTATTATGTAAAGCTTTAGCAGTAGGTTACTTACGTGTGGTTAATTTTATCGATTTACCGCAAGAGCTATCGATAAGTATGGTCATACGAAAGGCAGGTGTAAGATAAGAATTCCATAGCCATTCATGCACAGGAAACATTGCGGAAAAAACATTTCAAGGTACGTTTGGCTGATTTTGCGTACACGTTTGCCTTTTACTGTTCTAAATCCTAGTTTTACATACTTTACTTTCGTTAAAATATATTGATATTTATGTTTTGCATTTTGCATGAACGTGTAGTGCAAACTTGCTCAAACAGGAATAGTGTGTAATATCAGTTTTAATTAATATTGGTGGGAACAAGGTCAAATATACTAATATGAATGTGAATACAAGTATATACGACAACAATACAATGATTTGGTTATATACCACTGAATGAGAAGATACAGTGTAAACTTAAGTTGAAATCAATAATGCGCATTGGTACTTAAACACATTATTTAATTCCAAGTTTTAATGCATATATAAAAAACGGTTATTAATAAGAAAACACATGATTTGTGAAGTTTACAGTGTGTAAATTATACACTATAATGTATATAATTCAATTCCTACCAAATGTTGTATTTTTTTTAAGCTTGTTGAATAGTAACTATATTGCAGATGTACAGTGGTTTATAAATTAACCTTTACGGATGTCGGTAAGGGTTTGACCAAGCTTCTGTGGAGTTATATTGCTTTCCAATTATAGAATAGTGTAGCTTCAGAGTAACAATAATTGTCATTGTATGTCTAAAGGCCACTGATACAGAGTTTCTATAACTATGATATTTCAAATTAAGTTTTGTTCTATGTTTACCTGTGAAATAAATACACTTTGGTTTTGTATTTAAAATGGATATCAATACCACTATAATTAAGAAAACATTTCACCCGTTCGTTGCCTTGTTACAAGCACAGTTGGTTAGGTTTACGCTTTCATGCATTGTCTTACAAACACATAAGTATTATTATTAAAAAGTTCTTTTCCAAACGTAGGCAAATGCACACAGACAAACAGACAGACAGACAGACAGACAGACAGACAGACAGACAGACAGACAGACAGACAGACAGACAGACAGACAGACAGACAGACAGACAGACAGACAGACAGACAGACAGACAGACAGACAGACAGACAGACAGACAGACAGACAGACAGACAGACAGACAGACAGACAGACAGACAGACAGACAGACAGACAGACAGACAGACAGACAGACAGACAGACAGACAGACAGACAGACAGACAGACAGACAGACAGACAGACAGACAGACAGACAGACAGACAGACAGACAGACAACATCAAGATAAAATTCATACTCTGGTGTTGACGTTAGTTTTGAAACTATCTTTCTCACGTTGTTTATTAAAAAAGCAAACATTGGTATATATTATATGTGTCAATAGAAATATAAGCAAGTGTCATGTTTGAAATTAATGAAACATGCACCTTACTTTTTTATATTTAGCAGGCGTATAAAGAGTCCGTTTAAATGCAAATGAGAGTCGTTGTAAGCATAGGCAAATCGACAGGCAATGCAGACGATTTAAATATAGACCAAAGTAGCGTGTTTAAACAAAACAGAAAAATAGAATTCCCTTATTACTCCTATTTTCAGTAAATACATTATCCACTGATAATCAACTAACTTAAATCGACTATATTTTTAGGATATGGTTCGCCGGGACTGGTTACATGCTCTCGTCATCACATGGTTTGCAGGTATGGCCTTTACATGCTTACTTTATCTGTGATCTTAACAACAAATGTTTCGAAAATGTATTTAAACATTTGAGAGTTTACACTTTATTCTATTTCGTTTCCTTTTGTTGTGAACGAACAAAAATGCTTCATTAATCTGGACCGAAACCAGAAAACATAATTTACATTGTCACGTGTTAATTGATATAAGCAGTGTTTATTGATTTATTGATTTACACCGCGTTGTGGGAACCCAGTGCATTAATTAAATCGCGTGATAAGCAAGCAGACCAAAATAAATACACAATTGTTACCAATAATCTGTTTGTTTTATGAGAAGTGTGTTTAAGCTGACAGATAATTGCATAATGTTTTATAATTTGGCTTATCTTTTCTATTTAAATGACAGTTCCTCATTTGCATTTTAAGTTTAAAACTGCAAATGAACTAAATTAAAAACAGTTATGAGTTGCTCTAAACACAACACTCGATTCTCCAATAGTTCATCCACAAATCAGCATATGTGCAGCGCGAACAAACTAAATACAATAGTTTGATTACTTGTAAATCAGCATTAATGTATTTATATTTTATCCTCAAATCGATTATAAATGCCACAGCGCAATCAAAATACTATTGCAATTTCTTGTATATAATCAACCGTTTGTTAACATTTTATCCTCGAATTGATATACATACCACGGAACAAACAGTACAATCTTGATTGCGCGAATATATCAACCATTAAGCATCCACGTTTAACTTTGTTTCAAGCACAGTTCAATATAATGTATAAATCGCATTGCGCAACAGTACAATGTTTTCAATGCTTTTATATTTATATTCAACATCACATTAATCATATTTCAGTGGACATACCACCTTCACTTGAAGTTGTGTTTAACGAAGAAAAAAGAGGACACCCATCTACCGATTGAATGTTCTTTGAACAGCGATATATCTTTTAAATTTACGAATAAAAATCAAACAAAACAAGGACAATTGCAGATTGCAGCACGAACATTAATAGTTGCTATCTCAGTGAAAAATATCTTGCACAAAGCTACGCAATTGCAAAATCCGGCGTAGGTGGGATTCTTTTTATAATCGACATTGGTGAGGATGCGTTCGGGACGTACACGTGCTATGAGACCTACAACGTCTCGAATTGGGGTGCAGTGGACGTGACCTTAAAAGATGTACACACGTCAACGCATTCCGCAACGAGCAAAGTCGTCGAAGGTATTTTTTCTGTTATCATTAAATATCACTAGTTTTCGGATAAACGGCATATACAACGAAGGCAGCTGGACGCAAATTTTGGGTTCATTTTGTTCATTACATATGTTTATCCCACGCTTCGGTATTAAATATCAAACATTTAAAGCTCAAATCAATATAATTTAAAATGTTACGTCATTGCACTAGTACAATGTCATGTATACACCGACTCTCTCTCTCTCTCTCTTCAATGCGTTATACCGTGCATTTACATAATGAGTAGATAAATAATTTCAAATCACACAATGCTGTAATATTTCATAAGATGTGAGAGACATGGTTAGGGATACTTGTCACGCGCTCCTTGCACAGAAATCGTTGGTTTTACATAACAATTTTGATCTGCAGTTATCACTTAAAAACAACTTTAATTTTCTTAGAAGCTGCGTTACATGTAATGCCAGTAAAGTATTATTCCAGTTTAAATTGTTTTTGCACAATAATCTGTTTAGTAGAAAGCACTCTCACGTTGATCGGAGTTTTGCTAGATGGTGTCCAGATCGTGCTGTTGATGGTTGGCCTTGGCTGCCTTGTCTGCAAAGGGAATATTTGCGAAAATGGTAAACACATTTGTCAATATATACAATGTAAGTTGAGGGGAATTGGAATACAATTATTTTACTATTATCAAACTATTTTGTGATCTAAAATTTAAAGTAAATTATTGCAATCTGGACAAGCTTTTTTTGTAAATGTGTACGGTGCAAGTAGATCATAATTATATTTTATCTATTCGTAAACGCATACGCTAACATAATTGCTCAAGAAATTGGTTTGTAACGTAGCACGAAATGTCGTGTCTTGAGTGCATACAAAGTAGAAAATTATAATTGGATAGTGCGATTTTATTGATCTGGCACTCATGAATATTCCGTTTAGTTTCGTAAATCTATTTTAAGCAACTTACTCAGATAGGAGAAGTAGACGCGAATATGTATCGATTAAATCGTTATTCCGTTACAGTTTATACTGTAGTGCAGTAGTAAGCACCCAACGTTTGTAAGCGTGATGTTTCAGGTTTAAATCCCAGAACAGGCACTTTTAATTTATTTAATGTATTAATTTAATTTAATTTATATATTGGATCATTTTGCTGACGTCATGACATGGAATCTAATCACCAACCTCGAATTTGACACAGAAGAGATATGCACCGATATTGTGAGCGAAACAGATTCGATGTGAATGCATTTTTATGTAGATAAAGTGAATTAACTAATTACAATAAAACAAATGAAAAAGGGTAAACATGCTGTAATAAAGAAAAATGTCATGATAATAAGTGATGTAAAAGCAAAAGAAATTAAGAAGAAAGAAAGATTGTGGATGGATTCGAACCACATACATTGTGATTCAAAGTTTAAACACTATCCAGAGCGCCATTCTACCTGGCACTTATTGATGGTTTTTTTGTTGTATGACTATCAAATCCGTGATTTACACGCTAGATAAACGTTAAACCGATATAAATGAAACAGCCGAGCGCTACCGGAGATTAATGAGTGCCAGGTCAATAAAATCGCACTATATATTGATTTCCTTACACTTGGATCATAATGTACGAGTTTTTTTTAAATATCTAAAATCTATAATACCATTTCCAAAATCAATGGTCCCGATAACAAAAGCTTTGTCATCATTTACATTCGTTTCAATGGCATGCTGATTAAGCGTTAATTTTCTCCTGCGACACTTTCGAATAATTCAAACCAGACTGTTGTTATGAGCCAGTTCTCTGTTCAATACAATGTTGAATTGAATTGTGTTATGTACATTGAAATATTAAACATTGTCATTCAGTGGAATTTAGGCCAAATGGTAAGACGGTAATGGATTGCCGAATGGTAACAAATTCCAAGTTCCAAATTCCATCTAATTCTAATGAGATGACATGTCGAATTACAAAGCAATCGGACCAAGTGTGTTGCATGCACGGCTCCGGTGCTGCAAACGTTTGATAATTATGTAAGTTACGAGTTCTTGGCACGCTTCTTTTGAAATAAGCTTGTTTATTTCAACGTCCTTTACTTCGTTGTTCATTCAAGGACTTCGGTAATTAACGTTTGATACTTACAATTGCGTCACGTGTTTTCTGAAAAATTATTGTATGTTGTTTAAACGTGCACATTTAAGCATTGCTCTAAGATCAATGTAAATGTGTGTTCCGTGTGTCTTTCCTTATCTACTGGCGGTGAATGTTTGCAGAATAAGTCGATCATTTGAATGAAAGTTGATTTTCTTTATAATCGATTTGTCACAAAGTGAAATATTATATACATCTTCGGAATTGGAGCAAGTTTGGAGCATTCCAAACATGGTTTTGTTGACATAGTCAAGGGAAATATTTACATTTTGCAAAACTGATGTTTATGTATTTTGTAATGTCATTGAAATGTTAACTGAATAACAGCTTGTATTGTTTTCCATTTAGCAGACACGCGCAGGTCAAATTGTACATCATGAGTGTACATGCAGCGTACCAGAGAAGAATTTGTACGATATCTTTATAAGACGATCCTTTTTCATCCACAAATAGAATTCTTGTGCAGCAGTTTCTTACTGATTCAGCTTAGAAGAACATATCTACGGCTTTGCAAAATACTTCATAGTTTCCCGTAACTTAGAAAGATTCCCGTCCATTTAAGATGGAACGAATTATCACATGAATCAGCACCAACAGACGCCATCGTTTTCTTAGATGTTCAAAATTAAGAATGTACACTTGTATCAGTTCTACTCGCTAGATTTCAGATAAAAAAACACACCAAGATGGACGTTTCTTTTTAAAAATACTATTCAGGTAAATTCAAGTTTAGGACATTTGTTAAAGATTTTTTTCCATCCGATATCCAAACCTAGTTTAGTACGTTCCGGACGTGATGTCGTAAGTTATAGTGTTGATATATAGAGAATAACATGTTACTGACTTGTCTTGTGGAATATATCAGGTGAGGCTTAGAATAATATAACGGCGAAGCTCGCAAACTGAAATGGACTGCAACGGTCGATTTCATTGGAGAACACGCATCGACGAATTGTTTTGAGACGCCATTTTCATGATTTTGGAGTTGTATATTGAAATTTACATTTTAAAGATCGTTTCAATAATGACTATAGCGTGTTCAATTTTTGGTCAAAACATATTTGAGACTCAACATAAACGGATTCTGTGTAGTGACTTTTAGTTCATTTATTTAAAATATATTGAAATAACTGTGTATGGCTTGATAAATCATCCATGGAACAATACATTTGTATGTTCCATTGATGACGTCATACCACTACCAAAGTGCGGGTTTATGTTAATTTTTAAAAAAATAACGTTTTATGATTTATGACGACTACAAATAATAAGCTATATACCTTCTTGGTATCAAATTGTTTGTTTTGTTAAATCTGATACATTTTTACTGAAAATGTTGACTTTAGAAGCGGATTTCGAGTAATATGACGTACCTCCATACATTGACTGATATAAACGCTACTGACCTGATATAAACCAAAATATCAGGCACGTTTGTATCAGGCCGATATCAACATAGTGGTATGATAAATAGAGAATTACAGGCTACTTACTGGTCTTGTGTAATATATGAGTTATAGCTTAGAGTAATATAACGGCGAGGCTTGCCTAGCTGTTATCTTATTCGTGCCGAACCTGATATATGGATATATAGAATACAGATATGTAGGAGTACGTAAATATAATTTTTAGTTACCTAATTAATCAATATGCTAAAATTAATACACCCTTTGCGATATTGTTTCTGCATTATATTAAATATACTACTTATATAAATACATTATTTTGTTCAAGTATATTTATCAAAACAGTGGATGGACACTTTAAAGTTAACGGTTCAAATGCCGAGTCACCGCGTATTACACATGCCATTATGGCCACAAAACAGAAACAACCGTTCACCACAACAGACAACGGGTTACCAACTACAGTAGATAAGTGAAATGGTCAATGTGGGGCCAATTCTCGAATGAAAGTGTTTTGTTTGACTTTGGCGTAATTGAATGCTTTCATGAAAAAATAATTTCTAGATATATAGGAATCTCTCAGATTGCAAAGTCACGTTTTCTTTCCATTTCAAAAATATGTTTATAGGGATCAACCCATGTTAGATGCTTAAAAATAAACATACCGGCTAAATATGTTGACAATGTGTTTAGTTGTGATAGCATTTGCTTCTGCTGATATGGAATGTAAGTATACACATACATGTGTTTTATATTCTTAACTTTCTTGTATAAAGCAGAAGTTTACATGTACTTATATACTGACACCATTAAAATTTAATATAAATATGTTATATTTACATATGTTCGGTATTAGTATTAAATATGACGATTTTTTTGTTTGTTAGACTTTACTATTAAAACAAGTTGTTCAGGTTACTGACAATAACAAATGATAAACCATGCTTTCAGCTCCGAAACCACCACAGTTTGACATTAAATTGTTATCGGCATCAACAGTAGGCCTTTCGTGTATTGTTAGTAATTCCTCAACAATGTTAACGCACTTTTATAGACGTAGAAACAATGATTTAAACACGATAGTAACTGTATTATACAACGATAAAGAGTGTATTGTCAAACGTGAGTTACAACCGGAAGCAGTCCACTGTTTGTGTGAGGACAAACAACGTGTGGTGTGCAATATTTGCAATATATCTGATGCTCAAAGTTCAAACGAAGATGACCAGTGGAAATGTGCCATATTCATACATAATATTCTTCTTCACAGTAATATTGTAAATGTATCCTCTTATGGTATGTGTGCTTTATCTATTTTATATCAATATTCAGTCTAAATTACATCATTCAAGCCTAGGAACCATTTCGAACCTAACA
This sequence comes from Congeria kusceri, assembly GCA_027627225.1. Lineage (NCBI taxonomy): Eukaryota > Metazoa > Mollusca > Bivalvia > Myida > Dreissenidae > Congeria > Congeria kusceri. The sequence continues at coordinate 27,018,658 of CM051026.1, read as the reverse complement.
ATCAGGCATGACAAATGTCGCAGCGACTATAACGTTTATCTGACTAAAAACAAAAGCTCTTTTATCCACTTGCCAGCATGTATACAATTCGAACAATGAAGGTACTTATTTTATTGGGCTCCACTGAAAAACCTTTTCCACGTTATATTATTTGTTAGATGTTATTTTTTTTACTTCCGACAAAGCTTTATGATTGATTGCTATTAATTAATGATTTGAAAAACAAATTGTTATGCTGTTCATGTGCGTTCACTTATTGATGGTAACGGGATTTGTATTTTAATTCTCATATCGTCAACTTGATTCTAAACACATTAACATTATGTATGAAATCATTATCACCAAGGAACGAGCGAACGGACAACATCAGATGATGAAGCATCGATAACACCAATCTATCTTTAAACAAGACAGATGGACCGTGGACGACTACGAGGTTTCAAGCCATCATTAACAGTAAGAACAATGCTCACTTAACTATTCGGTATTGTTTTGCCAAAAAATCACTTCAGGAATGTATAGTTAGTTTGAATAGAACGCTTCACAACTTGTAATACTTGATGTGTTCAATACTTGTTAGGCATTGTATACTAATTGTTACGATTCAGGCTGCCTTTACATATTAGATTTATACTCAAGAACAACGTGCTACATGTATATATACATATGCATGAAACAGAGTACTTAAGAGATAACTTATTCTTTATTGCAAAGGAGCCACTGAAGTAACAAACGTGTCGATATTAGATGCAATATCGATTAAACCAACCGACTCTATAAACAAGACGGATGAACGATTGAAAACGTCCACACCTCAAACATCCATTAATGGTACAGAATAAAGAGTTAGACTTGCTTTCCTCTAATTTTGTTCTTAGTGTAACATGTACATGTAATTAACATCATTTAATATTTGCATTAATAAAATTTATAATTTATTAATATTTGTTGGATAAGTTATTATATCGATTTAGTTTTGTTAAGTAGGCGGGGTCTATATTGTTTAGTATTAGAATAGTTTAGCTTATTTAACTAGTTTCATTCTCTGTCTCTAAATATATTCAGAGAGCGTGTATCAAAAGTTCATTATCATCAGCACCGAGGGGATGGCTGTAGTACTTGTTCCGGAAATGCAGCATGCATTCAGGTTGTGCTCAACATAATTTACTTAGATTTGTAATCATACTATTAATACGCATGATATGTTTTTAATACGTAGAGATTAAGTACCTGAACAGGCGAATATAAATACAGCTCTGAAAGGCATCGTATGTCACGCACACGTAGAACATTCGTATGTATTCTATCGGTTAACTGCGATATTCCCCGAAGTAAAGAATGACATTTATTTGCTCCATCTTAAGAAGTAAATGCTTAGCTAATAAAAAAATATGTCGTGTTTTGTTGTATAAAACGTGAATTTTATATATACCGGAGTTACATATTTGTAAACAATACATAATTCGCTTTATAAAAATTAAAATCTAATTGTATAGAAGCTAATGGTCCTAGGCGTCTTGATAATCCAAGCATTGCGCAAGTCGACGACAGTGAGATGTCCCCGTTGGCCGTTACCGGAAGACAACGCTCAACAGTAGACCACACTGAACGCATCCCAATGACGGTTATGTCGCCCATGGCTGACAGCTATCCTCGCTCACAATGCGCAATGGCACAAGAAGATGTCACAGAGCCTGACCAACGACGTACAAGTGTGCACTATTACGAAATTATACCAGACATTCCTGATGATGATGTACCAGGTCATGACGGTAAATAAGCGGTCGAATATAGTTTTACATATAAATGTTTAAAAAGTTTTTCAAAATATTGGCTATATATTGTTTATGTCACAAACATGTTTGATAGAGAGATTATGAATTGGTTTTTCTAACTTGAATGTAATTATAACATTGACTTGACTGCGTACTAAAGTGGGTGTTTATACTGTCGTTTCTCTGGAAGAATTAAGTTACACTTGACGTCAATATTTATGTTAAAACTTCTATATACTAGCGTACCAGCTATTATAATTCATTTAAATAATATTATATTTTTATACAGAAACCAGGAAGTCGAGCAACATGTGTAAGTATACAGACACAAAAAGGTCAATGTGAACACATTTAAACTGATTATTTCTATGAATTGGTCATGCTCATACGAAAAATGTTTGATTTGCTGTATCTTGCACAAACGCCAATTCTAAAATTACTGATGTTTTTTAAATAGCTATTTTTTTTACATGACACATATATTTTAACAAATCTTAAATGATATTTTCTGTGAATATATATTGCGTTTCATAACAGTTTAAGTTTATTTGTTATATGATATATATGCAATTTAATGTCCAGCTATGGTCATGACACTTAACGATTGTGTTACCAATATTATTCATCATGATTTTTAGACCTCAAGCTGTTCGCTACGAGAGTCTCCGCGGAAGGAGATCCAATGAGAAATCGCAGTACACTGCCTTAGAAAGCAGCTAGAACAGAAGTGTCACTCGATGTTTGCTGCTTTGCTAGCTAACATCAATACAAAACAACTAACATGTTAACATGTTATTGCGTTTTATAGAACAAAATACTAGCTATCCTTAATACAAAACAGCTCACATGCTATAGCGCTTATAAAACAAAAATACTAGCTTACCCTGATACCAAAGAGCTCACATGTTATAGCAGTTTATAGAACAAAACTAATAGCTCACCTTGATATAAAACAGCTCACATGTTATGGCAGTTTATTAACAAAAAATTATACTAGCTAACCTTGATACAAAACAGCTAACTTTTTGTAGCATTTTTTAGAACAGAAGAGCCAGCTAAACATGATACAAAACAGCTAGCATGTTATAGCATTTCACAGAGCAGAAACACTAGCTAACATTGATACAGAAGAGGTACAACGTCATTGCTTTTTATATAAAGTAACTTGCAGGCATGTCGGTATAACAATTAAATTTTAAAGGCAGTCATCTTGTTAAGCTTGATATGATATTACACGCAAACTGGTTCACATATATTGAATGTAATATTCACACAGTAAGTCGCTATTGTTTAATGAAAATGTTAATACATGTACAAACAAGCATTCAAGTATACACGTGTACATTTAATGGCGCATTAAATTAATTTTTCACTAATCACATATATCCATTCTTGTACATATTCACATATGCAAAGTTAACATCTGTATGCTCTTCTGTTATATTATATCAATTATGCATTGTCTTTTGTAATTATTTACACTTGTTATTTACGATATTGTATGGTTTTATGTCAATGTGCTTGTTGCGTGTGTATTTTAAAAATGTATATTTTTTAGATATAACATTGAACTTATTATTTGCACTATGGTGCAAAACAAGCGCATGTGTGTTCTGATGGAATGAAATCTACAATGTAACGTGTCCTCTGGAAGCTCTCAATAAAGCCTAAAACACTCATGTATTTTTGTAAGGCTTATACATATCATACATGTTTATGAGGTATGCATGAATAGGGCACGCATCGCATAAGCCCGAGTATGTTGTTACATTGACATTACAATCGTCGTATGACAAAAGACAATATAAGAGAAGAGATAACGGTCATTGCTGTTAAATGATATAAAGATGAATTACATTACACCAGACCAGGCTCGATTAATGAAATATTATGAACCAGATATATTAATTTACTATTTTGAACATTTAACGATGTTTATATAGACTAGAACTCTATATGTGATCCATCTTTGGATATAGGCCAGTGTTAGTGTCTATTCCGCGTTATAGCATAAATGGGCTCCATCTTTGGACATAGGCCAGTGTTAGTGTCTATTCCGCGTTATAGCATTAATGGGCTCCATCTTTGGACATAGGCCAGTGTTAGTGTCTATTCCGCGTTATAGCATAAATGGGCTCCATCTTTGGACATAGGCCAGTGTTAGTGTCTATTCCGCGTTATAGCATTAATGGGCTCCATCTTTGGACATAGGCCAGTGTTAGTGTCTATTCCGCGTTATAGCATTAATGGGCTCCATCTTTGGACATAGGCCAGTGTTAGTGTCTATTCCGCGTTATACCATAAATGGGCTCCATCTTTGCAACTATGCTGGTATGTACGGAATAATTGTCAAGCGTTTTTCTATGCCGACCTTGCTTTAAGTGTTCAGCTGTAACATGACACTTCCAGGAGAATCGGAAATGTCACGAAGAATCAGTAGTGAAATCCATTGAAAGGCTTAAAATGAATTTATAATTGAAATCGCACACTGTGTCAGCACGTCCAGGCTAAACGTGTGAGTCATTTCTGATGTAATAAATGCCCGTGAATTCGTGTGTGAATGTGTGCTCGTGTAAAAGTAACTTCTGAATTATACGGTGTTGCGTAAGAGCTTTCGTTGTGTTGCACTTTTGACTTTAGGATACATTGTATACGGGCGCAAAAAGCGAGAAGACGATCTAAATTCTGATGGAATTCCAGATCGTGTATTTTTACATATTTTTACATTATTTACATGGATAAAAAATGTTAAATTATACAACTATTATATGATCTTTATGCCCAGGAATTAATACATTTTAATTTTAATATTGCTTACATAAAAAACGTCCAATTATATTTCCGATTTATTTACTAGAGTAAATTTACCATTAAGGGATGCAACTTATTAATTTAGCTGACCCCATCCCGTTCGTCACAATGTTTTAATGAAGAAATAATGAAGAAATAATACCTACAGGAATTTCCGTTCAAAATAAATACAAAATATATACGTTTTAGAGATAATGAGACTCCCAGTTTATAATAAAATACACCACTAAGTTAAAATTTGAATTTAATGTAGAAACTCATCTCAGACAAAAGTTAATAGTGGGATATCGTTCAATAACTCAAATGTAGGCCGTATATAACCGTATTATTTAGTGTTAAAAATATATTTCGCATAAAGGAAGCTGGTTTAAAGGCCTAGTTTAAGAAACGTATGGCCTCTCCATGCGGTATTCCACTCTGTGTATTGGTCCACCATAAAACCTCTTATCATAATCTGCAATCTTTTCTCTAAGATGACTGAGCATTCAGTGTTTCAATTGTAGCAGTGTGTAAGTTGATAAGGGTCTTCACACTGTGACCACAGCAGGGTGTAAATACAAAGGGGTATACTATCTTAGATTTTGGGCGGGGATCAAATAAAGAAGGATTGAAATAGTTAAAATGAATAGTTAAATCCTTCTGTATTTGCCCCCCTCCCCCCCCAAAAAAAAAAAATCTGGGGTTTTGTACCCCTGTGTATTGGCACCTAGTAGTCGCTAATTAAGCTGAGATAAACGTTTGCAGATAATGATAATATATGTTATGCAAGACCAATACACAGAGTGGAAAACCCCTAGGAGACGCCAGACATTCCTTAATATATGCCTTTAAATGACAAAACTATTAGATCACAAAGTGATTGGCTATGAATGAATATCAGTTGTGCCTTTATATCCTTAAACAAACGAAATGCTCGTAATATGACACGGTTCAGATATCTTACCCAATATTCCATTTAAACCATTAATATTGAGCCCCATTGAAATAAACTTCAATATTTGCACACGTGAACTACAGAAGACGAGGTTTAATGATAATTTACGACTGTAATCGAATCTCTATTTACCAATTCATTACTGGGATAGTTATCTAATCTAACTCTTAAAGGTAACATTTATACATGTATCCACAATTTGTTTCTTAAGCATATAAACTACAAAAAAATGTATAACAAATTTTAGCGAATGTATATTAATTTTAGAAAATATTCACAGTTGATATAACAAAGTAAAACTCCAGCTGCAGCAGCAGAAGAGAAATTTTATTTGCAGCACAATGTCATTTTTTTGCGGCAAGGGACGGGCTACTAAATATCGCGCAGTGTTGAAGAAATACTCTGGGACATAAAGATGAAGGCGACGAAACGCTGTCAGGTTTTTAAATATATAAAAAAATAAATCCAATTATCACTTTTTTTAGCAGGTCTTGTGTAAACAGGTCATTGCTTGAAACATTGAATGCCAATGCCAGTATAAGAAATGTGAGGTTCGCAATCCATACTATAACTGTCTAAAAAAAATAAAGAATAATAATACAAATACAATATAATATTCATATAATATATTTACAAGACATTCTTTCTCATAACCTTAGGCAATGTCAGCACCACTGGACCACATCAGCACCATCCGACCATCTTATGTCAATAACTGCATAGAAAACTAAACCAAATCAAACTGTATGCACATTTTTGTAATGCGAGTATAAAATAATGATATTTGTAATGATATGAGTTTATACTACTGCCCATTTTCCAGCGTGCACCAGTTGTCATAACTGGTGCACGCTGGAAAATGGGCAGTAGTATAAACTCATATTGGTAAAACAAATCAGAGCATAGACAAATTTACAATGATTTCAATTTTCAAAAATCCAACAGCTGTTATTTTGTCGATTATTTAATAAAACTACGAACAAGTGTTCTTTTACTATTCTTGCTGGTTAAGACACTGACCGATTATTGAAAATGAAACGCTAAAAGTAGAAAATAATACCAAACTCGAAAGTCATATGTGCTGTTTACAGTATTTTACTCCACCGGACCCCCTCGGAAGTCACTACCTGACATTGTCTTAACACATTGAAATAAGGTGGTGCGGTGAGTCTCCTAATCGTGAAATGAACTGATTTGAAGAACGGATTTGAAGTTTTACAGTTACCGGTGCACGGAACTTTAGCGCTTTACAGCAATCGGTGAACTATTGAGTAAAAGCATTAACGTTGCAATCGTAACATGACAGCGTAAAGCCATTTAACAGCACTAACGTGTTTGGAGTTAAATAAATGGAACGAGAGGTAATCGAATCAACGAATTTGTTAAAGACAATTTGAAAACAAAAATGCAGAAAGTACATGTACACGGAGTAGACATGTACATATGTAAAATAAATTACATGTATACAACCAGCGTGTATGCGAATGTACACAATGAAGTAGTTTTGTCATTGGATACGCCATTACCTGTATTTAAAAGGGGAATCGCGGCGATCACATGGACCACCGTGTTATCGATATAAATCAAGTCCACGGTGGACCTTGGTAATCACCATAGACAGGTGTAAAAACACGCCAATAATCGCGGTGATTCGCCATGGCAAGATAAAATTGTCCACGGTTCATGAACTATTTAAGCAAAAAACTACGCGACTTGTACAGTCTAGTAAATTTACATTTCGACCTCAAACTAATTGCAGCAGTTCTGTTATCAGCATTAAATAATAAAGTTAAAACAAATAAAAATATTGGTGGGAAACCCAAAAATAAGCAACAACAATTATGTGCATTTTCCAAAAGTTGAAATGACCCAAATTGTGTTCCATAAAAATCATCTGTCTGCAAATGTGTGTGCAGTGTTGGTAAACACTTGCCAAAATGTTTTGGAAAAACAAAAATTAAGATTATTAAAACACATTAATAAGTATGTTATCAAACTATTTATAGCTTAAAAGATGCGAAATTTGTTAGAATGTGTTAACAAATAGAGGTTTGTCATATATTTTCGCGACAGTTACCAAATGGACTAAAATATGATGTTAACTCGACTTTAATGTTGTATTCTGGTAGAAATGATTCCGTTTAATACATTGGAAGGTTAATAATTAATTATTTGCTGCCAACATAGGTTGCAAATAATAAACTTACCCAGCAGACGAATTTTTGAAGTATGGATGGGCAGTTAGCCAAAATTGAACTTTTTTGGATGAAATGTAATCGCATTTTTTGTTTTGCTGGTAATTTTAGATAACATTAAGTTTTTTAGGACATTTTGTACTAAATTTGATAACAATTCATTAAATGAATGTATTTCTTGTAAGGACGGTGTCTGTACCTGTGATATGTATAACCTTCCACCATAACACAGATAATAGACAAGTGCAATTCACACAAAAGGGATGGAATTAATACACCATGATAGCAGAAGATGCAATGATTCCATTCAAATGTCATGCTGTTCCAGGACATTGGGAACTAATTTTAAAACTGTTGCATCACTACCATTGTTTGTAGTTGCAGGACACAATCACTACAAAAAAGGCAGTTTAGTTTATTACTATTTGCAAAGTTTGCAAGTTCTACACATGTCCATGTAGTTCGTTGTAGTGATAAGTATTGGGCAGGGTTAGACCTTGCTAGGTAACAAGTTGTGATGTGATCAGTCACAACAGGTGGAATGGCACATGGAAAAGGTCCTTTAGAGACCCAGCATTCCCAATTTGTATTGTCAATGCCCTCTTGTTCTGATGTCAACAATATGATACAGTGGTTCTGTGGCAAAGAATTTCTGACAGTCACAAGTATGATAACAAACACAGATGTATCTTGTACTTTTAAATAGAACAGCGTTTGTTCATATTTTGATAAATTCTGAAACTCAGCTGGAGATAACTTTTGTTAGCAGCAAAAGATCCTTTATTAACATGTATGGTAAGTGACCAATTGCCACAAACAACACAGCACAATACAAAAAAACATAACTAATACAAAACACAACAGAATAAAACTGAGATCACCGCCTAGGGAACGGTCAATGCAAAGCACTGGGGGTTTAAACTGGTTAACGGGCTTTCGAACCTCACACTTTATTTATTAAAGCAATGCATTTAAGTGTAAATGAAGATTAACCACATAACATCGCAATTAAAATGAAACAGTAACACGTGTTTCTAACGACTTCATTGCCCTTTCAAAGTTACGAAGGACAGACAGACAAACCGACAACTGCAAACCAATATGCCGCCTTTTTTCTGTGAAGGGGCAGGGGATAGGGCATATTTTTGTACATTATCATTAGTTCAGATAATCATATTAATGTACACGTATTCAGGATGATAGTTATAATGAAGGAAAACTAAGAGAATAAATTCAATAATGTACAGAATGAAACTAACAATTTTTAATTTATTACAGGTAGATCTATAGAACACAATAAAGGACTACAAAATAACCAATATATATTGCCTCATGATGGTGAACATTTCCGCCAAATAATTTTAAAATCCATCTAGAAATGACAGCGTTATTGACACGTAAAAGAGGCCCCATTTTTTAAATTTGACCACTACGTGTGATCTTGAACTTAGATGTACGGACATGGGTATTGCGCGCGACACATTGTCTCGTGATGGTGAACATTTATGCAATGTAATATCAAAATCCACCTAGAAAAATATCAGAGTTATAGAGCGTACTCAGAACGAGACGGACGGTCACGGAAGGATGGACTTAATAACGGACGGACGGAAGGACACGCGCAAACCTATAGTCCCCAAACAGTTGTACAGGTAGGGGACTAATACAAGAGATAACTAATTCAATTTAATTACCTTTCAAATACTTAATGTCTGGATCTTAACCAATGTAGCAGAATTGCTAGATTTATAATTATTATACCGTTAATATTAGCCAAATTACCTGCACCCGTTTACCCCACCCACTTGTTCTTTTTTTTCTTGGCAAAACCACATCACCAGTGTCCAGATACATGTTCATGTTATGTCTTTGCTTTGTTGAAATGCATACAATTTGTAAAATATTTGTAAAATGATCAGTTGGGAAATAAAATAAGTGATTACATTTGTACACACTCACATTCATGCGTTCTTGTATATTAAAAATATTGAATCAGACATACCATATGTGTTTTATTTCTGTTATTTCCACCAATTCTGATTTTTCTAGAATTTTGACATTTTGTTAGCCATAGTATGTATATTTCAAAACAGTGGTATTTATTTATGTTGCAATTAGTTGGAAGTTGTGGGTCTTTTTAGCATAGATTGACTGGACTAGTAGTGTCTGTCCGCCTAGCGCAGTAGTTTTTACACTCACTTCTCACCTAGGCTACCCGGGGTCGCTCCCCACTCGGCGCAAGTGAGTTTTGCTGGTGGTCACCATAACGGGCAGGTAGGGTTTCCTCCGGGCACTCCGGCTTCTCCCCACAGCACAACACCACACCACAATTACAAATATTTCAATACAAGATAAATAGATGGACATTGAAGCTATAATTTAAAAATTCGTCCCAACTTTCGATGAGTCTAAAAGTGACTTAGGCAGGGGTGCTGGGACACAACCCGGGTCCTCACATAATGCAGCTTCGGCGCGGAGGGTCCTGATTAACTTCGAAAATACACATAAGTACATACGTGTAGTGTATTTGTACAAATATGTAGGTTATTACTTAATTCACGAGAAACACTTGCTTTATTTATACGTTCGTAACTGATAAAAAAGATTTAAATGTATGTTATTTTATTTTGCAAACGTTATCGTCGACTTTCTGTTTATTACGCCCCTATAACGACGGTTTAAAGTCTGAAGTAGTATTCTGTTGAAGCGTTATTTTTCGAAATTGCGATCGATAACAATGCATTCTAGAGAAGGTTTGCATTATACACTGTACTGTTTTGCTTTTAAATAAGGCTCGTTTATTACCAACTACGGATTCGATTAAAGGTAAAGATATATAGCCAACGCTTACACAATTAAACACAAATCTTTGGTTGAGCGATCATCTTATAAAGGTATGCAGTTTCTATTATGATACAAGGCTCATTTTAAATATATGTTTTATGTTCATAAACATTGTATTGTTAAGCAGTATATTGTTTGTTATTTTTGCAAATAACACAGAGACGTTACCTGCTTATAGTGTGATAAGCCCTCAGAATCTTAATACACCTACAAAATAAATGTGTATATTAATAGAAAATATAGTTTAATGAGCTACGTATCGTGTTTATGAAGTCAACATAACACATACATAAATATGACTTAGTTAAAGCAATTTTAAAGTGTGTTTACATTTTGCGTATGTTTATAACAATGACGGAAACTTAATGTGTCGACTTACGCATTTAATCATGATGTGTTGGATATTTGATTTCAAATACAACGGGTATTTGTATATCTGTAACTGTAACATTAAATTGTGTTGTGAGACATTTTATTCAGAAGAGAACTTGCTTGTGTAATTTAGGAAATATAGGATCTGACATAAGTTGTCATTTAAGGTATCACAACTCTAATGAGCAATATTTCAAACCTAATTTTAAATATTATTTCCATTATCTGTATTACATCACTGATCTTATTACAAATTTGGGGGTGGCTTTCCATAAAAATGTTCAGGACACCTCTTTTTCCATTTTTCATCAAAATACATTTACCTCTAAGAAAAACCTAAAATTCATAACTCAATTATAGTTGCAAATAGATCCAAAATGTTAGTGTATTTTATAAAAGTAATGATTAAAAATTATAAAATAAGACAACATTAGGTGCTAAAAGAGATAAAAATATTGATATTTATCAATTTTCTATGTCAGCTCAGCAGAAACTCGAAGCTGACAGAACAGACAAAATAATATGTTGTCTAAAAAATTTTGGTTTTCCTGGTCTGGTATGTTTATTCACTTAAATCCTTTTATTTATTTTTCATCTATGACATACATTTGATTGAAATAAAAAGTAAGACACCAATTTACCGTATACCTTTTGAAAAACTAAAGAAAAACATACCCGTTAAAAATAGACATCTATATTTAGGCAATTCCACAACAATAAGTGTCAAATGTGACATAAATTATGCATGTTAAGGTTTAATACACCATTTTAACCAATTAAACTAAATATGTCATAATTAAAAGTTATTATTTCAATTTTTCAAACAATTTTTTTTCAAAATGCAATTCCCTTGGGGTACTCAAAATGCCAGCCACACCCTGCTAATTTTTCTGATCTGGAACAGCACACCGTACATTAAAAATAAGCGTCTTATTTATTATCTTCGTTTGCATTCATCTTCATGTCAACAATGTATATGCTTGTAATTGAGGCTGTAAATGCCGGAAATTTAGGCTGCATCTTCACCAAGGGACACATTCAGAAAAACATGTGTACTATGCACCAGATTTGACCGCCATGGAAGCATTCCGAGTGATTTGAAGCAATTATCATCCTTCAGCTGCAAAAATAATTTTAAAACAATTCAATAACTGATTGTTCTCTACTTCATATTTAACAATATACTTTTAAAACTGTCCAGTATATGGGCAACCCAACTAATTATGCCATATTGTTCAGTGTTAGGTAAAATTAGTGTCAAAACTGGGTAATTACTGAATGGATCCGTATTATTATGCTGTTCATAAAGAAACACAGGTGCACACATTCATAAGCAAAATGACATCCATATTAAGTATAAGTACTCAACTATTAAAGTGTCTAGAGACTTCAAAACTAAGGGACTGACACATCATTCATGTACTTCATGACTTGTATGTTCATTTATTTACAGGTATAGAAATATGGACAAACACAAATACATTTAAATAATATAACTTATAATAATATATTAATTGTTCATTTAAGCAATACAATTTTGTAGTTCAAGCATTGAAATGAAAAGCACCCCATTATCCTCTAATGAAGTATGTTCTGCCTTTATAGACAATTATTAATATATTCAGAAATTTCATTTAAAAATACTATTCTTTCACTTTCTTGTCCTACTAACATGTGGTTCATCTCCTTATTATCAGGAGTCATGCTGTTTCATCAAATGTACGATCTGGTGACGGTTGTTTATTTTATTTTGATCCTATTTTCTTTCAGTAAGCATTCCCTTTTTGCTCGTATCTATAAATTTCCTTTGACAGTTGTTTTCGTTTATACCATGAAAAATATGTGACTTCTGATTACTAGTTTTCCATTATGTCAATATATTTATTTGTTTGCATTTCGTCAGAATTATATACATATGACACTAACATATTTACAGTAATGTGATTATATAAAAGGATGTACTTATATAAAAAATATCATGTTTTCGAAAAGAATCGGAAACAAACTGGCATTGTACGAACTGGCTAACGAAATTCTCCGACAATCACCGCTATCGGCCGATCTTAGAAAAAACGCGGGAAATGATTAGAGTTGTACTACTACCTTAATAATAGTATTATTCATTTAACAAGTTCAGAAAATGTTTGTTTCAGGTTGCATGCCAAAATAAATTAGGGTAGGTTGGTAGGGACTGAATGTTTTTTTCCAAGTTGGCAAATAGTCAAATTGACGTTTCGTAAACTGAATAAATATTCAAAACGTATTTGTAATATCCCTAAACATGGTTTATAGGTGGATGCTATCAAAACAAAAAAGTAAATCAAACACAAATGTATGACAAGCTCAATAAATTGTTCTATGGTTGGGGCATTTTTTAGGGTAGGTTGGGTAACCTAAAACAAACATATTATTTTACGCCTAAGAGAGCCTTTGGCGAGCTTTTTAACAAATTTCACGGAGGAGTTTAATTAAATCTTATTTTAAATGACAACGGGTCTCAGATCTATTTTATCATGTGGTCTTACAAAACTACTCTGTATTTCTAAATTTAAACACACCCACTCTTAATCTATAAACACCTACTCTACATTTCTAAATGTATACACAAAAACTGTACAACTACGCTATATTTCTAAATTTCTTTACAACAACGCTGTATTTCTAAAGTTAAACACACTGCTATATATGTTAAGTATAAGATAAGCATAGGATAAGTTAGTACCAAACATAATACTTTAATAAACATAATATATGCCACTGGTATTTTATGTTATGTAGCAATATGAAATTTAACATGAAACCTTCATAATTGATTTAAATAAAATGACAACACTTTTCATCCTAACTATATTATCACAACATAATCTACTCTTGTATGCGGCAAGGTGACATGGTAGGAATGGAATTGTTCATATTGTTTTTAATCAAGTATGATTTCTTTACTTAACATCACGTATATATTGCCTTCGTTTTATTAAAAGTGGACTATTTTCAACTTACACAATCACCAGTATTGTTAAGCCCTGTAATTGAACAAGACATATATTTTATATTTTATATAAACGGAAACTAGGTTTTACAATTTCGTTTTGCTGGAATTATGCCTTTAAGATCAGAAACAAAGATAATAAGATGAAAAGTACCTGTAAGCCAAACAAAGACGCATAACCAATACCAAAGGAGGAAATCGTTTTTGGTAAATTTATACGATGTACTTTTAAACTAATTAAATACTACTAACAATCTTTAAATGTAGAAACTGACTATCGTAACTTAAAAAAAACTATTTTTAAATGGTAAGCAAATGTATCAGCGGAACAAAAATTATAACTTAAGTACACTTTTTCTTTACCTGGTATAACACATTACAATGTTGAATATACATGCCCTCGTACTAGCTAGAATCTGCAGTGTCATTGCGATATTCGTTAACAAGCTCATTATACGAGTTCGGCGTTTTATTTTGTTTTCCACAACATTTGTTTGAAATGCAAGCTACTCTTTAATTTCATGTGTGTTGCTGTACACAAAATCTCTCATGAATAATTGAATACATTGTGGCGATCACATGTCAATAAATTATTTGCATAATCTGCGTACACGAACATTTTATCAGGGTACTTTATAAACACCGGTTGCCGTGACATGCAAATAAAATTGAATGGTGTAGTATGTAATTAAATGCAATCCAGTATTCTGATTATCTCTGATCCTAAAACAAAAGTGAAATATCGATTTATCAAATGAATGAAACATTTCAGTATACAGTTGTAATGTATTAATATTATTTCCACCGCATATATATGACGTTGTAGCAGTTTACGTAACAATGAAAATCTTGTTGTTGTTTTATTGTGTGATAGTATTCTCAACACGGAAAAAGTTGTTTATCTTAAAAAATAATTTTAAATGTGAAAACGGTGACTTAGTAACTTTTTGAAAGGGTACGTGGATAACAAAGTAACCGGTAACAAAGATTATGATACTTTCAAATCAAGATATCAAACTTATCAGAAGTTAAACAATAACAATGTTTTTCAGTTTGTAGTTGTATTATTGTGTGGGCGACGCCATTTTCCCTATGTAGAAATCAGTGAAGCTAATCGATACGAGCACGAGGAAGGATGTTTATATACAAGTATTAACTGTATAACTGTATACACACCTATTATCACTAGTTTTTTAGAAGTATACTGTGCAAATAAAATATGGCAACCGCTTTAGAAATAGCTCATGAACTAAACATTAGTGCGGAGGAAAAAGAAGAAATAAATAAGAAGAGAAAAGCAGTGAGTGTAAGCAGCGTAAGTGAGGCTGACACGAGTTTAGGGCAACAGAAAGAAAAAAAGAAACAAAAACAACGCAAAAAGAAGTCAAAATTAGTTTCAGATCAGGACATTATCGAGAGAGGTGAACAGAGTGATGCTGAAGATGAAAGTGAGTATGTATCGATAAGAACAGAATTGAAGGAGATAAACAATAAACTAAGCAATATGCTTACAAAGAATGATAGTGAGCTAAAAAGTATGATGAGAGAACTAGTCAACGAGATGAAAGATGATCTATTAAAATCGGTGATACATAAAATCGAGAAGCTTGAAAGCAGTATCTTTGAGAAACAGATAGAAAATGACAAGTTAATAGGAGAAGTTAAACGATTAGAAGAAAAACTGAAAGATGTAAAAGATGAGAAACAGCAATTAAAAGCGGACATGATGAAACAGCAATTAGTTAATGAAGAGAAATTAAATGAACTGGAGCAATATAGCAGACGCAACAATATAAGACTGTCTGGATGCGAAGATAAGGAGAAAGAAACAGCCGAAGAATCCGTGAATATTGTGTTGAAAACTCTGAATGAGAAAATGCCGAGCATTAAACTAGTGAAAGACGATATCGATATTGCACACAGAATAGGAAAGTTCGAGAAAAACAAATCCAGGCAAATAATAATAAAACTGCAATCCCGAATGAAGAAGAATCAAATAATGCATGAAAAGAAAAACCTGAAAGGTGAGAAGCTGTATGTTAACGAAGACCTTACTAGACTTAATCAAGAAGTGTTCCGATGTGTACGGCTGAAGAAGAAAGACGTTGTATCATCGGCCTGGACCCACGAAGGCAGCATCAAATACAGAGATTGTCAAGACCATATACATACCCTTCATTTCTCAAACTACAAATTCTGGATGGACCTACCATGGCCCAAAAATAAAAAAAATAAAAAAGTTTAACATGGATCCTTTATTGTTAAGCTTTTTAAAAAAATGTACAATTTAATCAAACTAATTCTATTGATTATATCTCTTTTTTGTGAACTTTTTTGCGCAGTATAGTTATGACAGGCAGTTAGAACGTTAAAATCGATAGCGATAATTACGATCCTCCTCTATCGTATGTATAGACACTTTGTCTAAGTAAACATGAATGAATGTTGTTGTTGTTTTTTTTTGTAAACCATAAAATCAACAGAAGATGTACATGCTCTATGGACCTTGTTACAAACAAATAAGCATATTTATAATTACGAGCAGCACTATTACAAGGGTTTAAAAAAAAAAAAAATTTAAACATAAGATAGCATATATAGCGTAGTTTCAACTGCATAAGCTAATATTTTAATAAAAACCTTAGCTCTTGAAAAAAATTAATAAATTCTTAATAGTCATCTAATTTTTTTTTATTTTTTTTTTTCAATTGTCGTGACAAATATAACTTTGATAGTATTTGTAAATTAGTTATATTTTTGAGAAGTAAATGTTACTATTAACACTTTGAAGTAAACCTTAGTTTGTTTAGTATACTGGTAATAATACGCGATAATTATTATCCTTCTCTATCGTTTGTTAGTATTGACACTGATGTAAACCAAAGTTTGTTTAGTTTATTGGTAATAATTTGCATTAAATAAATTTGTAAATTCTAAATAGCCATCTAAATTTGTTTATAATTGTTGTGACAAATATAACTTCGATAATGTAAAATAGAAAAATATTTAAAAGTAAATGTTATTATTAACATTTTGATGTAAATCATAGTTTGTCTAGTTTTATTGGTAATAGAAAGATATGTTATGGATTATATTCTTGATGCACTGCCATTCTTGTATACGATATGGGGGAGTTTTTTTTTCTTTTTTTTAATATCTTCATTGATAAATTATAATTTTTTTAAAATATATTATTAGGGGAAGATGCAAAATTTAATCAAAATTGTGTCAGTATTAAAAAGTGATCAGTCATATTAAATTATGTGTCTAAAGGTTATTATAAAATACAATACGGAAAGGTAACAATAATTTTTATATAATTAACCGTTATACCTCAACCAAAGGTTATGCTCACATGTTTTTGTTGCTTTCGATGTGAGAACAACCTCTTTTGGTTAACAAACATAATTATGCTTGCTTGTTGTATTAATGATACATGTATTACCAAGGGACTAATTACACAAAGATTTAATAGAATATATGATAATATAAATATATTATAGATGTAATTAAACACATCCCTTAGAGGTTATCAAAAACAGAATATGGATAACAAATGTAACTCACCAACTGTTATGCTCACATGCTTTTGTTTTTCGATGTGAGATTGACAATGTTTTGGTGTAAAACACAAATTCCAATAGTTTCCTTTTCTTTTTCCTTTTTTTCTCCTTGTTTTTTAGACAAGAATATTTGGCTATATAAGAGTAAATCGTATATAAAAAAAAAAATCAAACATAAACATCTAGAGATTAATCAAATATGGCAATTAAATATGGTTTTTTGTATATGATAGTTTCTAGTAACCAACAATAGTTTGTTGTTGTTGTTTTTTTTTTTTTTTTTTTTGTTTAAAAAAAAAGAAAAAGAAAAGATGTATCTAGATTAACTATATGATCCGCTCTATTGTGAACATTCATCCATGTCAACAACACCCTTTTTTAAAATGTTATACCTACACTTGATGCGGTAATTTACCAAATTTGTTTTAAATGAAAACAGATAGACGATACTAAAATTACATATACAGTTGTTAATAATTTGAATATATATGGCGATTACGCAATACTACTCTTAAAATCATTTTTCACACAAGACTCTGAAATAGAGAGATCTTCATTCTATTGCAGGTGTTTGATACCAATCATAAATATAAATCTATTAACATATACATAACTTCTCATGTCAACACCACTTTTATAAAATTAATACATATACATTTATTTAGTTGAAATTATTATATTTTTTTTGAGTACTCTTGTGCTTTATATAACACATTCATCTTTGCAGAAATGCATAGAATATTGTTTATTAATTGTGATAGAAAATTTGTCGCTCACATCTAAATATACAATTAGACATGATAAACAAGGAAAACTTTAAATCATTTAATAACGTATTGTTATTTTTTCCAAATGAATGGATTTTTAAAAAAACTTCTTATATGAGAGCATGTCTGACTGTCTCTTTGAAAAATCGTCTAATGTTAAATGGAAACAATAATATTCTCATTAAATGTTAAAGGTTTAGGTGATAAGAAAAAGCGACTTCAAGTATTCGAATGGTTGAAAATTAAAGATTTTTCATTCTATATACTGCAAGAAACACATTCAACCAATGACACCACAAAATCATGGACGCACGAATGGAACGGCCAATCCTATTTTAGTGGTACGAAATCAAACAAAGAAGGGGTAGCAATACTTATAAACCCCAAATATAAAATGAATATTTTAAAATATGATGATATCATACCAGGACGCTTGCAAGCTTTGAAATTGGAAATTAATGAAAATATTGTTACACTCATTAATCTTTATGGACGCAATAATGATGATACGGACCTGTTTACAACTCTGTGTAAATATTTAGCAAATATAGAGGATTATGTTATCATTGGAGGCGATTTTAATACAGTTTTAAACACTAACATGGACAAGAAAAATGGCCGAACTGATACACATAAAAATTGTAGAGAAAGCATAAATAACATAATAAACGAATATAAAATGTTATCGATATATGGAGAATGCATAATCCTAATAAACGTCAATATACATGGCACTCTAATGGTAAGCCACCAATTTTCAGTAGGCTTGACTTTTTTCTAATTACGGACTCATTATGTAATATGACAATAAATTGCGCAATACAAACAGGATATAAAACAGACCATTCTAGTGTTATACTTAAGATAGATTTTATTTCACAGAAAAGGGGACCAGGATACTTTAAAATAAACAACAGTCTACTTTTAAATACAGAATATCAATTATTAATAAGAAATTCAATTAATGAAATGTTAGCTCATAACAAGAATGCAAACCCAAATATTAAATGGGAATTAGTAAAAGGCAACATAAGAAATGTAACAATAGAATTTGCTAGCCAGAAGAAAAAGGACGATAATCAGCAAGAAATAAAATTAATTAAAGAAATCGAAAATCTTGAGCAAGAAATAGTAAATAATTATAAAATAGAAAAGTTAGAGGAAATATCATGCAAAAAACAGTTGTTGGAAAATATACCGGACAAAAAAATTAATGGAATAATATTAAGATCCAAAGCTATTTATGTTGAAAGTAACGAAAAAAATAGTGCCTTTTTTGCAAACTTAGAAAAAAGACATGCTGAAAAGAAAATAATTAAACGCTTAAAAGTCAATGATACTTATGTAACAAACCAAAATGAAATTCTACAGGAAGAAGTAAATTTCTTTACATCAATTTATCAAAAACAAAACAATAAAACATCAAACATTGATTTTTTTAACGTACCAATAAATAATCTCAATGATAACGACAAAACCATCTGCGAAGGACTTTTATCAGCAGAAGAATGCCATAATGCCTTAAAACAGATGAACAATAGTAAAAGTCCGGGCTCAGATGGATTAACAGCAGAGTTCTACAAAATATTCTGGGAAGACATAAAACAAACATTTATAGCTGCAATTAACTATTCGTTCACCACTGGAAATTTAACTGATCTACAAAAACAAAGTATCATATCCTTAATTCCTAAGCAAGATAAAGACACTTCTGTTTTAACAAACTGGCGACCAATATCACTTCTTAATGTAGACTATAAGATAGCTACAAAGACCATTGCAAACAGAATAAAAAAAGTTATACCGTTAATAATAGCTCCAACACAAACAGGTTTTATAAAGGGGCGCTATATTGGAGAGAATGTAAGGTTAATTTTTGAAATATTAGAATATCTCGAAAACAAAAAAATGCCCGGTCTCTTATTTTTCTCTGACTTTGAAAAAGCATATGATACTTTGAATCATGATTTTATGTTTAAATGTTTAAAACACTTCAACTTCGGTGATGACCTTATTCGGTGGGTTAGACTTTTCTATCATGATATAAATAGTGTTATAATGAACAATGGGCATATGTCCGAAAGTTTTAAAATAAAAAATGGCGTCCGACAGGGTTGTCCACTCTCGTCATCCTTATTTGTAATATGTATCGAATTACTTTCCAATTATATTGAAAAAGAACGAACAATCACAGGTATTAACATAAACGGGGTAGAATTAAAACAATCACTATTCGCAGACGACGCTACATTTTTTAACAACGGTTCGCAAGCCTCCTTTGAAAACCTCATAAATACAATAACACAATTCGGTCATACCTCTGGATTAAACCTTAACATTTTCAAATCAACCATACTAAGGGCAGGGATTTTAAAAAATACAGCTATAACGTTTTGTCAGAATTACAAATTTAATTGGACATCTGAATCTGCGAAAACATTAGGATTGAATTTTTATAATTGTAAAACAAAAAATGTAACCCTAAACTTAGAACCTAAATTAAATGCATTTAGCGATTGTCTCAAACAATGGCAACATAGGAAACTGACCCTATTTGGAAAAATTACAGTAATTAAAACCTTTGCACTACCAAAATTAGTATATCCTTTTACTGTCTTACCAAATCCCTCAAAACATATTATTAAAAACGTAACAAAACAGATTTTTAATTTCGTATGGGATGGTAAACCAGATAAAATTAAACGCACTAAAATCATTATGAATTATAAACATGGAGGTTTAAAGTTAACAGACATCGAAATGTTTTTAAATTCTATTAAGGGTTGTTGGGTTAAGCGGCTTCTTGCACAAAATAACAGCTCATGGAAGTGCATATACGATACTATTGTTAAAAAATACGGAGGGGAATTGCTTTTTGAGTCAAATTTACGACCACTAGACATTAAACGTATTTGTAAAAATAATGTATTTTTTGAAAATATACTTAACGGTTGGAACGCGAGTAAAAATTGCTATCAACATGATTTTAGTAAACATATTATATGGAATAATAGTGAGATAAAGATTGAAAACAAAACTCTGTATTGGAAAGAATGGCATGATAAAGGTATAAAATTTATTGATCAGTTAATTGACTTCCAGATGAATAAATTTTATAGTTTTGCAGATTTTAAATATATTTACAATGCATCTAACGGCGATTTCTTAAAGTACAATAGTCTAATAAATAATATACCAAAACATTTATTGGAAATTGTAGACGAACGTTTCTTAACAGGACATAGAAATAAAACATTATTGGATATAATTAAGACATCAAGCCAACCAAATAGTTTTGTACAACCTTCAGTTATCAAAAGTATCTAATACAAGTGCAACATCAGAAAATAAATGGCAAGACATTTTGCAAAATAAAGAATTAAATTGGACTAAAATATATACATTACACCAAACATGTACTGACACAAGTCTTGGATGCTTTCAATATAAATTTATTATGCGCTTAACCCCAACAAATACATATCTCTATCGATGCAAATTGATACATTCTAACATGTGTGATTTGTGCAATGAATACTATGAGGATATTGAACACTTGTTTTGGAAATGTCGTGTTTCGCAACACTTATGGAGCAAACTCTCTGATTATTTATACGATAAAGGCATTTTAGTATATTTTAACTACGAACTAGTATGTTTCGGTCAGTTAGACAACAATAAAAACGCAACAACGATCAATTTTATTATCTACCTTATGAAATATTTTATATTCACAATGAAATGTCGGGATCGTAATCCCGACTTCAAAAGTTTTATTTCGATCTTGACATCACGTCTTGATATTGAACACGAAATAGCCCTAAAAAATGATACACTTGAAAGATTTTATACAAAATATCGATTTTTAATCGACAGTCAGACATGAACCTCACTTTTTATTTCTTTTTTCCTTTTTTTTGTCAGCATATATTCTCTACCTTTTAAAGCACCTCTCTTTTATAGCAAGATTAACTAGTTAGCATATTTTTTTTTTAAGATAAAAAGAAAACACATCCGGTAAAACACGTCATTATACGTGCATAAACTGTTGCTATTTTTTCTCCGTTTAAATTTTGGGAAATACTTTACTTGCATATGCTTGCTTTAAGTGTTTTTGAACTCATTTCTCATGTGTATTCTCAGTGTAAACTGCATGTATATACATGTGTATGTATAATGTATGTTTTATTGATATTTAATAAAAAAAAAAAAAAAAAGTATTCTCAACCGATTGTCAGCATTGACTCAAAAGGTTGTAAAATATCGATTGTCATTTACGATAAAATAATTAAGTACACATATAATGTGTTCATTTTCTGAAATTATTGTTCACACATTCGCTATGACTTCAAAATGCGAAATACATGTTCAAACATAGCTACGTCGTGTTACAGATTGTCATCCAAAAATACACGTTTAAGAAAAGGCATCAGCATCAGCAGAGTACGTGTATTGTTAAAGGGACTGAACTCCAGATGGTCCAATCGTAAAAAAAAACCCAAAGAATATTGTCAGAAATACATTATTTTTTACATAATCGTATAGAACACATTGAAATTGTAGACTCGAATTATTTATTAACCGGAAAAAACAATTATTTTATAAAGTATTCGTCCTTTTTATCGTCCTAAAATCTATAGCATCCACAGACAGTATAACCCATCGAGTAGTTTAAAAATAGCGCCGTTTATATTTAGGATAATCACGTGACAGTTTAGTGTTGTCGAGTCGCACATGCGCACACTTGAATCAGGTGCTTGCATTGGGGAAAGCCGCGGTCTTTTGAAATTGAAAACACCCGATTCAAGGAAGGTGCGAGCTAATTCAACTTCTATTTTTCAATGATATATACAGTTTATGACAGTATTTGATCGTGTTCTACACACATGGGGATGGTTCTACGCATGCTTTTACCATTTAGGCATAAATACAAATGACGCACATTTTTATGCTTATCTGGAGTTCAGTACCATTAATCGAACATTTATAAAGTAGCCATTCGACAATTTTCAAGTTTTCAAATGTTTTATCATAATATGTAAGCAGAAAAGGATTGAATACATACACGAGTTAACACACTATTGAAAAAGTAGTATACCAGAAAAAGTGTGTCACTAATCAATATTTCATTAATACTTATACTTAATAACAGTGTACACAATGTACTCACGGGAAACATATTGCATGTACAATACTGACAGAGGAAAAGAGTGCCACTTATTAATACTTGATTAAACCATAAGACTAGTTCGATTTTTGTGCGGCAATGTTTTATATGTATATATTTATAGATCATGCATTAATGAGAATATTATTATGTCTGAGCCCTTTGTAAAGATATTTTAGGAAAACGTCATTAAATGTACAGCGCTCCCAATATACTCACAATGGAATTAAATCACAAAAGCCAGCACTGTTTTCTTAAGAATCTGTCTGCATATTTAGTATTTGCTTCCAATGATTATTGTTCTGTACTGTATGGCTATTTCATTGAATCTTATAATTAACTGACTTTCTCGTAAGTACATTATATTTAGCTACTTACAATTACGAGTTATTATACCGTTAAAATGACAATATAGCAAATGTGCCTTTATCTCGTAATGGTCACTTAATTACAC
Organism: Congeria kusceri; assembly: GCA_027627225.1. NCBI lineage: Eukaryota > Metazoa > Mollusca > Bivalvia > Myida > Dreissenidae > Congeria > Congeria kusceri. The sequence goes on along the minus strand of CM051026.1, from coordinate 26,994,787 downwards.
GTAATAATGACTTCGTTACTCGCAATGACGACTTAATAACTCAGCTTAGTAACTCGTAATTGAAACGTAATTAGATCCATTAGTATTCACTAAATTAAATTGACACAGCGATGGTAGTTTGCAATTCATTATGGCAAAACTCGTTGTAAGTCAAAATTTATGACATCAACCTTTGTATAAAATTTTTAATGCATGATATTAAATATGACTTTTCGTTTATCTTAAATTTACAAAAATAGTACACATGTTATGTTTAACTGTAATTATTTTAATACATAAACATGTATATATATTTTTTTGGAAACACAGACGCGAACATGGAGACTGAGAGTGAACATTTAAACGTGACTGACGATCAAGAATTAGAAGATGTTTGTGTATCGCAGAATATGACAGCAGCTAAATTCACACGACCTACATACAAGTTTCTTCCAGGTTCAGACACAATTTTACTCCCCGTCGTAAAGTCACACCCTCTGGCGAAATCTAAACAAAATTACGCGAGTGCTAAGTGATTATTTGGCGAATGTTCGAAAAGTACTAGGAATTGATTCGCCTCTGCCCCGATTACCCAAAACAATGCGAATCGCGAAACATGTTGGTTTAGCTTCAGCAGTACTGTATTTATTGCAATCGCAAATGTGCCTTTATCTCGCCATGATCATTTCGTTATCCGTAATGACGACTACTTAACTTGTAATTACGGCTTAGCAACTCATAATTGCGACTTCGTAACTTGTACATACGGCGTAGTAACTCGAATTTACGAAATATAACGAATTTAAATACATTTTTGTTCCTTGAGAAAATACAATTTACTCACAGTCGTAGTCAGAATTTTTGATCGGCGAAATCTAAACAAAATTTCGCCAGTTCTCAAAATCCCGAAATATGTATGTAACCGTTTTGTTTCAGTATTGTATTGTAACATATATCACAAGGTTAATATTGAATAAACATTAGAAGGTTTTGTGGACCGTTCAAACAGAACAAATTTACCAGAACAAAGCATTCTTTTTTGCAATTCGACACTTTTTAGTAGTGTTTTTGTCCATATAATTTAGTAGTAAAATACCTTAAGGGCACAACTCAACATATACATTCTATAGTCAATTGGCGCATTCATATTTTCATCAAATGTTATTTAAGTCCGACATGAAACATATCATAGTGTATTTAAAAAAATCCAATTAAGAATAAATACATTATTTTGCATAAACATGTTTTGGATTTGGATATTAAGGTTTTTAATATTGCTGTGTTTATTTTTAAGTTTAAAACACACGTTTAAAATTATAAAAGACACTTTAGTGTCGGGAAATCAGTACCACTATGCTCAACAAGACTTGTTATGAAATGCACAAACAATAACATTGGATTATGTTATACACTTACATCGTGTATTCTTAATATCCCAACTTTATTAAAATTCACCCAGATGTGTTAAACAACACAATTTTGTTTTATTTCTTATCATGCACAGCGTCACTGATAATAATCCGAGAAAACCAAAGGGTTTAATTTTCAGGAAATATTTATACCACGGTTAAAATACACGCATAAATGTGTCTTTGAAAAGCCCCAACTTCGTCGTGCAATCAGACATTTCTTCATCATCATATATATTTTATAATGCAGTTATATTTCACCTGAAATTTATGTTTTTTTCCGACACATACACTTTGTCAGACACTTATATTTGTAATATATTTTAAATAACCATTGCTTAGTTGACAACGTGAGTGGCTATATATTTCTAAATGTCTGGACATGTAACAGTTAATAAAACACGACACACTGATAAAAACGAAACACTGCAATGAGTAATAATGAGTCGTTAATAGGGTGTTATTATTCAGCGCATATCAGTTGAAACACATATACAAGTATGAATTTGCTTAGAGCACGTCTAAAATATAACGTCAAACAACGTAAAATGTCATTTAATTTGTGTCCACATTTACGAAATAACAACACCATACTTATACATTTATTACACACTTATACGACAAGCAAAACTTAACGTCAAAATCACTTTCCAATGACAATGACAAACACATCTAACAACGAAACCATATTACCACGTCATAATTGAGATTTTGTAAGCGCGTTTATAAATGCGTCATGGTTAGTATGAAGGCAGACAACACGCGATCTTCATGTATGTTTCATAACATATTATGTATGAAATTAAATTATACTAAACTAGAATCTGGGAAATTGAACACATGAATATCTTTAATGTAAAACAGAAGTAAAACGAGTGATTGTGTTTTTTTAGATTGTCATACACGTAATAAAATTGAGTTCGAAATATTCAGTCCTTTACCCGACATAAAATATTTCTATACGTATGCGTCGTATGCGATGTTACGTAAAACTCGATTTAAAAAAAAAAAAAAAAGTTTTACCGAGAAATACTGAACAATTTCGGCGTGTTCATTATTATTTATGAATAAAAGTGATAGTATTATCATTCGTTTACGTAAGCAATGGATTGTATTTGTAAAATTTTAAGAAAATCACCGGTTGCCATGAATCATTTGTTTACTTTAGCGCCAACTCTCATTTTCTTACGCCTACTCGGAAATCAACTTAAATCAGTGTAAATCATGTTAATTTTATATAAATGTATACTTAATAACTTTGAGTGCTGTGTACGCTTACAGTGTGAAAACGATGCTATATAATGACGTTTTAAATTGAGAATAATGTTGTTAAGAATCAACCGTAAATTTTTGAAACAGAAATCATTTGATAAATATTCTAACGTGACGAAATCTCAAAAAGAAATACATCAAAATATGCTTAATAACAATGCCAGTTTTCTTTCAAATGATCATTTTTATAATACTTGTGATGTTTCCTTTGTAAGTTCAAATGAATGTGGGGATGGTCATCAATATAATAAACAAAATGTATATTCTGGACGTTTAACTAAAAGTTATTGCCAGGAAGGTAAAATCATATTAACATTGTTTCAATTCTCCTCATCTTTACAACTGTTTCAAAAAGGGAGATAACCATAATATGTTACATCAGTATGCACTGCATTTTCACCCCTATGCATATGTTTACTTTCTCCTATAGGGGTAGTTAAAACAATGTTATGGCAGCAAATAATTTGGATGCGATCGTTTGCATTATAGATATGTCATTAATTTAAAGTTTGGAATGGGTACAACAAATAAGTGTTGTTAAATATTTGTATTACACGCGTTCGCATTTCACTGGTCGCATAAGGTATTCAAGATGTTCATATGTTTATTATATGTTTTTCAATTTGAATCCACAAATTGTAATTTTAATAACGTAGACAAAACAACAATTAGATCATACAGTGATATAAGCCTATGAATTGATTACAGTTGTGCCTAAATTAGCCTGAAAAGAAAGACTTGTTGGTAATATGACATGCATACTTTGCGGTTATTTGACATGAGATCTCTGACTCATTATTCGTTTAAACCTTTAACAGTGAGCTCCATTGAAATACCTTCAATTTAAATGTGATATACACACGGTAAAGTTTCACGACAATAATATGTATGACGCTAGGCTTATCGTACAGAGTCTCAATTTCACAATTTATTGGATAGGTGTCTGATCACACACTCGAAGGTAAAAACTATACATTTATTAAAATTTATTATCTTAAGCATATGAAAAAAATATACACTAACAAATATGTATCAATTTAAGAAAAGTTTCATTTGGATGTCATATGTATACGACATAATTAATTAAAATTTAGAGCTTATTAAGTTCTTTCTTATTAGATATATAAAAGTACATGTACGCTACATTAGCGTACTCTTTGTATATCTTATCAATGCAGACTTGTTTGTCGTCAAGGGTCGTGCTTCAACTAACTTCCTTCTTACCTATCTATCGCCACCTGTCGCATTTGCTGCATAGACATCTTTTGTCTGATATCTGTCCATATCTGTAGCATTGTTTTCATGCATGCGATATTTTGCCTCACTTTCGGAACCTCTCTAATTTCTAAGAATCGCTGTTTCCTCTGTCTTGTAATTAAAGAACATGACGAATCCTGGTTTTCGCTTTCATGCAAATGTTACAATTACTGCGGAGGTGAAAACGTCAGAATGTCATATCTTTTACGGTTAGACTAGAACAAACAAATAGACAATTTGTGGGTGCGTAAGAGTGTCTGTTTTCATAGGATAAAGCACTATTCCACGAATGACTACTTTTTATATCATAAAACTCTATTCCATTAATATTTCATCTGAAATTTTCAAACCGTAATCATAATAATTGGCGTTCTTTTACTGTTACAAACAGTTGTTTAGTTATTAGTTATGCAGGACTAACATTATTAAGGCCACTTGTACACACATGTTTGTTCTTTTGAAAAATATCTATAAGCATCGAAACTGCAAAATCTAAAGATTTGGACTACAAAAGCTCGAATATTATATCAAGAAAAGCATACACAGATGAAAACATGTGCCTCAAACGGAGCTCGAACCGACATGTAAAAGTGTGTCAGAGGTGCTTTTTCTCTTTTTGTATTATATAATATTATTTTATTTTTGACATCTGTAACACACAATAAACATTTCCAATCTGTGAATAGATACCTTTAAAGGCAATTATCATAATTAAAGGCAATTAGCATACGTAATCAGTTTCCCTCCTTTTATCTCGTCATTAAGAAAGGCGCATACAGTACCATATAGAACTGTAGGATAATGTTTTTCGCAAATCATATTTTTCACACGCCTGTGAAGAATAGGATATCATTTGTCACATTTATAAGTGTGAAAAATGTGATTGGCCAAACAGTGTGTATGCCTAGGGATCACATTTTTCACATATTTTATGGTGAAATTGTATCGCGACAAGGGATGAAATCATTATTTGGAGCATAATTGTACAGTTATCATCATCATCATACTCATCAACATCGTCATCGTCATCGTCATCGTCAACATCATCATCATCAGTATCATCATCAGCATCATGATGATGATGATGATGATCATCATCATCATCATCAGCATAATCATCATCATCATCATCATCATCATCATCATTATCACCATCACCATCATCATCATCATCGTCATCATCATTATCATCATCACCACCACCATCATCAACATCATCATCATCACCATCATCGTCACCATCGTCACTATCGTCACCATCGTCATCATCATCATCGTCATCACGGTCATCGTTATTATTTTATGCATCACCATTATTATTATTATACTTAACGTCATCATCAGTATTGTCATCACTATGAGAAACTAAGCTCTATTGAGGAGCTACTTATGTGTGCATGCGCTTCCGAACGTACGTACAAAGGCACGTCCTATTTTGGATTATTACGACCAAAATAACCATGCATATGTCCACCCGAACTAGAATATACGTATACACGGACGGTAATATAATGAAATGAGCTTATTAGAACCTCCGCATATGTTAGTACGTACGTTTGGACAGTAAAGCAGCGTAGCGTACCGCACCTCCCGTATCGTATCGTACGGTACCATATCGTTCCTTACCGTACCTAACCATACCGTACCTAACCGTACAGTTCCGTACCGTAGCGCACCGTACTGTACCGTACCGTAAATTTCCATTCTTTAGCATTACAAACCATACCGTACATGCCATGCCATGCCATGCCATGCCACGTCATACCATGCCATACCATACCAAGCCGTACCATACTTAACCGTCTCGTACCATACCATGCAAACTGTACCGTACCGTAAATCGCCCCGTTTGTTTTTCGGGCACATATAGTGTGAAAAATATGATTATGATTTTAAAAAATCACTTTCTGGAAAATGTGAACACTTTTTTTCATGTGTGAATAATATTATTTGAGTGCTTATCAAAAACTGGACTCGATCACAAATTTCACAGAAAATGTGAAGAATGAGATTGCGATGTCTGAAAATGAGATCCTATTTTACACAATTATGAAAAATGAGATCCTATTTTGCACATGTGTGAAAAATGTGATTTGTGAAAAACATGGTCCTACATAGAACCACTCTCAATTATCAATATATTGGAAAGAAATATGCAATATCTAGACATTACTGCCGGAACAGACGAGCTATTTGAAACTATAGCAACATTTGGTAGGAAGATACATCTTGGTAGTGAACAAATGTGTATTTGATGAGGATGCTGTGTATTGATTTTACTGAGCATAATATGGCATCGTTTGGAGTATTAAATGTGTGTGAACCCACTCGCTTTAACAAGCTGTCTCTTGGACATAAAACATTGGCGTGAATGAAGAATGGACATTTTGTCAAAACGTCAGTCGACTTAGATGTTCGGAAATGTGTTAGTATTCTTTCTTTCTATAAATTTAAACATAAATACATAATATGATGTGATAAATAGTATAATAGGTAAGTGTTGAATACAGATAAGTTTATGTACTCGACACGAAAACTCAAACCACTGGCCAAGGCTCGCGATCAGGTATACAATTCTTTAAATAGTCTTTTTAGTCAACATTGACCTAGTATTCTCTATACAAATATATTGTGGTGTTATGTTTATGTAGTCTTGTCAACTGAAGTATAGACATACATTAGCTGCATATTGAAATGATTATTATGTTAATGATAAACGGATCGTTTGGAATGCGAGAAGAATATCTGTCATAATTATAATGCATATAATATGTATTTACTATACTCATCAAACCATCAAAGCACACGCAATAAGTAAGTGTTTGTTTATTATAGTGTCACCCCTCGCGATTAAGGGCCAGCTAGTTTTGACTTTTGAGACATCTTTACTGATGACAATCTTAAAACATATTTAAACACTATTGTTTGCAACTCCAAATGTCGATCTACTGTCGATATACACCTTAAATATATTAAATTTATTTATCAAAACGGTCTTTTCTGAATATCTACTGTCAATATACACCTTTAATGTACAGTGTAAACTAATCTTTTTCAAAAGGAAATGACTATCTGAATAAATCAATTGCGGCATTGACGAGTCAGCCCATGTACATTGATCGCATTGTACGCATAATCTCAAAATACACATACAGTAATAATGAACTAGCAGATAATGGTCTTAGTTGTCTGTAAGATTTAGAATTCATTACCGGAAGTATCTGTACTTGATGTTATGACTGTACACGTTCCACGAAAACAATATTGTTTAACATGTTATCTAAATATTAAAGGGACTTGTTCACAGATTTTCGTTTTGATGAAATGAAATGTAATGTCTTAACTGCATAAACTAAGGCAATGAACTAATAGAAAACTAATATTATATAAAGAAAAACAAATGAGGCTCGTCGTGGGAAAACCGGACTTAATGCATGTGCGTAAAGTGTCGTCCCGGATTAGCCTTGCAGTCCGCACAGGCTAATCCGGGACGGCACTTTCCGCCTAAAGTGTATTTATGTTAAGAAGAGACTTCATTGAAACAGAAAATACCATAAAAGCGGAAAGTGCCGTCCTGGATTAGCCTGTGCGGATTGCACAGGCTAATCCGGGACGACACTATACGTACAAGCATTAAGGCCGATTTTCTCACGACGCGCCTCAAATGTTATTAAAATATTTGCCTTTGCCGGGACTCGAGCCTACGACAGCCGGGATCAAAAGTATGTCGCGCTAACCACTCGGCCATTCTGACTTACAGTCATTGTAGTAAATTTTTAACGCTATATAACTCAAACACGTGTTTTCCAAAATACCGATGAAAAAAGCGTAACCAACGCTTTCTAATTATATCCATTTCAATGATTTTGATAAACTTGAGGATTGAAAAAATAAATAAATATCGATACTATATTTATAATATAATTCTTTGTCAGTTTGTTATTTCGCTTGTTTATGTATAATGTATTTTTCGTTTTGGGGTCTATACTAAAAATTTAGAAAATTGTAAATTTGCCTGTATGTGAACAAGTCCGTTTAAAATTGCTAGAGAATTATTGAGTACGCGTAATTACTCATTTAATTTGTTAAACTGTAGGTTGGTTCAATTTAACCGCCTATATCGAATTACACTTAAACTTGATAAACCTGATAACCTTCAATTTAATTTATTTTTAATCTAAATGTAATCAAATGCCAAATCTGATATTGGCATTAAACATGGTTTTTTGTATCAAACAATACACAATGTACCTTTGTATTAAACGATTAATTGATTATACCAACAGAACAAACCTCACGAAAATGTGAAGTTGGCTAACAGACAGTCACATTAAACATTAGGTTAACGATCAATTTAAACAGGTTTGGAGTTTCGTATAAACTATTGTTGTTATGGAATTATATCAGTATTCGCAAAGTATGTTTAGCTATTTTGTTATTAACATAAAGCAAAAGAGAGAAACATATTTCTCCATTATTTGTCATTTTAACCTTACTTCCAAATGTTCACTAGATCATTAATTGTTTTTATAACCTTATAAGGTCATGCAGTTTGAAATGGTGACATAAAATATGCCTTTGTGATATATAGTTTCATTATAATGTCAAAATATATTTATATTTGCGCATAATTAACACACGATTAATGTGTCAATTGTTCAGAAGTACATGCACTTTTAAAATGTCCGTCGTTACCAATATTAAACAACAAGGCCACATGGCCATAAAGCCCTCGTCTGAGTATGAAGATTTGTACCTTGCGGTTTCAGAGGAGAAGATTTTAAAAGTTATTGTGCTATTAACAGTACACGCCACGCGAAATCCGCGAAATGCGAAGAGCCGATTTTATCGCGAAGCGCAGAGCGCTCGCTCGCAATACCACGAATTTTCGCTAATTCTAGTGACGAAAGTTCGCGCGTATTCGTCCTGTCGCGTATGTGTCCTGTCACAAATCGCGACGAGAAAGTAATTAGTAAAAATGCACACCCGAACGCAATCTGTTCACTCAGCGGCCAATTAATAATTCGTTTTATGTTCATCAGAAACCCGCGTGTTGAACGCGAATAATAAAATATTAAATTTACAACCGGATTGCCGCCTTAATCGGATTACCGCTTATTTGTTGTCATCCTTTTAAAAACTTATAGTATTTTGATATAAGGATTGAATAAACTAGTACTATGTAGTTTAAATCTTATGTAGACTATATGTAACTACATCAGGATTATAAACATTAACTAACACTGAAATATTAAATGATAATCGATATCAATCAATTTTAACAACAATTCATGATTCATAGTGGAGTTTAATGATTTTAACTTAAACGTCTATACGATATAAAATCATTGTGGCGTTTTCTTAGACACTTAGTGTCAAATATAAGTGCTTTATTATGTAAGTATTTCTTTAAAAATCGTGATATTAAGGTCATAAATAAAATTTCTGCATTTTACATGCACAACACAATACACTATGTAGAAAGACCGTGAAACTGTACAATTCTTAAATGTGATAGCCTAGAGCAGATGCAAGGTCATGTACCTGTTATTTCGCCGCAAATCGACGAAATGTCGTGACGTATTCGTCGCGAAATCTCGCGATGGGCCGCCCGCTATCTTCGTAAACTTTCATGACGTCACTTCATGAAATATTTATCGCAGGTCCGCACGATAGCCCGAATTCTTTGGGTTTCGCGTGCCGTGTACTGTAACTCTATATAATGCATATAGGGCTCCGCCAGTTTTTACCCAAGGGGCATAATTTGAACAATCTTATAATATGTTATGCCAACAATTTAACCTCTGGGCCTTGCGGTTTCTATCGAAAATATTTGTAAAGTCCAATTGCTAACTAAGACTAGAAACTGTGTGATGCCCTGAGCGTGGCTTATTTTCACCTTTCATGTTGAATATATGGTTTAGCATTAGTGAAATGTTAAACTCCTGTCTGTTTAATACAAGGTTTAGCATTAATGTAATGTTAAACTCCTGTCTGTTGGATACATAGTCTAGCATTACTGAAATGTTAAACTACTTTCTGTTGAATACCTGGTTTAGCATTGCTGAAATGTTAAACTCATTTCTGTTTGATACTTGGTTTAGCATTACTGAAATGCTAAACTCCGTTCTGTTGGATACATGGTTTAGCATTACTAAAATGTTAAACTGCTTCCTGTAGGATACATAGTTAAGCATTACTGAAATGTTAAACTCGAGTCTGTTGGATAAAATGGTTAGCATTACTGAAATGTTAAACTCGTGTCTTTTGGATACATAGTTTAGCATTACTGCAATTTTAAACTCCTGTCTGTTAGATAAAAGGTTTAGCATTACTGAATTGTTAAACTCCATTTTGTTTGATGCATGTTTCAGCATTACTAAAACGTTAAACTTATGTCTGTTGGATGAAATCTTTAACTCCTTTCTGTTGGATACATCATTTAACATTACTGAAATGTTAAAATCATGTCTGTTCGATAAAATGTTAAGCATTACAGAAATTTTAAACTCCTTTCTGTTAGATACATCGTTTAGTATTAATGAAATGTTAAACTCGTGTCGGTTGGATAAAAGGTTTAGCATTACTGAACTGCTAAACTCCTTTCTTGTTGGATACATCGTTTATCATTACTGAAATGTTAAACTCCTGTCTGTTGGATACATGGTTTAGCATTACTAAAATGCTAAACTGCTTTCTGTCGGATACATGGTTTAGCATTGCTGAAATGTTAAACTCTTGTCTGTTAGATAAAAGGTTTAAATTAGCATTACTGAAATGTGAAACTTCTTTCCGTCGGATACATAGTTTAGCATTACTGAAATATAAATAAGCAATGGCAAACATACACGTTTTGTGGTAATATATTCTATTCATTTCTGAATCTTTTCGACGATTGAAACCGAAGATTTACAGCGACAAAAATAATTTTATAACCATGAACATTTTTTGAAGGATATAACCTACGTTGTGTACAATAACCCACTCGCAAGTCGAATTTTGTTTTGAAATCATATCATTTTAAGTCTTCAATTCATATCACTGTCAGAAAGAAAATTAGAGAATGTACACAGTTACATATATACCGTACTAGGTCCAATATTTTAATATTTAATACAATTAAAACACGCGGGTATCGCACTCACGCCATCTGAGCCGTACGAAGAAATGAAAGTAGACAGCGCTTTAACCAACTTCGCTATTTTGATTTGTTGAGAAATATGCCTAATCTGTGATTATACAAAATACTGATCATTATCACGTAAACATGTGCACATGAAGAGGGGCGAACAAACACTACCCATATTTTAAATTAATTTTTATCTCAGAATGCGAACACTCTTTTCCCATTATATGTATCTTAGTTTAACAGTTATACTATGCTAGTTTCAAAATCTTAATAATTAATTTCAGATTGTTTAAGAAGAAATACCACCTTCAGGCCCTGTTCGTTGCCATAGTCTCTTTAAATCGGCAGCAAATGTAATTGGTTGCTCAATAAGCGTTCAAGAACAATGGAACAAAAATACACAAGCAATTCTTTGAGGTTAATTTTTATTTACACTTACGTATTTTGTGAATAATTCTGAGCCAGGTGTGAGGTTCGTGCGCACATAAACCAGTTTAAACCCCCAATGCTCTGCATTGACCGTTCCAAGGCGGTGACCCCAGTTTTAATTGTTCGCAGAACAACTAAAGATACCGCAATGCCAAACTTGAAAAGTCTAAGAACAATGATCCTAACAGCTTTAGGCCAGTCAACTACGCGCAGGTAAGAAGTGCCGTTTTGACTATAGTTTATTTGTCAAATGGCAATCATTATGATAATGAATTTAATTAGAACATGGCGTGTTGGGAAAACTTAAGTCAATAACGTTCCATGTAGGATCAAATATGACTGTAATCGCGGAAGAACAATAAAATAGTACGTTATGCAACGTCCTAATATAGTAATGAATGAGAGTCTTGGGTCACGAGGCGAGCCGAATATACAAACTCTAACCCTTACGTATTCATCTCGTTATCGCCGACTCATGTAAAGATTATTTGTTAGTAGTGCATTTGTTTAGTTATGACTCATTTTATTATTTACATGGCCATAACGATAAAGAACAGTTAAGCGATTATTACGTTGTAGCGGTTGATTTTTTACGGATCATTCCGGATATAGTCGATGTATCACGATTGAGGTCGGATACACTAATCTAATCAGAAACTACAATACGCAGAATTTTCAATGCGAAAAGTCGTAGCGTCAATAGCCTAGTGGATAGCATGTCGGACTCGCATGCTCAAGGATCCAGCTTCGATTTTCCGCAGGGGTTGAGCATTTGTGTTCATATTCTTACTGACAATAGTGCTACTCCAAATGCTTACTTAATTGAAAGAGAATACATGTTAAGACATTTCCAAAAGAAACCAGCAATATTTTGATAGTAACTCCCTCCAAAGAACTTAAAACACTTGCTAATACGGTTGAAAAGCTTGTAGCACAGTCTTTGCATTCATATACGGTTTGATATTTTTTAATATTCATCATCTTGTTTGTTTATAAGGTAAATATTGAGTTTTGTTTAACTCCTCAGCTTTTGTCTTCTTCAGAGAGTGTCCGGTTTTGAAAGTCATAATTGTCGTTTTTCACTATAATTATACATGTACATCCAGATTATGTGTGTTAGTAATGAATGTATTTTATGTCGGAATGTCCAATAGGAATGTCATTAAATTAATATATGTTTGTAGCCCAAAGAAAGAGCATGCAATTGAAAATCGGACAAATAATTTGTATCATTAGGTTTCTTGCCCGACATTGTTTTTTCATTTTCATTTGATTTTTTTGAAAGGCTTTAAATATAGTGTACTCGTACATATTTTTAAGCTGCTTGAAAGTGACTTTATCTAGTTTTTACCCCGGATTACGTTTTAATTAGTGGCGTACGATTTACTATGGTCTAAAATTCATCAGCTACACATATTGAATGGCAATTCAAAACGGCATGATTGAAAAAAAAACATTATTACAAAAAGACGATATATTTATTTCAAAATTTGATCGACATGTTTACGAGGCTCTATTGTATTTAAACTTGCCATTTTGAAAAGTATATATCGCTTAGCAATGATCAAGTCATAGTTATAATATTGAACAAATGTTAAAGTAAATACGTAATTGAATGTTTTCGTTTATAACATTTAAACCACTGTATTTAAGGTGACGGATATCATCTCTATCTAATTGCCCATACTGTATATGGTGTGTCCAGTGTTACGCAATAGCAATAGCGAGCAACTGCAATGCCTTCAGCGCTTTGATATTGATGTGTGTTTTGTGTGTGTTATATGTTTTTGTGATGTCCTGTGTATTGTTTTTGGAAATTGGTTACTTGCCATATAGAAAGGACGTCGGGTTGCTAATAGTTATCTCCTTCTTAGCTAAACACGCAATTCAACCTAACCAACTTCATATCGAAATAATTTTACACAATTGTGCATGGGTGTTTCGGTACCTGAATTTAATGAACCCATTAATTAACCCATGACGACATACGTGCGTATATGTGTGACAACAATCAGATTTAACAAATCTTTTTATCGTGTATTACTATTTAGAATGCAACCTACTTATATAGGTGATTTGTTATGAAGCGTACATGATAAATTAATTTTGATATTTTTAATAACGCCACTTGATCGCCTTTGTTTTCCATAAGCATAGTGATATCGATATACGCATTTGCAAGCGTGGTTTTGTTTCAATGTACATGTATATTTTTACTAGCACTACTTGAATGTATTTTCAGGATATGTTTCCTGTAAATGATTGCCGGTTTTTCATCATCGCATGGCTTGCAGGTATGCCTTTAACATGCTTCTTAGATCTGCGCATCTGACATTATTTTAACATGTATAAAGCATATTTGCGTATCAATTTATATACACATGTTCTGCTTAAGACCAGGAATAATACATTGACAAGTTTCATTCTTCCAAATTTGGTCATTGCAAACTGTTCACACTATTTGTTCTCAAAATATTACAACATAAATGAGATATACTGAAATCCATCAGCCAGGTACATAAGATCATGATTGTGTGATTTACGGCTGAGCTAATTATAGCAACATATATAGTCACAAACTCACACAATTCAGCTATTTAAGTAAAGCAAAGTTAGGTGAAGTGCTCGAAATTTAAACGTTCTGAAGCACTTTTAAATTTTCTATATTTTTAGTTGAAGGAGAATTGAAACACGAACATAAAAATTCATTTTGAGCCATATCACTTAACAGTTAGAATTGGATTTTGCAAAATGATACTAAACACTTCACTCCAATCTTGTATATGCTATCTACATATTAATACATTAATAAATACGCATACATGTCAATAAAACTAACCATAATATATGTTTATTACTTGTTCAGCTCGCATGATATCTTCAAATCAATAAGAATATCGCCTGAATAATCAACATTATGTCTAAAAGTACTGTATTTATCCTGTTTCTACCTGCAACAGTGACCTAATAAAGGGGTGACCGTATTCATCTCCAGTTAACAAAGAGTGGCAAGGTTTATCCAATTAGTAGTGTGTTCCTACGCGCCGAATAGCACCTTTTTCCAGAATGACATGGAAGAAAAAAACAAACGAACACAACTGTAATCGATAAAAACGTCGTGTTGCCTAGTTTTAGTGAGATCCTAACTGAGTTGTTACTCCGTACATGTATGGCATAATCGATAAAGGCGTAAAACATCTCATTCCATTCCATTTCAAAACACTTGTTGTAAGCTGGCTATTCTTTGTGAATATAAATTCTTCAATCGAAAACGAAGATACAGTTTATTCATCAAAACAAAAAAAATAGCCGTTTATATAAATTTTCGTTTAAAAATATTAAAACTAAACGTAGACTAGATGTAAATTACTAAAAGCTTTGCACACGATGTTTCCCAACCACGATCCGAGTACATTCTATAAAATTGAAATTCAAATGGGAATAATCTCGACGGTTCAGTTCGAGGCATATATTCCATAAACTTTTCAATTTAAATGGTATTAACATATTCCATCCAAAACAGAAACACTAATTATTGTATTCCGATTGCTTTTATTTTAAATTAAATTCCAACACACTCGCGTCCTAGTTCGTACACTGTGTAAACTTCAAACTAAACCGAATGACGTAGGCGTGACGCAATGCAACTTTTCAAAAATCGATATCAGGTTGAAAGTGGCTACTGTATTATAAGTCTTGTTTGTGTATATTATTGGCGTCAGCAAATCAGATTATTTTTAAAATTAAGAGTATTTTTTTCTGAAGATACACATAAGTTCTAGCGAGATATACAGTTTGAGGCTCATCATAAAGCATATATTTATAAACTAAATCTTTAATTAAAGTACTTTAAAAATGCAATTAAGTATTAAACAGGATACATAGAATACATGGTTGGTGCCGGGAAGAAGATAGTTTATCCGGTTCGGCCCGAAATAAAAAAGTACGGCTCGCTAAAGCTCGCCCACTTTTCAGTTTCTTTTTCACTGGATACACGTCTAAGTCTCATTGGATAAACTATCATTATCCCGGCACCATCTATGTATTTTCTATATATCATCCCTTTATTTGCTTTTATCAAAACCCCATTATAAAATTCATATATTGCCTCGCAATGATAATATAATTTCCCCCGCCTTAATATTAATAAATATGAACATGTTGTATTATCTTTCAGTGGGAATACAACCTTCTTCCGAAGTTTTACTAACAAAGAAGAAAGAGGACACCCATCTACCGATAGAATGTTCTTTAAACAGCGATATATCCTTCAAATTTACAAACAAACAATCCAAAAAAACACAGACGATAGCAGCCTGTAGCACAAATATTAATAGTTGTTATCTAAGTGACCCATTATTTGCACAAACCTACGCAATTGCAAAATCAGAAGTGGGTGGAATTCTTTTTATAATTGACGTAGGTGAATATACGTTCGGAACGTACACATGTTATGAGACTTACAACGTCACGAATTTGGCCGCAGTGGACGTGAGTTTCAAAGATATAGAAGCGTCAACACATTCTTCATCGGCCAAAGTCGTCGAGGGTATGTCTTCTGTCATCATTAGATAACACTTGTTTTAGCATAAACGGCATATCCAACTAAGGCTAATGTGTGGACGTTTTTGTTTTCTTCTGTACATTCACATGAACTAATGCAACTATTTGACAGTATTAAACTGCAACCGCTCACGGCTAAAATCAATTATTAATAATTCAAGGTAATTGCACCAGTACAATATCATATCATATCGTATCATATCGTATCGTATCGTGTCGTGCCGTGCCGTGCCGTGCCGTGCCGTGCCGTGCCGTGCCGTGCCGTACCGTGTTGTGCCTAGCCGTTGTGTCATGTCGTGTCGTGTCGTGTCGTTCGTGTCGTGTCGTGTCGTGCCGTGTCGTGTCGTGTCGTGTCGTATCGTATCGTGTCGTGTCGTATCGTATCGTATCGTATCGTATCGTATAGTTTCGTATCATATCATATCATATCATATCATATCATATATACATCGACTCTCTGTCAATTCAATTCGTTATACCGTGATTTAAACTGTCTTAAGATTCAGTACAAGGCACTAAGTGTTTTAATATTTCATACGACGTAAAGGAAATTTTCATAATATTGTCACACCATACGCATTTGTAAACATTACTATTTAAAACACGAAGTGCACTTATTTGATGATGATTGTTTTGGCAGAAAAAGATCTTTAAGATTAAAACTAAACATTTATTTGACCGTGCTGCCAAACCTATAATGTCGTAATGACCTTATATTGTATTGAGTTTCTGTTAATGTTTTATATGCAGAGGACATTGCAGAAACAAATGTAATAAACGCTATGTTCACTGGAGGCTGATTGACAAAACGATATTTACTAGATAAAAGATTCAAATTGGATACCGTTTATATATACAATATAACTAGTTTTTAGCAAAGCTGGCAACATTATATTCATGGAACATTTATAAACATGTATATTCATAATTAAACAAATATTATTCGCTAGTTGTTTTTATGCAGAATAAAGCTGCTTTTAAATAAACACTCTTTCAATAAGCAAACTTAAACAAAAGCCAAAATCATTGTTACATACAGAATTCTAATCGGATATGTTTTTAAATGCTGATTGAAATTTATTTTATTTTTAGAAAGTACACTGACGTTCATCGGATTGGTGTTAGATGGAGTCCAGACAGTTCTGTTGGTTGTTTGCATAGTCAGTGTAGTATGCAAAATGAACTGTTGTAAACCGGGTAAACTCCTTTGTAAATCCCTACAAAGTCAGTTAACAATAAATTAAATTACAAACAAATTTATTTATAAGCTGAACATAATTACTTGAAACTTTATGTCAGAGCGAAGCAAATTTATGAGTTAAATGAACTGACAACTATGTTGTGTATGCCCGAAATAACACCTCAATCAAGAAGGATCTACATATTACATTTTGAATCTTCAGGTACAATGCAAACAACAGAAACACGCACAAAAAAGCATGCCGGTTGTTGTATTTATGTTTTCCACACAATTCTTTCAAAAGACTTGTTCCTTGTTCCATTTATTCCACGTCTTTTGCTGTTAATAGAACCACTTCTGGAATAATGCAAATACATCAGTATGATCCAATGACAGCATGTCTTTTAAGAACGCATGCATAATTTGTGTGTTATAAAACATTGAATTCGGGTATTGTATTAACACAATTTTGTGACATACGCATACATGGAACTGAATAGAGAGGTTTATATAATTAAATAATAAACTATTTAATAGAGTTGGATCAGGTTTCAATGACACACAGATACAAATTAGCCTTAACACTTTACATGGTGTATATACACTTATAATGTTCTGATAATCGTTTTAACCCAATGTTCACTTTGATTTGAGTCCTAAGAAATATAAAATACATGTTCTGAAATATTAACTTATCTATTGGATGAATAATCATGTATACAATGTAAAGCTGGAATTTTCTGATATTATGTTCATTTCATTACTTAGGAATATACAAATAGCAAATTAACTACAATCGAAGTATATTGTAGGGATTTCATACCTTTTTGAGGTCATTGACGTTTGCACAGACCCCAAAATTGGTTTAAAGTCCGAGTGCTTAAACGCATTTCAAGGAACTCAGAAGACGTTATGGAACAATAAAAAGGTGTATTATCGCTATTATAGCATAAAAACCTAGAGTAACACGTGTAATGTATTGTTATAGTATAGTGCTACCCAAAATCGCGCATCTGTTTTGGCTTTCAGCTGAACTGGAATCGCACTAGTTAGTCGCCATTTTGTTTCAGTGTTTTCCTCGATTCGATTTTTAAAATTGAATTTTACATGGATTTCAGCGTGCATATATTTTATGTAGTCAATAGTATATCATGATATCGTGTGCTATTTATATCGACCAAAAGTAAGAACTTGCACTTTTTTTATAATAGACATCAAATAGTGACAATAAGGACCAGCTAACGCATTAGTAAAACATAAAGTCGGTCGTTATTGACGCGTGACTTTGCTTAATAAAACACCTTTTTTGACGAAAACCGACCGCATTTTGTTCGATAATACACCCCTATACCGGACTGAAAACGGACTTTATATGAACAATAATATCGTTGCTACACTAGTATGATTTCGTCCGAAAACTTGTACAATAATACCAATTAAGATGAAATGTATGTTGTTTTTAAATGTCTGTGAGTAGTATAAATCATTTGATCACCTTGATTCAAACGGTAGTAAAGTAACATTTGTTAAATGGGTTGAAATATAACGAATATAATACACATGCTAAAGTTAAATATGTGGGCATTATTTTTAATAAATTCGAAATGACTCTTAATTGCAATGTAATTAAAAATAAAATAAAATAATAAACATGCATATTTCGTTGTTTCAGTTTCAGAATGTCCTCCAAACGATTCACAAAATTCAAACCAAATCCAGAAGCGTAAGTTGAAACTTTTACTAAATTTCATCGTGCCTCAGAAAAGTGCAAAACTCTTGCTATGGTGAACGTTAAACCATTGAGCTAGTAAAATGTAATTGAACTGAATTAAAATTATGATGTATTACTATTTAATTGTAATTGCTATACTTTACGTTAAATTACATTTACAATTATGTGTACTGTGATTAGTTCTGGGCCAACTGTGAGGTTTGGCATGACTTTAAATCGATGTATAACCCAAATGCTTTCTATTGCCTATCCCCAATCGGTGGCCCAAGTTTTAATTATTAATGTTAAATGCTGGGCATTTAACTGTGTTGTATAGCCAATTGGTAATTGCCTCAAATAAAGGAGCATAATATTTAAATACGGGTTTATCTCCTACTGATGTTTTTTTCTGGGGTTTGATGTTGATGAGATTGTTCTCCGGTCCTTCCACGATCAAATTCATGTTTGTTTTTATATTGGTCCCCATGCATTTAAACAGCATTGATTTTAATTAACATTTATACAGAGACCAAGACAAACAAAAATGCGCCGTATATGACTACCATAGTAACTGTCACTGACAAAAATTTCAAAAGTACAGAAACAATACATTTTGGCTTAACCCTAACAACACAAACGTCACAATATTCTGCATTGTTTGATTACACTTTGTCAACATCTTATATACACATGTAAATTAATTGTATGATAATATAGCTTGACGATTACTTTAAAGCATCAAATAAAATTTAATGCATTTGCACGATTTATTTTATTCATCTTATTATCGTTTGTTTTTCTTTTTAGAGACAGTGCTACGGAAAAGAAGCTTGAAAGCGACAAGTTAAATGGAAGCATTCCTGACGAACGGGGATTAAACGAGATTAGTGCATCAAATCGCTATCGATACCCCGAGGATGGATACATCCCGCGTACTTATTATAGTGCAAACCATTATCGCTAGGTCATGTTAAAGACGATTTCTTCATGTTTCCTTCCATATTTGTTATTTATACATGTTTTGCAGATCTTTATCTGCCTAATACAATGCAACCATAACAAATGGGAGTCAACGTATGAAATATTGTGGAAAATGCATATAAATTATATACACGTAGCTGCATTCCTACTACTCCCGGCGTCTGAATTTGGTTAAAGTCTTTACTTAAAAGTTTTGTAACTTCATAACTACATAAGTTATTAACTTGCAACTTGGAATATTTCTTTGTCATCAACTCCAGTGTCAGAGGCAACATTCCCCGTAACTCTGTTTTGTACTTTAATAGAGTTGTGCTCATTTTTTCACTTAGATTTTCTGGTTAAAGTTTATATTCAAAAGTTGTGTAACTTCAAAACTACATAAGTTATGAGCTTAAAACTTGGAATATACATATGTCATCAAATCCAGTATCATGGACAACTTTACCCATTACTCTGTTTTGTATTTTGACAGTGTTATGCCCCATGTTCACATGGATTTTCTGGTTATGGTTTATATTCAAAACTTGTGTTACTTTGGAACTTCAAAAATTAGTTATTTGAAAATAGGAACATACCATTGTCATCAACTCCAGTATCAGGGGCAACATTCCCCATAACTATTTTTGCATTTTGACAGAGTTATGCGTCTTGTTCGCATATATTTTCTGGTTTTGTAACTTCAATACTACACCTGAAACCTATAACTTACCCGTGTCATCAACTCTAGTATCAGGGGCAACATTACCCATTACTCGGTTTTGTATTTTGACAGAGTTATGCCCCTTTTGCACATATATTTTCTGATTAAAATTTATATTCAAAAGTTGGGTAACTTCAAAACTACATAAGTTATTGACTTGAAACTTGGAACTAACCTTTTTCATTAACCCTAGTATCAGGGGCAACATTACCCATAACTCTGATTTGTGATTTGACAGAGTTATGCACACATTTTACGAAGATTTTGTGGTTAAAGGTTTTGTTCCATAAATGTAAAAACTATACAAGGCTTCACTTAAAAGTTTTGTTGAATCTGAGGAAGAATTGAAGAAAGGCTTGTGTCTGTTAGAAGAATACTGTGATAAGTGGAAGCTACGTGTAAACTCAAATAAAACAAATGTAATGATTTTTTTTTAAAAAGGTGGTCGGTTAAGAAAATTTTTACTTGTTTATATAAAGGCCAGGCATTGGAAATAGTTAAAACGTTTACATATTTAGGAATTGTATTCACTTCAGGAGGATCATTTGCAAGTGCTTTTGATACACTTGCAGACCAGGCTTCAAAAGCTCTTTTTAAATTAAATCCATATTCAATTAAATTCCCTTATATCTCCATACATACCAAGTTACAGTTATTTGAACAGCTTGTTTTACCAATTTTAAATTATGGATCAGAGGTTTGGTGTTTAACTGAGTTGATGACTCTAAAGATAGTTCTTTTAAATTTTGCAAAAAGATAGTAGATGTGAAAATTCAAACCCACAATAATTTTGTATATGGAGAACTTGGTAGAACATCCTTGATAACCAAATGAGCTTTTAATGTGATTAGGTACCGGTTAAAAATTGTTAAGTTAGAAGAGCATAAATATGTTTAGTTTATTTATTTGCATATGTGTAGCAATTTAATTTCTAGGCCAAATGCCCACTCATGGACAAAATCTGTATGTAATTTGTCGCAATCTTTAGGTTTACATTATGCATGGCTAAACAAAGGTGTAGGGAATGAAAAGTGCTTTTTGTCATTAGTAAAGTAAAGAATAACTGATGCATTAATACAACATTGAATAACAGAACTGAATAACTCATCTAAAGCAAAACGTTACAATATGTTTTGTAAATTTGAATTTCAATCTAAAACATGTCAGTATTAATGAGTTTAGAGTTGATCTTTGTAAATTGAGAGTTTCTTCACATGGGCTTAAAGTCGAATCAGGCCGATTGCATAAACCTGAATCTATACATTTTCATTAAAGAAAATGTCAGCATTGCAATTTTCTTTAAAATGAGTTGCATTTCTTGTTAGAATGTTCACTGTATAATGACATTAGAAAACTACATATTAAGAAGTATAACTAGAAAAGACCAAATGTACCCAAATTTATAGAATGTATGCAATCCGACAATGTTATTATTAACAGAAACTTAGCTACGTATGTCCATAAAGCGTTTATTCAAAGAAACCAATATACATATTATTATGATTAATATTACCGTAAATGTATTCACACTTTACTTCTCGCTCCGCATGTTGCTTTGTATATTTATTAAATACTCATTGAAATTGATATTTTGCTGTTGTTGACTATAGCATTGTTAATATTTGTATTTATAAGCGCAACCTGTCGTAATTTATTTATGCTGAATTCAGTCGATAAATTGTAGTACACGGATGAGAATTAGTATTACACAGATGAGAATTAGTATTACACAGATGAGAATTAGTATTACACAGATGAGAATTAGTATTACAATTAGTATTACACAGATGAGAATTAGTATTACACAGATGAAAATTAGTATTACACAGGTGAGAATTAGTATAACACACATGAGAATTAGTATAACACAGATGAGAATTAGTATTACACAGATGAGAATTAGTATTACACAGATGCCCACTAAGCATGCTTTTATATATGTTTGTGTACTACTTCGTGTATTCTCATGGACTGTATGTCTGATGTATATTGAATACACCATATATATATATATAATATGCATATACTTTTGTGTTGGAATGTAAGAACTCTTTGGACAGTTTGCTAACTATTACCAAGATATTAAACATGATATATTCGAGATATTAAAAATTAATTTCTACCACTGTAGGTAAAGCTGCTGTACGCAATCGTTAGTTGCGAGTGAAAACTGCTTAAACATGGATATGATATTAATTTTAATCAATAAATCAATATTCATTAATAAATGGTTTAAATTCTGCGATTTTATGTCTACACAATTGACACAACAAATGAAAAGTTACAATATCATACTAAGATGTAACTTATGCATAGATAAACATGTATAACATTAACATGCAAACTGTCAAACATTTCGTGTTCATGTTCTTTTTTTATGTGATGTCCCCATTGATGAGACGTTAAAATAAACTTTTTTGCAGAGCGTTATTAATACAGGTCGTAAGTTTGGATCGCCCCCATGTTTTTGGGACCATAACAAACACAGATGGGACCTTGATTGGATACCCACATGGGCCCCACCCCCGAAAGTGCAACCGGAATTTACGTAGGTCCCATATGAGTTACAATATGGTTCTTAAATGGGACCCATGTGGTCTCAACATGGGTCCATAATGGGCAAATACAGATACAGGTACTTTGATGGATGCCCAATTAGATCCTTTACTTCGTTGTTCATTCGAGGACTTCGGTAATTAACGTTTGATACTTACAATTGCGTCACGTGTTTTCTGAAAAAATATTGTATGTTGTTTAAAAGTGCACATTTAAGCATTGCTCTAAGATCAATGTAAATGTGTGTTCCGTGTGTCTTTCCTTATCTACTGGCGGTGAATGTTTGCAGAATCAGTCGATCATTTGAATGAAAGTTGATTTCCTTTATAATCGATTTGTCACAAAGTGAAATATTATATACATCTTCGGAATTGGAGCAAGTTTGGAGCATTCCAAACATGGTTTTGTTGACATAGTCAAGGGAAATATTTACATTTTGCAAAACTGATGTTTATGTATTTTGTAATGTCATTGAAATGTTGACTGAATAACAGCTTGTATTGTTTTCCATTTAGCAGACACGCGCAGGTCAAATTGTACATCATGAGTGTACATGCAGCGTACCAGAGAAGAATTTGTACAATATCTTTATAAGACGATCCTTTTTCATCCACAAATGGAATTCTTGTGCAGCAGTTTCTTACTGATTCAGCTTAGAAGAACATATCTACGGCATTGCAAAATACTTCATAGTTTCCCGTAACTTAGAAAGATTCCAGTCCATTTAAGATGGAACGAATTATCACGCTTTTCACATGAATCAGCACTAACAGACGCCATCGTTTTCTTAGATGTTCAAAATTAAGAATGTACACTTGTATCAGTTCTACTCGCTAGATTTCCGATAAAAAACACACCAAGATGGACGTTTCTTTTTAAAAATACTATTCAGGTAAATTCAAGGTTAGGACATTTGTTAAAGATTTTTTTCCGTCCGATTTCCAAACCTAGTTTAGTACGTTCCGGACGTGATGTCGTAAGTTATAGTGTTGATATATAGAGAATAACATGTTACTGACATGTCTTGTGGAATATATCAGGTGAGGCTTAGAATAATATAACGGCGAAGCTCGCAAACTGAAATGGACTGCAACGGTCGATTTCATTGGAGAACGAGCATCGACGAATTGTTTTGAGACGCCATTTTCATGATTTTGGAGTTGTATATTGAAATTTACATTTTAAAGATCGTTTCAATAATGACTATAGCGTGTTCAATTTTTGGTCAAAACATATTTGAGACTCAACATAAACGGATTCTGTGTAGTGACGTTTAGTTCATTTATTTAAAATTTATTGAAATAACTGTGTATGGCTTGATAAATCATCCATGGAACAATACATTTGTATGTTCCATTGATGACGTCATACCACTACCAAAGTGCGGGTTTATGTTAATTTTTAAAAAATAAGGTTTTGTGATTTATGACGACTACAAATAATAAGCTATATACTTTCTTGGTATCAAATTGTTTGTTTTGTTAAATCTGATACATTTTTACTGAAAATGTTGACTTTAGAAGCGGATTTCGAGTAATATGACGTACCTCCATACATTGACTGATATAAACGCTACTGACCTGATATAAACCAAAATATCAGGCACGTTTGTATCAGGCCGATATCAACATAGTGGTATGATAAATAGAGAATTACAGGCTACTTACTAGTGTTGTGTAATATATGAGTTATAGCTTAGAGTAATATAACGGCGAGGCTTGCGTAAATATAATTTTTAGTTACCTAATTAATCAATATGCTAAAATTAATACACCCTTTGCGATATTGTTTCTGCATTATATTAAATATACTACTTATATAAATACATTATTTTGTTTAAGTATATTTATCAAAACAGTGGATGGACACTATAAAGTTAACGGTTCAAATGCCGAGTCACCGCGTATTACACACGCCATTATGGCCACAAAACAGAAACAACCATTCACCACAACAACTACAGTAGATAAGTGAAATGGTCAATGTGGGGCCAATTCTCGAATGAAAGTGTTTTGTTTGACTTTCACGTAAATGAATGCTTTCAGGAAAAAATTTCTAGATATATTGGAATCTCTCAGATTGCAAAGTCACGTTTTCTTTCCATTTCAAAAATATGTTTATAGGGATCAACCCATGTTAGATGCTTAAAAATAAACATACCGGCTAAATATGTTGACAATGTGTTTAGTTGTGATAGCATTTGCTTCTGCTGATATGGAATGTAAGTATACACATACATGTGTTTTATATTCTTAACTTTCTTGTATAAAGCAGAAGTTTACATGTACTTATATACTGACACCATTAAAATTTAATATAAATATGTTATATTTACATATGTTCGGTATTAGTATTAAATACGACGATTGTGTTGTTTGTTAGACTTTACTATTAAAACAAGTTGTTCAGGTTACTGACAATAACAAATGATAAACCATGCTTTCAGCTCCGAAACCACTACAGTTTGACATTAAATTGTTATCGGCATCAACAGTAGGCCTTTCGTGTATTGTTAGTAATTCCTCAACAATGTTAACGCACTTTTATAGACGTAGAAACAATGATTTAAACACGATAGTAACTGTATTATACAGCGATAAAGAGTGTATTGTCAAACGTGAGTTACAACCGGAAGCAGTCCACTGTTTGTGTGAGGACGAAGATGACCAGTGGAAATGTGCCATATTCATACATAATATTCTTCTTCACAGTAATATTGTAAATGTATCCTCTTATGGTATGTGTGCTTTGTCTATTTTATATCAATATTCAGTCTAAATTACATCATTCAAGCCTAGGCACCATTTCGAACCTAACAATCAGGCATGACAAATGTCGCAGCGACTATAACGTTTATCTGACTAAAAACAAAAGCTTTTTTATCCACTTGCCAGCATGTATACAATTCGAACAATGAAGGTACTTATTTTATTGGGCTCCACTTAAAAACCTTTTCCACGTTATATTATTTGTTAGATGTTATTTTTTTTACTTCCGACAAAACTTTATGATTGATTGCTATTAATTAATGATTTGAAAAACAAATTGTTATGCTGTTCATGTGCGTTCACTTATTGATGGTAACGGGATTTGTATTTTAATTCTCATATCGTCAACTTGATTCTAAACACATTAACATTATGTATGAATTCATTATCACCAAGGAACGAGCGAACGGACAACATCAGATGATGAAGCATCGATAACACCAATCGTATCTTTAAACAAAACAGATGGACCGTGGACGACTACGAGGTTTCAAGCCATCATTAACAGTAAGAACAATGCTCACTTAACTATTCGGCATTGTTTTGCCAAAAAAATCACTTCAGGAATGTATAGTTAGTTTGAATAGAACGCTTCACAACTTGTAATACTTGATGTGTTCAATACTTGTTAGGCATTGTATACTAATTGTTACGATTCAGGCTGCCTTTACATATTAGATTTATACTCAAGAACAACGTGCTACATGTATATATACATATGCATGAAACAGAGTACTTAAGAGATAACTTATTCTTTATTGCAAAGGAGCCACTGAAGTAACAAACGTGTCGATATTAGATGCAATATCGATTAAACCAACCGACTCTATAAACAAGCCGGATGAACGATTGAAAACGTCCACACCTCAAACATCCATTAATGGTACAGAATAAAGAGTTAGACTTGCTTTCCTCTAATTGTTTTCTTAGTGTAACATGTACATGTAATTAACATTATTTATATTTGCATTAAAAGTCAAGGTCGATACTGGAGGGATGTGTGGATAATTTGCTCTCCAAAAAATGCATTAAAATACATGTCTATAGTGATAAAAAAATAGTAATTTATAGTACAACATGTGTATAAAGATCTATTGAATGTAGGGAAAAAGTGAATTTTATGGAATACTTATTTGATAAAATAACAGTTTGAAGAAGTGTATACAAAAGGTTTTTAAATTATTTGTGTGACACCTGAGTGACACCTGACACCAGAGTGATTTCCATCAAACATCACCTTGAGAAAACCCCTAAACATCAGTGTGTACAAAGGATTATAGGATTATATGATTAACGGATTATAACTATTGAATAGTGGTTGAATAGTGGAATAGTGGTTGCCAATTATTTGCTAGAATACCTGAGGCAAGAACATAACTGTACTTGCACCATCTGAACAATGAGCAGCAATACAACAAATACTACAAAAAATCAGCCAAAACTTAGTTTCACGGGAGCAAAACCACAAACAAAGCCAGCTGTCAAAAAATATAGGCCAGATACAAGTGACAATAGCAATTCAAGCATGGAGGAATTAAATTCTATACATGTACAGCTTCAAGCTATGACTGAGGGCATTTCCAACTTAAGGGAAGATCTCAAAAACATGTTGCGAAAAGATGAAGTTGAATTGCTTATCACGAGCACAGTCACAAATCTAATGAAAAAACTTGAACAAAACATGAATCAACAGATAGAACAACTAATCAGCAAAAAAGTAAATGATCTGCAAGCCAAAATTGACAGTTTGGACTTTGACAACAAAAACCTAAAAGAGAAAATACAAAAACTTGAAAACAACAATGACACCAACAACAAATCACTACAAGAACAAATCGATAAAACTACTGAACTAAGCAAAACAGCACATAAAAAAGCTAACTATAACGAACAATATTCAAGAAAGAATAACATAAAAATCCTTAATGTACCAGAAAATAGAGAGGAAAATGAAAAATCACTGGCAAAAACTGTGACTGAAATCCTGAAGACCCACACAGAGGTTGACCTTCAGCCGATTGATATAGTGGCGATGCACCGTATCCCAACCAAGAGGGGGCAGATCCGCCCAGTACTCATCAAGCTGCTTAACAACAGTGCAAAATCTGCCATCATGCGGAAACGGTCTCCAATGAAGAGCAACGGATACAAGCTGGTTGATGATGTCACAAAAACAAATCAGGGGCTTATCAACAGACTTTATCTGCACCCAAATATTGACAGTGCATGGTATTTCAATGGGGCAGTATATGGACAAACTATCGCAGATGAACGCATAAAATTTGACATATATGACAATGTGAACGAAGTTATCGAACACTTCAGACAGAACAGAAGAAATGGCGTGAGCGGCCACTAGGAGGGATGGAGGGATGAACATTACAAACAAAAGTGGTATATTCCTAATTGTCTACTATTCATGACAGTATATTTAAACAAAAAAACTCATTTTGTGCTTAAAATGTATTACATGTTGAACTTGTTTTTTTTATTTTTTTTATTATTTTATTTTTTTTTGGAAATTGTAAATTATTGATAAAACCCTCAACCCATTTTCCTTAATTACCATAAAACTTTTGGAAAAAAGGTATTAATAAAACTTGTATAAAACCCTTATACCCATTTTCTTTAACTATCATAAAACTTTTGGGCAATAAAAAAAAAAAAAAAAAAAATATCAATAATATTTTTATACATAATAAAAACAAAACAATTTTAGTCTAAATTGGTGCAAGCCACCAATTAATTATTCGACAGTATCGATCCCACATCCAAATGTAAATAAAGATAAAAACTATATAATTGGTTAAATGCTAAAAATGACTATAGTTTTTTTTGACTTCTATTTTTAGCATGCCCATATTGCCTTTATCTAACTATACCTAATGCAGATATAAAGTCCTTATCTACTTCCAAAACGGTGTTTAGAAATTAATCAACTGAATAAATAGAACAAATTATACGTTTGTACACAGGTGAATGACTATAGTTTTTTTTGACTTCTATTTTTAGCATGCCCATATAGCCTTTATCTAATTATACCTAATGCAGATTAAAGTCCTTATCTACTTCTTAGAAATTAATCAACTGAATAAATAGAACAAATTATACGTTTGTACACAGGTGATACAATGGCTAGAAAAGATGGTTATATGTATTTCATTATTATTATAAGGCATACTGAAGTGTTTATCTTATAATGTAAAACTATCATTTTAATAATCTATTACAGGATGTAAGTCACCTACTGTTTATTGGAAATATATCACAAAATCAACACAGCCGTACAGTAAATTTACTTTTTTCATCTTAACTTAATGTGTAAAATAAGACACATTATGATTGTAGTATAAATTATTTTGCTGCTGTTCTACTATTATAGAAAATTAAACATCCGTACTATTTTTATTTGAACAAAATTTAACTACTCATACTACTTGTGTATGTTTATCTATATATGCTTTACAAGGTTTAAGCTGCATGCATGTGTATATGTTTTATTGAAACTGCTTTATTTTTACACTTCCTTTGTTAGGGGTAATAAAATAACTACACAACTAAATGATCTGCTTGTATACATATTTGTTAAGCTTAGATATGAATGTAATTGGTATTTGCAACACATGGAAGTTGATGTAAATGTTTTTACTATATCAAGATAATGTTGTTTCTTTATTTATAATTGTTAGTACATATGTATTTGTAATAAACGTGCGTAAAGGTTGCAGATTTAAGAAAATAAATATGTTTTGATAAGTTTAAGCTTTCCTTGCAAAATTATTGCGTATTGTGTTAATATTAAATTGATAAATATTTGAAAAGCATGCAGAAGAAACTGACTGTCACAATCTGTTTTCTTCAAGTATTTGTGTTGTTAGGCTACTTATTTTGTGAATCATGGAGATTAAAAAATTAAATAACCTACCTTTTGCTCATTTGCGGCTCATTATTACAATAATTTTGTGAAACCTATTACACGTATATTTGAGGACACACTCTTTTACAATATAAATCTAGGTATTTATATATGAACAGAAATAGCTTGCAAATATTCAATACTGATTTACTTATGATCTAAGTTCATACGATACATTTGTAAGCAGTTTTTATATCTAAGAATAAGTGTTTTTGTCTCATCTCAGTATTTTATGTTATGTTCACCATCAGATGTGATTAGGTGATACACCACTAATGCAATAGTATGTAAGCTACCATATCTGTTGTGAAATCATGTATGTTGATGTATGTCAAACTCATTGTTTGATTGTAACCATATCTGTTGTAAAATCATGTATTTTGATGTATATAAAACTCATTGTTTGATTGAAACCACAATCATTCCACATACCTTGAACCTCCTTTTGTACATTGTGTTCTTGTTACATTGTATGTTTGTGTTTAATTTGCTGAATTACTTGCATCATAACATGCAGAATTTAAAAGATAGAAATGTTGTATATTTCCTACCAAAATATCTGTTTAACAATATATATGTAATGGCACATTTTTTCATCATACCGTTATTTAAATGGATAATCTATAATTAATGTCATACAACTGTAGGGGTCTCAATAACAGTAAAAAACGAAGAGATGTCTTTGATTTTTTAAAATCAAAACAAGGACATATTTATTGTCTCCAAGACTGTCATTTTACTCCTGATATGAAAAATAAAATATACTCAGAATGGGACGGGGAATGTTATTTTAGTTTTGGGCTTTCAAATTCAAGAGGTGTTTGCATTTTGTTTAGAAAAAACTTACCAATCACATTCAATAAAATTAAAAATGACTCTCGTGGTAACTACTTATTATTGGATTTGACATATATGACAAACAGGTTTACCTTATGCACATTATACGGGCCTAATAAAGATACACCCATCTTTTTTACAGACCTCTTAAAAAAAATAATAGATTTTCAAAATGACGAATATATTATATGTGGAGACTTTAATTGTGTATTAGACGTTAACTTGGACTATCTAAATTATACATCCATTAATAATAATAAAAATGCAAGAAAAACACTGCAATCTATTATTAGAGATAATAATATCATTGATACTTTCAGATATCTAAACGACACTACCCAACAATATACATGGAGACGGTTAACACCATTACAGCAGGCTAGACTTGATTTTTTCCTTACTTCTAATAGTTTGTCTTCTAAAATTAGAAAATCTTCTATTGATTCATGTTATAAATCAGACCATTCAATTATTGACTTAGAACTAAGTTTTGAGGATATAGCACATGGTAAAGGGCTCTGGAAATTCAACAATTCAATGTTAAAGGATATTGACTATTTAAACTGCATTAATACTTTGATAGAAAATGTTAAACAACAATATTGTATTCCCATCTACAACATAGAAAACATAGAAAACATTGACAACAACAACTTACAGTTTGTTATCAATGACCAGTTATTCCTGGAAACATTACTCATGGAAATTAGAGGAAAAACTATTTCATTCTCATCATATAAAGCTAAACTGAACAAAAACCATGAATCTAATTTAATTAAAAAAAATGATATACTTCAAAAATCATTAACTGTTACTAATTCAGAACAACTTCTTGACCTTCAAAATGAATTAGAAAATGTAAGGGAAAATAAACTTAAAGGGTCTCTTATTCGAGCTAGAGCTAAATGGATAGAAGATGGGGAAAAACCTTCTAAATATTTTTGCTCGCTTGAATCAAATCATTATACAAACAAGTCGATACCTTTTATTGAATTGGAAAATGGTGTAAAGTTGCAGGAGCAAAATGATATTCTAAATGAAGCTGTTTCATTCTATAAAACATTATACAAAAGAAATGACAACGAAATTGAATATGATATAAAATCAGATTTAGCTAATGTTAATATACCAAAATTAAATAAAGTTCAATCTGATTCATTAGAAGGACTGCTTAGTATCGAAGAAGTAACAATAACGCTTAAAAATATAAAACATGACAAAAGTCCTGGCTCTGATGTATTTACTGCTGAATTTTTTAAGGTATTTTGGAAGAAGTTAGGTCATTTCGTAGTAAGAAGTGTAAATTATGCATTTGTTACAAACTCCTTGTCTATAACACAAAAACATGGAATTATCACCTGCATTCCAAAAGACAACAAGCCGAGGTGTTATCTGAAAAATCTACGACCATTAACATTATTAAATGTTGTTTACAAATTAGCATCAGGTTCTATTGCAAATAGATTAAAAAAAGTACTCGATATTGTAATCTCTAAAGATCAAACTGGTTTCATTAAAGGCCGATTTATCGGTGAAAACACTAGACTACTTTACGATATTTTGAAATATGCTGAAGATAATAATTTACCTGGATTACTAATGACAATTGATTTCGAAAAAGCATTCGATACTTTGTCTTTTCAGTTTATAGAAACAACTATTAGTTTTTTTAATTTCGGACCAATGCTTCAAAAATGGATATCTATGTTCTTGCATAATACTATGGCCTCCATACAAATAAACGGATTCTTGTCAAACACTTTCTGTATATAGAGGGGTTGTCGACAAGGAGACCCAATCAGCGCTTACATTTTTATTATATGTGCAGAAGTTCTTGCTATTAAAATAAGGGAAAGCAAAGAAATAAAAGGTATAACAATTAAAGACATAGAATATAAAATATCTCAATTTGCTGATGACACATCTTTATTTCTTGACGGATCTGAACCATCCCTTAATTATACGTTAGACATGCTTCATGAATTCTCAAGATACTCTGGACTAAACATAAACTATGAAAAAACTAACTTAATTTGGATCGGCTCTATGAAGTATAGTACTAGATCAATAAAAACTAAATACAAACTGAGATGGGAAGCAACTACTTTTAAAGTTCTTGGGATAGAGTTTGATATTAACTTAGAAAACATGGTAATGAAAAAGTTTGAAAACAAAATCGAAAGTATTAAGAGTTCAATAAGTCATTGGAATCGTAGAAATATTACACCGCTGGGAAAGATAACTAATGTCAAATCACTGCTTTTACCTTTACTTAATCATTTATTTGTAACACTACCAACACCAGGAATAGACACCATGAAACAAATTAATCAACAATTTTATGACTTCATTTGGGCAGGACCAAGCAAAATAAAAGCTACTGTAATTGTTAAGGAATATAACGAAGGTGGGTTAAATATGATAGATATATGTTCGTTTGAAAAATACATGAAAATAATTTGGTTGAAGAGATTAGTGTCAGGCGATGGAAATTGTTATTCATTTGTTAAATCGTTTATAGATTTTAAAACACTTTTTAACACTGGTAAAATGTATGCCGAGAAAATATGCCTACAATTGAAAAATACATTTTGGCTCGATGTCCTGAAAAACTATATATTGTATATTGAAAAACTGCCAATAATAAATAGTGATGATATTCTGGATATGCCTCTATTTTATAATCATAATTTTAAAATAAACAATATTCACATTTATATTAAAAGTCTCTATGAAAGAGGTATTCGTTTTGTTAGAGATATTATGATAGAAAGAGATTGTTTTATTCCTAAAGAAGTTTTGGATTTACATGTCGGAACAAATGTAAATTTCCTATTGTACCATGGATTAATTAACATAATAAGCAAATATATTGAAAATTTTGAAGATTTGCCAAATTTTTACAATAAAACTCAGGGACCTATATTACCAACTTACATAAAGAAAATAGTAACTAGCCCTAAAGAAGAAAAACATATTTATAAAATATTAATCCAAAACAGTGACATTCCAACTAGTCAAACAAAATGGAATTCAGAATTTTTTAATATTGACTGGAAAAACGTACATACACTTGTATTCAATTTAACTAAGGATACATATATCAGATGGTTCCAATGTAGAATAGTACACAGAATATTGGGAACAAAATCACTTATGTTCAAGATGAAAATTGCTGCTGACAATCTATGTACATTCTGTAACAATGAAGTAGAAAACATTACGCACTTGTTCTGGTACTGTCCATATACCCAAGAAATTGTTAATTTTGCTGTCGAGATTATTCATAGAAGTCGACCAAGCTCACATGTTCAGTTGACATGTCAGGAATTAATACTTGGAATTACAAATTCAAAAATGAATGATTTAAACATTGTATGCCTTGAAATTAAACGATATATCTTTCATTGCCAGAGGAAAAACAGAAGGCCATCTAAAGACTTGTAAATAGTATGAAGCAAACGTTTGAAATATATAAAACTACAATAAAAACAGATGAAGAACTGAGAAACTGGTCCCTTGTCAAAACATTTACAGACATCTCTTATAACGACATAATACTTTATAACACATAATAAATATTGTTTACCACACCAGTATTTTGTAAAATCTGCATTATCAGTGTATTATACCCAATGCAACTCAGCACTTAGGTTATTTTTCTTACGTGCAATATTGTATAGATAGAAGACATACATGATTACATATAAAACTGTATATAGTATGCATGTACAAGTTAGTATTTTTGCAAAATGTTTTGAAATACAAAACTGCAAGTATTGTATATATTGTATATGAATGTATGTTTTGTATGTAGTATGTTTATAATTGTATTTATATACAACCATACGGTACATGTACATACATGAACTACTCTGTCAATAACATGCATGTATGTAATATTATATGGTGAAAATAAAATTTTGCACGAAAAAAAAAAAAAAAAAAAAAAAAAAAAAAAATTATAATTTATTAATATTTGTTGGATAAGTTATTATATCGATTTAGTTTTGTTAAGTAGGCGGTGTCTATATTGTTTAGTATTAGAATAGGTTAGCTTATTCAACTAGTTTCATTCTCTGTCTCTAAATATATTCAGAGAGCGTGTATCAAACGTTCATTATCATCAGCACCGCGGGGATGGCTGTAGTACTTGTTCCGGAAATTCAGCATGCATTCAGGTTGTGCTCAACATAATTTACTTAGATTTGTAATCATACTATTAATACGCATGATATGTTTTTAATACTTAGAGATTAAGTACCTGAACAGGCGAATATAAATACAGCTCTGAAAGGCATCGTATGTCACGCACACGTAGAACATTCGTATGTATTCAATCGGTTAACTGCGATAATCCCCGGAGTAAAGAATGACATTTATTTGCTCCAATTTAAGAAGTAAATGCTTAGCTAATAAAAAAATATGTCGTGTTTTGTTGTATATCACGTGAATTTTATATATACCGGGGTTACATATTTGTAAACAATACATATTTATAAAAAATAAAATTTTATTGTATAGAAGCTATTTGTCCTAGGCGTCTTGATAATCCAATCATTGCGCAAGTCGACGACAGTGAGATGTCGCCGTTGGCAGTTACCGGAAGACAACGCTCAACAGTAGACCACACTGAACGCATCCCAATGACGGTTATGTCGCCCATGGCTGACAGCTATCCTCGCTCACAAGGCGCAATGGCACAAGAAGATGACCAACGACGTACAAGTGTGCACTATTACGAAATTATAATACATATTGTTACTAAAAATAGTAACAAATTGACGTCGATTACGGGCCGTTACGCGGCTCGACTGAGCCGATATAATATAATTGGCCGCGGCCGATTTTTCGATAATCGAAGAGAATCCGATCGCGCGACGTAATGACGTAATCAGTCGAAATCATGGCGGAGTCAGAAAAAACTCTAGAATCGCTAGCAAATCGTCTTATGGATCTCGACGCGATAATACAGGCTAATGAGACTATCGAGCGAGAAAAAAATTACAAACAAAGACACATTCGACTTTGTTGAAAGCAAAAAGAATGAAAATACAAAGAAAAAAACCGCAAGTGATGTGAAACGTTTCCGTGAATGGCTATCGATGGAAGATGAAAGAACTGATTTCGAAGAAATCGAGCCGGCAGCATTGGATATGTGTATTGCAAGATATTTTCTAAGTGTCAATAACTGCAAAACGAACAAAGACCTTGAACCAAGTACGATTAAAGGGATTCAAGGGAGTATCAAGAGATATCTGTCTGAGAACAACTACGCTGCTGATATTATGAGCGATCTGCGGTTTAAGCACTCCATAGAGGGTTACTAGATTTACCGAAAGCGCGCGGTAAAAGTACCGAAAGCGCAGTGGAATAACCGAAAGCGCACTGGATAAAAGCGTTACCTATACAATATTAGTAGCATGAGCTATATACTGTTAATAAATATGTTTAAAGCCACGTATTTAAATGTTTTATGATATTTGTTAGATAAAGTTGCTATGTTGTTGAAGTTTATTAAAATGCAACTCGTTATTTTGATTTATAAATCTTGTTCCAGAGATGTCCTGAGGGCTAAGGCCGTCGATTTGAAAGAAAAAGGACTGGGGAACAAAGCCAAGCGAGCAGATCCTTTTACAGCAGAAGAGATTGACATCCTGTACAGAAAAAAACTACTTGGTAAAGGTAAGCAAACTTAAAATGCAATCAGCATGATCAGCTGATTTATGTCAAGTTTTGTATTACCGTTGCGTAACAACAAGGGAGGTCACTCTGGTTTATGGTCATTTCGCATCCTTTACATTTCGTAATCTAGTCAAGTTAGTCATTGTATAATCGCTCTGCATTGAATAATATGAAGAAAAACATTTAAAGATATAATATGACTTTTTTATGACTTAAAAAACTCATTCGGACTTCCTGAGATAATAATTATATTCAATTTTATTATTTTTATCGCACATGAAGCAGATGTAAATAGAAATGTACAATTATTGGATTGTTTTTTGTTGTCTTTTTAATGCAGAGATGTAAATACTGTTTCGGGACCTATTCCTTTATCGTACTTCTTAAAATTATTTTTACTTTTTCCAGAAGCCCCAAACTCAATTATCAACATACTCTGGTTAAACAACACCCTTTACTTTGGACTGAGAGGTAGACAAGAACATATGAACATGCTTTGGGGGGACTTAGAATTGAGACAGACAGCAGATGGAACCAGATACATAGAATACACAGAGAGAGCAACCAAGACAAGGAAAGGGATAACTGATGATGCAAGAATGTTCAAACCCAAGATCTTTGAGCAACAAGGTAGTAAATCTAGTTATTATAAGAATTGCAGTATTAAAGTTTAATTCTGATTTGTAAATGTCAATAATATTAAAAGAATAAAACATGTGAGGAAGATTGTATTGGATAAAAAATTCTATTATACCCATGTGATATCTTTAAGCTTAAATTTCTGTTTCAAATTCTCAAAAAAGATAAGTTTGAAGTGAAATTAAAATATTCAATTACTAAAAAAACATGTCATTTCAGGAGACGAGCGATGTCCGGTGAAACTATATATGGAGTATAAAAGCAAAAGACCACTCACCAGTCTCCGTCCGGAAAGTAGATTCTATCTGCGGACCAGTGATAAAGTCAAAGGAGATGATCCATGCTGGTTCCAAACTCAACCCATAGGTAAGACCAGACTTGGCCAAATTGCAAAAACAATGATCGAAAAAGCAGGATTCACAGCAAGACACGTGAACCATTCAGGCAGAAAGACATTAGTAGCTTCTCTATTGAATGCAGGATGTGCACCCACTGAAGTGGTTCAGGTTACTGGGCATAAAAACATTATGACTCTCAACAGTTATCATTGCCTGAGCCTTGAACGCCAAAAAAAGATGGCTAATATTATTCACCAGAATTGTTCTTCCACAACCACGGTTTCATCTTCTAATGTACCTGTACCTTCCAGTGACAAGAATGATGACATTAGTGATGATGATCTCTTGCAACTCTCTCAAGAAATGGATCCAATGGTAGAACAAACATTGAAACGCATTCGAAATTTTGAAAATGTACTTGACTTGCAGGTTTCTCACAGTCCAGGTGGATCATTGTCCATGCAACACCTAAAAATTCCAGGCCATATTTTTTCAAACTGCACATTTAATTGTGCAGTGAACCTGGTTGTGAAGAAATGAAAAACACTAAGATTTGTATCAATTGATCACTGAGATGTAGTATTTTCTATTTCATTTGGCCAAAATTAAAATTGTCTTTGTTTATTAAGGTTAGCCGTACCCTTAACTTGAGCATTATAATTGCTTCATAGGTTAAATCTACTGTATCTTTGTTAGATAGGTATTTTATGATCTCCTTATATTTGTTATTTAATTATTTGTATGATATTATGCATGTTTTGTCCGATTCAAATGTAAAATAAAGTGAATTAATAACAATTAAATATCTGTCTACACTGTATTTTTTCATGTCAATATTAAAAATTAAGATATTTTGAGTTCACACACACTTAAGTATATCAAAATGTTCAAACATAACACACAACATATCACATGACGAATAAATATATTTTATAAAAAACTTGAACCTGAAGTTGAATTGACATTTTGATGTGCACAAAGAATGCGTTTTAGACTTCAGTATTGATATTAAGACTAAAAAAAACTTACCTCATTGCTTTCTTAATTATGCAGTACACTGGGGTATTTTTACAATTATCTCAGTATTTTAATTGTTATTAAACATATTTCAGTGTGCTGTATATTACATCTAATGCCACTGGCATTAAAAAACCACCGGTACATGTACTTATATTTTTCTTTACTGTTCATTGCAGTGACTTGAATAATTAAATGTTCATGTAATAAATTAGATCAACAACATATAAACCAAATAGATACATCCAATTTACACACACACACAAAAACAGATATAAAAACAATTAAATAATTAGGATATCATATTTCAGGTAAGAAATCAAGGTCAAGCAAATGGTAGAAACAGTCCGAAATGTCAACCTACCGGATAACTATTCAATATGACACATTCCACTACACCAATTGAACTCTCCATTTTTCAACAAGATAATCCTTAAATTGAATGTTGTGTCTGCTGATCTTACGAAGGTTTGCTAGCAATCATCTTTAATTAAACAATGAAAGCTGGCAAACCACTCGTTGTGTTTTTAACAAGCTTAAAATTAAAGAGCTATATGTCACAGTCCATTAAATCATTCGTTATTATTGAATAAACAATAATACATTATTAACAATAACAATGTGTTGCCTTGTTATTTTATCCCTTTTATTTTTATAAATCATTTAATTTATAATCTATTTAGGTAGAGTAGTTTTTGTGTATAGATAGTTAAGGTTTATATGTACAGTTATAGTCACGAAGTATCCGTAGTTTTTAGACTGAGAACTTTTCAATTAACAAACTATGCTGATCTCTATTGTCAACGACTAACAATAATTAACATCACTCAGATTCGATCCCCCAATTACTGCATGATTGTGTTCACCCAACCATTTTAATCCTTCACGATTTGTCGAGAATTTTCACATTCCAAGGTTTAATATCGAATGTGAACATTCATCGAACCCGGGACCTCTCGCTATCAGGTCGAGTGCTCTACCGAGTGAGCTAACCGGGCCGCTTACACACCAATCACCAATCACGCTTTAGTTCGGTACCCTGTGACATATAGAATTATATACTTCCATCTAATTTGACCTCTGTTTTTGTAAACACAGAATTGAGTCCCTTAGATAAATGAGTGAGTCACTACGGGCTTATCAAAACGGTCAGGAGAACAACGGTTATAGCCAAAATTGAACCATCACTCAACGAAGAATACAATATGTATTATAAACGATAATATACGGCAGAGCTGGGCCGGGCGTCTATAATCAGCCCTAACCGTTATATCGGCAGCGGGCCGATTATAGATGCCTGGCCCAGCTCTGCCGTATATTATTGTCTAAATACCAGACATTCCTGATGATGATGTACCAGGTCCTGACTGTAAATAAACGGTCGAATATAGTTTTACATTAAAATGTTTAAAAAGTTTTTCAAAATGTTGGCTATATATTGTTTATGTCACAAACATGTTTGATAGAGAGATTATGAAGGGGTTTTTCTAACTTGAATGTAATTATAACATTGACTTAACTGCGTACTAAAGTGGGTGTTTAAATTGTCGTTTCCTGGAAGAATTAAGTTACACTTGACGTCAATATTTATGTATATATACTAACGTACCAGCTATTATAATTCATTTAAATAATATTATAGTTTTAGACAGAAACCAGGAAGTCGAGCAACATGTGACACAAAAAGGTCAATGTGAACACATTTAAACGAAATACGAAAAATGTTTGATTTGCTGCATCTTGCACAAACGCCAATTCTAAAATTACTGATGTTTTTTAAATAGCTATTTTTTTTTACATGACACATATATTTTTAACAAATCTTAAATGATCTTTTCTGTGAATATATATTGCGTTTCATAAAAGTTTAAGTTTATTTGTTATATGATATATATGCAATTTAATGCCCAGCAATGGTCATGACACTTAACGATTGTGTTACCAATATTATTCATCATGCTTTTTTAGACCTCAAGCTGTTCGCTACGAGAGTCTCCTCGGAAGGAGATCCAATGAGAAATCGCAGTACACTGCCTTAGAAAGCAGCTAGAACAGAAGTGTCACTCGATGTTTGCTGCTTTGCTAGCTAACATTAATACAAAACAACTAACATGTTATCATGTTATTGCGTTTTACAGAACTAAAAACTAGCTCTCCATAATACAAAACAGCTCACATGCTATAGCGCTTATAGCTAACTTTTTGTAGCATTTTTTAGAACAGAAGAGCCAGCTAACCATGATACAAAACAGCTAGCATGTTATAGCATTTCATAGAATAGAAACACTAGCTAACATTGATACAGAAGAGGTACAACGTCATTGCTTTTCATATAAGGTAACTTGCAGGCATGTCGGTATTACAATTAAATTTTAAGGGCAGTCATCTTGTTAAGTTTGATATGATATTACACGCAAACTGGTTCACATATATTGAATGTAATATTCACATAATCAGTCGCTATTGTTTAATGAAAATGTTAATACACGTACAAACAAGCATTCAAGTATACACGTGCACATTTAATGGCGCATTAAATTAATTTTTCACTAATCACATATATCCGTTCTTGTACATATTCACATCTGTAAAGTTAACATCTGTATGCTCTTCTGTTATATTATATAAATTATGCATTGTCTTTTGTAATTATTTACACTTGTTATTTACGATATTGTATGGTTTTATGTCAATGTGGTTGTTTGTAAAATGTATATTTTTTAGATACAACATTGAACTTATTATTTGCACTATGGTGCAAAACAAGCGCATGTGTGTTCTGATGGAATGAAATCTACAATGTAACGTGTCCTCTGGAAACTCTCAATAAAGCCTAAAACACTGATGTATTTTTATAAGGCTTATACATATGATACATGTTTATGTGGTATGCATGAATAGGGCACGCATCGCATAAGCCCGAGTATGTTGTTACATTGACATTACAATCGTCGTATGACAAAAGACAATATAAGAGAAGAGATAACGGTCATTGCTGTTAAATGATATAAAGATGAATTACATTACACCAGACCAGGCTCGATTAATGAAATATTATGAACCGGATATATTAATTTACTATTTTGAACATTTAACGATGTTTGTATAGACAAGAACTCTATATGGGCTCCATCTTTGGACATAGGCCAGTGTTAGTGTCTATTCCGCGTTATAGCATTAATGGGCTCCATCTTTGGACATAGGCCAGTGCTAGTGTCTATTCCGCGTTATAGCATAAATGGGCTCCATCTTTGGATATAGACCAGTGTTAGTGTATATTCGGCGTTATAGCATAAATGGGCTCCATCTTTGGATATAGGCCAGTGTTAGTGTCTATTCCGCGTTATAGCATTAATGGGCTCCATCGTTGGATATAGACCAGTGTTAGTGTCTATTCCGCGTTATAGCATTAATGGGCTCCATCTTTGGATATAGACCAGTGTTAGTGTCTATTCCGCGTTATAGCATTAATGGGCTCCATCTTTGGATATAGGCCAGTGTTAGTGTCTATTCCGCGTTATAGCATTAATGGGCTCCATCTTTGGATATAGGCCAGTGTTAGTGTCTATTCCGCGTTATAGCATTAAAGGGCTCCATCGTTGGATATAGGCCAGGGCTAGTGTCTATTCCGCGTTATAGCATTAATGGGCTCCATCTTTGGATATAGACCAGTGTTAGTGTATATTCCGCGTTATAGCATTAATGGGCTCCATCTTTGGACATAGACCAGTGTTAGTGTCTATTCCGCGTTATAGCATTAATGGGCTCCATCTTTGGATATAGGCCAGTGTTAGTGTCTATTCCGCGTTATAGCATTAATGGGCTCCATCTTTGGATATAGGCCAGTGTTAGTGTCTATTCCGCGTTATAGCATTAATGGGCTCCACCTTTGCAACTATGCTGGTATGTACGGAATAATTGTCAAGAGTTTTTCTTTGCCGACCTTGCTTTAAGTGTTCAGCTGTAACATGACGCTTCCGTGAGAATCGGAAATGTCACGAAGAATCAGTAGTGAAATCCATTGAAAGGCTTAAAATGAATTTATAATTGAAACCGCACACTGTGTCAGCACGTCCAGGCTGAATGTGTTAGTCATTTCTGATGTAATAAATGCCCGTGAATTCGTGTGTGAATGTGTGCTCGTGTAAAAGTAACTTCTGAATTATACGGTGTTGCGTAAGAGCTTTCGTTGTTTTGCACTTTTGACTTTAGGATACATTGTATACGGGCGCAAAAAGCGAGAAGACGATCTAAATTCTGATGGAATTCCAGATCGTGTATTTTTACATATTTTTACATTATTTACATGGATAAAAAATGTTAAATTATACAACTATTATATGATCTTTATGCCCAGGAATTAATACATTTTAATTTTAATATAGCTTACATAAAAAACGTCCAATTATATTTCCGGTTTATTTACTAGAGTAAATTTACCATTAAAGGATGCAACTTATTAATTTAGCTGACCCCAACCCGTTCGTCACAATGTTTTAATGAAGAAATAATGAAGAAATAATACCTACAGGAATTTCCGTTCAAAATAAATACAAAATATATACGTTTTAGAGATAATGAGACTCCCAGTTTATAATAAAATACACAACTAAGTTAAAATTTGAATTTAATGTAGAAACTCATCTCAGACAAAAGTTAATAGTGGGATATCGTTCAATAACTCAAATGTAGGCCGTATATAACCGTATTCTTTAGTGTTAAAAATACATTTCGCATAAAGGAAGCTGGTTTAAAGGCCTAGTTTAAGAAACGTATGGTCTCTCCATGCGGTATTCCACTCTGTGTATTGGTCCACCATAAAACCTCTTATCATAATCTGCAATATTTTCTCTAAGATGACTGAGCATTCAGTGTTTCAATTGTAGCAGTGTGTAAGTTGATAAGGGTCTTCACACTGTGACCACAGCAGGGTGTAAATACAAAGGGGTATACTATCTTAGATTTTGGGCGGGGATCAAATAAAGAAGGATTGAAATAGTTAAAATGAATAGTTAAATCCTTCTGTATTTGCCCCCCCTCCTCCCCAGAAAAAAAAATCTGGGGTTTTGTACCACTGTGTATTGGCACCTAGTAGTCGCTAATTCAGCTGAGATAAACGTTTGCAGATAATGATAATACATGTTATGCAGGACCAATACACAGAGTGGAAAACCCCTAGGAGAAGCCAGACATTCCTTAAACTATGCCTTTAAATGACAAAACTATTAGATCACAAAGTGATTGGCTATGAATGAATATCAGTTGTGCCTTTATATCCTTAAACAAACGAAATGCTCGTAATATGACACGGTTCAGATATCTTACCCAATATTCTTTTAAACCTTTAATATTGAG
The DNA here is from genome assembly GCA_027627225.1 of Congeria kusceri. Taxonomy (NCBI): domain Eukaryota; kingdom Metazoa; phylum Mollusca; class Bivalvia; order Myida; family Dreissenidae; genus Congeria; species Congeria kusceri. The sequence goes on along the minus strand of CM051026.1, from coordinate 26,951,066 downwards.
CCCCATTGAAATAAAGTTCAATATTTGCACACGTGAACTACAGAAGACGAGGTATAATGATAATTTACGACTGGAATCGAATCTCTATTTACCAATTCATTACTGGGATAGTTATCTAATCTAACTCTTGAAGGTAACATTTATACAAATATCCACAATTTGTCGCTTAAGCATATGAACTACAAAAAAATGTATGACAATTTTTAGCGAATGTATATTAATTTTAGAAAATATTCACAGTTGATAAAACAAAGTAAAACTCCAGCTGCAGCAGCAGAAGAGAAATTTTATTTGCAGTACAATGTCATTTTTTTACGGCAAGTGACGGGCTACTAAATATCGCATATTGTTGAAGAAATACTTTGGGACATAAAGATGAAGGCGACGAAACGCTGTCAGGTTTTTAAATATACCTACACTTTTAAAGCCGAAAAAAAATTAATCCAATTATCACTTTTTTTTAGCAGGTCTAGTATAAACAGATCATTGCTTGAAACATTGAATGCCAATGCCAGTATAAGAAATGTGAGGTTCGCAATCCATACTATAACTGTCTAAATATAAAGAATAATAATAAAAATATAATATAATATTCATATAATATATTTACAAGAAATTCTTTCTCATAACCACGCTTAGGCAATGTCAGCACCACTGGACCACATCAGCACCATCATGGTCGATCTTATGTCAATAACTACATAGAAAACTAAACCAAATCAAACTGTATGCACATTTTTGTAATGCGAGTATAAAATAATGATATTTGTAATGCATGACAACTGTTGCACGCTGGAAAATGGGCAGTAGTATAAACTCATATTGGTAAAACAAATCAGAGCATAGACAAATTTACAATGATTTTAATTTTCAAAAATCCAACAGCTGTTATTTTTGTCGATTGTTTAATAAAACTACGAACAAGTGTTCTTTTACTATTCTTGCTGGTTAAGACACTGACCGATTATTGAAAATGAAACGTTAAAAGTAGAAAATAATACAAAACTGGAAAGTCATATGTGCTGTTTACAGTATTTTACTCCACCGGACCCCCTCGGAAGTCACCACCTGACATTGTCTTAAAACATTGACATAAGGTGGTGCGGTGAGTCTCCTAATCGTGAAATGAACTGATTTGAAGAACGGATTTGAAGTTTTACAGTTAACGGTGAACGGAACCTTAGCGCATTACAGCAATCGGTGAACTATTGAGTAAAAGCATTAACGTTGCAATCGTAACATGACCGCGTAAAGCCATTTAACAGCACTAACGTGTTTGGAGTTAAATTAATGGAACGAGAGTTAATCGAATCAACGAATTTGTTAAAGACAATTTGAAAACAAAGATGCAGAAAGTACTTGTACACGGAGTACACATGTACATATGTAAAATAAATTACATGTATACAACCACCGTGTATGCGAATGTACACAATGAAGTAGTTTTGTCATTGGATACGCCATTACCTGTATTTAAAAGGAGAATCGCGGCGATCACATGGACCACCGTGCTATCGATATAAATCAAGTCCACGGTGGACCTTTGTAATCACCAAAGACAGCGAGTGTAAAAACACGCCAATAATCGCGGTGATTCGCCATGGCAAGATAGTTGGTGAACTATTTAAGCAAAAAACTTCGCGACTTGTACAGTCCAGTAAAGTTACATTTCGACCTCAAAGTAATTGCAGCAGTTATGTTATCAACATTAAATAATAAAGTTAAAACAAATAAAAATATTGGTGTGAAACCCCAAAATAAGCAACAACAATTATGTGCATTTTCCAAAAGTTGAAATGACCCAAATTGTGTTCCATAACAATCATCTGTCTGCAAATGTGTGTGCAGTGTTGGTAAACACTTGACAAAATGTTTTGGAAAAACAAAAATTAAGATTATTAAAACACATTAATAAGTATGTTATCAAACTATTTATAGCTTAAAAGATGCGAAATTTGTTAGAATGTGTTAACAAATAAAGGTTTGTCATATATTTTCGCGACTGTTACCAAATGGACTAAAATATGATGTTAACTCGACTTTAATGTTGTATTCTGGTAGAAATGAATCAGTTTAATAGATTTTTGAAAGGTTACTAATTAATTATTTGCTGCCAACATAGGTTGCAAATAATAAACTTACCCAGCTGACGAATTTTAGAAGTATGGAAGGGCAGTTAAGCCAAAATTGAACTTTTTTGGGATGAAATGTAATCTAATATAAATATAACCTTCCACCATAACACAGATAATGGACAAGTGCAATTCACACAAATTGATGGAATTAATACACCATGCTAGCAGAAGATGCAATGATTCCATTCAAATGTCATGCTGTTCCATGACATTGGGAACTAATTTTAAAATTGTTGCATAACTACCATTGTTTGTAGTTGCAGGACACAATCACTACCAAAAAGGCAGTTTAGTTTATTACTATTTGCAAAGTTTGCAAGCTCTACACATGTCCATGTAGTTCGTTGTAGTGATAACTATTGGGCAGGGTTAGACCTTGCTATGTAACAGGTTGTGATGTGATCAGTCACAACAGGTGGAATGGCACATGGGAAAGGTCCTTTAGAGACCCAGCATTCTCAATTTGTATTGTCAATGCCCTCTTGTTCTGAAATCAACAATGTGATACAGTGGTTCTGTGGCAAAGAATTTCTGACAGTCATAAGTCTGATAACAAACACAGATGTATCTTGTCCTTTTAAATAGAACAGCGTTTGTTCATATTTTGATCAATTCTGAAACTCAGCAGGAGATAACTTTTGTTAGCAGCAAAAGATCCTTTATCTACATCTATGGTAAGTGACCAATTGCCACAAACAACACAGCACAATACAAAAAAAAAACCCATAACAAATACAAAACACAACTGAATAAAACTGAGATCACCGCCTAGGGAACGGTCAAATCAAAGCATTGGGGGGTTAAAGTGGTTAACGGGCTTTCGAACCTCACACTTTATTTATTAAAGTAATACATTTAAGTGTAAATGAAGATTAACCTCATAACATCGCAGTTAAAATGAAACAGTAACACGTGTTTCTAACGACTTCAGTGCCCTACTGGCGGCTTATTAACCCAGGAAAAAGTTATGAAGGACAGACAGACAAACCGACAACTGCAAACCAATATACCGCCTTTTCTTTGAAGGGGCAGGGGATAGGGCATATTTTTGTACATTATCATTAGTTCAGATAATCATATTAATTTACATGTATTCAGGATGGATAGTTATGATGAAGGTAAACTAAGAGAATAAATTCAATAATGTACAGAATGAAACACACAATTTTGAATTTATTACAGGTAGATCTATAGAACACAATGAAGGACTACAAAATAATCAATATATATTGCCTCATGATGGTGAAAATTTCCGCCAAATAATTTCAAAATCCATCTAGAAATGACAGCGTTATTGACACGAAAAACAGGCCCCATCTTTTAAATTTGACCACTAAGTGTGATCTTGAACTTAGATGTACGGACATGGGTCTTGCGCGCGACACATTGTCTCGTGATGGTGAACATTTATGCCATGTAATATCAAAATCCATCCAGAAATATCAGAGTTATAGAGCGTACTCAGAACGAGACGGACGGTCACGGAAGGATGGACTTAATGACGGACGGACGGAAGGACACGCGCAAACCTATAGTCCCAAACAGTTGTACAGGTAGGGGACTAATACAAGAGATAACTAATTCAATTTAATTACCTTTTAAATACGTAATGCCTGGATCTTAACCAATGTAGCAGAATTGCTAGATTTATAATTATTCTACCGTTAATATTAGCCAAATTACCTGCACCAGTTTACCCCACCCACTTGTTCTTTTTTTTCTTGGCAAAACCACATCACCAGTGTCCAGATACATGTTCATGTTATGTCTTTGCTTAGTTGAAATGCATACAATTTGTAAAATATGTTTAAAATGATCAGTTGGGAAATAAAATAAGTGATTACATTTGTACACACTCACATTCATGCGTTCTTGTATCTTAAAAATATTGAATCAGACATGCCATATGTGGGTTTTTTTCTGTTATTTCCACCAATCTGATTTTTCTAGACTTTTGACATTTTGTCAGCCATAGTATGTATATTTAAAAACAGTGGTATTTATTTATGTTGCAATTAGTTGGAGGTTGTGGGTCTTTTTAGCATAGATTGACTGGACTAGTAGTGTCTGTCCGCTAGTGGACTAGTGATTTTTGCTGGTGGTCACTATAACGGGCAGGTAGGGTTTCCTCCAGGCACTCCGGCTTCTCCCCACAGCACAACACCACACCACAATTAAAAATATTTCAGTACAAGATAAATAGATGGACATTGAAGCTATAGTTTAAAAATTCGTCCCAACTTTCGATGAGTCTAAAAGTGACTTAGGCAGGGGTGCTTGGACACAACCTCACATAATGCAGCTTCGGCGCGGAGGGACCTGATAAACGTCGGAAATACACATACATACATGCATGTAGTGTATTTGTACAAATATGTAGGTTATTAGTTAATTCATGAGAAACACTTGCTTTATTTATACGTCCTGTCCGTTTATTACACTGAAGATAGCTTAAATGATCTACTCATGTGTAAATTGACATTTAATACAATTTGCAGATGTCACCGAATATAAAATATATGACCACAATCACCATAAACAAGTCAAGATCCAAAATTAATAAACTACAGAAGATCAGAGTTCCAGAACGTAACAATATGACAATAAACGCGTATTGTTTAACAGTTAAATATTAACATTGAACGAGTGATTTAGCACGCGTCAATACTTATAAGCGTTAACTTAAAGTGACATTTCTATTCGAATGTATGCCATATTACAAAATAAATGTAACTGATAAGAAAGATTTAAATGTATGTTTTTTATTTTGCAAACGTTATCGTCGACTTTCTGTTGATACGCCCCTATAACGACGGTTTAAAGTTTGAAGTAGTATTCTGTGTTGAAGCGTTATTTTTCGAAATTGCGATCGATAACAATGCATTCTAGAGAAGGTTTGCATTATACACTGTACTGTTTTGCTTTTAAATAAGGCTCGTTTATTACAAACTACGGATTCGATTAAAAGTAAAGATATATAGCCAACGCTTACACAATTAAACACAAATCTTTGGTGAGCGATCATCTTAAAAAGGTATGCAGTTTCTATTATGATACAAGGCTCATTTTAAATGTATGTTTTCTGTTCATAAACATCGTATTGTTAAGCAGTATATTGTTTGTTATTTTGCAAAGAACACAGAGACGTTACCTGCTTATAGTGTGATAAGCCCTCAGAATCTTAATACAACTACAAAATAAATGTATATTAATAAGAAAATATAGTTTAATGAGCTACGTATCGTGTTTATGAAGTCAACATAACACATACATAAATATGACTTAGTTAAAGCAATTTTAAAGTGTGTTTACATTTTGCGTATGTTTATAACAATGACGGAAACTTAATGTGTCGACTTACGCATTTAATCATGATGTGTTGGATATTTGATTTCAAATACAACGGGTTTTTGTATATCTGTAACTGTAACATTAAATTGTGTTGTGAGACATTTTATTCAGAAGTGAACTTGCTTGTGTAATTTAGGAAATATTGGATCTGACATAAGTTGTCATTTAAGGCATCACAACTCTAATGAGCAATATTTCAAACCTAATTTTAAATATTATTTCCATTATCTGTATTATATCACTGATCTTATTACAAATTTGGGGGTGGCTTTCCATAAAAATGTTCAGGACACCTCTTTTCCCATTTTTCCTCAAAATACATTTACCTCTAAGGAAAAACAAAAATTCATAAATCAATTATAGTTGCAAATATATCCAAAATGTTGGTGTATTTTATAAAAGTAATGATTAAAAATTATAAAATAAGACAACATTAGGTGCTAAAAAAGATAAAAATATTGATATTTATCAATTTTCTATGTCAGCTCAGCAGAAACTTGAAGCTGACAGAACAGACAAAATAATATGTTGTCTAAAAAATTTTGGTTTTCCTGGTCTGGTATGTTTATTCACTTAAATCCTTTTATTTATTTTTCATCTATGACATACATTTGATTGAAATAAAAAGTAAGACACCAATTTACCGTGTACTTTTTGAAAAACTAAAGAAAAACATACCCGTTAAAATAGACATCTATATTTAGGCAATGCCACAACAATAAGTATCAAATGTGACATAAATTATGCATGTTAAGGTTTAATACACCATTTTAACCAATTAAACTAAATTTGTCACAATTAAATGTTATTATTTCAATTTTTCAAACATATTTTTTTTCAAAATGCAATTCCCTTGGGGTACCCAAAATGCCAGCCACACCCTGCTAATTTTTCTGATCTGGAACAGCACACCGTACATTAAAAATAAGCTTCTTATTTATTATCTTCGTTTGCATTCATCTTCATGTCAACAATGTATATGCTTGTAATTGAGGCTGTAAATGCCGGAAATTTAGGCTGCATCTTCACCAAGGGACACATTCAGAAAAACATGTGTACTGTGCACCAGATTTGACCGCCATGGAAGCATTCCGAGTGATTTGAAGCAATTATCATCCTTCAGCTGCAAAAATAATTTTAAAACAATTCAATAACTGATTGTTTTCTACTTCATATTTAACAATATACTTTCAAAACTGTCCAGTACATGGGCAACCCAACTAATTATGCCATATTGTTCAGTGTTAGGTAAAATTAGTGTCAAAACTGGGTAATTAGTGAATGGATCCGTATTATTATGCTGTTCATAAAGAAACACAGGTGCACACATTCATAAGCAAAATGACATCCATATTAAGTATAAGTACTCAACTATTAAAGTGTCTAGAGGCTTCAAAACTAAGGGACTGACACATCATACATGTACTTCATGACTTGTATGTTCATTTATTTACATGTATAGAAATATGGACAAACACAAATACATTTAAATAATATAACTTATAATAATATATTAATTGTTCATTTAAGCAATACAATTTTGTTGTTCAAGCATTGAAATGAAAAGCACCCCATTATCCTCTAATGAAGTATGTTCTGCCTTTATAGACAATTATTAATATATTCAGAAATGTCATTTAAAAATACTATTTTTCAATTTCTTGTCCTACTAACATGTGGTTCATCTCCTTATTATCAGGAGTCATGCTGTTTCATCAAATGTACGATCTGGTGACGGTTGTTTATTTTATTTTGATCCTATTTTCTTTCAGTAAGCATTCCCCATTTGCTCGTATCTATAAATTTCCTTTGACAGTTGTTTTCGTTTATACCATGAAAAATATGTGACTTCTGATTACTAGTTTTCCATTATGTCAATATATTTATTTGTTTGCATTTCGTCAGAATTATATACATATGACACTAACATATTTACAGTAATGTGATTATATAAAAGGATGTACTTATATAAAAAATATAATGTTTTCGACAAGAATCGGAAACAAACTGGCATTGTACGAACTGGCTAACGAAATTTTCCGACAATCACCGCTATCGGCCGATCTTAGAAAAAACGCGGGAAATGATTAGAATTGTACTACTACCTTAATAATAGTATTATTCATTTAACGAGTTCAGAACATGTTTGTTTCAGGTTGCATGCCAAAATAAATTAGGGTAGGTTGGTAGGGACTGAATGTTTTTTTCCAAGTTGGCAAATAGTCAACTTGACGTTTCGTAAACTGAATAAATATTCAAAACGTATTTGTAATATCCCTAAACATGGTTTATAGGTGGATGCTATCAAAACAAAAAAGTAAAACAAACAAAAATGTATGACAAGCTCAATAAATTGTTATATGGTTAGGGCATTTTTTAGGGTAGGTTGGGTAACCTAAAACAAACATATTATTTTACGCCTAAGAGAGCCTTTGTCGAGCTTTTTAAAAAATTTCACGGAGGAGTTTAATTAAATCTTGTTTTAAATGACAACGGGTCTCAGATCTTTTTTTATCATTTGCTCTTACAAAACTACTCTGTATTTCTAAATTTAAACACACCCACTCTTAATCTATAAACACCTACTCTACATTTCTTAATGTATACACAAAAACTGTACAACTACGCTATATTTCTAAATTTCTTTACAACAACTCTGTATTTCTAAAGTTAAACACACTGCTATATATGTTAAGTATAAGATAAGCATAGGATAAGTTAGTACCAAACATAATACTTTAATAAACATAATATATGCCACTGGTATTTTATGTTATGTAGCAATATGAAATTTAACACGAAACCGTCACAATTGATTTAAATAAAATGACAACACTTTTCATCCTAACTATATTATCACAACATAATCTACTTTTGTATGCGGCAAGGTGACATGACAGGAATGGAATTGTTCATATTGTTTTTAATCAAGTATGATTTCTTTACTTAACATCACGTATATATTGCCTTCGTTTTATTAAAAGTGGACTATTTTCAACTTACACAATCACCAGTATTGTAAAGCCCTGTAATTGATCAAGACATATATTTTATATTTTATATAAACGGAAACTAGGTTTTACAATTTCGTGTTGCTGGAATTATGCCTTTAAGATCAGAAACAAAGATAATAAGATGAAAAGTACCTGTAAGCCAAACAAAGACGCATAACCAATACCAAAGGAGGAAATCGTTTTTGGTAAATTTATACGATGTACTTTTAAACTAATCAAATACTACTAACAATCTTTAAATGTAGAAACTGACTATCATAACTTTAAAAAAACTAAGCCAATGTATCAGCGGAACAAAAATTATAACTTAAGTACACTTTTTCTTTACCTGGTATAACACATTACAATGCTGAATATACATGCACTCGTACTAGCTAGAATCTGCAGTGTCAGTGCGATAATCGTTAACAGCTCATTATACGAGTTTGGCGTTTTATTTTGTTTTCAACAACATTGGTTTGAAATGCAAGCTACTCTTTAATTTCATGTGTGTTGCTGTACACAAAATCTCTCATGAATAATTGAATACATTGTGGCGATCACATGTCAATAAATTGAATATTTGCATAATCTGCGTACACGAACATTTTATCAGGGTACTTTATAAACACCGGTTGCCGTGACATGCAAATAAAATTGAATGGTGTAGTATGTAATTAAATGCAATCCAGTATTCTGATTGTCTCTGATCCTAAAACAAAAGTGAAATATCGATTTATCAAATGAATTAAACATTTCAGTATACAGTTGTAATGTATTAATATTATTTCCACCGCATATATATGACGTTGTAGCAGTTTACGTAACAATGAAAATCTTGTTTTTTTTTTATTGTGTGATAGTATTCTCAACCCATTGTCAGCATTGACTCGAAAGGTTGTAAAATATCGATTGTCATTTACGATAAAATAATTAAGTACACATATAATGTGTTCATTTTCTGACATTATTGTTCACACATTCGCTATGACTTCAAAATGCAAAATACATGTTCAAACATAGCTACTTCGTGTTACAGATTGTCATCCAAAAAGACACGTTTAAGAAAAGGCATCAGCATCAGCAGAGTACGTGTATTCTTAAAGGGACTGAACTCCAGATGGTCCAATCGTAAAAAAAAACAAAGAATATTGTCAGAAATACATTATTTTTTACATACTCGTATAGAACACATTGAAAATGTAGACTCGAATTATTTATTAACCTGAAAAACAATTATTTTATAAAGTATTCGTCCTTTTTATCGTCCTAAAATCTATAGCATCTACAGACGGTATAACCCATCGAGTAGTTTAAAAATAGCGCCGTTTATATTTAGGATAATCACGTGACAGTTTAGTGTTGTCGATTCGCACATGCGCACACTTGAATCAGGTGCTTGCATTGGGGAAAGCCGCGGTCTTTTGAAATCGAAAACACCGGATTCAAGGAAGGTGCGAGCTAATTCAACTTCTATTTTTCAATGATATATACAGTTTATGACAGTATTTGATCGTGTTCTACACAAATGGGGATGGTTCTACGCATGCTTTTACCGTTTAGGCATAAATACAAATGACGCACATTTTTATGCTTATCTGGAGTTCAGTACCATTAATCGAACATTTATTAAGTAGCCATTCAACAATTTTCAAGTTTTCAAATGTTTTATTATAATATGTAAGCGGAAAAGCATTGAATACATACACGAGTTAACACACTATTGAAAAAGTAGTATACCAGAAAAAGTGTGTCACTAATCAATATTTCATTAAAACTTATACTTAATAACAGTGTACACAATGTACTCACGGGAAACATATTGCATGTACAATACTGACAGAGGAAAAGAGTGCCACTTATTAATACTTGATTAAACCATAAGAAGGTCGCGGTGGCGTAGTGGATATGGTGTCCGTCTAGCGATCAGGAGGTCCCGGGTTCGATCCCCACTGTGGGAGCATACTCAAGATCTCCCCCAAAGACATCAAGTACTGGTTCTTCCCAGGAAACGGACTCGAAAGTATCTCAATAAGCCTTAGGCTTTCGATGCAATCGAGCTTAAAATAAATAGGTTTAAACTAAACCATAAGACTAGTTCGATTTTTGTGCGGCAATGTTTTATATGTATATATTTATAGATCATGCATTAATGAGAATATTATTATGTCTGAGCCCTTTGCATAGATATTTTAGGAAAACGTCATTAAATGTACAGCGCTCCCAATATACTCACAGTGGAATTAAATCACAAAAGCCAGCACTGTTTTCTTAAGAATCTGTCTGCATATTTAGTATTTGCTTCCAATGATTATTGTTCTGTACTGTATGGCTATTTCATTGAATCTTATAATTAACTGACTTTCTCGTAAGTACATTATATTTAGCTACTTACAATTACGAGTTATTATACCGTTAAAATGACAATATAGCAAATGTGCCTTTATCTCGTAATGGTCACTTAATTACACGTAATAATGACTTCGTTACTCGCAATGACGACTTAATAACTCAGCTTAGTAACTCGTAATTGAAACGTAATTAGATCCATTAGTATTCACTAAATTAAATTGACACAGCGATGGTAGTTTGCAATTCATTATGGCAAAACTCGTTGTAAGACAAAATTTATGACATCAACCTTTGTATAAAATTTCGCCAGTTCTCAAAATCCCGAAATATTTATGTAACCGTTTTGTTTCAGTGCTGTATTGTAACATATATCACAATGTTAATATTGAATAAACATTAGAAGGTTTTGTGGACCGTTCAAACAGAACAAATTTACCAGAACAAAGCATTCTTTTTTTCAATTCGACACTTTTTAGTAGTGTTTTTGTCCATATAATTTAGTAGTAAAATACCTTAAGGGCACACCTCAACATATACATTCTATAGTCAATTAGCGCATTCATATTTTTATCAAATGTTATTTATGTCCGACATGAAACATATCATAGTGTATTTAAAAAAATCCAATTAAGAATAAGTACATTATTTTGCATAAACATGTTTTGGATTTGGATATTAAGGTTTTTAATATTGCTGTGTTTATTTTTAAGTTTAAAACACATTTTAAAATTATAAAAGACACTTTAGTGTCGGGAAATCAGCACCACTATGCTCAACAAGACTTGTTATGAAATGCACAAACAATTATATTGGATGATGTTATACACTTACATCTTGTATTCTTAATATCCCAACTTTATTAAAATTCACCCAGATGTGTTAAACAACACAATTTTGTTTTATTTCTTATCATGCACAGCGTCACTGATAATAATCCGAGAAAAACAAAGGGCTTAATTTTCAGGAAATATTTATACCACGGTTAAAATACACGCAGAAATGTGTCTTTGAAAAGCCCCAACTTCGTCGTGCAATCAGACATTTCTTTGAAACGTTTATGTTTAGTTTCTTTACACCATATATATTTTATAATGCAGTTATATTTCACCAGAAATTTATGTTTTTTTACGACACATACACTTTGTCAGACACTTATATTTGTAATATATTTTAAATAACCATTGCTTAGTTGGCAACATGAGTGGCTATATATTTCTAAATGACTGGACATGTAACAGTTAATAAAACACGACACACTGATAAAAACGAAACACTGCAATGAGTAATAATGAGTCGTTAATAGGGTGTTATTATTCAGCGCATATCAGTTGAAACACATATACAAGTATGAATTTGCTTAGAGCACGTCTAAAATATAACGTCAAACAACGTAAAATGTCATTTAATTTGTGTCCATATTTACGAAATAACAACACCATACTTATACATTTATTACACACTTATACGACAAGCAAAACTTAACGTCAAAATCACTTTCCAATGACAATGACAAACACATCTAACAACGAAACCATATTACCACGTCATAATTGAGATTTTGTAAGCGCGTTTATAAATGCGTCATGGTTAGTATAAAGGCAGACAACACGCGATCTTCATGTATGTTTCATAATATATTATGTATGAAATTAAATTATACTAAACTATAATCTGGGAAATTGAACACATGAATACCTTTAATGTAAAACAGAAGTAAAACGAGTGATTGTGTTTTTTTAGATTGTCATACACGTAATAAAATTGAGTTCGAAATATTCAGTCCTTTACCCGACATAAAATATTTCTATACGTATGCGTCGTATGCGGTTTTACGTAAAACTCGATTTTTTTTGAAAATAGTTTTACCGAGAAATACTGAACAATTTCGGCGTGTTCATTATTATTTATGAATAAAAGTGATAGTATTATCATTCGTTTACGTAAGCAATGGATTGTATTTGTAAATTTTAAGAAAATCACCGGTTGCCATGAATCATTTGTTTACTTTAGCGCCAACTCTCATTTTCTTACGCCTACTCGGAAATTAACTTAAATCAGTGTAAATCATGTTAATTTTATATAAATGTATACTTAATAACTTTGAGTGCTGTGTACGCTTACAGTGTGAAAACGATGTTATATAATGACGTTTTAAATTGAGAATAATGTTGTTAAGAATCAACCGTAAATTTTAAAACAGAAATCATTTGATAAATATTCTAACGTGACGAAATCTCAAAAAGAAATACATCAAAATATGCTTAATAACAATGCCAGTTTTCTTTCAAATGATCATTTTTATAATACTTGTGATGTTTCCTTTGTAAGTTCAAATGAATGTGGGGATGGTCATCAATATAATAAACAAAATGTATATTCTGGACGTTTAACTAAAAGTTATTGCCAGGAAGGTAAAATCATATTAACATTGTTTCAATTCTCCTCATCTTCACAACTGTATTAAAACATGTGTTTCAAAAAGGGAGATAACCATAATATGTTACATCAGTATGCACTGCATTTTCACCCCTATGCATATGTTTACTTTCTCCTATAGGGGTAGTTAAAACAATGTTATGGCAGCAAATAATTTGAATGCGATCGTTTGCATTATAGATTTGTAATTAATTTAAAGTTTGGAATGGGTACAACAAATAAGTGTTGTTAAATATTTGTATTACACGCGCCCTTCGTTAGTTCGCATTTCACTGGTCGCATAAGGTATTCAAGATGTTCATATGTTTATTATATGTTTTTCAATTTGAATCCACACATTGTAATTTTAATAACGTAGACAAAACAACAATTAGATCATACAGTGATATAAGCCTATGAATTGATTACAGTTGTGCCTAAATTAGCCTGAAAAGAAAGACTTGTTCGTAATATGACATGCATACTTTGCGGTTATTCGACATGAGATCTCTGACTCATTATTCGTTTAAACCTTTAACAGTGAGCTCCATTGAAATACCTTCAATTTAAATGTGATATACACACGGTAAAGTTTCACGACAATAATATGTATGACGCTAGGCTTATCGTACAGAGTCTCAATTTCACAATTTATTGGATAGGCGTCTGATCACACACTCGAAGGTAAAAACTATAAATTTATTAAAATTTATTCTCTTAAGCATATGAAACAAATATACACATTCTAACAGATATGTATCAATTTAAGAAAAGGTTCACTTGGATGTCATATATATACGACATAATTAATTAAAATTTAGAGCTTATTCAGTTCTTTCTTATTAGATATATAAAAGTACATGTACGCTACATTAGCGTACTCTTGGTATATCTTATCAATGCAGATTTGTTTGTCGTCAAGGGTCGTGCTTCAACTAACTTCCTTCTTACCTATCTATCACCACCTGTCGCATTTGCTACATAGACATCTTTTGTCTGATATCTGTCCATATCTGTAGCATTGTTTTCATGCATGCGATATTTTGCCTCACTTTCGGAACCTCTCTAATTTCTAAGAATCGCTGTTTCCACTGTCTTGTAATTAAAGAACATGACGAATCCTGGTTTTCGCTTTCATGCAAATGTTACAATTACTGCGGAGGTGAAAACGTCAGAATGTCATATCTTTTACGATTAGACTAGAACAAACAAATAGACAATTTGTGGGTGCGTAAGAGTGTCTGTTTTAATAGGATAAAGCACTATTCCACGAATGACTACTTTTTATATCATAAAACTCTATTCCATGAATATTTCATCTGAAGTTTTCAAACCGTAATCATAATAATTGGCGTTCTTTTACTGTTACAAACAGTTGTTTAGTTATTTGTTATGCAGGACTAACATTATTAAGGCCACTTGTACACACATGTTTGTTCTTTTGAAAAATATCTATAAGCATCGAAACTGCAAAATCTAAAGATTTGGACTAAAAAAGCTCGAATATTATATCAAGGAAATCTTACACAGATGAAAACATGTGCCTCAAACGGAGCTCGAACCGACATGTAAAAGTGTGTCAGAGGGTGCTTTTTCTCTTTTTGTATTATATAATATTATTTTATTTTTGACATCTGTAATACACAATAAACATTTCCAATCTGTGAATAGATACCTTTAAAGGCAATTATCATAATTAAAGGCAATTAGCATACGCAATCAGTTTCCCTCCTTTTATCTCGTCATTAAGAAAGGCGCATACAGTACCATATAGAACTGTAGGATAATATTTTTCGCAAATCATATTTTTCACACGCCTGTGAAGAATAGGATATCATTTGTCACATTTATAAGTGTAAAAAATGTGATTGGCCAAACAGTGTGTATGCCTAGGGATCACATTTTTCACATATTTTATGGTGAAATTGTATCGCGACAAGGGATGAAATCATTATTTGGAGCATAATTGTACAGTCATCATCATCATCCTCCCCATCATCATCGTCATCGTCATCGTCATCGTCATCATCATCATCATCAGTATCAGTATCATCATCAGCATCATGATGCTGATGATGATGATGCTGATGATGATGATCATCATCATCAGCATCATCATCATCATCATCATCAGTAGCAGCAGCATCATCATTATCACCATCACCATCATCATCATCATCATCGTCATCATTATTATCATCATCTCCACCACAATCATCAACATCATCATCATCACCATCATCGTCACCATCGTCGCTATCGTCACCATCGTCATCATCATCATCGTCATCATCGTTATCGTTATTATTTTAGGCATCACCATTATTATTATTATACTTAACGTCATCATCAGTATTGTCATCACTATGAGAAACTAAGCTCTTTTGAGGAGCTACTTATGTGTGCATGCGCTTCCGAACGTATGTACAAAGGCACGTCCTATTTTGGATTATTACGACCAAAATAACCATGCATATGTCCACCCGAACTAGAATATACGTATACACGGACGGTAATATAATGATCTTATTAGAACCTCCGCATATGTTAGTACGTACGTTTGGACAGTAAAGCAGCGTAGCGTACCGCACCTCCCGTATCGTATCGTACGGTACCATATCGTTCCTTACCGTACCTAACCATACCGTACCTAACCGTACAGTTCCGTACCGTAGCGCACCGTACTGTACCGTACCGTAAATTTCCATACTTTAGCATTACAAACCATACCGTACATGCCATGCCATGCCATGCCATGCCATGCCATGCCATGCCACGCCATACCATGCCATACCATACCAAGCCGTACCATACTTAACCGTCTCGTACCATACCATGCAAACTGTACCGTACCGTAAATCGCCCCGTTTGTTTTTCGGGCACATATAGTGTGAAAAATATGATTATGATTTAAAAAAATCAATTTCTGGAAAATGTGAACACTTTTTTTCATGTGTGAATAATATTATTTGAGTGCTTATCAAAAACTGGACTCGATCACAAATTTCACAGAAAATGTGAAGAATGAGATTGCGATGTCTGAAAAATGAGATCCTATTTTTCACACCTGTGAAAAATGAGATCCTATTTTTCACATGTGTGAAAAATGTGATTTGTGAAAAACATGGTCCTACATAGAACCACTCTCAATTATCAATGTATTGGAACGAAATATGCAATATCTAGACATTACTGCCGGAACAGACGAGCTATTTGAAACTATAGCAACATTTGGTAGGAAGATACATCTTGGTAGTGAACAAATGTGTATTTGATGAGGATGCTGTGTATTGATTTTACTGAGCATAATATGGCATCGTTTGGAGTATTAAATGTGTGTGAACCCACTCACTTTAACAAGCTGTCTCTTGGACATAAAACATTGGTGTGAATGAAGAATGGACATTTTGTCAAAACGTCAGTCGACTTAGATGTTCGGAAATGTGTTAGTATTCTTTCTTTCTATAAATTTAAACATAAATACATAATATGATGTGATAAATAGTATAATAGGTAAGTGTTGAATACAGATAAGTTTATGTACTCGACACGAAAACTCAAACCACTGGCCAAGGCTCGCGATCAGGTATACAAACCTCTTAATAGTCTTTTTAATCAACATTGACCTAGTATTCTCTATACAAATATATTATGGTGTTATGTTTATGTAGTCTTGTCAACTGAAGTATAGACATACATTAGCTGCATATTGAAATGATTATTATGTTAATGATAAACGGATCGTTTGGAATGCGAGAAGAATATCTGTCATAATTATAATGCATATAATATGTATTTACTATACTCATCAAACCATCAAAGCACACGCAATAAGTAAGTGTTTGTTTATTATAGTGTCACCCCTCGCGATTAAGGGCCAGCCAGTTTTGACTTTTGAGACATCTTTACTGATGACAATCTTAAAACCTATTTAAACACTATTGTTTGCAACTCCAAATGTCGATCTACTGTCGATATACACCTTAAATATATTAAATTTATTTATCAAAACGGTCTTTTCTGAATATCTACTGTCAATATACACCTTTAATGTACAGTGTAAACTATTCTTTTTCAAAAGGAAATGACTATATGAATAAATCAATTGCGGCATTGACGAGTCAGCCCATGTACATTGATCGCATTGTACGCATAATCTCAAAATACACATACAGTAATAATGAACTAGCAGATAATGGTCTTAGTTGTCTGTAAGATTTAGAATTCATTACAGGAATTATCTGTACTTGATGTTATGACTGTACACGTTCCAGGAAAACAATATTGTTTAACATGTTATATAAATATTAAAGGGACTTGTTCACAGATTTTCGTTTCGATGAAAATGAAATTTAATGTCTTAACTGCATAAACTAAGGCAATGAACTAATCGAAAACTAATATTATATAAAGAAAAACAAATGAGGCTCGTCGTGGCAAAACCGGACTTAATGCATGTGCGTAAAGTGTCGTCCGGATTAGCCTTGCAGTCCGCACAGGCTAATCCGGGACGGCACTTTCCGCCTAAAGTGTATTTATGTTAAGAAGAGACTTCATTGAAACAGAAAATACCATAAAAGCGGAAAATGCCGTCCTGGATTAGCCTGTGCGGATTGCACAGGCTAATCCGGGACGACACTTTACGTACAAGCATTAAGGCCGATTTTCCCACGACGCGCCTCAAATGCTATTAAAATATTTGCCTTTGCCGGGACTCGAGCCTACGACAGCCGGGATCAAAAGTATGTCGCGCTAACCACTCGGCCATTCTAACTTACAGTCATTGTAGTAAATTTTTAACGCTATGTAACTCAAACACGTGTTTTCCAAAATACCGATGAAAAAAGCGTAACCAACGCTTTATAATTAGATCCATTTAAATGATTTTGATAAACTTGAGGATTGAAAAAATAAATAAATATCGATACTATATTTATAATATAATTCTTTGTCAGTAGTGTTATTTCGCTTGTTTATGTATAATGTATTTTTCGTTTTGGGGTCTACACTAAAAATTTTGAAAATTGTAAATTTGCCTGTATGTGAACAGGTCCGTTTAAAATTGCTAGAGAATTATTGAGTACGCGTAATTACTCATTTAATTTGTTAAACTGTAGGTTGGTTCAATTTAACCGCCTATATTATCGAATTACACTTAAACTTGATAAACCTGATAACCTTCAATTTAATTTATTTTTAATCTAAATGTAATCAAATGCCAAATCTGATATTGGCATTAAACATGGTTTTTTGTATCAAACAATACACAATGTAGCTTTGAATTAAACGATTAATTGATTATACCAACAGAACAAACCTCACGAAAATGTGAAGTTGGCTAACAGACAGTCACATTAAACATTAGGTTAACGATCAATTTAAACAGGTTTGGAGTTTCGTATAAACTATTGTTGTTATGGAATTATATCAGTATTCGCAAAGTATGTTTAGCTATATTGTTATTAACATAAAGCAAAAGAGAGAAACATATTTCTCCATTATTTGTCATTTTAACCTTAATTCCAAATGTTCACTAGATCATCATTTGTTTTTATAACCTTATAAGGTCATGATGTTTGAAATGGTGACATAAACTATGCCTTTCTGATATATAGTTTCATTATAATGTCAAAATATATTTATATTTGCGCATAATTAACACACGATTAATGTGTCAATTATTCAGAAGTACATGCACTTTTAAAATGTCCGTCGTTACCAATATTAAATAACAAGGCCACATGGCCATAAAGCCCTCATCTGAGTATGAAGATTTGTACCTTGCGGTTTCAGAGGAGAAGATTTTTAAAGTTATTGTGCTATTAACTGTACACGCCAAGCGAAATCCGCGATATGCGAAGAGACGATTTTATCGCGAAGCGCAGAGCGCTCGCTCGCAATGCCACGAATTTTCGCTAATTCTCGCGACGAAAATTCGCGCGTATTCGTCCTGTCGCGTATGTGTCCTGTCACAAATCGCGACGAGAAAGTAATTAGTAAAAATGCACACCCGAATGCAATCTGTTCACTCAGCGGCCAATTAATAATTCGTTTTATGTTCATCAGAAACCCGCGTGTTGAACGCGAATAATAAACTATTAAATTTTTAACCGGATTGCCGCCTTAATCGGATTACCGCTTATTTGTTGTCATCCTTTTAAAAACTTATAGTATTTTTATATAAGGATTGAATAAACTATTACTATGTAGTTTAAATCTTATGTAGACTATATGTAACTACATCAGGATTATAAACATTAACTAACACTGAAATATTAAATGATAATCGATATCAATCAATTTTAACAACAATTCGTGATTGATAGTGGAGTTTAATGATTTTAACTTAAACATCTATACGATATAAAATCATTGTGGCGTTTTCTTAGACAGTTAGTGTCAAATATAAGTGCTTTATTATGTAAGTATTTCTTTAAAAATCGTGATATTAAGGTCATAAATTAAATTTCTGCATTTTACATGCACAACACAATACACTATGTAGAAAAAAGACCGTGAAACTGTACAATTCTTAAATGTGATAGCCTGGAGCAGATGCAAGTTCATGTACCTGTTATTTCGCCGCAAATCGACGAAATGTCGTGACTTATTCGTCGCGAAATCTCGCGATGGGCCGCCCGCTATCTTCGTAAACTTTCATGACGTCGCTTCATGAAATATTGATCGCAGGTCCGCACGATAGCCCGAATTCTTTGGGTTTCGCGTGCCGTGTACTGTAACTCTATATAATGTATATAGGGCTCGGAAATTTTTTTACTTAAGGGGCATAATTTGAACAATCTTATAATATGTTATATGCCAACAATTTAACCTCTGGGCCTTGCGGTTTCTATGGAAAATGTTTGTAAAGTCCAATTGCTAACTAAGACTAGAAAGTGTGTGATGCCCTGAGCGTGGCTTATTTTCACCAAAGGAGCATAATTTTAACGAAAAAACATTGTAGAGGACGATTATACAATATTACATACGAAATATGAATTCTCTAGGCCCTGCGGTCTTTTGAAAACTAGTGATCCCGAGGTGTGGCTTCTTTTCACACCGGGGCATAATTTGAACAATCTTTGTAGAATCCACTATACAATGTTACATACCAAATACGAAATATCTGGCCCTTGCGGTTTCAGAAGAGAATATTTTTAAAATCCACTTGCCGTATTTGTATATATATATCATGTGACACTGGGACGTGTCTTTTCTTTACCCCATAGGGAATAATTTGAACAGTACTTGTAGAGGACCACTATGCAATGTTTCATGCCAGATATGAAACCTCTGTTTTCAAACCCACTTGCCATATAAGTCTATTGAAGCCATATGACGCCTAGGGCGCGTCCAACATTAGCAATTGATATAACTTGGATAAACCATGTAGAGAAATTTTAGAGATTGTCACATGTCAAATATGAAATCTCTCAGTCTTGCTGTTTCAGAGCAGAGATTGTAAAAGTGTTCTTTACTGAAATGTTAAACTCCTTTCTGTTGAATAATTCGTCGGTTAAATGCCATAAGGGCTCAACAACATTTTTGGTCAAATTTGACATTTTTGCATTTTTTCAATGCTTTTGATAGTATCTTTATGTTAAAAAATTATTAAGTGCTAGTTCCCACATTTTTGTCAAATTATTTTACTTTGATGAAATGTTCCATTCCAGAATTGCAAATATTTACACTGCCAAAAGGACTCATAAACAAAATCGTACTGCCAAAAGGGCTCATGAGCAATACACTGTGCTGATGAGCCCTTATCATTTTTCTCTCATTAATGAGTACATGTTTATCTTAAAACCAATTTAGCAGACACTGTGGTATCAAGGTGTTTATTATCACAGCAAAGAGTTCTGGAATGTTGCTGATATTATTCATTCAACAGCTTCATAGTCTATCTATAGAGTGCAGCATCTAGTCACAAAATTGTGTGTCTTTTTGAACATGTGAGTGGAAATAAAATAAGGTAAGTTCGTTTTTTTTGTTTTCTTTTGCTTAAATGTTATGATAATTTTTAAAATAAATACATTACCAAATTGTTTTACATGATTGATTTTAATACAATTGTGCATGAATTGAGTTTAGCTTTTGAGCCCTTTTGGCTGAAAAGCCCTATTGATTGCTAAGAAATTACAATTTGTTATCTTTCAAACTTTCAAAATAATTTGCTGATGTTAACATGTATACCTAGATTATTTATATTTTTTATATGCATGATGTAATCAACTTAAATATGTCTTAAATACATTTTATTTTGTTGATGAGCCCTTTTGGCTTAGAACAAAATGGCACATTTGACAACAAATTTTAATTGGCGTAGTACTTAATTAATTTCAGGAGAATAACCCAAAGCATCACTATGGAAGAGGAATGGTCTGATTCAGATTTCTACTCAACACCACAAACAATTGCTGAGTTGGAAAGAATATCAGGTAATCACTTTTTCACATGCGACTGTATTATGAAAATTCTAACCCGAGGGTTTTTGTACTGGTATTTAATGATTTAATACATAAACTGATTTCATAAAGTCATATGCTTAATACTTTGTCAAACTGATTTCGGAAAGCTCTATATAAGGTACGTGCTTGTGTTTCAGGAAAGAACAGTAAGTGTGTGGATGAAGAAATGGATACATCAGACTCTGATGATGTACCGCTTTCCCACGTACAGGCAAAGCTCAAAAGTAAGAGCCAGCCTGTCAAACAGACCCATGATCTCCACGAGGAAACCTCTGAAGATGATAGCTATGATGATGAAAGCTATGTGCCTTCCCCAGCATCATCTTCAAGTGAGAGTGACAGCTCTCCTAAATTGAAAAGAAAGAGAAAATGGGTACGAAAAAGGATCAGACCGTTGAAGAGGGAGGAAAACAGAAATTCAATACTGAAAGAAACTCGTAGAAGTAGTCCGTGCGTTCAAAATGCCAAACTTTTGACGAAGAGAAGTGAGCTGATACAAAAACCAAACGCACGGTTGAAAAAAAGACATAAGAACCATTTATCAAAAGCCTTAAAACAAAGCAGATCTCACAACACTGTTCAAACAATTCTCAAAAAGCACGGAGAGATCCGAATTTCAAATTTACTTACAAGCAACTCTTTAGAAAAGATTACGATCAAAGCAGATGGTGATTGCTACTTTAATGCCCTGAGATTACAACTAAGTTCGGATTTCACAGTACAAGATCTCCGAAACAAAATTGGCAATCATTTACTAGATTTGAAAAATCACTACCAGTCTTTCCTTCAATGCAACGAAAGCAAAAACAATGAAGACTTCTCACAGACATATGAAAGCAAAATCGAATGCATAAAACAGCAAGGAATTTGGAATGTAGATATGGCATTTCTTCTTCCGTTGGCAACAGCAAATTGTTTCAATGTGAATATTACCATCTATTCAAGTAGACTGAACCACCCAGTCATTCATGTTTGCCCTGATATCAATGTGCAAGATGAAGGAACTCGAAAGGATGTAATGTTTACTTACCTGGCTGTGCGTGGGTATGAACATTATGATGCGTGTATCAGAAAGGGGATATCAGGTGAACACTCTCCTTCAAAGACAAATAAGAATGATGACATACCATGTACGCCACGGAAGGCACAAGATACTGACATATCGACCATCACACCTCGAAAACGAGCATATTACATAATATCTCCAAAGAAGATTAAAATATCTCGTAAAAAGACACCGAATATTACCATGTGGAAAAAGAATGTAAGGAAACAAAATAGAACAATGGGAAAAAGCTACACATCTGCCAAATCCAAGAAGGTCTTTGAAGCTAAACATATTAGCCCAGGTTGTCAAAGCTGTAGGTACAAATGCACACAGAAATTTCCCGATGATGTGCGACAGGCAATATTTGATACATACTATGATAGAAACATGACTTATGAAAGACAAAGAGACTTCATATGTCAACATATTGATGTCTGTCCTACAAGCAAAAGGTATGGACAGACTTACAAACTCAACAGCGGAATATATTTCTTGCCTTTTGGAAAAGAGCGTGTTCGTGTTTGTAAACAGTTCTTTTTGAAAACATTATGTGTCGGAGACAAGCTCATCAGATATACGTTATCCAAAAAACAACATGGTGGCTTTGCTGGAGTTAATAACAGAGGGAAACACACACCAAAAAACAAAACTGAAGATTCCAGGAAGCAATACATAAGAAAACATATTGAATCTTTTCCAGCAGTCGAGTCACACTACACAAGAAAATCAAGCAAACGACAAGATAAAGTGCCAAGAAGATAACATTAATCCAGTTTCTGAAATGGTCTACATGAAAATATTTTGCACAGAATACAATTTATCTTTCCACAAGCCAAAAAAAGATTTATGTCAAACATGTAATAAATACAATGAAAAGAAGAAAACTAATACTGCCACAGCTGAAGATGAAGAAAATGTCAGAGCTCACATTCAGAGAAAAGAAAGAGCAAGGATAGAAAAAGAAACAGATAAACAATCAGCAAAATTAAATAGTTCCATCTTTGTGGCAACATTTGATTTGGAGGCAGTTCTTTCAACTCCATGCTCCACAGTCAGCCAAGTTTACTACAAAAGGAAACTGAACTGTTATAATCTGACATTCTTTTCTTTGTCCGATAAAAAAGGAACATGCTATATTTGGGATGAAACACATGGGCAACGAGGTTCTTCGGAAATTGGGACATGCATAATAACTCAAATTATGTCACTTCCATCAGTTGTAAAACATGTGATCCTATATTCTGACTGTTGTTCAGGGCAAAACAGGAATCAGTACTTGTCAGGCGGTCTACTACACACAGTCAGACATCATCCACACGTTCAGGTCATTGAACAAAAATTTCTAGAGACCGGACACACACAGATGGAATGTGACGCCATGCATTCCTCAATAGAGCATGCCAAAAAATGTACATCAATATATGTTCCAGACCAATGGGATACAGTCATCCATATGGCCAGACGCCAAAAACCTTACACTGTAATCCCGATGAGATTTGACTCGTTTTATGACCTAAAAGCACACACAGAAAGTAATTACAAAAATTTCAAAACTGACGTGGATGGAAACAGAGTCAATTGGATCAAGGTAAAAGTGCTGAGAGTGACAAAGGAACACCCAGAAGAACTTCAGGTCAAATATGATTATGATGAAGAATTTAGAACTATCAATATAACCCGATCAGTACGAGGACGCCCATCAACTACCGGACACGAGCTACCACGAAAGTATTTTGGGAAGATACCCATATCTGACGCCAAGAAGAAAGACTTGTTAGATCTATGTGATTCTCTGGTAATTCCAGCCGTATATAGAGGATTTTACGAATCTATACCTACAAGTAAATCAGTCAAAGACCATTTAGCACTACCAGATGTAAATGATGAGGACTCCGACAGTGCCATGGATGATTAGAAACGACATTTTCAGAGTGTTTCAATTACTTATCTTTACCAAAGTGACTGCAAAATACTTCTCAAACTTGCATAATAAGGTGCATAATCAATAATTTAAACGTGTAACTGTGTAGATATATATTACACATTTATTTTCCATCAGGTCTTGATCTGATGAGTCCTTTTGGCTTTGTTTATTTGACCTTTTAAAAGTTACATTTTTATTCTGCCAAAAGGACTCATCAACAAAATGTCCTTTTATGGCATTAGTTGTTAAGAATTGTTAATGGATTGTAATGTATATAAATAAAACCTACACATATACATATTTGTGCAAAATATTAAATTATTATCTTTAAAACGGGATTTTTGGTTTGCGTCTGAACTTTAGAGCAGTTTTTGTCAATACTTTGAAAAATGTTGTTGAGCCCTTATGGCATTTATGTTAAACTCCTGTCTGTTGGATACATAGTCTAGCATTACTGAAATGTTAAACTACTTTCTGTTGAATACCTGGTTGAGCATTACTGAAATGTTAAACTCCTTTCTGTTTGATACTTGGTTTAGCATTACTGAAATGCTAAACTCCGTTCTGTTGGATACATGGTTTAGCATTACTAAAATGTTAAACTCTTGTCTGTTGGATAAAAAGTTTGCATTACTGAAATGTTAAACAGCTTTCTGTAGGATACATAGTTAAGCATTACTGAAATGTTAAACTCGAGTCTGTTGGATAAAATGTTTAGCATTACTGAAATGTTAAACTCGTGACTGAATTGTTAAACTCCATTTTGTTTGATGCATGTTTCAGCATTACTAAAACGTTAAACTTATGTCATTTGGATGAAATTTTTAACTCCTTTCTGTTGGATACATCATTTAGCATTACTGAAATGTTCAAATCATGTCTGTTCGATAAAATGTTAAGCATTACAGAAATTTTAAACTCCTTGCTGTTAGATACATCGTTTAGTATTAATGAAATGTTAAACTCGTGTCGGTTGGATAAAAGGTTTAGCATTACTGAACTGCTAAACTCCTTTCTTGTTGGATACATCGCTTATCAGTACTGAAATGTTAAACTCCTGTCTGTTGAATACATGGTTTAGCATTACTGAAATGCTAAACTGCTTTCTATCGGATACATGGCTTAGCATTGCTGAAATGTTAAACTCTTGTCTGTTAGATAAAAGGTTTAAATTAGCATTACTGAAATGTGAAACTTCTTTCCGTCGGATACATAGTTTAGCATTACTGAAATATAAATAAGCAATGGCAAACTTACACGTTTTGTGGTAATATATTCTATTCATTTCTGAATCTTTTCGACGATTGAAACCGAAGATTTACAGCGACAAAAATAATTTTATAACCATGAACATTTTTTGAAGGATATAACCTACGTTGTGTACAATAACCCACTCGCAAGTCGAATTTTGTTTTGAAATCATATCATTTTAAGTCTTCAATTCATATCACTGTCAGAAAGAAAATTAGAGAATGTACACAGTTACATATATACCGCACTAGGTCCAATATTTTAATATTTAAAACAATTAAAAACACGCGGGTATCGCACTCACGCCTTATGAGCCGTACGAAGAAATGAAAGTAGACAGCGCTTTAACCAACTTCGCTATTTTGATTTGTTGAGAAATATGCCTAATCTGTGATTATACAAAATACTGATCATTATCACGTAAACATGTGCACATGAAGAGGGGCGAACAAACACTACCCATATTTTAAATTAATTTTTATCTCAGAATGCGAACACTCTTTTCCCATTATATGTATCTTAGTTTAACAGTTATACTATGCTAGTTTCAAAATCTTAATAATTAATTTCAGATTGTTTAAGAAGAAATACCACCTTCAGGCCCTGTTCGTTGCCATAGTCTCTTTAAATCGGCAGCAAATATAATTGGTTGCTCAATAAGCGTTCAAGAACAATGGAACAAAAATACACAAGTAATTCTATGAGGTAAATTTTTATTTACACTTACGTGTTTTGTGAATAATTCTGAGCCAGGTGTGAGGTTCGTGCGCACATAAACCAGTTTAAACCCCCAATGCTCTGCATTGACCGTTCCTAGGCGGTGACCCCAGTTTTAATTGTTCGCAGAACAACTAAAGATACCGCAATGCCAAAATTGAAAAGTCTAAGAACAATGATCCTAACAGCTTTAGGCCAGTCAACTACGCGCTAGTAAGAAGTGCCGTTTTGACTATCGTTTATTTGTCAAATGGCAATCATTATGATAATGAATTTAATTAGAACATGGCGTGTTGGGAAACCTTAAGTCAATAACGTTCCATGTAGGATCAAATATGACTGTAATCGCGGAAGAACAATAAAATAGTACGTTATGCAACGTCCTAATATATTAATGAATGAGAGTCTTGGGTCACGAGGCTAGCCGAATAGACAAACTCTAACCCTTACGTATTCATCTCGTTATCGCCGACTCATGTAAAGATTATTTGTTAGTAGTGCATTTGTTTAGTTATAACTCATTTTATTATTTACATGGCCATAACGATAAAGAACAGTTAAGCGATTATTACGTTGTAGCGGTTGATTTCTTACGGAGCATTCCGGATATAGTCGATGTATCACTGTTGAGGTCGGATACACTAATCTAATCAGAAACTACAATACGCTGAATTTTCAATGCGGAAAGTCGTAGCGTCAATAGCCTAGTGGATAGCATGTCGGACCCGCATGCTCAAGGATCCAGCTTCGATTTTCCGCAGGGGTTGAGCATTTTTGTTCATATACTTACTGACAATAGTGCTACTCCAAATGCTTACTTAATTGAAAGAGAATACATGTTAAGACATTTCCAAAAGAAACCAGCAATATTTTGATAGTAACTTAAAACACTTGTTAATACGGTTGAAAAGCTTGTAGCACAGTCTTTGCATTCATATACGGTTTGATATTTTTTAATATTCATCATCTCATTTGTTTATAAGGTAAATATTGAGTTTTGTTTAAGAGAGTGTCCGGTTTTGAAAGTCCTAATTGTCGTTTTTCACTATAATTATACATGTACATCCAGATTATGTGTGTTAGTAATGAACATATTTTATGTCGGAATGTCCAATAGGAATGTCATTAAATTAATAAATGTTTGTAGCCCAAAGAAAGAGCATGCAATTGAAAATCGGACAAATAATTTGTATCATTAGGTTTCTTGCCCGACATTGTTTTTTCATTTTCATTTGATTTTTTTTTGAAAGGCTTTAAATATAGTGTACTCGTACATATTTTTAAGCTGCTTGAAAGTGACTTTATCTAGTTTTTACAACGGATTACGTTTTAATTAGTGGCGTACGATTTACGATGGTCTAAAATTCATCAGCTACACATATTGAATAGCATTTCAAGACGGCATGATTGAAAAAAACAACATTATAACAAAAAGACGATATATTTATTTCAAAATTTGATCGACATGTTTACGAGGCACTATTGTATTTAAACTTGCCATTTTGAAAAGTATATATCGCTTAGCAATGATCAAGTCATAGTTATAATATTGAACAAATGTTAAAGTAAATACGTAATTGAATGTTTTCGTTAATAACATTTAAACCACTGTATTTAAGGTGACGTATATTATCTCTATCTATTGGCCAAACTGTATATGGTGTGTCCAGTGTTACGCAATAGCAATAGCGAGCAACTGCAATGCCTTCAGCGCTTTGATATTGATGTGTGTTTTGTGTGTGTTATGTGTTTTTGTGATGTCCTGTGTATTGTTTTTGGAAATTGGTTACTTGCCATAAAGAAAGGACCTCGGGTTGCTAATAGTTATCTCCTTCTTAGCTAAACACGCAATTCAACCTAACCAACTTTATATCGAAATAATTTTACACAATTGTGCATGGGTGTTTCGGTACCTAAATTTAATGAACCCATTAATTAACCCATGACGACATACGTGCGTATATTTGTGACAACAATCAGATTTAACAAATGTTTTTATCGTATATTACTATTTAGAATGCAACCTACTTATATAAGTGATTTGTTATGAAGCGTACATGATAAATTAATTTTGATATTTTTAATAACGCCACTTGATCGCCTTTGTTTTCCATAAGCATAGTGATATCGATATACGCATTTGCAAGCGTGGTTTTGTTTCAATGTACATGTATATTTTTACTAGCACTACTTGAATGTATTTTCAGGATATGTTTCCTGTAAATGATTGCCGGTTTTTGATCATCGCATGGCTTGCAGGTATGCCTTTCACATGCTTCTTAGATCTGCGCATCTGACATTATTTTAACATGTATAAAGCATATTTGCGTATCAATTTATATACACATGTTCTGCTTAAGACCAGGAATAATACATTGACACGTTTCATTCTTCCAAATTTGGTCATTGCAAACTGTTCACACTATTTGTTCTCAAAATATTACAACATAAATGAGATATACTGAAATCCATCAGCCAGGTTCATAAGATCATGATTGTGTGATTTACGGCTGAGCTAATTATAGCAACATATATAGTCACAAACTCACACAATTCAGCTATTTAAGTAAAGCAAAGTTAGGCGAAGTGCTCGAAATTTAAATGTTCTGAAGCACTTTTAAATTTTCTATATTTGTAGTTGAAGGAGAATTGAAAGACGAACATAAAAAATCATTTTGAGCCATATCACATAACAGTTAGAATTGGATTTTGCAAAATGATACTAAACACTTCACTCCAATCTTGTATATGCTATCTACATATTAATAAATTAATAAATACGCATACATGTCAATAAAACTAACCATAATATATGTTTATTACTTGTTCAGCTCGCATGATATCTTCAAATCAATAAGAATATCGCCTGAATAATCAACAGTATGTCTAAAAGTACTGTATTTATCATGTTTCTACCTGCAACAGTGACCTAATAAAGGGGTGACCGTATTCATCTCCAGTTAACAAAGAGTGGCAAGGTTTATCCAATTAGTAGGGTGTTCCTACGCGCCGAATAGCACCTTTTTCCAGAATGACATGGAAGAAAAAAACAAACAAACACAACTGTCATCGATAAAAACGTCGTGATGCCTAGTTTTAGTGAGATCCTAACTTCCATTATGAGTTGTTACTCCGTACATGTATGGCATAATCGATAAAGGCGTAAAACATCTCATTCCATTCCGTTTCAAAACACTTGTTGTAAGCGGGCTATTCTTTGTGAATATAAATTCTTCAATCGAAATCGAAGATACAGTTTATTCATCAAAACAAAAAAAATAGCCGTTTATATAAATTGTCTTTTAAAAATATTAAAACTAAACGTAGACGAGATATAAATTACTAAAAGTTTTGCACACGATGTTTCCCAACCACGATCCGAGTACATTCTATAAAATAGAAATTCAAATGGGAATAATCTCGACGGTTCAATTCGAGTCATATATTCCATACACTTTTCAATTTAAATGGTATTAACATATTCCATCCAAAACAGAAACACTAATTATTGTATTCCGATTGCTTTTATTTTAAATTAAATTCCAACACACTCGCGTCTTAGTTCGTACACTGTGTAAACTTCAAACTAAACCGAATGACGTAGGCGTGACGCAGTGCAACTTTTCAAAAATCGATATCTGGTTGAAAGTGGCTACTGTATTATAAGTCTTGTTTGTGTATATTATTGGCGTCAGCAAATCAGATTATTTTTAAAATTAAGAGTATTTTTTTCTGAAGATACACATACGTTCTAGCGAGTTATACAGTTCGAGGTTCATCATAAAGCATATATTTATAAACTAAATCTTTAATTAAAGTACTTTAAAAATGCAATTAAGTATTAAACAGGATACATAGAATACATGGTTGGTGCCGGGAAGAAGAAAGTTTATCCGGTTCGGCCCGAAATAAAAAGGTACGCTCGCTAAAGCTCGCCCACTTTTCAGTTTCTTTTTCACTGGATAAACGTCTAAGTCTCAATGGATAAATTATCATTATCCCGGCACCATCTATGTATTTTCTATATATCATCCCTTTATTTGCTTTTATCAAAACCCCATTATAAAATTCATATATTGCCTCGCAATGATAATATAATTTCCCCCGCCTTAATATTAATAAATATGCACATATTGTATTATCTTTCAGTGGAATACAACCTTCTTCCGAAGTTTTACTAACAACGAAGAAAGAGGACACCCATCTACCGATAGAATGTTTTTTAAACAGCGATATATCCTTTAAATTTACAAACAAACAATCCAAAAAAACACAGACGATAGCAGCCTGCGGCACAAATATTAATAGTTGTTATCTAAGTGACCCATTATTTGCACAACGCTACGCAATTGCAAAATCAGACATGGGTGGAATTCTTTTTATAATTGACGTCGGTAAATATACGTTCGGAACGTACACATGTTATGAGACTTACAACGTCACGAATTTGGCCGCCGTGGATGTGAGTTTCAAAGATATAGAAGCGTCAACACATTCTTCAACGGCCAAAGTCGTCGAAGGTATGTCTTCTATCATCATTAGTTTTAGGATAAACGGCATATCCAACTAAGGCTAATGTGTGTACTTTTTGTCTTCTTCTGTACATTCACATGAACTAATGCAACTTTTTGTCAGTATTAAACTGAAACCGCTCAAGGCTAAAATCAATATTATTACTAATTCAAGGTCATTGCACCAGTACAATATCATATCATATCATGTCATGTCGTGTCATGGCATGTCGTGTCGTGTCGTGTCGTGTTGTGTCATATCATATATACATCGACTCTCTGTCAATTCAATGCGTTATACCGCGCTTAAACTGTCTAGAGATTCAGAACAAGGCACAAAGTGTTTCAATATTTAATACGACGTAAAGGAAATTTTCATAATATTGTCACACCATGTGCATTTGTAAACATTACTATTTAAAACACGAAGTGCACTTATTTGATGATAATTGTTTTGGCAGAAAAAGATCTTTAAGATTAAAACTAAATAGTTATTTGACCGTGCTGCCAATCCTATAATGTCGTTATGACCTTATATTGTAATGACTCTTTGTTAATGTTTTATATGTGAGGACATTACAGCAACAAATGTGATAAACACTATGTTCATTGGAGGCTGATTGACAAAACCATATTTACTAGATAAAAGATTCGAATTGGATACCGTTTATATATACAATATAACTAGTTTTGAGCAAACCTGGCAATATTATATTCATGGAACATTTATAAACATGTATATTCATAATTGATACATAAAAAATTATTATTCGCTAGTTGTTTTTATGCAGAATAAAGCTGCTTTTAAATAAACACTCTTTCAATAAGCAAACTTAAACAAATGCCAAAATCATTGTTTCATACAGAATTCTAATCGGATATGTTTTTAAATGCTGATTGAAATTTATTTCACTTGTAGAAAGTACAATGACGTTCATCGGATTGGTGTTAGACGGAGTCCAGACAGTTCTGTTGTTTGTTTGCATAGTCTGTGTAGTGTGCAAAATGAACTGTTGTAAACCGGGTAAATTCCTTTGTATATCCCTCCAATGTCAGTTAACAATAAATTAAATTGCAAACAATTTATAAATTGAACATAATTACTTGAAACTTGATTGCAAAGCGAAGCAAATTTCTGAGTTAAATGAACTGACAACTATGTTGTGTATGCCCGAAATAACACCTCAATCAAGATGGTTCTACATATTACATTTTGAATCTTCAGGTACAATGCAAACAACAGAAACACGCACAAAATAGCATGCCGGCTGTTTTATTTGTTTTCCACACAATTCTTTCAAAAGACATGTTCCTTTGTTCCATTTATTCCACGTCTTTTGCTGTTAATAGAACCACTTCTGGAATAATGCAAATACATCAGGATGATCCAATGACAGCATGTTTAATAAGAACGCATGCATAATTTGTGTGTTACAAAACATTAAATTTGGGTATTGTATTAACACAATTTTTGTGACATACGCATACATGGAACTGAATAGAGAGGTTTATATAATTAAATACTAAACTATTTCACATAATGGGATAAGGTTTCAATAACACACAGATAAATAGTACCCTCTACATTGTGTGTATACATTTATAATGTTCTGGTAATCGTTTTAACGAAGTTTTCACTTAGATTTGAGTCCTAGGACTAGTAAATTACATGTACTGAAATACTTACTTACCCATTGAATGAATTATAAAGTATGAAATGTAAAGCTGGACTATTATTATGTTCATTTCGTTTTCTATACAAATTGCAAATTAACTCCATACAATCAAAGTATCTTATAGGTATAATGTACTTTTTTGTGCTCGTTAACGTCTACACAGGTACGAAAATTGGTTTAAAGCAAGGGTGCTTTAACGCATCTCTAGGGACTCTGACGACCAAAAAAGGTATAGAATAAAAACATAGCGTTACATAGAGTAACACGGGAAATATACTATAAAATCGTATTTTTTATAGTATAGTATAAACCAAAATCGCGCATTTGTTTGTTTATAGTTTATACTATTCCATTAACAGGGCCGCTTTCAGCTGAACTGGAATCGCACTAGTTACTCGCCATTTTGTTTCAGTGTTAGTCTCGATTCGAATGTTAAAATCGGATTTTACATGGATTTCAGCGTGCATTTATATGTATGTATTTAATAATATATCATGATATCGTGTGCTTTTAATATCGACCAAAAGTACGAACTTGCAAGTTTTTAATAATAGACTATAAAGAGTAACAAGGAGGACCGTTTAAAGCATTTGTAAAACATAAAGTAGGTTGTTATTGACGCGTGATTTTACTTAAATGTACAACTTTGTGACGAAAATTGATCGCCTTGTACTCGTTAGTACACGCCTATAACGGAATAGAAAACTGACATTTTTATGCTATAAGTAACAATACTATCGTTGTTACAGTAGTGTGATTTGGTCCGAACCGTGGTACAATATTACCTATTACAATGCAATTTATTTTCTTTTTTATTTGTCTGTAAGTAGTGTTAATCGTTTGATCGCCTTGAGTTCCACGATAGTCAAGTATATTGTGTTAATTGGGTTAAAATAAAACGAATACAATACAAATGCTAAAGTTTAATATGTGGGCATTATTGCTAACACATTTGAACTGCATCTAAAGTACAATGTAATTAAAAATAAAACATGTGTTTTTCAGATTGTCCTCCACAAGATTCACGATATTCAAAACCAGATCCATACGGGTAAGTTAATGTTTAAGAAAGCTTTCCATGGACGTTTTGATAATTGTCCAGTGTCTTGTCACATTAGGTAACCGTAAAAGAACTGTATATATACATAAGAAAAATTAACTCTTGATAATGAAGTATACTGTACAAGTATTCCACTGTTTTATATTTCATAAAACGATTAAGTTAATACCAGTTTACACAAGACGAAAAATCACATTCGTGATAGAGACATATACTCGAACTTTTCGCTAATTAACTTTACACTTAAACGTTTTGTGAAAAACTCTGGTCCAAGTGTGAGATTCGGGCGTCTCCAGCCGGTTTAAATCCCCAATGATTTGCATTGACAGTGCCAAGGCGGTGACAATAGTTGTATTCATGAGTGTTTTGAGTTTGCTATGTTTTTGTGATTTGCATTGACCGTTTCAATGCGGTGACACCAGTTTTATTGATGTGTGTTTTTTGTTTGTAATGGTTTTGTGATGTGCTGAATTGTTTTTGGCAATTGGTCACTTTCCACCAATAAAGGACCCCAAGCTGCTAATAAGAGTTCTCTCTTGCTGTCGCAGCTGAAGTTTTATATTTAATAAAACCATAAACCAATAACGCGTTTGAAAAGAATAGCATTTTAAAATGGACAATATTAAAGTTGTATTTATTGCTATTAGTAAACACATATTGTTAAAATATTCAAGTATATAGATCTTTTAGATAGTATATAGACCTATTAGATCTTTATTATAAATTTGGCAGAAATTTCACAGAGTTAAACAACCTGACCTATTTAGACTGACTTAGGATCATGCTAGGAGTTGTGAACAAGCTGGGATGTAGTCAATACTTCTACTGCAATTCAGAATGCCTGCAATTCTTGATATGGTGAACGTTAAACCACTGAGCAATGAAAGTGTAATTGAATTGAATTAAAAATAAATTGTATTACTATTTAATTTGAATTTCAATGAGGTTAAATTATATTTACAAATATGTGTATGGCGATTAATTCTGGCCCAGGTGTGAGGTTTGGTATGATTTTAAACCGGTTTAAAACCCAAATGCTTAGCATTGACCATTACAAGGCGGTGGCCTAAGTTTTAATAATTTAATGTTAAGTGCTGTGTTTTGCGGATTAAACTATGCTGTATAGGCATTTGGTAATTAGCCTGAAAAAGTACCACACGATCTTAGTAAGGGTTTATCTCCTGCTCATGTATCTGAGGTTTGATGTTGATGAGATTGTTCCGCCGGTCCTTCCACGATCTCTTTCATTTTATATTTGTCCAGATTCTTTTTAATGGAACCCGTACACAATATTCATACGATTACCATAGTAACTGTCACTGGCACAAATTAAAAAAGTACCGAACGATTTTATATTATCTGAAAACAAACAAAACAAACGTCACAATAGTATGCATTGTATGACTAATTAAACTTTAGCAACATATTCAATACACATGGACATTAATTGTATGATAATATATATATTGTTTGACGATTACTTTAACGCATTACAAAATGTTATGCATTGTGTGATTCATTGAATTAATATTAATATCTTTTTTATTATTTTTAGAGACAGTGATACGGAAATGAAGCTTAACAGTGTTTAGTTAAATGGAAGCATTCCTGACGAACGGGAATTAAACCTGGTCAGAGCATCAAATCGATACCCCGAGGATGGATACACCTCGCGTACTTATTTTTCAAGTACACACCCGTATCACTAGGTTATGTTAAATAAGCATGTTTTTATTGTAAAACAAACGCATTTATCCAATGCGTGCATTGGTGGGGTGCGATTTTATTGACCTGGCACTCATGAATAGTCCGTTTATTATCGTGCATTTACATGTATTATAAGTTTCCCAGATATGAGACTCAAACACGAATATGTGTTGATTAAATCCTTGCTCCGTTACATTTGATACTGTAGGGCAGTGTAAGAACATAGTTTCGAAGATTGATGTTTAGGGTTCGTATCCCAGAAAATGCACTTTAAAAATTTTGAGTAATCTTAGCATCACGGAAGACAGCTGAGCCGATACCGCGAGCAAAACCGAGTCTCTGTGTTGCCATTTTATGTAGATAAAGTTAATAAACGAATATAAAAAACAAAACAGGGTTAAACTACAAAATATAGAAACAATCTGAGAATAATACATAAGCGATGTTAAAGTAAAAGAAAATGATCAAAATAACACGATTTTGGGAAGATTCGATCCACAGTCATTGTGATTTAAAGTCTAACACATTATCCACCGCAGCGGTTCTTCCTGACGCTTGTTGATAGGCATTTTGGACCATATCTGACCATGACGTCCGTGCTTTCGATGCTAGATAAATGTTAAACCGATGCAAATAAAACAACCGACGATGCAGATCTGTACGCCGGGGATCGGTTAGTTGCTTTCCCAAATAAAACTCGGTGATAATGAATTTAAAGGCCTGTTGTGTTGTTAATTTTGATAAAAAATTGAATAAGTGCAGACACATTTTATATAGTTTTTTCGTGGAACACTTGTCTTCAAAAATGAATCAATTGATTTAAATACATGTATATCATTTTACATTTTACTTTGATAATTGCAAGATTGATCACTGCAAGATTGCAAATCAATCAATAATTAACTGGTGTATTTGTCCAGAAATAGCTGTATTTTTGTTATTTGTACATGTATATAATTTTGTATTGGAATGTTAATAAAATCTGTATTAGACCGTTTGCTAACCAATATATATATTAACAATTTCCCTCTACCACTGTAAGTAAGGCTACTGTACTGTCAGTGGCATCTGTGCGCATTCGTTAGTTGCAAGAAGCGAAGAATGTACTGCACGCATAGCTGCGAGTAAAAATTACGTATATATGTACATGTATGTGAGATTACTTTAAACCAATAAATCAATAAGCATCAATAAATGGTTAATATGTTTAAATGGTAATGTCCCGTTAAGGTAAAATACGCAACGACTGTAAGTTTGGATTGCGTGCAATACATTGAAAACTGTTATAATTTTCTACGAACACTTATTCGTCTTAAAAAATTATTTTTGCCACTAAATGTATGCTGAATCTAATGAACAACCGCTTTAAATAACGACTTCCTGTAAGGATCGACTGCATTTACACTAGCATTGGACTTTTGGTTGTACTGATTCATTACCAACACAGTTAAATTAGTGGTTATGTACGAAATACTATTAGTATCCTAAAAAGTAAACGAACATGTGTTTTAAGTGTGACACTAACGTTGCAATTACACAAACACTCGTGTAATAACGCTGAATTAACACGTTAGGAATTTTTCAAATTATAAACAAAATCATCAAATAAATAAACACTTTATATCACTCGCTTCTATGTCACTTAAAGCAGAATATTATTATGAAATTTAAAATTGTGACAAATAATCCCCCAGCTATTTCTCAAAACTTTCAAAATGTCAGATAGCGCCTTCTGTTTTTTACTCTCTTTGTGTTGTTCACGAAATATTAAATTTCCAAAATTTTCTATACATATATATCTATACTACGGCCTCGATATTGATACATATATAGCCTCGATATTGATAAATATATACATATATGTATTGTAAATGGTTGTCAATAAACATACACGTGATAGAAGTATGAAGTGATCGATAAGAACAATGCATGTGTTCATAAAGCAATCTACTGTTGGAATAAAGCTCCTTTTCCCACTCCATCTGCAACCTGTCTCTCTTCATGACCACCTCTCTCAACCTGTCCACTTTTCTATCTGACCATTTGCACCGATATTGTGATACAGAAGAGAAATGCACCGATATTGTGACACCGAAGAGATATGCACAAATATTGTGACATAGAAGAGATATGCACCGATATTGTGAGACAGAAGAGATATGCACCGATATTTTGACACCGAAGAGATATGCACCGATATTGTGACACAGAAGAAATATGCACCGATATTGTGACACCGAAGAGATATGCACAGATATTGTGACACACACGAGATATTCACCGATATTGTGACACCGAAGAGATATGCACCGATATTGTGACACCGAAGAGATATGCACCGATATTGTGACACCGAAGAGAGATGCACCAATATTGTGACACCGAAGAGATATGCACCGATATTGTGACACCGAAGAGATATGCACCGATATTGTGACACCGAAGAGATATGCACCGATATTGTGACACCGAAGAGATATGCACCGATATTGTGACACCGAAGAGATATGCACCGATATTGTGACACCGAAGTGATATGCACCGATCTTGTGACACAGAAGAGATATGCACCGATATTGTGAAACCGAAGAGATATGCACGGTTATTGTGACACCAAAGAGATATGCACCGATATTGTGACACCGAAGTGATATGCACCGATCTTGTGACACAGAAGAGATATGCACCGATATTGTGACACAGAAGAGATATGCACCGAAATTGTGACACAGAAGAGATATTCACCGATATTGTGAAACCGAAGAGATATGCACCGATATTGTGACAAAGAAGAGATATGCACCGATATTGTAACACAGAAGCGATATGCACCGATATTGTGACACAGAAGAGATATGCACCGATATTGTGACACAGAAGAGATATGCACCGATAGTGTGACACAGAAGAGATATGCATCGATACAGAAGAGATATGCACCGATATTGTGACACCGAAGAGATATGCACCGATTTTGTGACACAGAAGAGATATGCACCGATATTGTGACACAGAAGAGATATGCACCGATATTGTGACGCAGAAGAGATATGGCCCGATATTGTGACACCGAAGAGATATGCACCGATATTGTGACACCGAAGAGATATGCACCGATATTATGACACAGAAGAGATATGCACCGATATTGTGACACAGAAGAGATATGCACCGATATTGTGACACCGAAGAGATATGCACCGATATTGTGACACAGAAGAGATATGCACCAATATTGTGACACCGAAGTGATATGCACCGAAATTGTGACACAGAAGAGATATGCACCGATATTGTGACACCGATGACATATGCACCGATATTGTGACACCGAAGATATACGCACCGATATTGTGACACCCAAGAGGTATGCACCGATATTGTGAAACAGATGAGATATTCACCGATATTGTGACACCGAAGAGATATGAATCGATATTGTGTCACCGAAGAGATATGCACCGATATTGTGACACCGATGAGATATGCACCGATATTGTGACACCGAAGAGATAAGCACCGATATTGTGACACCGTAGAGATATGCACACATATTGTGACACCGAAGAGACAAACACCGATATTGTGACACCGAAGTGATATGCACCGATATTGTGACACCGAAGAGATATGCACCGATATTGTACCACCGAAGAGATATGCACCGATATTGCGACACCGAAGAGAT
Source organism: Congeria kusceri (assembly GCA_027627225.1). NCBI lineage: Eukaryota > Metazoa > Mollusca > Bivalvia > Myida > Dreissenidae > Congeria > Congeria kusceri. The sequence goes on along the minus strand of CM051026.1, from coordinate 26,911,770 downwards.
ATGCACCGATATTGTGACACAGAAGAGCTATGCACCGATATTGTGACGCCGAAGAGATATGCACCGTTATTGTGACAACGAAGAAATATGCACCGATATTGTGACACCGAAGAGATATGCACCGATATTGTGAAGCAGAAGAGATATGCACCGATATTGTGACACAGAAGAGTTATGCCCCGATATTGTGACAACGAAGAAATATGCACCGATATTGTGACACCGAAGAAATATGCACCGATATTGCGACACCGAAGATATATGCACCGATATTGTGACTCAGAGAAGATATGCTCCGATGTTGTGACAATGAAGAGATATGCACCGATATTGTGAACAGAAGAGATATGCACCGATATTGTGACACAGAAGAGATATGCACCGATATTGTGACACCGAAGAGATATGCACCGATATTGTGACACCGAAGAGATATGCACAGTTATTGTGACACAGAAGAGATATGCACCGATATTGTGACACCGAAGAGGTATGCACCGATATTGTGACACAGAAGAGATATGCACCGATATTTTGACACCGAAGAGGTATGCACCGATATTGTGACACCGAAGTGATATGCACTGATATTGTGACACAGAAGATATATGCACCGATATTGTGACACAGAAGAGATATGCACCGATATTGTGACACAGAGAAGATATGCACCGATGTTGTGACACTGAAGAGATATGCACCGATATTGTGAACAGATGAGATATGCACCGATATTGTGACACAGAAGAGATATGCACCGATATTGTGACACAGAAGAGATATGCACCGATATTGTGACACCGAAGAGATATGCACCGATATTGTGACACAGAAGAGATATGCACCGATATTGTAACACAGAAGAGATATGCACCGATATTGTGACACAGAAGAGATATGCACCGATATTGTGACACAGAAGAGATATACACCGATAGTGTGACACAGAATATATATGCACCGATACAGAAGAGATATGCACCGATATTGTGACACAGATGAGATATGCACCGATTTTGTGACACAGAAGAGATATGCACCGATATTGTGACACAGAAGAGATATGCACCGATATTTTGACGCAGAAGAGATATGGCCCGATATTGTGACAACGAAGAGATATGCATCGATATTGTGACACCGAAGAGATATGCACCGATATTGTGACACAGAAGAGATATGCACCGATATTGTGACACAGAAGAGATATGCACCGATATTGTGACACCGAAGAGATATGCACCGATATTGTGACACAGAAGAGATATGCACCGATATTGTGACACCAAAGAGATATGCACCGATATTGTGACTCCGAAGAGATATGCACCGATATTGTGACACAGAAGAGATATGCACCGATATTGTGACACCGAAGAGATATGCACCGATATTGTGACACCGAAGTGATATGCACCGTTATTGTGTCACAGAAGAGATATGCACCGATATTGTGACACCGATGAGATATGCACCGATATTGTGACACCGAAGTGATATGCACCGATATTGTGACACAGAAGATATATGCACCGATATTGTGACACAGAAGAGATATGCACCGATATTGTGACACCGAAGAGATATGCACCGATATTGTGACACCAAAGAGATATGCACCGATATTGTGACACCGAAGATATATGCACCGATATTGTGACACAGAAGAGAGATGCACCGATATTGTGACACAGAAGAGATATGCACCGATATTGTGACACCGAAGAGATATGCACCGATAGTGTGACACCGAAGAGATATGCACCGATATTGTGACACAGAAGAGATATGCACCGATATTGTGGCGCCGAAGAGATATGCACCGTTATTGTGACACAGAAAAGATATGCAGCGATATTGTGACACAGAAGAGATATGCACCGATATTGTGACACAGAAGAGATATGCACCGATATTGTGACACAGAAGAGATATGCACCGATATTGTGACACAGAAGAGATATGTACCGATATTGTGACACAGAAGAGATATGCACCGATATTGTGACACAGAAGAGATATGCACCGATAGTGTGACACAGAAGACATATGCACCGATACAGAAGAGATATGCACCGATATTGTTTCATAGAAGAGATATGCGCCGATTTTTTGACACAGAAGAGATATGCACCGATATTGTGACTCAGAAGAGATATGCACCGATATTGTGACACAGAAGAGCTATGCACCGATATTGTGACGCCGAAGAGATATGCACCGTTATTGTGACACCGAAGAGATATGCACCGATATTGTGTCACCGAAGAGATATGCACCGATATTGTGACGCAGAAGAGATAAGCACCGATATTGTGACACAGAAGAGATATGCCCCGATATTGTGACAACGAAGAGATATGCACCGATATTGTGACACCGAAGAGATATGCACCGATATTGTGACACCGAAGAGATATGCACCGATATTGTGACACAGAAGAGAGATGCACCGATATTGTGACACCGAAGATATATGCACCGATATTGTGACACCGAAGAGATATGCACCGATATTGTGACACCGAAGAGATATGCACCGATATTGTGACATAGAAGAGATTTGCACCGATATTGTGATACAGAAGAGAAATGCACCGATATTGTGACACCGAAGAGATATGCACAAATATTGTGACATAGAAGAGATATGCACCGATATTGTGAGACAGAAGAGATATGCACCGATATTTTGACACCGAAGAGATATGCACCGATATTGTGACACAGAAGAAATATGCCCCGATATTGTGACACCGAAGAGATATGCACATATATTGTGACACACACGAGATATTCACCGATATTGTGACACCGAAGAGATATGCACCGATATTGTGACACCGAAGAGATATGCACCGATATTGTGACACCGAAGAGAGATGCACCAATATTGTGACACCGAAGAGATATGCACCGATATTGTGACACAGAAGAGATATGCACCGATATTGTGACACAGAAGAGATATGCACCGATATTGTGACACCGAAGAGATATGCACCGATATTGTGACACCGAAGAGATATGCACCGATATTGTGACACAGAAGAGATATGCACCGATATTGTGACGCCGAAGAGATATGCACCGTTATTGTGACACAGAAAAGATATGCACCGATATTGTGACACATAAGAGATATGCACCGATATTGTGACACAGAAGAGATATGCACCGATATTGTGACACAGAAGAGATATGCACCGATATAGTAACAAAGAAGAGATATGTACCGATATTGTGACACAGAAGAGATATGCACCGATATTGCGACACAGAAGAGATATGCACCGATAGTGTGACACAGAAGACATATGCATCGATACAGAAGAGATATGCACCGATATTGTTTCACAGAAGAGATATGCGCCGATTTTTTGACACAGAAGAGTTATGCACCGATATTGTGACACAGAAGAGATATGGACCGATATTGTGACACAGAAGAGCTATGCACCGATATTGTGACGCCGAAGAGATATGCACCGTTATTGTGACACCGAAGAGATATGCACCGATATTGTGACCCAGAAGAGATATGCACCGATATTGTGACACAGAAGAGGTATGCACCGATTTTGTGACACAGAAGAGATATGCACCGATATTGTGACACAAAAGAAATATGCATCGATATTGTGACACCGAAGAGATATGCACCGATATTGTGAGCGAAACAGATTCGTTGTGAATGCATTTTTATGTCGATAAAGTGAATAATCTTATTACAATAAAACACATGAAAAAGGGTAAAAATGCTATAATAAAGAAAAATGTCATGAGAATAAGTGATGTTAAAGCAAAAGAAATTTAGAAAAAAGAAGGATTTTGGCTGGATTCGAACCACATACTTTGTGATTCAAAATAGATTACAGCGCCATTCTACCTGACACTTGTTGATATTTGTTTGTTTGTTATATGACTATGATATCCGTGCTTTACACGCTAGATAAACGTTAATCCGATATAAATGAAACAGCCGAGCGCTACCGGATATAAATGAGTGGCAGGTCAATACAATCGCACTATATATTCATGTCCTAACACTTGGATAATAATTTACGAGTTTTTCGGCGTAGCTATCTAAGATAACCTTTGACCTAGATTTCTTCCGATAATTATGGAGCGGGAACACTGAATGCCAATAGAATTGGGCAAAGTTTCTAATTTTAGGAAATGCAAACTTCAAACAATGGTTTAACGTATACCAATAACTGTTGCATACTTTTGAGGATTAATAATTTACATGATTGTTAACATAAGCGGTTAAACTGAAGTTATAAACATATCCTCGACATATAGACTAGAACTGAGGCTAATTATGAACGTTTTTTCTCATTGTATGCCATAAACAGAATGCTATATTCATTCACGTAACGAAATAACTTTATTTTAGCCTACATTTATATAAACAGTAAGCTCTATAAATAGCAATTGTGCAATGTTCCCATTCATAAATCTCACTCACCGTGTTGCCGTTCCATGTAGCCCATTAATTCAAGCGAGTTCATCGCATTCCAGAAAACAGTAACTAATTCCATTATAAAAATAGCGCGCGTCGCTAGCAAACCGTTGAATAGCTGTGTTAGTATACTCGTACATGCATCAATAATAGCGTTCAGAGAATCATAAACCTAAAAATTTCAATAAATGGGAAATTTGTATTATAAACGTACTGTTAATTTGAATTAAAAATTGTGGTAACGATTTATTAACGATTATTTATAATTGCATCTTTCTATCAACTTCTCCACTAGATGTTATTTAATCTGTAAAAAGATGCTATGTTTCCTATAGATAAAATGTTATGAAAGAAGAATCGGAATACGACAAATTGGTATTCGCGTAGCATGAATACACAATTTGCAATACTAATTATACACAGGAACCCTTGATATATCAATCATATTCCTACTGATATAATTAAAAACCGTCATAGTTTAATGAATGTTTATGTTTGCGTTATCAGAAATAGTCTTAACATTTCAAAAATGTTCCCTGACTATTGCTTTTTATTGTGATACACAGTATAAATGTTTATTTGACTTCAAATCGCTATTATATTAGATAACTAACATGTATGATATATTACCGGTACTATAAATAACTAAATAGACTCGTCTGATACATAATAATTTTAATTCATTCCCGAAATTATTTTCTTACATTGTTAATTTGTTAATTTGGCTTCACGAATTCAGATAACAATTATGTTAACCTAAATTATTTTGGTAATTCATATATCACTGGTGGAAACATGTAGTTGACATGTTGTTCTCCGATTGGTTTATTCACGGCATATTTATTAATTATAATTTTATTTAATTTTTAAAATGTATAAATTTATCTAAAATTTACTTTTGGGTCCGAGAAGTTTTCTTACTGTGTCCGAAAAATCTGGGGTCCAATAAGTCTCCAAATATTGGTGGGGACCAACAAATCTGGGGTCTGAGAAGTCACGTAACGATCATCTTAGCCGTCTGTTTAGATAATTTTTAAATGACATCTCAATATTAATTTCTACGCCGATTGTCATTTTTATAGACATTTCTTGTTTTAAATATCTGAAATCTATAATACTATTTCCCAAATCAATGGTCCGGATAATAAATGCTTTGTCATCATTTACATTCGTTTCAATGGCATGCTGATTAAGCGTGAATTTTCTCCTGCGACACTTTCGAATAATTCAAACCAGGCTATTGTTATGAGCCAGTTCTCTGTTCAATACATTGTTGAATTGAATTTTGTTGTGTACATTGAACTATTAAACATTGTCATTCAGTGGAATTTAAGCCAAATGGTAATACGTTATTTAATGAGAAATTCAATTGAATATAGTTGTTTATATTGGGTAATGCATTGCTGAATGTTAACATCATTCGTTGTTAATTAGATGACATGTCGAATTAGAAATCAATCCGACCAAGAGCAATAATTATTTATTTTTATTTTTAAGATGCTGATTGGCATCGCGATGAATCTAAACTGTAAATTTGACCATTATAATACATACGCATTTTATTATTCATTCATTTTACAGGTTGCTATTTATACACAAAGGTCTCAAAACAAAAGAGTAGATCAACATTTTTGTAACCTACCTTTAGTTGACATTAATAAAAGAAAACACATGAAAAAGTCCCATTCAAGGACGTTGTAGCACTTCGGTTTTAAATGAGATCGTAACATAGCACATGCGTATCACAAAAACATGAACTTTATTATTCGTACTCCTTAATTAAAATAGCTGTTTTCAAAGTTGGTGATTCCAGTCGTCGATAGTTCCCATTCACTATAGAAGAAATAATGGACGTATCAAGTCCAATGTCTGAACACATGTTGGCTCAAATGTAAATGAAACGTACAGAAATGGAATAGGAAACAGTATCAGACACAATCATTTAAAAATTATAAATTTAAAGACGATACGAATTCGAGACTGTTATGACTTCATCAGCAGACTAAAATGATTAGCCTACTGGGGATTAACACCATTTAGTCTGCTGATGAAGTCATAAGTATTAGGACGAAATCTCCATTTTAGCTTTCCATTACTTGTGTTGGTTGTTAAAAGTTTAAGTAAAGAAAATATATTGGTTATGAACAGCACACGGTATAACTTTCACCAAAATACTGTGTAGGTTGTATAATACATTGAAATTCCATTAGTCATAGAAATCAACTTACTCTTAACACCACACAGGTAAGTTCAAAGAATTAAATTTTACAGCAATGCCATGCAAGTCGTAACATATTTTGGGGTTTTAAATGCTGATATGAATGCGGACCGGTACGATCTCATTTAAACCCTCCGTATTATGACTAAAATTATTACAATCCACATTCAGCCTTCAACGTAAAATTAAAAACGCATTGCCTATGTTACTGAAACTGACACTGTGCCCTTAATTTCCAAAAGTACCTTACGAACAATAGTCTTTGTATCAAGACAAAAACAACATTGTAAACCATGTGACCTATTTTACTGCCAACAATATGCTTTTTATATGCCATATATTACTGAGTAGTAACATATAACATATGTCTACAAGCATTATGTAATGTAATATTTATATTATGGTTCTTTTTGTGTATCATTCACAAATAGCACATATTTAATTTCATTATTCTTTATTACAGAGACGATACTGAGAACAACACGATTGATGATTTAAAAACTAGCATGGCTGCGGAACCGGAAATAGAAGAAATTCAAACACTACAACGTCCGCAAGTGGATTTGTACACGCGGAGTGTTCATTATAATAAATATCGTTAGGTTGGAGTTAAAGAACAGATTTTATATCATAAACACTTACACGTCATTCAAATAATCATTTCCAGACATGTTAGTCGGTATTGCTTTCAGTTGTTAAATTGTATAACAACAACAATTAAATGAAAAATAAACGAATGTAAACCGTCCAAGCATAGAGCAATTAAATTGTCATTCTATTGAATATTGTATTGCATTAATAGTTTATTAGATATGCAGTGTTGTAATGCTATGACATATCTATTTTATTTACATTTATATAAAATGTGATGCAGTCTGGGTAGTCTTTGAGCACGCCTATAAATCGGTGTGAACATTAACAGAAATAATAATGTTTATGATTTTTATTTCGTCGTGTTTTGTGCAGTATGCAAATAGTTGTTTGACGAATAAAGGACCTTTAGTAGTCCATAAATTGTCCGTACAATGCGTTTGGAAGTGCAATTTGTTTAAAATCAATACAAAAAAATCATAAATTAACAAATATATTTTATATTAACATAACCTGCAGTATTATAGTTTATATATATATTTTTTTTAATTTTGGTATTTGAACTGAGAAAAAAACAACATTTTGGTGTTAAAATATGATCTATATTTTTTTTACGCATATGTATATTTTGCATATACATACGAACCATATTTGAATTTATTCATCGACGTTAAGCAATGTTTGAAATTGATGTATTTGTGTGTAGTTGTTTTATCACAGTTTACTTTATAAAGGTTTTTTTTTTCTACATAGATTTAGAAATAAAGCATGGATTGTTATCTGAACAAAACAACATACTATCCACTGAAGAAAAACGACATATTGATAAGAAATTGTGTATTGTTTATATTGAAAAAAGAACCAACAACACCTCAACAAAATGGTAAACATTTACGTGTACAGTGTTGTTAGTTCTGTCAAAATATGTTTGCATGCTTTAGGCAAAAAGAAGCTGATCAGATTGGTTGCGGATGTAAACTATCTTAACTACAAAATGTAAAGAAATCGAGAATAAATATCCCGCGTAGTGTTCCTGACATACCGGATAATACATCTTTGATGTATTTATTTTGATATTCGTTTCGTCTACTTGCATAATTGAATACAGATGCACGGTGGAAAATGTTCTGAATGCTCCACTAAATGTAAACGCACGCTATTGACGAACTGAAATCAACACAATGGATACACAATGTCGACAGTTTTCACTGTGTTTAAGTTTAAAGTGAATAACTAACGCAACAACAAAACACTTGTTGGACGATCTACAACAAGATTGTTTGAAATTAAGAAAATGAAATAATATATCAGAAAAGTATTTCAATATAATTATATATTGGTAACGATGCTACAATCGATAGCACCAATAAATGATTATCTTTTACAAGGCTTACTGTGTCAATATAACACATATTTAAATACTATTTCATTTAACCGAAATGAAGAAGTTGCAGTTTACTATTAAATGGAGAATAAGTCCATAGCCATGTAAATTCTGTTCTGTCTGAAAAAACAATTACACAACAACAACAAACAGCGGTGAACGTAATGGAGTAATAATCGCTAGTTTTCTTGACCAACCTTACTTTAAAAAGAAATATTGTATTGTGTTGATATAGTAAGAAGGCATAGAGGGATGGTTCAAATTACTTCATTTTATCTCTCAAACAAATTATAAAAGATAACTTTAATTGCTGTACATACCTTGATAGCGAGAGTTAAACGTTTCAAATAAGTTATTCTTTATCAACGACACGGTGCGATATTGCATTAAGTTTATAAAGATAATTTCACGAATAAGAAGACAGAAGTGGGAAAAGGGAGCGCAAGGTTAATTTTGGAAATGAAAAAAAACGTACATGAACTCGGATATTGACATATATATTAAATACTATATTTAAAGTGTACTTAGGATTCTGTATTGCCATTTATATTGTATTATGACTTGCCCGGTATACTATCCGTTAAATAGCTCCTATAAGAGATCACGTGTTAGTAGCCGAAGACTGCCCAGCCTGCAGCTTATCTTCCCAGATCTATGATTGTGCAGTTTTTTGTGTTGTGTATTATGGTGCTTTCAACAAATGCGTATATATTAGTGTTTATTTAGAAATATTAGTTTTAGTACAGTTATTCATTGAACAAAACGATGGATGAATAAATGGTGAGTGACAACAATAGGTTTGACTTTGAAGTATGTGTGACGGAATTAAAGTTACCTCGGAAAGTTACCCAGCAGCTCTGAAACAAAGAGCTTGTCTCCAAAGACGCGTTGTTGTTAGTAGAAGAAATAACCCGAAGGTCATAAGATTACCTCTCGGATGCACTAAACTAATTCACTCAGAGATTCGAAAGTGGAAAGACAGCGAATCCCGTATCCGATGTCATAGGTGGACAGACAGCATCTTCTTCCGGTGTTGCAAACGTTTGATAATTAAGTCAGAGTTCTTTGCACACTTCTTTTGCAATAAACTTGTTTTTATTTCAATGTCCTTTACTTCGTTTTTCATGGGATGACTTCTGCAATGAACGTTTGATACTTACACTTTCGTCACGTGTTTTCTGAAAAATTATTGTCTGTTGTTTACTCATGTACATTTAAGCATTGCTTCAGATCGTTCACAGAGTCTAAGATCAATGTAAATGTGTGTTCCTTGTGTTTTTCCTTATCTACTGGCGGTGAATGTTTGCATAATCAGTCGCTTCATTTAAATGAAAGTTGATTTCTTTTATAATCGATTTCTCATATTTTATGAATGAAATATAATATATATATTCGGAATTGGGGCAAGTTTGGAGCATTCCAAACATGGTGTTGTTGTCACGGTCAAGGGAAATATTTACATTTTGCAAAACTGATGTCTGTGTAATTTGTAATGTCCTTGAAATGTTGACTGAATAACAGCTTGTATTGTTTTCCATCCAGCAGACAAGCGCAGGTCAAATTGTACATCATGAGTGTTCATGCAGTGTACCAGACAAGAATTTGTACTTCATCTTTACAAGACGATTATTTTATCCACAAATGGAATTCTTGTGCAGCAGTGTCTTACTGATTCAGCTTATAAGAACATATCTTCGGCTTTGCAAAATACTTTGTAGTTTCCCGTAACTTGGAAAGATTCCGGTCCATTTTAGATGGAACGAATACTCATACTGGTCACATGAATCAGCACCAACATACGCCATCGTTTTCTTCGATGTTCCAATTTAAAAAAGGTTTACTTGTATCAGTTCTACTCGCCAGATTTCCGATAAAAAACACACCAAGATAGACGCTTATTATTTAAAATACTATTCAGGTAAATTCAACGTTAACACATTTGTTAAAGAATTTTTGCCGTCAGATATTCAAAACTAGTTTAGTACGTTCCGCACGTGATGTCATAAGTTATAGTGTTGATATATAGAGAATTACAGGTTACTGTCTGGTATTGTGGAATATATGAGGTATGGCTTTGAATAATATACGGCTAGGCTTGCCGAGCAGTTATTTTATTCGTGCCAAACCTGATATTTTGTTGAAAACCTCCATAGTTGGTATACTATATTTCTACTCTGTTCGTGCCGTTCGTGTCAGGATGGCGACAATGCAACTAGGAATTATTTCAAGACAACCGGTTTATGTTTCAACATATGTTTAATCGTTGCATAAAGTTGAGCATCATGCACGTATGCAGCAATGTATTATAATGTATAAATGAATAGTTGAAATAGCGCTGATAAACGTTTGAGCTCTCTGGATTTCATATCACCCAGTTTTGTAGCTAAGAAGCTTACTGTAAGATCTATATTGTGTTAATTTTGACTAAATATTAAGCTTATCATCTTGGGAATGTTGAATGAAGATCTAATAATATGATCTAACCAATGGATCGACTTAGTAATCGTAAACTGTGAAGATCGGAACTAAGTGATCATGAAAGATCTGACTTTGGTGGTCATAAATATGCCGAATGTTTGTTTATCTGCGCTATTTATACCTGTCGCACAGCAACTTAGGATTAGGATTATGAGCACCAACCAATCAAAATGACTAAGGAATTTCCTCAGCCAATCAAAATGACTTCGGATTTACAACAACCAATCAAATGCATTTAGGAATCCTAATCCTAAAACTAGTTCTGCAGCGCCGAATATTTAACGATAACATTCATATTTTACACTAACAATAACAATTTATGTTCACATATATAAACAACAAACTTTGCATTCAACAATAGACAAATATACTACTGTCTGACCTAAACACATTTGCAGTTATAACAGAGAAGAAACATTTTGGGTACAAAATATCCGAAAACATGCCACAGCTTAAAAAGTTCCTTTGGAATGGCAACATATACGAAAATGACAATAATGATAAACAGTTAACAACAATGAATAGTGTCTAAGAGTAAAATGTCAGCATATTATTATAAATATGCCAAGTTAAATCGCTTGAATAATAATATAACAATAACACCGCAACAAGATGACGGTAATGCTAGCATCATTGCAGACGGACAGTGACAGTACGTTTTGGAATATGAGTTATGTTTATTTCATTATAGTAAGCATGCCTAAATAATTAATTTCAGTTCATATGTGATAACATACAAACATCTATTTTAATGAAAGAGTGTGATGGATGAATGATTTTACAACAAACAAATAATAATTATTCACTTATGAACTTGACAATACTAAACATGGTAGTGCATACTACAAGGCATTACATTTCCCCTACCTTAACGAGATAAACGTCTCCTGAAGTTTGAAAATGTGCAACCAAATTAAATAAACATCATATATTATATATTACGGTAACTATAGCATAGTTAACATCAAACTACAAGAACAATAAATTTCATCATGTAATAATGCATGTATTCACTAAAAGTATTTAAAGTTCATTTACTTTATACTTCAGTTCTTAAAAGTGCTGATTTCAGGACACAGCTGCTTCTTAAAAGTTTTCAGGTAATGCTATATCACAGTTCATTTTGTAAGCACTGTTCAACACTTTGCAATGTTCATGTTGTAATTCATACTTTACAAAGTCCATGAAACACTTTTAAAATATTACACATAAAAGTCCATGCTTCACAGCAGTACAATGATTAGTCAGTTTCATAATGTTATATTAGGATGTCCATATTCTACAGTAAATGTTCCCGTTATGATTGAAATGTCCGTATTTCACAATAAATGTTCACTGTATTGTTTAAATGTCCATATTCACAATACATGCTCACTACATTGTTGAAAAGTCCTTATTTCACAATAAATATGCACTGTAGTTTTGAAATGTTCATATTTCATTTAACACAAACGTTTCACTATATATATTTCATAAAATTCAATTATCTTGTAAATCACACAAATGTCAATCATTTAAATTTTCTCAGTAAATGTTTAATGTTATTACTGAAATGTCCATCACTGTAAGTTAATATCTACACACTTAAATACTTAAGGTAAATGTCACAATTGTAATTTTAAAATTACAACAACAGTCCATTTTAAAATGTTTACGTTTTAAATTAAATTGCACTATTAAAATGTTCTCATATCCGTACAGGGACGTGACTGATGTGATCCAGAAGAGATGCCAATGACTTGGAGTGGGGAGTGAGGGCCTTCAGAAGTTCTTCTTGGTGATGTGTGGGTGACAGGTCTTTGCCATTAGCAATGTCGAGTAGAGATTGGTACGTGTAGATCCTGGCTTTGGCCTTGAGCCAGCTGAACCGGGGAGCACGAGGAAGTGGAAACTTTTGATTAACCAGGAGCGGTCTTGAAGGAGTAACAAAGAGTTGTTATCCTGTGTGAGAAACATGCCGGCGTATTCCACCACAAGAAGTCGCTGATCTGGAGTGAGATATCTCCAATTCTTAGGGGGCCATAGAAGACTAGGACGCAGGGTAATGGATTCGTCATCCACGGATGCCCAGTCTCGTTTGGCTGTTGCGAAAACAGGCACGTGTCCATCCGACTGCAGGGACATGGCCTTGAAGCGAAGAAATGTGGGAGACGAAGTTGGTCGGTATGAATCACCTTCAGGGGTGTCGATGGTGTATAGTTCCACATCTTGGAGAGGTTAAGGAGTTGCATAGTTTGGTGTGGGAGGTGATTGCAGTTCTTGGAGTTGGGGAAGCAATGGGGTTAAAGGAGGTTTGCCTGTTTCTGCAGAGGGTATGGTAGAAAGAGGGGATGCGGTAGAAATAGGTGCGGGCAACTTGTATTGAAGTGGTGTTGAAGGAGTGACTTGTGGTGTCGTGCATGGGTCCGGGATACTAGGATCTTGTATTGGCATTAAAATTTCTTTAGTTGGACTCACACGTGGGTTTTCATACTTTAGTATTCAGATATATAGGTGTTGGAGAGGGAGGTGACTGTACGTCTTCTTTGGCTAAGCGAAGAGCCTTCAATGCGATGCCTTCCCTCTTCCGGATTGAATGTTCTTAGCCTGACCTGATTCCAATGAGAGCAGAGATATCTTCAATGAAAGGGGTACTGTCGTGGACGGTTAGCCAGCGGCCGGTTGGTTCGATAGCATCACCAGATATGGCCGCCTTTCGAGGTTGTCGATAGCACGGCGGTCGCTAAAGATAATTCGAGCCGGTCTGACTTGATAGATGACAGTGTCTGATTCAACGAAGGCTTTGATGGTGTCAAGGGTGATGAAGATAGATAGGAGTGTAAGGGACTGAGTTGCTTTCCTCTTAAGTGGGCTTGTTGGCCTCTTGCGTGCTTTGTCCCATTTAGAAGACCGTTCTTCGATGCCCGGCTTCCTACCGGTGCACCACTTCGCCATCAAATAGATACTGCACCTCGGATGTAAGTTGTCCATCAACGTCATGTATTTCAGCATACTTGATTGGATTGGAAAAAAATCGAACGAGCATCTGAACGAGAATAGTCCATTGGGTGCGTTCTGCATGTCTACTGGATGCTTGGTTTTGGCATGGTGCGTCAAGTCACCAACTCGCTTGAATTCACGAATTTTGTCACACACACAAAATGGACATATGACATCGTCATCAGGCACTTTTGATGAACTCTGAAATATACAAATGTTTCGTCTAATCACAGGTAGAAACATAGCATGGTGCACATCTGATGTCTAGCAGAAATAACTATCGACATGGGATAAATCGCAGCTGGGTGATCGGGCCAACTTCATTATCTCCAGAGAGCTCTCTAATGCGCGCGCCTAATTCGTTTGAAAATTTACACCAGTCTTATGTAAACACCTTTCATTAAACTCTGCTACCATGCTTAGGTATTTATTATTCGTCCATTTTGTAGAATATTTATCATAAAATGACGAAAATCTCGATATACTAATGGTTTTAATGTTCATAAAATATAAATTATGTGTAATGACGGTGTGTTGACATCAACATCATACTGTTTCATTTCAAATTACAGTTGCACTTTGAGAGTGTATTTAAACGTGTGTATCCATTTGGGTAAGTGAGTGCCTTTGTATCTCCTCAGCAGTCTGTCAACATGTATTGCTTTGACTGGTGCCATAGCTGACTTCTTGACCATATATACAAGATCATTTACTTTTGTAGTGATGACATATGGATCTTTCCGTTGTGTCATGCAACCAAACTGGATCACCGGTATTAAAAAGTCTAATTTTTGCATGAAGTCATAGTGACGTTTGCGATACAGAATTTTGTTTCTTAAAACTGTTCTTGCTAGATTGTGAATTGTTGTCAGATAATCTTGAAGTTTTGTAACATATCTTTCAGGTTGATCCAATGCATCACTCTGAGGTGGCAGGCCAATGCTTGTACAGGCAAGACGATTTCACGACCGAGGACCATTCGGTTTGGCGTTTGTCCAGTACTGGAATTAACAGAGGAACGGTATGCCATCATAACCTGGGCGAGAAAGGTATCCCTTGACCTATGATTGGAGGAACAGTACATTGTCGACATAGTCCCACGTGTACGATTGGAACGTTCAACCATGCCATTCGATTGTGGATGGAGAGCAGTTGAAGTTGTGTGTTTTAAAACAAGCAGGGTACACATATCATTGAACAAGGAGGATGTGAAATTGCTACCTTGGTCTGAGTGAATGGACAAAGGAACCCTAAAACGGGATACATAAGTATCAACAAAAGCCTTTCAAACCGTTGGTGCCGCTTGATTGGGCAGAGCGACAGCTTCGGTCCAACGTGTAAAACAGTCACATATTACAATAATATATACATTGCAAGATGCAGATGGTTTTGGATAACCAATTATAGGAGATGAAGTAAGAGCAAATTTCAAACCTTGAAATGCACATTGGCATTCGGGGGTCCATACACATTTTACTGACTTGTCAGAAACCTTGTGAAGTGCTTTTGCAATTGAGGCCAAACCTTTAAAAAAAATGTCTGTAATAGGAACAGAGCGTCAATAAACTTTTGACTTCTTTTGCAGTGTTCGGTGTTGGCCAGTCTTTCACAGCCGTGATCTTTGCAGGGTCACTTTAAACACCAATCTTGGACACAATATGTCCTAAGAACTTCACATATTTTTGAAAGAAAATACATTTTTATGGTTTAAGCCTTAAATTAGCTTGTCGCAGGCGCTTAAAAATATTCTCGAACCTGAGTAGCCCATATGAAATTGTGGAACATGGAGAGATAATATCGTCCATGTACATGTACAGGAGACATTCTTCCATTTGAAGACCTCTAAGAACATTTTCCATCAGCCTCTGAAACGTAGAAGGAGCATTAGCCAAACCAAAACTCATGACTGTGAACTGATGCAATCCCATGGACGTTGCAAATGCAATCTTCTCCTTGTCAATCTTCTTTCATGGCAACCTGCCAATAGCCGCTGTTGAAGTCCATTGACGAGAATAATTTAGCGCCACTTAGTGCGTCTATGCAGTCATCAACTCTAGGCAGAGAGTAGGCGTCTTTTACTGTGACATCGTTAAGCCGCCTATAATTAATGCAAAATCGCGGTGTGCCATCTTTCGTGGTTACCAATACAACTGATGACGCCCACGCACTGTTAGATGGTTCTAACATGTTGAACAGCTCCTATTTTTCAATGGCCCGTTTACCAAGTGATAAGCGACAAGGTGGTTGTCTGATAGGAGCTGCATTTCCTGTATTGATGATGTGCTGCATTAAATTAGTACCACCAATGTCCTCGGAAGAAGAGAACACACCACTGTATTTACAGAGAAGTTTGCTGAATTTTTTTTAGACTAGTTGTACTGCACTTCGTTCATACAATCCCGTCAAATGTTCTGGAAGTAATTGACAGGGCTCTTGTTCTGTAACTCGATCAATGCGTTGACCATCGGGGCACTCTTCGTAGGACTCGCACGTACCCAACGCTGTTTTTGCAGCAGTTTCTGAGCCAAAATAAACAACGCTAACCAGCGTATCTGTAGCAGTTACATCAACAATGCCACTAACAGCACAAACTCCACTTTTACCAATTAATTTGAAAGAAGGCTCAATAAAACCTGTTGGTTCTGAAAACGGTATGCAGACCGAAATCCATGCACGGGAATGTGCAGGAATTGTAGTGGTATTACGCACCTCAACCCTACCAATTTGGAATGCATTGCCGCACATCCACAAGGGTATGCTTTTTTTCTGCCAACAGTAAGACATGAACGTTGATAGTTAATACTATCTACATATTCGTAAAGAAAATCTTGGCCAATAATACAATCAGATTCAATATCACACACAATAAATTGAACCACAAACGAAATTAAAATCAACTCAATAGTCAACTGCACTCTGCCAAAAACGTTAATATTTTCATTATGGAACGTATGCTGCACCGGCAATAACGATATGTCATGCACTTTCTGCAGCTCAGAAAACTTTCTGCTGGAAAGCAACGACGTTGTTGCTCCACAATCAATCAAGAAATAACAATTATAATTACAAATTGTGCCAGTAGCATAAAAAACATTATCATATTTACTAACATCTGCACCAGAACGAGCAGTATGAATATCAAAAACAGGAACATCATAACAGTGAATGGGTCTTTTCGCCCACACTTGACCCTCAGCACCAGCTACAATTAGTTTTCCAAATTTAATTGGTAGGGGGTAGAACGATCGGGAACATCAGGGGGTTGGGACAAAAGACGGGGAACGGAAGTCATTACAAGTTCTGTTTTCTCGACCAGGTGGTGAGCCGGGACGCATACATTTGCGCTGATCGTTGTGTGCCAGCGTACTGTTGACGTTTTTTGGACATATTCTCCATTAATTCGACGGCGAGTTGCATTCGAAACATGTACTTTGTGACCTGTTGTGGCCTTGAAACGGGGAAACCGGGGGAACATGCCTTTTCAATGCGCTCCATTCGCGCCTCAGGACGCTGAACGGCAGAAAAAATCTGTGAATCAGGCTGTGTTTTATCATGAACGTCTAAAGCACGGACATGGGTTGGCTGGGAATTTTATAGAATAGCTTCGTACCGTTATATGACGGTGACGGCGTCGTTGACTGTATGCCAGTTGTTATCGATGCAACGGCAGTAGATATCACCTGAAATTTGTTTGTATAAGTGATTAAGTGCGAGTCGCTCAACTGCGCTTGTGTTAAGGTCTGCATATGCCTTTTGTGCTAACTGCCTAATATCGTCGGCCAAAGATGTAATTAATTCGCAACGCATGCTCCTTTGGTTCTCAAATTTTGACAACCACACATGTTGATGGTTGCTACTACCAAACCGCTGAGAAAGCCTCGACGTCAGTGTTTCATTGTCACGACGTTCTGCTTCTGATAAGCTCATGTAATAGTTACGGGCTGCACCACGGAGACTGCTTGTTATTAATAGGACCTTCGTTCTATAATCCCAATTGGATAGTTTAGCACGGTCCTCAAAAGCTCTTGGTACCATCGTAAGAGTCGGGTTTCATGAGAGAATGCTGTATTGGTATATTATACGTTGAGGTGTGTGGATAATCAACATGTTGTCTGCTTACTGGAATATAACTACTAAATGGGTTATTGTTTATTTTATTTGTATGCATTTCAGCAGGAGGTTGATGATTTTCAGGGTTTTCTGCTACAGTATGTTCAGCATTGATTTAATCAACAGTATTTAGTGAAGAGCGGTAACTAAAATCGCTCTGTCTATCAAAAGATATTTCTGGGTCTGGCGAGGACATAATGAAAGTGTTGAGTCTAACCAGGTAACTTTTATAAGTCTTCCTATTGACTAATAAAGTAATGTATTTGTTCTGTGTTGTTTCCCTTTCTAGACGTGGATAATGGTCACTCAGCATATTAATTTAATAAAATATGCCGCACTTCTGACGCCAATTGTAGAAAACCGTCATATTTGGTATTCTATAGTTCTATTCTTTTCGTGCCGTTCCTGTCAGGATGGCAACAGTGCAACTAGGAATTATTTCAAGACAACCGGTTTCTGTTTCAACATATGTTTAATCGTTGCATAACGTTGAGCATCTTGCACGCATGCAGCAATGCATTACAATGTTTAAATGAATAGTTGAAATATCGTTGATAAACTTCTGAGCTCTCTGGATTTCATATCACTCATTTTGGTAGCTAAGAAGCTTACTGTAAGATCTATACAGTGTTGATTTTGACTAAATATAAAGCTAATCATCTTGTGAATGTTGAATGAAGATCTAATAATATGATCTAAACTATGGATCGACTTAGTAATCGTAAACTGTTAAGATCGAAACTAGGTGATCATCAAAAATATGACTTTGGTGATCATAAAAGATCTGACTTTGGTGATCATGAAAGATGCCGAATGTTTGTTTATCTGCAATATTTATACCTGTCGAACAGCAACTTAGGATTACCAATCAAAATGACTTAGGAATTTCCTCAGCCGATCAAAATGTTGAATGAAGATCTAATAACGTACTAACAGCTGTTTTAATGAAAGATTGTGATGGATCAATGATTGTACAATAAACAAATAATAATTATTCACTTTATGAACTTGAAAATAATAAACATGGTAGTGCATACTCCAGGGAAGTACAATATGGATAAATAAAATACAAATATGCACGAATACGTAAATATAATTATAAGTTATGTAATTAATCAATATGCTACAATTGATACACACTTTGCGATATTGTTTCTACATTATAGTAAATATACTAATTATATAAACACATTATTTCGAAAAAGTATATTTATAAAAACAGTGGATTGACACTTTAAAGTTAACAGTTGAAATGTCGAGTCATCACGTTATACAATTGCCGTTATGGCCACAGAACAGAAACAACCTTTACTATTTAAAAGTGTTTCAGGTTTCTGAAAATAACACATGATAAACTATGCTTTCAGCTCCGAAACCACAACAGTTTGACATTAAATTGTTATCGGCATCTACAGTAGGCCTTTCGTGTATATTTAGTAATTCCTCAACAATGTTTACGCACTTTTATAGACGCAGAATCAATGATTTAAACACGATAGTAACTCTATTATTTAGCGATTAAGAGTGTATTGTCAAACATGAGTTACAACCGGAAGCAGTCCACTGTTTGTGTGAGGACAAAAACCGTGTGGTGTGCAATATTTCCAATATATCTGATGCTCAAAGTTCAAATGAAGATGACCAGTGGAAATGTGCCATATTCATACATAATATTCTACTTCATAGTAATAGTGAAAATATATCGTCTTATGGTATTTGTGCTTTATCAAGTTTATATCAATATTCAGTCTAAATTACATCGTTCAAGCCTAAGAACCAGTTCGAACCTAACGATCTGGCACCAAAAATGTCGCAACGACTATACCGTTTATATGTCGCAACGACTATAACGTTTATATGACTAAAAACAAAAGCTTTTTATCCACTTGTCATCATATATACGATTCAAACAATGAATGGTACTTATTTAATGGGCTCCACTGAAAAAAAACTTGTCCACGTCATATTATTTTTTAGATGTTCTCTGTTTACTTCCGACAAAACGTAATGATTGATTGCTATTAATTAATGATTTGAAAAACAAATGTGTATGCTGTTTATGTGCGTTCACTTATTGATGGTAATGGGATTTGTATTTTCTCATATCGTCAACTTTATTCTTAACATATTAACGTTATGTATGAATTCATTATCACCAAGGAACGAGCGAGCGGACGACGTCAGATGATGAAGCATCGATAACACCAATCGTATCTTTAAACAAGACAGATGGACAATAGAAAACTACGAGGTTTCAAGACATCATTAACAGTAAGAACAATGCTCACTTAACTATTCGGGATTGTTTTGCAAAAAATCACTTTAGGAATATATAGTTAGTTTGTATAGAACGCTTCAAAACTTGTTATACTTGATGTGTTCAATATTTGTTAGGTATTGTACTATAATTGTTAAGATTCAGGCTGCCTGAAAATGATAGTTTAACATATCAGATCTATACACAAGAACAACGTCCTAATGTATATATACATATGAATGAAACAGAGTATTTAAGATATAACTTATTCTTTATTGCGAAGGAACCACCGAAAGTACAACCGTATCGCCATTAAATGCAATCTCGAATACGGCAACCTTCTCTGTAAACAAGACGGATGAACGATTGGAAACATCCACACCTCAAACATCCATTAATGGATATATAATGAACATTTACAATTACAATTTGTATAAATTATTTGTTTACCTTCAGGCATGTTTTTCCCTGACTTTTTACTGACTTTTTGGAATTTGAGTTTTCACTGACTTTTTTTCAAAATTCCCTGACAATTCACTGACCTTGAAAAAAATTCAAATTTTCCTGACTTTTCAAGTCTTCTGGCAAACCCTGGATGTTGCATAAAATTTGGATTTAATTTCTAGCTTCAAATTCCATGTAATTTTCTTCTTAGTTTAACATGTACCTGTAATTGCATTCCTAAAATTTATAATTTATTGATATTTGTTGGACACGTTATTATATCGCTGTAGTTTTATAAAGTTGAAGATGTCTATATTGTTCAGCATAAGAATATTTTAGATTATTAAAATAGTTTGATTCTGTTTTTCTAAATATATTCAGAGGGCGTGTATCAAATGTTAATAATCATCAGTACTGCTGGTGTGGCAGTAGTACTGTTTGCGGCTACGTTACTAATTTGCGTCTTCAGGAAATGCAACATGCACTCAGGTTGGACACTACTAAATTTACATAGATTTTTTAAACATACTGTTAAAACAAATTAAGAATATGATGTGTTTTCCATAAGTAGAAATTAAGTACCTACAGGCGAATATAAATGCAGCTCTTATAAGCATCGCATGTAACGATTACGTAGACCATTCGTGCGTTTTTTATCAGATAATTGCGATGATACCCGGTGTAAAGAGCATCTTAGCACTTTCGTAAGAATTACCTAGCTTAGCAAATAAATAAATATAAATTCGTGTTTTGTTGTATATCATATGAATGTTATATATACTGAACGCACATAGGTACGCTTCATATTAAATATCCCGCTGTTTTATAGAAGCAACTAGCCTCAGGGGTCGTGACCTTGCTGGCATTGAACGAAATACCGAAAATGAGGCCGTAACCGAAAGACAACGCTCAACAGTGAACCACAATGAACGCATCCCTATGATGGTTATGCCGCCAATGGCTGAGAGCTATCCTCGCTCACAAGACGAAATTACACAAAAAATGTGACAGAGCCTGATCAAGGACGTACACGTGTGCACTATTACGAAATAATACCAGACATTCCAGATGCAGATGTTCCAGGTCAAAAAGGTAAATAAAGGTTCGAATATAGTTTTATTTTAAAATGTTTTAAAGGTTTTTCAAAATGTTGGCTATATATTGTTTATGTCACAATAATATTTGCTATGCAGATTATGATCAAGGTGTTACTCTTACAAAAATGTGCATATGCCATGGAAAGAATTGCGTTTCAATGTGGGTGTTGCACTGCAGTTTATATGAAAGTTTTACGTTACAATTGATGACAATATGTTTACTTGTATGAATCTGTACCAGCCATTATAATTCACTTCAATACTATTTTTAATTGTAGCCATAAACGAGGAACACGTGTAATTATAAAAGCTACAAAAAGTTAAAGTGTACAAATTAAGACAGAAACAATAAAATCTTCATCTAAGTGTATGCCTTATATCTTTTCAAGTTGGTCGATGATCTATATGAGAAACGCTTCATTTGCTAGAAACTATACAAACAGCAATTCTGAAAGTAGATCTGTTTGCAATATCTACATGACGCATATGCTTTGAGAAATCTAAAACGATATATTCTGTGACCATGTCGCGTTTCATAAATGTTTAAATGTATTTGTATTATAATAGGTTTGCACAGTCCTGCAGGCAAGTTATGGTCGTGAAACGTAAATTATGTATCATGTGTTCTTATAATTCAAGTTGTTTGCTATGAGAGTCTTCTTCAAACGAGAACCGGAGAGAAATCGCAGTATACTGCCTTAGCCAGCAGCTAGAACAAAAGTATTCCTCGCTGTTAACTGAAGTACTAGCTAACCTTGGCACAAAACAGCTAAGATGTTTTAGTTTTTTTATGGAACAACAACGCTAGCTATAATGAGGAAACTGTATATATGTCGGCATTTCAATTAAATTCAAAACCAGTTGTATGGTTGAACTGTTTATGGCATTACACACAAACCGGTACCCACATTTATTTTATTTAATATTTACACAGTTTTTATTTTATAATGTAAATGTTAGTATGAACAAGCTCATATGTTCAACAGTGTTTATTTTTAACTAGAAGCCGTGCACTAATATAAAAACATATTTTTGTTATTTTACATATTCACATATTCACAGTTTGTAATTGTATGATATTATGGTTTATTATATTTTCAAGTATTCATTGCCATTTCTTATTATTCACAATTGTTATTAGATATATTGTATTAGTGTATATGCATATGCTACTTGCATATTGGTGTGTATTTGTAAACTGTATTATTTTGATACACCATTGAAAATATTTGTATACTATGTGACAAGCATGTTTTGTAACTCTACAACTGTATGGGTCTTCTCTGAAAGCGCTGAATAAATTAAAAACAACCACTTATTTTGTTATGTTTATATGTGCAAGTATGTACATGATAATACTATTAAGTATATCAAGTATACATGAATAATGCGAAAATTTAACAGCTTAAATATGAAAGATACTTGAATATATGTCAACGATTCTTTGTTGAGAAGAAATAGTCTAAAATAGTCTAATAATAAATCATCTAAAATTCCATTACTGTTTGATATTATAAGGATTCTTGCAACGTTTTAACTGCACCTCGTTTTTGTGTAGTTCTTATATAATACCATTAAGTATAGACAGTAAACATGAACAGTACACGCATCACGAACACACCAGTAGCACGATTATAACATTGAAATCAAAATCGCCTCATGCCAACAAAAGCGATAAGGCAATATACTTATACATCAAACAAGAGGGCCACGTGGCCATAAAGTGCTCACCTCAGTATGGAGATCTGGGCCTTGCAGTTTCAGGGGAAAAGATTTTTTAATCGTTCTGCTATTTAAGTCTATATAAACCATATGAACCCCAGGGCGTGTCTAGTTTTGACCGCAAGGGAATAATTTGAAAAGAAAACTTTGTAGAAGGCCACTAGAGGATGACACATAGCAAATATGCAAGCTCTCAGCCTTGCGGTTTCAGAAGAAAATCTTTTTTTTCAAAGTTTTCCCTTTTAAAATATATTTTAGCTCTGGTGATCAACATATGTAGCGGATTCGAACGTTTCAACATTTTAAAAGAGGGTTTCACCTAAGAATCAGTCCTGTGAAGATTGGTTAAAATCTGCCCAGCGGTTTAGGAGGGGATGTTGTTTGAATGAAAATGCTGACGGACGACGGACGACACAAGACGGACGACTGACAAAAGGCGGAAACAAAAGCTCAAAATGTGCGCAGGTGAGCTAAAATGACACTAAACGCTATAGTTAAAAACAAGTGATTTATTTTCTATTTATTATTAGACAATTCTGTTTGGAACATGTTTACGTTTATAAAGACAATAACACTGTATGTGACTGAACTTAGACTAGAGTTCTGACTCTGTTAAGTGTTGAGTTGTAAAAATCGGAAATTAAACGAAGAAACATGACATTCATTGACGGGAATAACATGAATTAACAATTGAAACCGCACACTGTTACACACATTCTGACTAACGTGCGACTTCATTTCCGATGTATTAAATGTCCGAATGTGTGTATGTGCGTGCGTGCGTGTGTGCGTGCGTGTGTGCGAAATTCACCAAAAAGGCTACGAGTAATGATACAACAATAGATTTTTGAACCGTTGATTATTTACATATGAGCTATACAATAATTAACATCTTATTATTGTAAATGAGTACATGCGTAACATTCTTATTTTGGAATTGCCTTGCTGACAACATTATCCTTAGTATAGATAAGATTAATTTGTTAATTTCATTATGTTTAAAGTTAACAGTAACACACATGGTACAAACGCTATAATAGTAAATAATTTGTAATGCTATGTTTGTGTGTGTGTCATTGATTTAACTGATTAAATATAATGTACACAAAACCATGGGAGCTTTCCATACTACTTCCACATCATTCCTTGTAACTGTACATACAACCATTAAAATATTACCGCTAAATAACGCTAATCCACAAGTCGCTGTCCTTGAAATGAAATCGTATTGTATGCATGCCGTTTGTTGTATTTGTGTATTGTTCGATCCTATGTCCGATATATAGATCTTATCAACAAATCTTAAGTGGTGAATTATAGGAAACATGTTTACGCTACTAGGACCGGGTGGTCGTTTTTTCTATGTGGTACATGCATTTGCATCGAAGTTTCTGATTTGTTTTTTGGCTGTTGATTTGTAAGTTAAGCTATTTTGTGTTGAACGTATAGATTTATCGTACCTGCGATTTCGTCCCGCATACATGTAAATATTTTAGAGGGAATTAGTCACAGATTGGCAAATCGACATATTTATTTTTTTTCATAGACCCTCAAAAGAAACAAAAAAGAAAACACCATAATATATTTACAATATATTAAATATCGCATTTTAAACAAAAATATATTGGTTTCTAACAAGTCAATTTAATGCCTTCTATGAAGGTTATGGTTCAATGGTGCTTCCAAAAATCGCCAGGAGAAAGGAACTGTTAATTTTATATACATTTTCGAGTAATAAACATGTCATATTTTTGTTCATTCTTAAACTTGTCCATATATTTCTGTAAATTCGGCTTTGTTGGTGGATACAAAAAAAAATAAGTGTTCAGTTTGTTTTGAGGAACACAGAAAATATTTGTTTAAACACGAATACCTTCTCATATGCATGTCTTTTAAAAAGGGAGATAACCAAAATATGCTACTGCATTATGCACTTAAATTGCACTTGTTTACTTCCTCTCATAGAGATAGTTAACAAGTCTGTTTTGGTAGCAAATAATTTGAATGCGATATGTTTTATTAATTTATGTATTTAATGTATAGTTTGAAATGGGTACAACAAAAAAGTGTTGTTAAATGTACATTTCTACTGGCGCACGTTAAATGCCAAATTATGTACACAATTTGTATTACATTCGCCGTCGTTAATTTGTATTTGACAGGTCGCACGAAGGTATTATAACATTTCATATGTTTATTATCTATTTTCCAATTTGAATCAAAAAATTGTAATCTTAATAATGTAGACATA
The DNA here is from genome assembly GCA_027627225.1 of Congeria kusceri. Lineage (NCBI taxonomy): Eukaryota > Metazoa > Mollusca > Bivalvia > Myida > Dreissenidae > Congeria > Congeria kusceri. The sequence goes on along the minus strand of CM051026.1, from coordinate 26,885,774 downwards.
AATTACAAAACATCTATAAGATCACACAGTGACAGAATAAAAAACAGCTGTGCCTTTATACACCAAAACAAAAGACATGCTAGTAATACACTTAATGGTTCAGGTGATCTTACCCGATATTCGTTTAAATCTTACCCGATATTCGTTTAAATCGTTAAAAGTGGACCCCGTTTACAATAACCTCCAAAGTATGCACATTGGACAAACACAGGACAATGCTATATGACGATAATTTACGACTGTTACCAATTCATACCTGGGATAGGTATCTGATCTAACACTCGATCTAAAATCTATACATTTATTCAAAATTATTCTCTTAAGCATGTAAAAAAAAATTAAGAAAAAAAGTTCACATTAATGCTCTGTTTATAACAATTAATTAATTAAATGTTATAGCTTATTTAGTACTTCCTATTAGATACGTGTATATGAGCTTCGTTTACGTATTCTTCATAGTGCTTATCAATGCAATCTTGTTTGTCGTAAAGGGCCGCTATTCTGAAAGCTCCTAAGGGAAATCTTAACTTCAGTTGTACTTAAGCGAACATTTCAGATAACATTTTTTAATTGAAACCCAATGATTTCCGTAGCCAAAAGGGTAAAATACAAAACATACAATCAATATTTACTAGTTTAAAAATACCTATAAGAGAAACAGTCAGAGGCTGAAGGAATTTCTTGAATTTAAGAAATTTTCTTTAGATTTCCCGAAGGAGCTTTGTGAATACGGGCCCAGGTCGTATTTCAACTTCCTCCTTACATATCTAACTATATCTTCACCTGTCTCACTGGATTCATATTCATCTATTGTCTGATATCTGTCCATATCTGTAGTATTGTCTTCATGCATGTGATCGTTTCATGCACTTTCGAAACATCTCTAATTTCTACGTATCGCTGTATAAACTGTCTTGTAATTAAAGAACATGACGAATCCTGGTTTTCGCTTTTATGCAAATGTTACAATGGATTCGGATGTCAAAACGTCAGAATGTCATCATATCATTTAAGATTAGACTCAAACAAGAACAACAAAAACAATCATTTGTCCGTATGATTGTCTATTTCTATAGCATAAAGCACTATTCCACGAATTTCGTTACTTGATGTTTGTTATAAAGGACTCAAATTATTAAATTGACTAGTACACACATTTGTTGTACTTTTGCAAAATGTCTTGTGTAAGCGTCGTAACTGTAAAATCGAAAGCGTTTGGACTATAAAAGCTCGAATATTATATCAAGAAAGGAATACAGAGATAAAATATTGTGCCTTAAACGGAGCTCGCACCTACGAGTATGTCAGTGGTGTATTATATAATGCAATTTTATTTTGAAGTCTGTCATACACGATGAACATTGCCAATCTTTGAATATATACCTTTAAAGGCAATTATCATAATTACAGATAATTAGCATACGCAATCAGTACATACCTTTCTTCTCGTAATTAAGAATGGCGCATACAGTACAATATATAACACTCTCAATTAAGAATGTATTGGAAAGAAATATGCAATATCGAGCCATCGAAGCAGACGAGCTATTTAAGATTATAACAAAATTAGAAGAAGATAAATGTATATTTGATGAGGATGCTGTGTTAAAGATTTAGTTTAGTTATTTCGCTGATTATAATATGGCATCGTTTGGAGTAATAAGTTTGTGTGAACCCACTCGCTTTGACAAGCGATTTCTTTTACATAAAACGTTGGTGTGAAAGGCAAATGGAAATTTGCTCAAACGTCTGTCGATTTTGATGCTGAGAAATGTGTTATTTAGTATTGTTTCTTTCTTTAAATTTAAAAATAATTACATAACAAGATGGGATGAATAGAATACGATGCAAGTGTTATATCAAGATAAGTTTATTTGCTCGACACGATAACGCGAACCACTGGCCAACGCTCGGGGTTCAGTTAATTCAACTTATTTCAATACTATTACATGTATTTTTATTCAACACTAACCTAGTATTCTCTATAGGATTAGGTTTTAGTCACTTTCCTCATATACAATAGACCAGAGGAGACCAGCGGAGGTTAATAAGGGTTTCTCACCTGGTGAAGTCTCTGGAAATTCATTATTCTTATATTATATAAACACATATCATTGTGTCGTATTTTTTGTATTCCCGTGGAGACATAAAGCTGTGTATTTAGAATGAGTATTTTGATGCGATCATATGCGAGAAGAATATGTGTCTTAATTATAATGAATATAAGATGTAGATACTATACTCATCATACCATCAAAGCACACACAACAAATGTACACTTTGGTATGCAATACACTTAATTTAAATACAAAGCTAAAATGTGTAGATAATTGTCTACCTCAACTCTCATCGTTTGCAAAAGTATGAAGTAAAGCTATTATGTTCGTTTCATTGCCCGATTGCATGCTATTGAACACTTTCAATCAACTTAGGTTTTAAGTTACAAATATCATGATTGTAAGTGTATTTAATGGGGATGCAGTCTATTAATTTCACTGAGCATACTATGGCACTGTTTGGAGTATTGAGTTTGTGTGAACCCCCTCACTTTAACAAGCTGTCTCTTTGCCATAAAACATTTGTGTGAATGATAAAGGAAATTTGTTCAAAATGTATGTCGACTTAGATGTTCGGAAACATGTTATTGAGTATGCTTTCTTTCTATAAATTTAAAAATAAATACATACAAATATGGGATAAATAGAATACTAGGTAAGTGCATCAAGATAAGTGTATTTACTCGACACACGTTGCCAACGCTCGTGGTTCAGTTGGTTCAACTTATCTAAATAATAGTATTTTTATTCAACACTAACCTATTATATCCCATAGTTCCATAGGGTTATGGTTAGTATAGGCAATTGGTCACTTGCCTCATATAAAAGACCAGCGGAGGTTAATAAGGTTTTCAACTTAGGTTTTAAGTTACAAATATCATGATTGTAAGAGCGTTGTGTGTAAATCATAACTGAAATCTTAAGCTGGTTGACAATTTAATATCATGTCGTCGGTATTAGACAGGCATTCACAGATTTGACAAACGTGTCTACCTAGACAAAGGTTTATAATTAAACAACAACAACAACATGCATATCCATTGTGCTATAAATAAGGCATTCGTGTTGAAAAATAATTCAATATGAATTACTATTTAAGAATATGAATGTTAATATATTTATCTTTAATGTACATTGTGAACTACCTGTTATTCTACGGGAAATGACTATTTGGATGAATCACTTGCGACATTGAATAGTAAGGTTTTCTACGCCGAAAATGATCCCAAAACAATTTAGGTAATTCAACTTGCAGGTAGGGGTCTGAATGGTCTTACGGACATATAATATATAACCACAATTATTTGTATTTGATTTAATGACTAATGATGATGCAAGAAACAATTGTTCAAAACGTTATCAGGATATAAACGTTTGAGTATGATTCAATTATCATTAAGCATTGTTTTAGCTCTGCGCAGATTTATGATAAGCTGCAGTTTAGTTAATTTTTATATAATTGTATGTTATCGAAAGTTCGATCGGGTGTGTCGTTCAACGTCGATAGTAGCCTTAAACAAGATAGTTGTTATTATTAAACAATTAACAATGTAGTTTTGTATTAAACAGTGGATTGATTAAACTTACGGAACAAACCTCACGCAAATGCGGAGATTGCTTACAGAACATCACATTAAAAATTGGATTAACTATCAATTTAAACAGGTTTGTCGTTTCGGATATGCTATTTTTTTGTGCAATTATATCAGTATTCACAAAGTATGTTTAGTTATTTAGTTATTAACATAAAGCAAAAGTGAGAATCATGTTGCTCCAATATTTGCCATGTTAACCTTAAGTCCAAATGTTCAATATATTATTCATTGTTTTCATAACCTTCTAAGGTCATGAAGTTTGCAATGGTAACATAAATATGTTTTATATTCTGCATGTATTACAATATCAAAATATATTTTTATTTGAGAATGATAAGTAACGCACTATTAATGTGTCAATTGTTAAGAAGTACATGCACTTTTAAAATGTCAGTCGTTACCAATGTTGAACAACAGGGCCACATGACCATAAAGCGCACACCTGAGTATGAAGATATATGCCTTGCGGTTTCAGAGGAGAATATTTTTAAAGTCATTTGTTTCGATTTAAGTCTATATAATACATGTGACGCCTCGGGCGTGGCCAGTTTTGTACGCCAGGGGCATTATTTGAACAATCTTTGTAGATGACCATTATAGCATGTTATATGCCAAATATTAAACCTATGGGCAGTTTCTGTGGAGAATATTTGAAAAGATTTGTTAAGTCCAGTTGTAATATAGGTCCATAGAAACGTGTGACTCCCGGAGCGTGGCTTATTTTCACCAAAGGAGAATAATTTGAACAAACTTTGTTGAGGACCACTATGCAATGTTACAAACAAAAAATTAATTTTCTCTGCCTTGCGGTTTCAGAAGAAAACTTTTTTTTAACCACTTGGCTCACAAGTCTATGGAAAACATGTGATCCCGAGGTGTGGCATCTTTTCACCCCATGAGCATAATTTAAACAATCTTTGTAGAGGACCACTATACAAGTTATATACCAATTGCGAAATCTCTGGGTTTTGTGGTTTCAGAGGAAATATTTGTCAAGTCCACTTGCTGTATTAGTCTATAGAAATGATATGACCTCGGGACGTGGCTTTTCCTTACCCCAGGGGAATAATTTGAACAATACTTGTAGAGGACTACTGTACAATCTTTCATGCAAGATATGAAACCTCTGGGCTTTGCGGTTTCAGAGGAGAAGATTTGTCAAACCCACTTGCCATATTAGTCTATAGAAGCCATATGACCCACAGGGCTCGGCCAATTTAAACAATTGATAACCAACCAATCAATCAAAGGAGCACTTGTAAAGCGCAAAAATGTATATTGCATATTTTGTTGCGCTTCACAAATAATTTTCCTAAATTATGTACACATCAACAGTCATGTATAGTAAAACGTTTTGCATACACATAGATTCAGCACTTGTGAAAAACGGTGAAGAGATGTGTTTTTAAACTTTGCCTGAATTGGCCTTCATCTGAGATGCACCTTATGTTCTTAGGGAGAGCATTGCACCATTTAGGTCCAACAACAGAGGACGATATATCTGATTTTTATGTTGGATACATGGTTTAGCATTAATGAAATGTTAAACTCCTGTATGTTGGATACATGGTTTAACATTAATGAAATGTTTAACTCTTTTCTATTGGATACATGGTTTAGCATTAGTGAAATGGTTAATTCCTTTCTGATGGATGTATGGTTTAGCATTAATAAAATGAAAAACTCCTTTCTGTTGGATACATGGTTAAGTATTACTGAAATGTTATACGCCTGTCTGTTAGATAAACGGTTTACCATTACAGAAACTTCAACTTTTGTATGTTGGGTACATGGTTAAACATAAACATAACTGAAATGTTAAACTCCTGTCTGTCGGATACTTGCTAAACATTAATAAAGTGTTAAACTCCTGTCTGTTGGATACATAGATAAGCATTACTGAATTGTTAAACGCCTGTCTGTTAGATAAACGGTTTAGCATTACAGAAACTTCAACTTCTGTAAGCTGGGTACATGTTTAAACATAACTGAAATGTTAAACTCCTGTCTGTCGGATACTTGCTAAACATTAATAAAGTGTTAAACTCCTGTCTGTTGGATACATAGATAAGCAGTACTGAAATGTTAAACTCCTTTCTGTTGAATATATGGCTAAGCATTACTGAAATGTAAAACTCGAGTCTGTTGGATAAAAGGTTTAGCATTACTGAAACGTTAAACTCCTTTCTGTTTGATACATGGGCAAGCATTATTAAAATGTTAAACTCCGTTCTGTTAGATAAATACTTAAGCATTACTGAAGTGTTAAATTCCTGTCTGTTGGATACATAGATTAGCATTACTGAAATGTTAAACTCCTTTCTGTTGAATACATGGCTAAGCATTACTGAAATGTAAAATTCGAGTCTGTTGGATAAAAGGTTTAGCATTACTGAAATGTTAAACTCCTTTCTGTTTGATACATGGGCTAGCATTATTGAAATGTTAAACTCCGTTCTGCTGGATAAAAGGTTTAGCATTACTGAAATGTTAAAATCGTGTGTGTTCGATAAAACGTTTAGCATTACTGAAATGTTAAACTCCTTTCTGTTAGATAATACTTAAACATTAATGAAATGTTAAACTCCTGTCTGTTGGATACATAGATTAGCATTACAGAAATGCTATACTCCTTTCTGTTGAATACTTTGTTTAGAATTACTGAAATGTTAAACTCCTGTCTGTTAGATAAAAGGTTTTGAATTACTGAAATTTTAAACTCCTTTCTGTTTGATACATGGTTTAGCATTACTAAAATGTTAAACTCCTGTCTGTTGGATGAAATGTTTAGCATTAATGAAATGTTAAAATCGTGTCTGTTGGATAATGGTTAAGCATTACTGAAATGTTAAACTCCTTTCTGTTAAATAAAATATATAGCATAACTGACATGTTAAACTCCTGTCCTTTTGTATACAAGGTTAATCATTTATGAAATATTAAACTCCTTTCTGTCGGATAAAAGGTATAGCATTAATGAAATGTTAAACTCCTTTCTGATTGATACATGGTTTATTATTACTGAAATGTTAAACTCCAGTCTGTTGGATAAAAGGTTTAGTATTACTGAAATGCTAAACTTCTTTCTTGTTGGATACATCGCTTATCATTACTTAAATGTTAAACTCCTCTCTGTTGGGTACATAGCTTAGCATTACTGAAATGTTAAACTGCTTTTTGTCGGATACATGGTTTAGCATTGCTGAAATGTTAAACTCTTGTCTGTATAAAAGGTTTAGCTCTACTAAAATGTGAAACTTTTTTCCGTGGGAAACATAGCTTAGCATTACTGAAATATTAATACGCACTGGCAACCATACCCGTTTTGTGGTTATATACCTCTGTTCATTTCTGTATATTTTAGACGATTAAAACCAAACATTTACAGGGACAAACAAGAATTATATTAGCATGAACATTTTTTGAAGGATATAACCTACGTTGTGTACAATATCCCGCTCGCAAGTCGAATTTTGTTTTGAAATCAGATCAGTTCAACTCTTCAGTACATATCACTGTCACGAAGAAAATAAGAGAATGTACACAGTTACATATATACCGTACTAGGTCCAATATTGCAATATTTAAAACAATTAGAAACACGCGGGTATCGCACTCACGCCTTATGAGCCATACGAAGAAATGACAGTAGACAGCGCTCTAACCAACTTCGCTATTTTGATTTGTTCAGAAATATGTACAATTTGTGATTATACAAAATGCTGATGAGTATCACGTCAAAATGTACACATGAAAAGGGGCCAACAAACACTACCCATATTTTAAAATCATGTTTATCTCAGAATGCGAACACTCTTTGCCCTTTATATATATCTTAGTTTAACCGTTATATTATGCTTGTTTTGATCTTAATAATTAATTTCATATTGTTTAAGAAGAAATACACCCTTGAGGCCCTTTTCGTTGACATAGTCCCTTTAAAAATAGGCAGCCAATATAATTGCTTGCTAAGGAAGCGTTCAAGAAAAATGGAACACAAATACACAATTGTTACTTGATATCTTCTTAGCAAAACGCGCAATTCAACCTAACCAACTTTATATTGAAATAATTTTTTACAATTGTGCATGGGTGGTTCTGTACCTGAATTTAATTTACCCATGACGACATACGTGTGTATATGTGTAACAACAATCAGATTTAACACAGCATCTTTACAGCCTTTTTATCGTGTATTACTATTTACAATGCAACCTATTTATGTAGGTGATTTGTTATGAAGCGTACATGATACATTAATTTTGATATTTTTAATAACGTCACTTGATCCCCTTTGTTTTCCATAAGCATAGTGATTTCGATATACACATTAGCGAGCGTGGATTTGTACATGTTTCAATGTACATGTATAATTTTACTAGTGCTACTTGAATGTATTTTCAGGAGATGTTTCCAGTAAATGATTGCCGGTTTTTCATCATCGCATGGCTTGCAGGTATGCCTTTAACATGCTACTTAGATCTGCGCATCTGACATAATTCTAACATGTATAAAGCACATTTGCATATCAATTGTTATGCACAGGCTCTGTTTAATACCAGGAATAATACATTGACACGTTTTATTCTTCCAGAATTGGTCAATGCAAACTGTTCACAATATTTGTTCTCAAAATATTACAACATAAATCAGATATACTGAAATCCATCAGACAGGTTCATAAGATTATGTTTGTTTGATTTACGGCTGAGCTAATTATAACAACATATATAGTCACAGTATCACACAATTCAGCTATTTACATATAGCGAAGTGCTCGAGTTTAAATGTTCTGAAGCACTTTTACGATTTTCGTATTTGTAATTACAGGAGAATTGAAACACGAATATAAAAATCATTTTGAGCCATATCACTTAACAGTTAGAATCGGAATTTGCAGAACGATGTTGTAACTGCTTCTAAACACTTCACTCCAATCTTTTATATGCTATCTGCATATTGATAAATACGCATAAATATCACAAAAGCTAACAATAATATCTGTTTATTGCTTGTTCAGCTCGCATGATATCTTCAAATCAATAAGAATATCGCCTGAATAATCAACAGTATGTCTAAAAGTACTGTATTTATCCTGTTTCTACCTGCAACACTGACCTAATAAAGGGGTGCACGGGTAAATTGTTCTATCTCCAGTCAACAAGGAAGTGCAAGGTTTATCCAGTTAGTTGTGTATTCCTACGCGCCGAATAGCAACATTGTCCAGAATGACATGGCATAAAAATAGAAATACAATTGTACTCACCCGAGTTTTTCATCGATATAAAGGCGTGTTGTCTAGTTTAAGTGAGATCCTAGCTTCTATAATGAGTTGTTACTCCGCACTTGTATGGCATAATTGAAAAGGTGTGAAAAACACCTCCTTCTATTCCATTTCAAAACACTTGCTATAAGCGGGCCATTCGTTGTGAATAGAAATTCTTCAATAAAAATCTTTCGTTTAAAAGTTATTAAAATTGAGCGAAGACTAGATCTACATCTATAAACTACTAAAAGTTTTGCCCACGATGTTCCCCAACCACAATCCGAGTACATTCTAGAAAATTGAAATTCAAATGGGAATAATCTCGACGGTTCAATTCGAGGCATATATTCCATACACTTTTCGATTTAAATGGTATTAACATATTCCATCCAAAACACAGAAACACTTATTATTGTATTCCGATTGCTTTTATTTTAAATTAAATTCAAACACACTCGCGTCCTAGTTCGTACACTGTGTAAACTTCAAACTCAACCGAAAATGACGTAGGCGTGAGGCAATGCAACTTTTCAAAAATCGATATCAGGTTGAAAGTGGCTACTGTATGCTAATTCTTGTTTGTGAATATTATTGGCGCCAGCAAATCAGATTATTTTTAAAATTAAGAGTATTTTTTTCTGAAGGTACACATAAGTTCTAGCGAGTTTTACAGTTCGAGGCTCATCATAAAGCATATAGTTATAAAATAATCTTTAATTAAAGTATTTTACAAATGCAATTAAGTATAAAACAGGATAAATAGAATACATGGTAGGTGCTGGGAAGAAGAAAGTTTATCCGGTTCGGCCCGAAATAAAAAAATACGGCTCGCTAAAGCTCGCCCACTTTTGTCTAAGCCTCACTGGATAAACTGTCATCATCCCGGCACCAACTATGTATTTTCTATATATCATCCTTTTATTTGCTTTTATCAAAACCCCATTATAAAATTCATATATTGCCTCGCAATGATAATATAAGTTTCCCCGCCTTAATATTAATAAATATAAACATATTGTATTATCTTTCAGTGGGAATACAACCTTCTTCCGAAGATTTACTAACAAAGAAGAAAGAGGACACCCATCTACCGATAGAATGTTCTTTAAACAGCGATATATCCTTCAAATTTACAAACAAACAATCCAAAAAAACACAGACGATAGCAGCTTGTAGCACAAATATTAATAGTTGTTATCTAAGTGACCCATTATTTGTACAACGCTACGCAATTGCAAAATCAGACGTGGGTGGAATTCTTTTTATAATTGACGTCGGTGAATATACGTTCGGAACGTACACATGTTATGAGACTTACAACGTCACGAATTTGGCCGCAGTGGATGTGAGTTTCAAAGATATAGAAGCGTCAACACATTCTTCAACGGCCAAAGTCGACGAAGGTATGTCTTCTGTCATCATTAGATAACACTAGTTTTAGGATAAACGGCATATCCAACTAAGGCTAATGTGTGTACTTTTTTTTTCTTCTGTACATTCACATGAACTGATGCAACGTTTTGTCAGTATTAAACTGCAACCGCTCAAGGCTAAAATCAATATTATTACTAATTCAAGGTCACTGCACCGGTACAATATCATATCATGTCATGTCATGTCATGGCATGTCGTGTCGTGTCGTGTCGTGTCGTGTCACGTCACGTCACGTCACGTCACGTCATGTCATGTCATGCCATGCCATGTCATGCCATGTCAAGCCATGTCATGTCATGTCACGTCACGTCACGCCACGCCACGTCACGTCACATCACATCACATCACATCACATCAAATCATATCATATCATATCATATCATATCATATCATATCATATCATATCATATCATATCATATCATATCATATCATATCATATCATATCATATCATATCATATCATATCATATCATATCATATCATATCTTATCATATCATATCATATATACATCGACTCTCTGTCAATTCAATGCGTTATACCGTGCTTTAAACTGTCTAGAGATTCAGAACAAGGCACAAAGTGTTTCAATATTTAATACAACGTAAAGGAAATTTTCATAATATTGTCACACCATACGCATTTGTAAACATTACTATTTAAAACACGAAGTGCACTTATTTGATGATAATTGTTTTGGCTGAAAAAGAACTTTAAGATTAAAACTAAAAATTATTTGACCGTGCTGCCAATCCTATTATGTCGGTATGACCGTATATTGTATTGAGTTTTTGTTAATGTTTTATATGTGAGGACATTACAGCAACAAATGTGATAAACACTATGTTCATTGGAGGCTGATTGACAAAACCATATTTACTAGATAAAAGATTCGAATTGGATACCGTTTATATATACAATATAACTAGTTTTGAGCAAACCTGGCAATATTATATTCATGGAACATTTATAAACATGTATATTCATAATTGATACATAAAAAATTATTATTCGCTAGTTGTTTTTATGCAGAATAAAGCTGCTTTTAAATAAACACTCTTTCAATAAGCAAACTTAAACAAATGCCAAAATCATTGTTACATACAGAATTCTAATCGGATATGTTTTTAAATGCTGATTGAAATTTATTTTATTTGTAGAATGTACACTGACGTTCATCGGATTGGTGTTAGACGGAGTCCAGACAGTTCTGTTGGTTGTTTGCATAGTCTGTGTAGTATGCAAAATGAACTGTTGTAAACCGGGTAAATTCTTTTGTATATCCCTCCAATGTCAGTTAACAATAAATTAAATTGCAAACAATTTATAAATTGAACATAATTACTTGAAACTTGATTGCAAAGCGAAGCAAATTTATGAGTTAAATAAACTGACAACTATGTTGTGTATGCCCGAAATAACACCTCAATCAAGATGGATCTACATATTACATTTTGAATCTTCAGGTACAATGCAAACAACAGAAACACGCACAAAATAGCATGCCGGCTGTTTTATTTATGTTTTCCACACAATTCTTTCAAAAGACATGTTCCTTTGTTCCATTTATTCCACGTCTTTTGCTGTTAATAGAACCACTTCTGGAATAATGCAAATACATCAGGATGATCCAATGACAGCATGTTTAATAAGAACGCATGCATAATTTGTATGTTACAAAACATTTAATTAGGGTATTGTATTAACACAATTTTTGTGACATACGCATACATGGAACTGAATAGAGAGGTTTATATAATTAAATACTAAACTATTTCACAGAGTTGGATCAGGTTTCAATGACACCCAGATACAAATTAACCTTTACACTTTACATTGTGTGTATACATTTATAATGGTCTGATAATCGTTTTAACCCAATTTTCACCTTGATTTGAGTCCTAAGAATAATAAAATACATGTACTGAAATATTAACTTGCCCATTGGATGAATAATCACGTATACAATGTAAAGCTGGAATTTTCTGATATTATGTTCATTTCATTATTTAGGAATGTACAAATTGCAAATTAACTACAATCGAAGTATATTGTAGGGATTTCATACCTTTTTGAGGTCGTTGACGTCTTCACAGACCCAAAAAATGATTTAAAGTCCGAATGCTTTAACGCATTTCAAGGAACTCTGAAGACGTTATGGAACGATAAAAAGGTGTAGTATCGCTATTATAGCATAAAAACCTAGAGTAACACTTGTAATGTATTTTTATAGTATAGTGCTACCCAAAATCGCGCATCTGTTGTTTAAAGGTTTTAATATTTTATTAACAGGGTCGCTTTCAGCTGAACTGGAATCGCACTAGTTAGTCGCCATTTTGTTTCAGTGTTTTCCTCGATTCGAATTTTAAAATTGAATTTTACATGGATTTCAGCGTGCATATATTATATGTAGTCAATAGTATATCATGATATCGTGTGCTATTAATATAGACCAAAAGTAAGAACTTGCAGTTTTTCTTATAATATACATCAAATAGTGACAAGGAGGGCCGGCTAACGCATTAGTAAAACATAAAGTCGGTCGTTATTGACGCGTGTCTTCGCTTAATAGTACACCTTTTTTGACGAAAACCGACCGCATTTTGTTCGTTAATACACCCCTATAACGGACTGAAAACGGACTTTTTATGAACAATAATATCGTTGCTACAGTAGTGTGATTTCGTCCGAACACTTGTACAATATTACCAATTAAGATGAAATGTATGTTGTTTTTTAAATGTCTGTGAGTAGTATCAATCATTAGATCACCTTGATTCAAACGGTAGTAAAATATTATTTGTTAATTGGGTTGAAATATAACGAATACAATACACATGCTAAAGTTAAATATGTGGGCATTATTGTTAATTAATTCGAAATGACTCTTAAGTTCAATGTAATTAAAAATAAAATAAAATAATAAAACATGCATATTTCGTTGTTTCAGTCTCCAAACGATTCACAAAATTCAAAACCAGATCCAGAATCGTAAGTTGAAACTTTTACTAAATTTCATCGTGCCTCAGAAAAGTGCAAAACTCTTGCTATGGTGAACGTTAAACCATTGAGCTATTACAGTGTAATTGAACTGAATTAAAATTATTATGTATTACTATTTAATTTTAATTGCTATGCTTTACGTTAACTTACATTTACAATTATGTGTACTGTGATTAGTTCTGGGCCAATTGAGAGGTTTGGCATGACTTTAAACCGGTGTATAACCCAAATGCTTTCTATTGCCTATCCCAAGGCGGTGGCCCAAGTTTTAATTATTTAATGTTAAATGCTGCGCATTTAACTGTGTTGTGTAGCCAATTGGTAATTGCCTAAAATAAAGGACCACAATATTTAAATAAGGGTTTATCTCATACTGATGTTTTTTTCTGGGGTTTGATGTTGATGAGATTGTTCCCGGTCCTTCCACGATCAAATTCATGTTTGTTTTTATATTTGTCCCGATGCTTTTAAACAGTATTGATTTTAATTAATATTTATACAGAGACCAAAGACAAAAAGATATGCCCTTTAAATGACTACCATAGTAACTGTCACTGACACAAATTTCAAAAGTACCAAAACTATATATTTTGGCTAAACCCAAACAACACAAACGTCACAATATTATGCATTGTTTGATTAAACTTTGTCAACATCTTATATACACATATAAATTAATTATATGATAATATAGTTTGACGATTACTTGAAAGCATCACACAAAATTTAATGCATTTGCACGATTTATTTAATTCTTCGTATTCTCGTTTGTTTTTCTTTTTAGAGACAGTGCTACGGAAATGAAGCTTGAAAGCGACAAGTTAAATGGAAGCATTCCTGACGAACGGGGATTAAACGAGATTAGAGCATCAAATCGATATCGATACCCCGAGGATGGATACACCCCGCGTACTCATTATAGTGCAAACCATTATCGCTAAGTCATGTTAAAGACGATTTCTACATGTTTCCTTCCATATTTTTTATTTATACATGTTTTGCAGATCTTTAACTGCCTAATACAATGCAACCATAACAAATGGGAGTCAACGTACGAAATATTGTGGAAAATGCATATAAATTATATACCCGTAGCTGCATTCCTACTACCCCCGGCGTCGGCGTCCGCGTCTGAATTTGGTTAAAGTCATTATTTAAAAGTTTTGTAACTTCAAAACTACATAAGTTATTCACTTGAAACTTGGAATATTTCTTTGTCATCAACTCCAGTGTCAGAGGCAACATTCCCCGTAACTCTGTTTTGTACTTTAATAGAGTTATGCTAATTTTTTCACTTAGATTTTCTGGTTAAAGTTTATATTCAAAAGTTGTGTAACTTCAAAACTACATAAGTTATTAACTTAAAACTTGGAATATACCTATGTCATCAAATCCAGTATCATGGACAACTTTACCCATTACTATGTTTTGTATTTTGACAGTGTTATGCCCCATGTTCACGTGGATTTTCTGGTTATAGTTTATATTCAAAACTTTTGTAACTTTGGAACTACAGAAATTAGTCATTTGAAAATAGGAATATACCATTGTCATCAACTCCAGTATCAGGGGCAACATTCCCCATAACTATTTTTGTATTTTGACAGAGTTATGCGTCTTGTTCGCATATATTTTCTGGTTTTGTAACTTCAATACTACACCTGAAACCTATAACTTACCCGTGTCATCAACTCTAATATCAGGGGCAACATTACCCATAACTCGGTTTTGTATTTTAACAGAGTTATGCCCCTTTTGCACATAGATTTTCTGATTAAAATGTATATTCAAAAGTTTGGTAACTTCAAAACTACATAAGTTATTCACTTGAAACTTGGAACTAACCTTTTTCATCAACTCTAGTATCAGGGGCACCATTACCCATAACTCTGCTTTGTGTTTTGACAGAGTTATGCACACATTTTACATAGATTTTGTGGTTAAAGGTTTTTTTCCATATATGTATAAACTATACAAGGCTTCGTTTAAAAGTTTTGTATTTTAACAAATGTATGCCCCTTTCACTGTCCAATATATGTACCAACTGACAGCTCTTGTAGTAAATATTTTGTTGTTTTTCTTTCAGTAACAGTATTGTTCACTGATTGATAAAAATGACCGCTTTTAATTTATCGGTTGAAATGGCTTATTGTAAGAGAACAATACGTATTGCAAACAATCCTTAATTTTAAATATTTTATTCATAATTGATAAAACGTTGATGTGTGAACTAGTTATTACAGCCAAAACACTTCAACATTTATAGCTAGCAAGTGCATCGCTAAGCGGGTTGTGTGTTCAGGCTGGGGTTTGTCTACCTTCGCTTTCAGCGTTTTATTAAACTTCATTTAAGATCGAGTCGCTCTATAAGTCTATTATTTTTGTATGAACATTTGATTCTTAAAGATAAACATAACACTCATGTATTAGATATTATCGGTCAAGACACTTGTGATCAACTTCCATTATGCGCGAAGGTATGCGCAGAAATACATACCAAAAATCGTCTTTAAATAAACGTTATATTGTAAAACAAACGCATTTATCCCATGCGTGTGTTATCCTATGCATCATTGTACTCACTTTGATCACTGCAAGATAGCAGATTGCAAAATTAAGAAATAGTATGTATTTGCTCAGAAATCGCTATATTTATAAATCAATTGAACTATTTTAAATCAATGCATGACCCCAATTCAACATTTTACCAGCCTGATGAAGATAGCTTCTACTTTCATGACAGATATTTAAATCGTGAATTAAATATTATGTTTAATGAATTAAATGTACCATTAAATGATCAGGAAATTGTAAAAGCCTGCAAACATACATGATGGTAAATCACCTGATTATGGACCTGATTATCTGCTGAATTAGTTTTTTTAAATTTGGTATTAACAGTAGTAGCTTTTTAAATGTTGTGTGTAGTTTGTTTAACACATTGTATGAGTGTGGACATTTTCCAGAAATTTGGTGTGAGGGTTTTATTGTTCCTTTACATAAAACAGGAGATGGAGATGATATAAATGTTTATAGGGGTATCACATTATTAAACAAATGTTGGAAATTATTTACTTAAGTCATTAACAATATATTAAACAATTCGACTGAAAATTATCATGTATATATAGAGTCTCAGGCAGGATTCAGGCAAATATGTGAACTATTGATAATATCTTTGTTTTACATGGTCTCATTAATTATTTGTTAAATGAAAAATAGAGAATGTATGCTGTTTTTGTTGATTGTACTAAAGAGTTCGATTACCTGGTGCGATATACAATTTGGTACAAATTGTTGAAGTTAGGCGTTCGAGGAAATATGATTAATATGATTAAATCTATGTATGTAAATTTCAAATCAAGAATTAAGTTAGGTAATACAATAAGTAATGAAGATTTCTCTTGTGTATTGGGTGTTAGACAAGGTGAGTCATTATCACCATTTTTGTTTTCTATTTATTTGAATGACCTAGAGGAATATTATATGTTAAATGGTTTTACTGGTATTAATATTGGTATGTTGAAATTGTTTTTAATATTGTATGCATATGATATTGTAATTATGTCTGATTCTGAGAAAGAATTGAAGAAAGGCATGTGTCTGTTAGAAGAATACTGTGATAAGTGGAAGCTATGTGTAAACTCAAATAAAACAAAAGTAATGATTTTTAAAAAAGGTGGTCAGTTAAGGACAAATCTTACTTTTTTATATAAAGGCCAGGCATTGGAAATAGTTAAAACGTTTACATATTTAGGAATTGTATTCTCTACAGGAGGTTCATTTGCAAGTACTTTGATATACTTGCAGGCCAGGCTTCAAAAGCTGTTTTTAAATTAAATTCATATTCAATTAAATTCCCTTAAATCTCCATACATACCAAGTTATAGTTATTTGATCAGCTTGTTTTACCAATTTTAAACTATGGATCAGAGGTTTGGGGTTTAACTGAGTGGATGACTCTAGAGATAGTTCATTTAAATTTTGCAAAAAGATATTAGATGTGAAAATTCAAACCCACAACAAGTTTGTATATGGAGAACTTGGTAGAACATCCTTGATGACAAATGAGCTTTTAATGTGATTAGGTACCGGTTAAAAATTGTAAAGTTAGAAGAGCATAAATATGTTAAGTGTATTTATTTGCATATGTGTAGCAATATAATACGTAGACCAAATGCCCACTAATGGACAAAATCTGTATGTTATTTGTCGCAATCTTTAGGTTTTACATTATGCGTGGCTAAACCAAGGTGTGGGAATGAAAAGTGCTTTTTGTCATAAGTAAAGTTAAGAATAACTGATGCATTTATACAAAATTGAATAACAGAACTAAATAACTCATCTAGAGCAAAAAGTTACAATATGTTTTGTAAATTTGAATTTCAACCTTATCTAAAACATATCAGTATTAATGAGTTTAGATTTGATCTTTGTAATTTGAGAGTTTCTTCACATAGGCTAGAAGTCGAATCAGGCCGATGGCATTAACCTGAATCTATAGTTTTTCATGCAATCCGACAATGTTATTATTAACAGAAACTTAGCTATGTATGTCCATAAAGCGTTTATTCAAAGAAACCAATATAAATATTATTACGATTAATATTACCGTAAATGTATTCACACTTGACTTCTCGTTCCGCATGTTGCTTTGTATACTTATTAAATACTCAGTGGAATTGATATTTTGCTGTTGCTGACTATAGCATTGTTAATATTTGTATCTATAAGCGCAACCTGTATTAATTTATTCATGCTTAATTCAGCCGAGAATTAGTATTACACAGATGCCCACTAAGCATGATTTTATATATATGTGTGTACTACTTCATGTATACTCATGTATATTGAATACACCATATATAATTATATAATATGCATAGACTTTTGTGTTGGAATGTAAGAACCCTTTGGACAGTTTGCTAACCATTACCAAGATATTCAACATGTTATATTCGAGATTTGAAAAATTTATTTCTACCACTGTCGGTAAAGCTGCTGTACGCAATCGTTAGTTGCGAGTGAAAACTGCTTAAACATGTATATGAGATTATTTTTAATCAATAAATCAATATTCATTAATAAATGGTTTAAAATCTGAGATTTTATGTTTGCACAATTGACACAACAATTGAAAAGTTACAATATTATACTAAGATGTAACTTAGGCATAGATAAACAAGTATAACATTTACCTGCAAACTGTCAAACATTTCGTGTTCATGTTCTTGTTTTATTTGATGTCCCCGTTGATGAGACGTTAAAATAAACTGTTTTGCAGAGTGTTAGTAATACAGGTCGTAAGTTTGGATCGCCCCCATGTTTTTGGGACCATAACAAACACAGATGGGACCTTGATTGGATACCCACATGAGCCCCATCCCCGAAAGTGCGACCGGGATTTACGTAGGTCCCATATGGGTTACAATATGGTTCTTAAATGGGACCCATGTGGTCTCAACATGGGTCCATAATGGGCAAATACAGATGGTACATTGATGGGATGCCCAATTAGATCCGACCACAGAAAGTGCAACCGGGATTTACGTGGGTCCCATATGGGTTACAATATGGGTCTACCATGGGACCCAAGTGGTCTCAACATGGGACTATTATGGGCAAACACTGATGAGATTTTGATGGGAGACCCACATGGGCCCCATCCCACAAAGTGCAACCGGGATTTGCATGGGTCCCATATGGGTTACAAAATGGTCTATCATGGCGCACATGTGGTCTGAACATGGGACCATTATGAGCAAACACAAATGGGACCTTGATGGGAGACCCACATGGGCCCCACCACAGAAAGTGCAACCGGGATTTGCATGGGTCCCATACTGGTTGCAACACAGATTGGTCCTGAAGGGAGAACCTGAATAAAAGCTTTACTGAAATAGTCCAAACATGATTCTATTCATAATGTGTCATTTATACAGAGGTAGTTGTCGCGAAGCTTTGTTTTACATTCTATGGTTGTCAAACTTCATAGACAGGACAATATAAATATAGGCTGTTATATAATGGCCACAAGTAGCTTTTCAGTCTGTAGTCCTGCTAACAATGTATTCTTCTTTACCATCACACAAAATGCATAATGTGAGACAAATGTTCCCATAAGCATATCGAGATCTAATGTACCATGCATAATACACTTGTAATTAGGATATCCATGTCCTCATTAGTGATTAAAAGGGTGCGTATTAAAATAAAGATAGAGTTTAATACACAACTTAAGTATTGGCAAACTACTTAAAACAAATAATCATGTGTTAATATATCTAATATAATGTTTAAATCAACATGAAAGATTGCATAGTAAGTTATATATAAAGCATTGCCTTGTAAATACTAACAGCAAGTGAGCTTACTTTAAAGTATGGTTATACACATTACCCAATCCGGCAAACAACAGTATTTAGATCCAGCTGGTATTCTCTGTAGTTTTAAAGGGACTTGTTCACAGATTGTCGATTTTTTGTGTGCAATTAAATGTATTAATTTGACAGAGTTTAGAATTGGAACTAAAAACTTTTAAAATTGGAAGTATAATAACAAGAAAAGTATTTATAAAAAAAAGAAAAAAAAAGTTCCCACCGGGGTTCAAGCCAGGGACATTCGTATTAAAAGGCTATGACCTTAACTATTCGGCCATTCAGACTCCTGTATTTCACCCAGAATCATTTACGTTGTGTAAGTGTTCCACGCGATGTCAACAGTTTCAACAAAAACAGCAAAAGACTCCAAATTATTCCATCGTTCAGCGTTACGAACGCTTTATAAATTTATCAATTTCAACTGATGATTACTCATAAACGAAATGGTTTTTACTGTATATTTCTTAGTCCGTAGTGTTATTTTGCTCCCATGTATACACTGTTCTTTTATTTATGAAATCGGTAACAAAAAGTAGAAAAATTGTCAATTCGTCAATATTTGAAAAGGTCAATTTAATTTCAAAAATACACAATAATAACTGTTAAAAGTCAGTACCCATTGCTGTTATTATGAGAAAAAAGCCAAGTTGAACACCGAAATGTAAAACATAATTTGTTTGGAACAATAAAATCTCTCGGGCTTATTAAGCAAACATTTAAATGTATGTATTGAATCATGGATGTAAATTTTAAATTTTATTTGTACAGCAATAATAAATCTTACAATTTTCAAAACATGTTCAATATTCAATTATTACCAAAATGCTTTATTGCGCATATGTAAATAATTACATTTGATTTGAATAGTATTATCTTGGACGACATAAACAGTCAACACATTCTCAACTTGAAGAAAAACATTATCAAATATGTCAATTCTTTTTAGTACTACACTAGCGTTTAAAATTTTTGGTCAAAAGAAACAAATTCTGTGTTTCGGGCAGCCCGACCGTACCTAACGAGAACACCCGACCCAAAAGTTTTTAGCGACAACTGTTTTCAATATTTTTTTTACTGAAATGTGCCCGAAACACACACTTTTTTTTTGCCTTAGCGGGAAGTTATACAGGCAGCTGCTGAAATAGTTATTTCAATATCATATTAAGGGCAGTAACCAGTTCTGTTCAGTTTTGTAGTTATTTATCCACAAGTAACAACTTATAACTGTGGTGCATTTAAATGACGCGATTAAAAGAAAGTATCTGTATCATAGTTTCATGTCTCTCATTACACTCGAAATTATTCTACAATACAAAATTTATTAATTCCGGTAAAGTAAATTTAACTGACTAATATATAAACAAAATCAAACAATTTCATATTCACTGCTACATAAAGTAAGCACATTTATTCACATATTGATAATTTTGAAACATTCAGAGAACTATTTTTGTCTTCAGTTAGCGATAATTTACTGGCAATGACAATTATTGCGATATCTCATAAATGTTTCCCAATAAGAATCAGAACGATCAATACATGTTGTATTGTTACAAGGTCGGTTGTTTCCTTTCTCTTTTGCAGTCACATTCTTCTGAAAATTAATTAAAGTAATTACTGAAAGCAATATCATTAGAAGCAACGTCGACATAGTAGCACAGCTAGAGTATTTTTTTTAATCCATTCACACACTCTGGCACAACACTACATGCAATCTGTGATTATCACGAATTGGCTGAACTTCCTCTGACCTCTGGAAAGCCCGCACTGTTGTTCTTGCACTGTTTTTTCATGAACTTCACCATTAACACACTTTAGTTATGCCCTTAATTTATACCGGTAGGTGATAACAATAAAGTCGTTAATTTAATACTTCAAACTCCATTTCTTTCCTTCTAGCGCAATTTATGCAGCAATCCTCGACTAATAATGGGCACATTTCTTTAGACTACTTCTGAAGGAAAAAACAACATATATTTCAGTTCACAAAATCATGTGGCTGTTCTACATATAAAATTAATACACTTAATACACATATTTGTTTTGTTAAAATAAAAGTGCTTAAATGTGTGTTTTTTTTTAATTTAAGATCACAATTTTAAGTAATAAAACAAGATTCAGTGTTTAATAAACACACATGCCCCCGTTGGTGCTATATAGCTCATTTCTTAATCTTAATTAGGTCATGGTCAAGGTCAAAGTGAGGTTGGGTGATATATGGGTGGATTGTGAACGGTCATAAGTAACAACTGTGTAAATATCCAAGTGTTGCAGTAAACTGTGTTGGTGCTAGACAAAACGGTAAATTCTAGTTAATTAACTTTTGAATTAAATACAAGTGCAAGCTAGGTTAAGGTCAAGATCAAAGTGATGTATAGTGATATGGGTGGATAGGGAATGGTCATAAGCAACAACTGTGCAAGTATCCAAGTGCTGTAGCAAGCGGTGTTGGTGCTAGACGAAAGGGTAAAATCTATTTAACCTTGTCACGGACAAACGGAGGGGCGAACGAACAGACAGGCCAATCACTATATGCCTCCTGAATCAAGATGCCGGAGACATAAAAACTACAGCCATTTCAGTCTGCAAAAAATCCTATATAGACATACACATTTAAACGGCTGTTTGTGTTGGGTATTGACGATGTTTAGCATTCTCCAATAATACGAAGACACATATCAGTACCTAATTTGATTAGTAAGTTTTGAAATAAAGTTCATGTGCACGATATCATTATATCCTCGATGTATGGTGATTCTCGACCAATTTTTATTTAAACTATACCTTAGACAAGTTGACAGAGAAAATGATACAGTCATGTTAACATTAAATTTGATTAAAGAAGCCAAAGTTTTTGATATTTTACGCAAGACCAGGTCTGTCAATATAATGTGTATAATATCGCTGCGAATCAAGATACATCACAATTTTAAATAAGGTGAGGGTGTGTTTTAACATATACACCTATCATTGGATATTATTTCTACATTACAGTTATACAATTATTATAAATTATATATAACATTAACTCACCGAAAAGAATGCCCAGTATTGGATGGTTGCTGAAAAGCAGTTTGTATTCCGACCATGGGACTTGATTAGATATGTTCTTCAGTTACCTAGAGGCTCTCATTCAAACCTGGTACCGCCAAGGCAGCAAACAATGCGATATTGTGCCTATAATAATGTCAACATTATAGAAATGTAATATTTTGATTGCACAATAGCAAAAATACACGTTCTATCTCACGAAATTGAACAAATTCAAATCAGGTTTAGAAAACCCAACTCTTTCACGATTCTAGGAAACGGTATAGCGTAAACTTAAGTTGCTTTATAAATATATATTTTATTAACAGTGTGTATAACTTACCTATCTGTTTTAATATAATTTGGAGATAGTAAGTCCTTATTAGGAGAATGTAAGTCCTATTGTGGTATATCCTAATTAGTACTTAGTATCACCTAATTAGAAGTAAATATGTCATAATTAGAACTTACTACAGTGTACTCCCTCTATACCGAACACCGACCGGACCGGACCAAATGTTCGGTTTTCAAGGAGTTCCAGTTTACTGAGGGTTTGAGGCAAAATACAATAATGCATATAGATTATATTAATTTATTCGTTTTATTCAGATTTATTCAACTATGGCATTTTATGACAGTACTAATTTAAAACGTTACGCATTATTATAACATACAACACATGTTGAAATCATTAATCAAACATAATACAAAACCAGCACACATCAATTTTGACACACCGCACAATCAAATAAATGTCACAAATCATCATACATGTATCGGTAAAACTTATACAATGCACGATAATACACGTAGACAATGTTTATTAATTTAATTAAGTCTAATACAATCCTGACATAATGTGGCATAGTATGACGGAAGTAACATAACACATTATAATAAAGTGCAGTACATTTTAAAATCATGACCAAGGGGAATGCAAAACCAGCACACACACAGTCACATGTGCATCAAACATTGGCCTATAATTTACACTTTGCTCAAAAAGTCACTGATCGTAGACTCTTTGTAGCGCACCTAGCCTTGACAATCTTCTTCTCTGTAAGTTCGACCAAGATCAATCATGGTATGTTTTAATTAAAGTAGTCATGAATAATTATTACTTTATTAATAGTTATTTCCTGAGTTATATAAATTGTTTGTAACATGTTTAAATATTTTATAAACAAATGAAAACAGTCTAATAAACATACTGTTTGTTGTTCACACATTAGATACTAATCGCCATTGTCTGGAATCGTAATATGATATCGAACTGTTGCCCTTAATTATCGCATTAAGCGTGCAATCATCCTGCGGCAAGACAATAACAAGCGAAAGATACTCGAAAACTACAGATTGTCTCACATGTTCGGCTGACAGAGGTCAATTTGTACTCCGAAACAAAGCGATGTACCGCTCCTGCTGTTAGATATCCGGAATACAGAGGTTCCGGTATACCGAGGGTTTACGCACATTAAATATATAGGCGAAAAAACGGGATCGGACCGTCTGTTTGGTATTCAGAGAGTTCCGGTTAATAGAGAGTTCGGTTTAAGGGAATACACTGAATATCATAATTATGAGATATCTCCTAATTAGAACAAATATCTCCTAATTAGGACTTAATATCTCCTAATTAGGACTTAGTATCTCCTAATTAGAACTTACTATTTCCTAATTAGGACTTACTATCACATCATTAGAACTTACTATCTCATAATTAGGACTCCTAATAAGAACTTATTATCTCCTTATTATGAGATAAAGGAATACAACAATAATATAGACCGTGGAACTAGGACGCTTCCATAGTATTTTTTTTCTTTTAAAGAAATTTATAATAACGCCGTAATGAGCATTTAATGATTAACACATGTCGATTTTATGTTTCTTATTTCCATGTTCGTTGTCTGCGATAATTTTTAAGATATTATATAGTGTGCGATGTAATGTAATTGCATATTAATTACTTATCAAGGACTTGTAATGCACATTTATTAATAAGACGGTATACAATTCGTACGCTTGTTTGTGGGTAAACAATTTTAATTCTCTGGCCATTATAAGTTATTTATTCCGTCATAAAATACAAACACAAATTATTGAATGCATATAAATGAACATAATCGTATTATTAGTCTTTATATAAACTGTTACGACTAACATTGTATCTTAAAACTCACATAACTGTTGGACAGACACAAACTAAAGAAGATTTATGGATAAGTATTGGGTTTTGGTCTTATTAATCAAATGTATCATTTTTGTGAATTTTCTGTCATATCATTTATATGATTACTCATCTAGTGATGTATGGGCTTGTAAGAACTTTTACAAATAATTATTGATGCTTTTTGACACCGGATAATATCACCCATCATCCAGTGGCGTTCCAACCCAAATTACACATAATAGACTTTTATCAAGATAATCTTGTACCATTACATCACGCGCACGGTTAAGAGCTGTTGATATGAAAATACTGAAACCACTAAATGAACAGTTACTTGCAAACTTGCTACAATCCATTAGAATTCTAAAATTTAAAATACATTTTGATAACATATTGAACTGATATGGGCAAACATATCATTTGGTACCCACAGTTGGGCCATATGGTATATTTTATCAACTATAGCCCATAAGGGTGTGCTTGACTTGAACCTACCAGGGTTTGATAAGGTCAAAACGTAGGGCTTATCTGCTTTCTGTGTCCCATATGGGTCTGATATGGGCAAAAACACCCACATTGGGCCTATATGGTATATTTGTCCAGATGTAGCCCATACCTGGACCATATGGGGCGTTGCCTGCTGTGTTTTCTTCTTGGGAGCCATATGGGTTTGCTGGACTGGGGCCCACCTAGGTTTTTGTAGTGGTGAGACAAAACATATGGGTCCCATACATGGCCCATATAAGCCGGCAAAGATAAAGCAGATATCTTGCCCACGTGTGATTGCTTGCAGTGGACCCATATGGGCCTGATTACTGGGTCCCATGTGGTATATTATTTGGGATTTAGATGGGGCCCATATGGTATATTTGCCCATCTATAGCCCATATTGTGCCCATATTGTCCTGCTTTCTAGGACCCATATAGGCTTTTGGTTGGGACCCACGTGAGTTTACTGCACTTGATTTACCTGGATTTAATAGTTGTAAGATAACACATATGGGGACACTGGGCCCATGAGGTGTATCAGCCCAGGTAAATCCCACATCGTGCCCACATGGGGTGGCTTGCTTGGACCTATAAGGGCTTAGTTATAGTGGACCCATATGAGCTTCCTTTCTTGGACCCATATGGGTCTGATACGGGAAAAAGTATCATTTTGGGACCCACATGGGGCCCATATTGTAATTTTTGCCCAGCTATAGCCCAGATTGGGCCCATATTAGCTTGCTTTCTTGGACCCATTTGGGCTTCATAGTATGGACCGAGATAGGTTTACTTTACTTGGACCCATCTGGGATTTATAATGGCAAGATAAAGCATATGGGACCCATACCCATATTGGGCCCATATTGTTTAATAATGCCCAGCTATAGCCCATTTTGGGCCCATATGGACTTGATTACTAGGACCCATATAGGCTTTTGAGTAGGGACCCAAATGGGTTTACTTTACTTGGACCCATCTGGGTTTGATAGTGGCAAGATAATGCATATGGGTCCCACACTGGGCCCATGAGGTATTTCATCCCAGGTAAAACCTATATCATGCCCACATAGGATGGCTTGCTGGGACCCATTTGGGCACACTTCCAGTGGACCCACATGGGCTTCCTTGCTGGGATCCATATGGGTCTGATATGGGCAAACAAATATCATTTTGGACCCACTTATTGTATTTTTTGCCCAGCTATAGGACATATTAGACTCATATGGGCTTGCTTGATTGGTCTAACATGTTGTTTACATAACCCAGATCTATCAGAGCCATATTGGAAATTTGCATAGCAAACTTTAGTTGTTATGTTACGTGTGTCGATAAACCGCGACTAAATATTGATTGGATTTAATAAGTTACGAGAGCTCCATTTAACATTCCACAAATTTGTTTAAAATATTCATCTACTGCCGCATTGTGATATATATTTTTTACCAGGTTTGTACTTTTGTAAATGTTAATGATAGTTCATGTTAATGTTTAAATGTGTAATATTATCCGTCTTTTCCTAGTTATGTCACTTTTGTTGAAATTCCTTAGTTTTAAAACATAAGGTAGAATGTGGAATTAGTCTGTATAGTTGGTAAAGACAGAATCTTGTTGGAAAATATAGTAATATGTTTATAAATATCGATATGAATACAAAACCCTTGTTTTTATTATGTGATAAATAATCGAATATTAGTGTAATTTAAAGAGGTTCTGTTTGATGTTTATATATTTATATCATGTCTCTTTTGTTACTCAGTAACAAAAACCATTTTAAATAACACAAATAAACGTCAACATCGACAAAAAACTACTTTTCTTATCAAAAAATGCAACAAAATATTTTGTGTCGATACAAACCCGTTTATCCTAAGCAACGGATACATTCGGTTTTTAATCTGATTTAATATCTGATTTCTGGGGAATGTTTAAGGCTATGGTAATTGTAGTGCATTAATCTGCATTTGAACAACTGTCTCATTTACCAGCATATGTGAGAAACATACTGCAATTATGCAGTGCACTAAATACTCTTCGCTCGAAATCACATATTTGTTTTAGAGATGTTGAATTTATTTGATAATCAGGATTAGTCGTGCTATCCATAAATTATAATACAGTTCATCCTTTGATTTATAAAATTCTCAACTGCAGACAGGTGCTCCGTTTACAAAAAAATATCAACAAATTATGTCGATGCATCATCTCTTATAATAATTTCCGTTATAATATGTTTACAACCATGATAATAATTATAGAACAACTTCGCTGAACGCTTTAATTAATGAGTTATGGCTGTAAATTAATGACCCATTCAAGGCTACTATAACTTTGCAAATTCGCAGTGAATTATTATTTTTAAATACCATTCTTATTTTCATATCCTGTAAACCGTATATTTGAAATTCGATACATATTTGATAAAAGCAATCAACAACTTAAATAAACAATTGAAACCCATTAAGTTCAGGCTACGCTTTATCAAGTGCACCGTATAATGAAATGATTATAAACCCGATAACGAAGTTTATCGATTAAAACACATGTGTGTTACGTTCACCGTAATGCATCGGAACGACACGACTTTGCTGATAAATGACGATAACAATATACTATTGTTAGATGAAATAACAAGAAAACAAAAGTTTGTTGCGCCCATTTACATTGTTTTGTCAGCATCTTTGATTAGATATAACATCATGGCGTCAGTTCCAAAACTCTTTCCTTTCGTTTGTTTTGCTATTATTTACAGTTATATACCAGTATTGCATTTATTGCCAAAAACTATCGACACATGTCATTATACAGTAGAGATGCTTTTATATAATACTTCATTAGTGGTATATATTTTCAGGAGTATGCTTCAACTGTAATGGATATTCACCATTTTATGGTTTGCAGGTATATTGTTATTTCTTGGTATCTGACTTTTAAGGCGTGTTTCAAAAAAGAATTTACTATACTTGCTGAAGACGTAAGCAATGTTAGACCGTAAACAGCTTACGTGGTATACAGCTGTCTGTCTGTCTGTCGGCCTGCCTGATTCATGCCTGCCTGTTTGCTTGCCTGCCTGAATGCATGCCTTCCCGCCTGTCTGTCTGTAGTTATACGTTAAGACGAAATAATTATTTCAGAAGTAAATGCATATATACCCAATGTATCTAGCTTAATTTGTCTATACGTTGTCATGAAACGAATTTAGCTCACCGTTCGCTGTATACGTTGCAAACTGAAGTATACAGCTTGCAGGTACACGTAATCTGTATACTGTGTAAGCTATATACGGTCTAACAAAACACCGTATTACTGCACACAAATATTTTGATAAACGTGTTTTTTTTATCTAGTTCTCAATAATTGTTCTGATATTTCACAATGTATTTTACTCAAATAAAACATAACCTACATTTTCAGCCAATCAGCTAGCAGGTAAACACCCGTTACACGTAAGATTTAATCATTAAGAGCATGATCTTAATGGATCTTATTTCTGGCATTTGACTGGCTATTTGGAACCTCGCCTTCTCAGAATTTGTAGTAAACATTACCACATACGAATATCTACTAGTCCCATGTTCTGATGGTGTACAGTGTACATGCGCACGACCAAACACAATGTAGCTGCGCTCGATTCGCCCCTCCTTAAGCAAGCAGAGTTTACTTAATATGTTCTAACGATTATAAGACAATTCACCAAATTTGTTGTATGAAATTCTGAGCTGTTGATAACTCAAGACTTGGCCGCTACATCGGACGGACGGACAGGTGCAAAGCAAGATACCCCTACTTTGAATTCTTCGAACGAGGGCATAATTATATATAACATATATATATATTAAATTTAATAGGCATCTTGTTAAAAATAATGATTGTCATTGCATTCTGTTTTTTACCAACAAATTTCCAATACGCACATGTAAACTATCTATTTTGTCGAAAGCAAGCATGGTGACCCTCTGTTTTCTTTTTTTCCTGTCTATTAAGCATATAAATATGTATTACATATCGAAAATTCATGGATTTTAACGGAACATATTTTTTCTATAGTCACAACCAAGCTTTTATATGATTACAAAATGTAGTTTTTTTTCGCCAAAAATGGATGAAAATGCGTTTTTGGCAAATATTATATTATTGTTTCACCATGTAAAGGATTGCTTACTTACGAGCCATTTCAACAAATAAAATGTCGTCGTGTTTTTATCAATCAATGGTCAATACTACTTTTTTGCTAAAATAAAAGCAACAAAAATAATTTCGGAATGCATTTACGGGTAGGTAATATACATGTATTTCGCCAAAAAATTAATTCGGTGACCCATATTTTTTAGTTTTTTTTTTGTATGTTTGGCATTGAACGATATGCAAAATATGTGAAAATGAAACATTTTAACGGAAGGAAAACAATTGTAGAAACCGGCTTTAAGTTCTATAAACTACGAAACAGTTTGACTCATACTACACAAAACATTATTATTCGTACCGCATGTACAATGTTTTTATTTGTTCTTTTACTTTTTTTAATGCCGCACGTACATTGCTGTTATTTTTGTTTCAAATTTTATTCAATACCGTTTTTTACATGTGCATTAATACCGCATGTACATTGTCGTTATTTGTTATTTTACTTTCTTTTATTACCGCATGAAGATTGTTGTTATTTGTTGTTTAACTTTTTTTATACCGCATGTACATTGTTATTATTTGTTATTTAACTTTTTTAATACCGCATGTACATTGTTGTTATTTGTTGTTTTACTTGTTTTTAGTACCGCATGTACATTGTTATTATTTGTTGTTTAACTTTTTTTAATACCGCATGTACATTGCTATTATTTGTTGTTTACTTTTTTAATACCGCATGTACATTCTTGTTATTTGTTGTTTTACATGTTTATTTAATACAGCATGTACATATTTTTTATTTGTATTTTTACATTTTTTAACAATCTAATACTAGTCTACTGTTGTGTCTATCGTCCATGTTTGCACCTAACACAACAAGGAACGTAAAAATTCCATGAAAACCAAGTTTTCGAAAGAAAAACATAAAAGTCAGCAAAATAATGAAAGACAGTTCGAGGTGCCATATTCTCTCCTAAGCAAGGTCTCGTTATAATGTAAATATGTATGACGTTTCATTAAAATATCGTTATGCGTTCTCAAGTTATTGAGCGGAAACCGTTTTTCTATTTTTAGTAACGGTGACCTTGAACTTGACAACACCCACCCCATATGCAATCCCAAGCGAGATTTCAATAAAAGGTATATGTGTATGAAGTTTCATTAAAATATATTTATTGATTCTAAAGTTATTGAGCGTAAACCGTTTTTGTTGTTTTAGTAACGGTGATCTTGACCTTGAACTCACCAACCCCATATGCAATCCCAAGCGAGGTCTTATATAGGGTATATATGTATGAATTTGTATTAAAATATCTTGATGCTTTCTCAAGTTATTGAGCGGAAATCGTTTTCCTATGTTTAGCAACGGTGACATTGACTTTGACCCTAGCGAGGTCTTAATATAAGGTATCTATGTATGAAGTTTCACTAAAATATCTCAATCCGTTAGAGAGCGGAAACGAAAAGTTGACGCCGCCACCCCGCCCGCCCGCCCGAACGTCCGCCCGCCCGAACGCCCGCCTAGAAACATATCCCAATCTAATAACCGAAATGTTTCTAATTTTGGTTAAAATCGCTTCCAATCTATTTTAGTTACACATTTGAAATGAATGATACTTTATTAGCAATTAAACTATAAGTAAATTCTATTAAGAATTTAATATGAGTTTCTTCATTCATAATTACTAATCAAGTGTTTATAAATTATGGTTTTAAAAGACTGACATTGGTTATTACTAGTTGTCTTTATTGTTGAAAACATTTTCTGTACAGCTTAATGTGATTGTCTATTTAATCATTGAACAGGAAAAATCAACCTAGAATTTAATTATCACTGCAATTCATTTTGTCAGGTAGTGAAATGAATTTTCCTGATGATTTCATCCATCATTTTCGATGTTCGTCCGTCCGTCCGTCCGTCCGTCTTTCCGTCCATCCGTCCAGCCTTCCTTTACGTACTTCGTTTCCGCGCGAGATCTCAGTAACTAATAACCCGAATTTGATGAAACTGTATAAGCAGCATCTCTATAAGATGGACATGCGCTTATTGTTAGGTCGTTTTGGTCCGATGATTTTTCAGGAAGTTATCGTCCATTGATCAGAAATAGGACATTTTATAAGAAATGTTTGTTTCCGTGCGAGATCTCAGAAACTAATAGCCCGAATTCAATGAGACTTTATATGCAGCTTCCCTACCAAGGGGCATGTGCATATAGTCAAGTGGTTCTGGTATAATGATTTTTTCAGGGAATTATTGCCCTTTTTATATTAAAATTACACATTTTAATTAATTTGTTTTTTGTTTCCGCGAGATCGCAGGAACTAACAACTCAAATTCAATGAAACTGTACATGCAGCATTCCTACTAAGGGGACATGCGCATATTGCCAGGTCGTTCCTGTCTTATGATTGTTTAGGGAGTAATTACCCTTAGATTATTAATTGGCTGTCCACACTACAACTTGGCCATGGATGGAGGGATCTTTAAATTACTTGGCATAATTGTTTGCTGCAATGAGCTGGTGTGACCGAGTATGAATCAAGTCACTAGGTAAAGGGCAGGGTCACACCTAGAGGTCAAATTGCAAAATTGACACTTTGCTGTCTGTGCTATAACTTTCCATGGAGTTTAAAAACTACCTGGCACAAATGTTAACTTCAATGAGACAACATGAAGTGCATATAAAACATATATATTAATTTAACTTAGATGAGTTTATACAAAAACAACGGAATACATTATCAAACTAAAACTTATCTGAAACTAAAACGATAGAAGCATTTCAAGAAGAAACCATTTTATATTATATTTAAGACTTAATTGCGTTTATTTTGGCATTGACTTGCCCCAAACGTTATACAATATGAAACATTTTACAAGTAAAACGTACAGGTTTATGACACATCAAACATTTTAAAAAATGATTATGTAAATATATAATTTGATTTGTGCCCACGTTTTTAACGCCGTGTTACTAAGTGTAAATATAAGTACATATTTGCTCGCATTTTAAAATAGATAATATTCAAATATTATGCACGGCGCATAAACATTCTGCAGCCGTTTGGAGCTATATTTGAGTGTAAATGTATTGTCAAATAACCCTCAAAGGACAGCCATACAATGTTCGATCGTTTTAAATTTATTTGCTAATATGACACGTGCAGTCAAAAACAAAAACAAAAAAAAAACACACAAAAAACCCTACATTTGTTAAACCTGCAATAAACAAATAAATGACAATAGTCCGATAGTTCGTTATCAATGAGCGTGACGTAATGGAAAACTTGTATTACTGAATGAAGTTACACATGAGGCATGTTCCTTTCATACATTTGATTAATTGTCCATGATACTGAATAAAAATAAATCTTTGTTTGTTTTAATGCTCGCCGTTTTTAACAGTATTTCAGCCATATTACGGCGGTCAGTTAACCTATTCACACGTCTCCTGGGCAAGGTTAGCCGATCCATAACAAAGTGCACATACTTATGTCAGTCACTGACAACTGCCCTGTTTGAAAAAGAGGTAGGGGGAGAATTGCCTTAGAAATAATTTCATGACAATTACCCCCACACAAGGTATATGGCCGGGCTGGGGTTCGAACTCACGAATCCCGGATTGACAGTCCAGCGCTCTACCAATTGAGCTAGCCGGTCCCGGCCAAAACAAATATCAAGAAATGATGTTATTGTGTTGCTCTGGTAACAGCCGACCATTGAGTTATTAAATTGTAGTTAACCTGAATGAAGTATTCTTCTTAATCACTATTTAATTTGAATTGCGATGCTATGAGGTTAATATTTATTTATAATGCGAAAACATTGACCTGATCCTTCTGACCTCTATTTACATATAAAGATCTTTTCCGGTTAATTAATTATCTATTATTTAAGTCGGGCCGTTCCGTAAACATCCACGAAAGCTCACGGGACACACTATCAGTCATATATAGTAATACTTGATTTAAGGGGTCAAATTAATCGATGGTATATCGATCAGTTCTGCTGACGCAAAAAGTAACGTCATAGAGTGATAGCTTTGTATTTTCTGACTTTTACAAGTGGGTGTGTAGTTCAAAACGCATTCAGGTAATAAATATGGTATTCGACGTTATTGCATTTTTTTTTCAAAAATGTATTTATATTGTTTGTTTTTTCATCATCGTTTCATGTTCTGAATAAATATTTTATTCAACCGAGCAATACTATTTGTGAAAATAGCAAACATAATATCACAGATAATAATGTCGATGCTATTCCTGCTCATTCCAGAGCATGTTTAAGAAAAGAAAGAACTTTTATGGTTTGTTAATCATTTGGATGTGTTTTATAAAATTTATTTTGCTTTGGGACTGTATGTCTTTCTTGTATCTGTAGAGTATTGCTTTAAATGCGAAAAATGAAATAAGATATGTAGATCTACATGTATTCATTAACAAAATCCAACATGACTTCGATGATATTTTCGTGCACCGTATTGTAAATTTCGTTTAAGAACATTTTGCTATAAAAAGCGTACCCCAAGAATCGAACCCTAGTCGATTGGTCGATATGTAGACAATTACACCATTACACCATCGCTCCTTGCTTAAAGCTAGCGGTAACTACAAAATAATACTACATTCAGTGGTATGTATAATTGAATCTAAACTAAGTTTTACGAACATCTACGAATATAGACGAACATACATCGAAACAAATTTTGACATGAATTTTCTTGCATAAATGTTAGGATTAGGTCAAGGTTTTCGCACTATTCATTTGCATGTATTGTGAATAATTATATACCCAGCATGAGGTTCGGGCCTCCGTAAGCCGGTTTAACACCACAACGTTTTCCACTGACCCTTCAAAGTCGGCGACCCCAGTTTTATTCGTATTCGTGTATTGAGTTTGTGCTATGCTTTCGTATTGTGACGTATTTGTTTTGGCAATTGTTCACTTGCCCTGGTGATAAGAGTTCTCTTCCGCTGATGCAGCTCTTGACCAACATTGTTAATATGATTAGGTTATTTAACAGCGTTTTGTACAATACGGTGATATATTTGGACGAGTACACTGTTGACATATCATATTGGACAAGCCGATATTTATAATATGCGAACAGCGATAATTTGGTCAAGTTTCTTGTCCCTTTTGATTGCATATAGTTTCTGGATTGCCAGACGGTGTCATAGGCATTTGTAGGACGAATATAGTTTATGGCTCAGATAGACTGACCGGACACTGACCTAAAGTCTATGCAACATGCATTCGCGAGTATCAGGTCAATATGCCAATCAAACTAACGTGCACAATCTTCATTCGCCATACGGGAATATTTGATGACGGTCTGTTAAATTACTCCTTCTCGAAAACGC
Source organism: Congeria kusceri (assembly GCA_027627225.1). Taxonomy (NCBI): domain Eukaryota; kingdom Metazoa; phylum Mollusca; class Bivalvia; order Myida; family Dreissenidae; genus Congeria; species Congeria kusceri. The sequence continues at coordinate 26,850,863 of CM051026.1, read as the reverse complement.
AGAATTTCGCAAACGCTTTTTATAGCTAAGCCAATTAGATTGCTTGTTTCGCAAAGCAGTCTGGTTGTCGTACGAAATGTCAGACTTCACAGATACTGCATATGAGTATGCTTAAAGGAACCGAATTCACGCGCTAAAACGAGATAACCTCATATCCTAAAGCGTAACGTATTTTAGGATGCGATTTTAATATACCATACAATATAATACGATACAATACAAATGCATTTCTATAACGCAAAAATTATACATATTATTCTATTGCGCTTTACTCAGTTCATAGTCTATATACAGATAATCCTGGTGCTAAACTTGGATTCGTTCAATTGTAAAACATATCAAATAAATGTGTTTTCAGTTTTCGTCTCAATGCAGTTTCATCTTTAACATGTTTCAAGTCAGTTGGGAGAGCATTCCACCATTTTGGGCCCACTACAGCAATGGATCTGTAAGCTATGTTCGTTCTCCTTCTAGGAACAATAAAATTAATATCATCTGTTGATTGTAACCTGTACTTGTTCCGAGCAAGGTTAAACAAATCACTCAAATAGGTTGGGGCTGATCCCTGTACATTTCGAAACACCAGAACCAGTATGTTGACATAATTCTGGCTTTCACAGACAGCCGGTGCAAATATTTAAGAATTTCAGATGTAAGTTGTTCACAATTAGCATTGGTGACTATTCTGGCTGCATGATGATGAACTTTTTGAGTCTGTCAATCTGGTAATCAGAAATATTTGTTAAGAGACCATTACAGAAATCAATATATATGCGAATGAATAAGTCCATGTACTAAAATCTCAGTAGACTTTTGTGAGAGATGTTTTCGAATACATTTTAGATTTCTAAGCTGAACATGTGCAATTTGTCTTTCTTATATGAAGGTCAACGCTATAATTTCCATCAGTACCCCAAGGTCTCTCACATGATCAACACGGTTTACACAGCATTCACCAACATTTACATTTGAAATATTCATCTTCCTTAATTGGGACGTTGTTCCATACATTATAATTTCTGTTTTAGAATTATTCATTTTCAATTGAGCCTTGTCATGCACATAATAGCATCTTGAAGGCAGTTATTAAGTAGTTGAATAACAGTTGTCTCTTTTTGCACATTTTCAGCCTGGATTCTGAAAGCACGTTTATGGTCATCAGCATATCAATAGAGTTCAGTTGGGTACTTTTGTAGAACTCTGTTCAGAGCTGCAATATACATGGTGAATATAACTGGGCCGGCACAAGAGCCCTGTAGGGCACCGAATCTTAAGTGTTCTGTGTTATAGTTAGAGTTATTTACGATAACTTGCATTGTTCTATCCGTCAAGTATGATTCTACTCAGTTTAATGGAGTATCTCTAACGCCAAAATCATCATGAAGAATTCGGAAAACGATAGGAATGTCAAATGTTTCAAATGCAGCACTCAGATATATCATCACAATCAGTGTTAGTTTGTTGCTGTCTACAGCTTCCAATAAATCGCTGTACATTTTAATCATTGCAGTTTCTACGCTGTGAGTTTCGATATGCACTTTGATATGGTGGAAGAAGATGGTTTATTTCAATGTATTCAGTACTTTGTTGCAAATCAGATTTCTCCAGAATTTTGGATACAAATTATGCATTTGACACTGGCCGATAGTTTTGTAGTTCAAATGGAAGACCTTTCTTTTTAAATACAGGCTTAATGACTGCCCTTTTCCAATCTTTCGGAAACACTCCTGATGAAAGTGATCTATTCACAATTTAAGTTACAATCGGTATAAAACTTTGTAGATTTTGTTTTAATGTTGGAGTTGGAATGACGTCTAATTCACACGTAGTTGATTTTGATTCTTTAATAAGTCTCACAACATCATTTTCGGTTAAAGATTTAAACTTGGTAAAACCAGATTTCACACATGGACTGTTTATTTTTCAGACATATTGTCGAAAGTTGACCCAACATCTATTTTATCCAAATCATCCCGCAGTTTCGTTAGTTTATCATTAAAGAACCTGAAAAAGTCATTAGCCAGTATCACATCATCAGTGTGTGGCGGTAAAGGGTTGTCCTTTGCACGACCCATCAGAGAGGATGTTACACCATACAGTATTTTCGCATTGCCATCTGCTCATTAATTTTAGATTTATAATATGAATATTTTGCAGATTCTAATGCTGACATGCAGTAATTTCATACTTTCTTGAACACAGTTTATGTAATGTGTGTTTTGTCATTCAGGAAGGTATATATTTGCTAAAGTCTGCCACAAGGTTGTCGACATCTAATGATTTTTCTGTTAGCACATTCAATTCAGAGTGATCAGTCTTAGTAGCTGTATTGGATACAGATTTCCAACTTCTATTTTTAACAGTTTTAACAATCAATGGTGGACGACTTTGTTCTATGTAACAACTTACGAAATAGTGATCAGAGAGGAAGTAATCGCACTGGGGTTCTGTGAAGTCAGAAAATGTATATTTTTTTCTGAAAATGATGAAATCCAAAAGATGACCATACTTGTGCGTCGGGTTCCTTACAGTTTCAATATATCCAGATGACTGAAGACACTGTAGGAACTGCAATATGCCAAATATACGCCGTTCATGCGGCTACTTATAGTGTACCAATATAAAAGTGGCGCTCGAAAGTTGTGTTGATTTACATCGTTGTAAAATGACAAGTTCATTGTTCTTAAATATACAATTACATGTACAATAGTTTAATACCACTGTTATTATAATATAAATGCTTTAATTTCATGGGAACTGTGTATTTTCATTATTAGATTTGAACCCAGTATTTATACCTGAATCTGTCCTCTATAGATTTGGGTATGTTGCACCCCTTCTTTTTTACCAGTGTAGTGCATATATTTTCAAATAAGCCGATGTACTCCCGTTTTCCACCTCAGAAGACCACACGAACTTCATTAAACAAAGATATTTCAGAAAAATGTAAATAGCTGGAAATTGCAGCTTTGAATCATAACTCACCCAAACGATCAATGTCTAAATCAGATTGATGTGGTTGAACGCGCACAAGGTTGGGGTGCTGGGGCACACATAACGCAGCTTCGACGCGGAAGGACAACATCATCTCAAAATAAACACATTATGGAACAAGTTGAAAGTATTTCTCTCCGTAATGCTTTATCTCGAACATACACAATTCAAGTTAAACCTTTACGTAGACACTTCTGCTTAAGAGGAAAGAAACAGTATATCGAAACTTAAAAGTGAATTGTTTAACAAGGATGTAAAAATATTATAAATAGACTTTCTAACTCCATGAATATTTTAGCACTGCATGCGGTAAAGGTGCAATCACCAACAGCACGAACATTTTTACTGTTTTTGTATTTGACAATATAGATTTGAAACTTGGCAAATATTCTTGTTGTTGCTTGTTTTCGTTGGTGCTTGTTAAAATAAAAGAATGGAGAAAATGTGTTAACATTTAACGAAGACATAGTTTTCTTTAAACTGTTTATGGAAAGTTTATTTACATAATGTTATGGTAAGCCTAACTTGATTACAAATCGGATATACACGCCGCGTACGAACCCACGCACATATTTGATTGTATGCAACGTGAACACAAATGTGGACAATATATATATATACACAAAAAACGCAATGGTTTTTCTGCCATATTCAATATATCTTCCTTTTATATATATTCCGCTATTTATTCATTTTCTCATAAATTTCCGTTCAACTAATAAAACCACCGCGTGTTCCCAGTAAATGGACAGGAAAAGTACTTAAACGTTCAAGAATCAAGACAGATGCCAGCTGTGACATTGTTGACATAAATAGACGTAACGTGAATTAGCAAAGAGCATAGAAAATGACCGTTTTGAGATGGATTATTGTGATCGTATTTTTGCTAAACATTGTCGCCGGTACATGTAAGTATATCGTTAATTCATCAGCGTATAATATTATTTGAACATAAGCACATACTCATCATAAAGCACATATTAGCAAAGTGCAATCATAATACGTCTTAAGGTTTTTTTAACTAAATACGCATTGTTTCCTTTTATTGCAAAATAATTTAATTGTAATTGTATAATATTGATATTTCAAGCTATGCTTATGCATTCGTTCTTTCATTAATTACTATTATTATGGAACAGCATGCTGATCTATTCTAGTGTTGAATTTTGCAAAACTGTCAATATAATTACCAATGCAACTGTCCCATAGGTCAGCTGACATTACATGTATTGGTATTACTACTAGCACCTCATGGGTAAACACTATTTAAATAACTAATGTTATGTACCAATTTTACAAGGGCTGGCTCACTCTTTTAATACACATTTATGTATAAATAAAGTGGCCATGTTTTCAGTTTATTTTTAAATATATTTAGATGAAACAAAGGCTCACGATTATGCAACTCCAGTTGCACTTTCCAGCAGTAGAGAAATTCATATTAATAACAATTATTAAAACTGGCTAAACAAATCACTTTTCCGAAAGGACATCACATAATAAAACTGAAACAAACACAAAACGCGTACATACCAAAGGTTAAATCTATGGTCACCGCCATTGAATGATTAACGTAAGGCACTGCGATCCTCTTCTGGAACCATAGCCATTAATCCGTTAAAGAAAATCTGATCTGTTTTGGTCAATATTTCTAATCAATTCAACATTTTATATTTGAAACAGGGTATATAAGAAACATCTATTGAATAATATTGAATAAAACCTTTGCTATAAACTAAGTTTTAGAAGAGATATCCGCTGAATTGTATGATTTAAAGATATATACTTAAATGTTTGTTAAGACGTTTTATGGATGCCGTACCTGATGGCCAACCATTTTGTTTTCAGCTGTCACAGTACCCAAATTGATGATCAATGTCACACGTGTTTCTTCGAAGGCTCGGGGACTTTCATGTTTCATTTCTGGTGGACAAGTTGAACTTTTGCAATTTGAAATAATACATCAAGGCGAGGTGGTAAAAATTGCCGATATAAATAGCATCGATACGACATGTGAATTTAAATCTTCAAATACGGTGAACTGTTTGGGTCTGAAACAGAATAAAGGAATTGAAGTTGTTTGTATCATCTCTGTACAGACGAACGAAACGAAACAATCCTTTAGATGTTCCGCTGTCAAACATGGACTAGTTTTTACTTCGAGCAATGTATTAAACACCAGCAATTATGGTGGGTTGCATGTTTTATTTATGTTCCTCGTTAATATGTCCACTATTAAATAACATTTAAAAAATAGTATACTTCATGTTAAGTTAAATGTAGTTGTTTTATTAGGTCCGACTCATTTCGTTGTCTTTCATTAGATAATAATATTTAAGTTCACTGACAGCCCTATGAATCTGTCAGCCTATATCCACAACTAATGCCTTTGAAAATTTGCATTCATAGTTTCTGACGAAGAAGACAATTGTATCATCACCAACAACGATTGGTCTACGATAGAAGCTCCATCAAATTGCCAAGCACGATCATGTATGAAGAATTATTAGTGTTCATTACACTTATTGTTAGGATAAAGCATTAAAGCATTACATTGTATAATTAATCCGTAGTGAATGAAAACGTAAAAAGAGACTCTACCGTACATGTATACTTATCTGTTAAAAGGTTTTACTTAAACTTATAACATCACAAAGTCTCTTCGAGAAGATATTACACATTTTGAGACTACCTGTCCTACATAATGCACTATGTTATTAATACATAGATCTCCGCCAAGGCAACACATTCCCCCAATGCGCTATGCGACCAATGTACAACATAATGAACAATTGGCAATAAGCACGACTTCCAAATAATAAAAAATCCCTTAAACAACGCCTGGATGCAGAAGATGATCCTATTTATCACCAAATTTTAATCATTTATTATTTTTAGCCCATTTCCAGTACATGTCATGCATAACCACTTTGCATAAATTTGCTTACAAACCAACGCCGTCAAAAACATAACTTACTTGGTGGAGGTAATAAACCAAACGCCTTAATAAACCAGTGTATAACATTGATATATATTTTTGAGCTTCAGAGAAGGGGATAGTTCTTATAATTGTTGGATTGGCTTTCTTATTCGGTGTTGCGTTCGTCGCGATTTGGCATCGAAGAAAGTTCCATGATTGGTTACGTCGCGCTAGACGTAAGTACGATGTTGACGATTTATTACGAAATTCTGATTTCGCCAGTCGAATTTTACTGAACAAGACGGCGACAACGCGACATTTTAAATCGCGACATTTTTTTTTAGATGTCGCACTTTCAAAAAAGTGAACACACGAACTTTAGACTGAATAATTGTCTATGACATTTTTCTGTGCGAGGTAATGTTATGCAGGCTTCGCACTGAAAACGTTAATATACACACGAGATTTGGACTACAATTATCGCACACATAACCACATAATTATAAATATGTAATCCTGATTTCCGCCCATTAATTGTCGCCCCGTACTTGACCGCAGCAATGAGACCTTCTAACTGCCATTGCATGGTCAAGTAGCGGACGACATTTAACTGCCGAATTCCGTATTTATAAATATGTGGGTAATATGCACAAACACTGTAAGTACTTGGCAACATGTTGCTACCACATCGCCTTCGATTTATATGAGCTATTTTACACATTGTGTCATATGTATTAGTTTCTCAGTTGATAACATAATGTATATGTATTTCGATATTCTCAGGAGGGGATCAGTGTTGTTTAAGTATATGAACTAATTTCTCTAAACAATGGACGTTGTAGCAAATATCAATCCTATTACAAATTGAGTTAGTTATCAACGCTGTCTACTTTATATGCATATTGATAACGTGATTGACTGTAACCATAGTTCACATGTCATAACAATGGACGTTGTAGCAAATATCAACCCTATTACATATTGAGTTAGTTATCAACGCGGTCTACTTTATGTGCATATTGATAACGTGATTGACTGTAACCATAGTTCACATGTTATAACAATGGACGTTGTAGCAAATATCAATCCTATTACATATTGAGTTAGTTATCAACGCTGTCTACTTTATGTGCATATTGATAACGTGATTGACTGTTAACATAGTTCACATGTTATAACAATGTTTTTGGTAGATGTACGATTATATATTTTGGAACTATTTCACCCACAAGAGTTGGTGAAGAACTATTATCTATCCAAATTAACAACACTTCAATAAAAGGGTTTAAAGTTGGTATACATCACACACTATGTATTACTATTGTCAAAATATATACGATTAACAATTTATTTTTAAGATATCAGTCAGAAACTTATCTGTTTCATTATATATTCATAAACAAGATATATGTAGATATTCAACACGACGAACATGATAATAACACAAAGGGACGTTTAATAGAGCGATCCGGGTTTTGCCAAGGATATTTTAAACTCCTCCATAGCTACTGTTAACATATTAAATTCTATTCATCGAAATTCACAAACATTCCCACGATCTCTTCTGCATATCGCAAACATTATACATGTTTTTTTCATGAAATAGTTTAACCGCTAAACACGTGATATCTAAGTGCGATGATTGGATAATATTGCAAATCAATTCGAATATACATGAATAGTTCCTGTTTGTGTTGACGTTGTTATACAATTACTTCGAAATGTGCAAATATGAAACTATTTGCAAATATGTTTTGTTATTTCATAGTCATAAACCTTGATAAAGTGCTGTCGAGAGAAATAGCGAAAAAAGAATGTGTGTTTTTCTGTGATTGATTATCTATATCCCTACTGGATAAGAAATTGAGTATTGAATTTGACAATGATTAACATTTATTTAAACGTCTATTATATTGGGCAAACTGAAACGTTTTGATTTGTTCATTATTTCAGGAGGCTTTAGCAGCAACGGTGCCTTGCAGTCCTCAGATGTGTAAGTATTAGTAACATGATTAATATACTACTACTATTACTACTACTACTACTACTACTACTACTGCTACTACTACTACTACTACTACTGCTACTACTACTACTACTACTACTACTACTACTACTACTACTACTACTACTGCTGCTACTACTACTACTAATATTAATAATAATAATAATAATAATAATAATAATAATGATAATTATTATTATTTTAATAATAATACGTAGACGAAGAATACGAAAAAAGAAGGAAAAAAAAGAAAAACAAATGCTAAAAAAATAAATAATAATAAAATATTAAATTACCTTTTCCGTTTGAATGTTGTTTGAACAATAAATTGTTCGTGGTACGTGTATACATATATGCGTTTTCTAACGGTGTTCTGCGGTGTTTGATTAACATTAGGAATACATTAATAAATATTCTAGTTGCTCAGAACTAATGTTTCCCTCATTGATGATGTAACTTACTTATTGTTTACTTCTTTTTCAAGCCGAGGATCTCTCTCCGTGAATGTTTACAACACGTATTTATACGCCAAGTCAACTGGTTTGTAAATCTAAATGTCATATATACGTTGATAATTGCATACACTAAATGGAACAATATCTACAAAAGAGCCCTAAGGGGGAGACTGCAGTAAAACATCTGGAATTTGTTTGTTCTTATCGAAATTTGTCTGAATGTTATAAATTATTCAAACTGAATTTATTGTAAACGCCTTTGTATTGCTTAGTTCTATGCGAAAAGAATATTTAATTAATTGTAGATATTTATGCGAATTTTGAATAAGTTATAACTACTTATTCATGTCATTAAATCAGTACACGCAAATATATAAGTTTTAATTATTGAACTATATTTTGTATGGACAATGTTGTAATTTGCTGACAAATGTACACTAAATATTGTTGAACATCTAAGTAGATTGTTATTAGTAGTATTATGTCTCAAACCCCTTATCAATGCACCTCGTATGGCATATAAACGATATATTTTCTGAAATTTTTTATACAAGCTTTGTTAAATATTTTGAATGCTAATTTAACATTAAGAAACTATCTATTTGAGTATACAGGGAAATGATAGCTACTGATACAAATATTACGTGCATGTTGACGTTTCTACAAATGTCAATCATGTGTACATTACTATGCTATTTTTCCAATCATTGAACATGGATATCACATGTTTAAATGTTAATGTATTTTTCACAAAATATCACATTGTAAAGCATGTGATGTATTAGTGATGTTCGGTGACTGAACATTACTCCTTTAACAATTTTAGTTGTCTAAATAGTGTTACCGATTCTATTTATAGAGGATGAACCGCAGTCACTAGATGAACGGTACATAACATTGTTTAGTATCCAGCTTCTTCCATTTTTACATGCTACCTCCTCCTGTTGCTCAAATTGGAAATTGAGAACGTTATTTTAAACCAACATACATTAAGTTTTAATAGTATTTGTTTATTATTATTATTATAATTATTATTATAATAATAATGACAATAATAATAATAATAATAATAATAATTATTATTATTATTATTAATAGTAGTAGTAGTAGTAGCAGTAGTAGTAGTAGTAGTAGTAGTTGTTGTAGAAGTAATAGTAGTAGTAGTAGTAGTATTTATTGTTTTCTTTAATAATAACGATGGCATAAGTATATTTTTCTTAAAAAATAACGTTGACAATTGAATCATTTTCTTCAAAATGTATTCGGACAACTGCAACAGTGCCTATTGTATTGCGTCGGCAATTTACTTCCATAATTCAATTATTTGCATACCATGTTCTATGCCTATTTTTACATTTTGATCATTAAACATATTGTAATTTGCATTATGTGCCTGTTTATTATGATTGAATTTGCATAATTTCCTTCAAACCATTGTTATCTGTTTTATCATTTTTCTTGAAAAATAGTTTTATTTTATTTTTTAAATATTTTATTCTATAATTAGAGCACATCCTGGCCGTCCTGGTGTTAGCAGTATCATTTACAGCGTGGCATGTGACAAAGACATGTGCAGCGTGTCGACTATGGACGAAGATCGAGATGGTAATGCATGTGTTTAGCAACACAACCTTCTATATATTGCGGTCGCATCACATGTTTTAAACAGTGGTAGCGCCACATGTTATAAATAACGGTCGCTATAAAATGTGGTTGTACCACTTGCAATAATAACGGTCGCGTCATATTTTACCAATAGCGGTTTCGTAAACTCTATAAAGAGCGGTCGCTTCAGGGGCTATAAATTGTGGCTTCGTCACATGTATTAATACCCGGTTATTGGTATAATCGGTCAAAAACGCGTTGTTCTATCAGAAGACGTGTCACTTACACATTTTAGCTTGTCTTATGCCCACGCAGAGGAAAAAGTAAGGTCCAACAAAAGCGAATGTGGTATTGTGCTTATTTATTTATGTGAAGCATATGTTAAAGTGAAGCACGCATTTGCTGTTTTACCTTGTATTGGATGGTGTTCCGTTAAAGAGGTTATACATTATTATTTTTATAATAGTATGATACTAGCATACTATATATGCATTTAATTATAACTTGCAGATGACCAACGTGCCCGTTATGAAGAAATTGCGAAAGTGCCTCGGTTCACTTTAAACCATACTGAACTACGGACTGATTACATTTATGTACATAAATTACCTATTGAGGCTTAATTTATGAATTGCTCATCTAAAGGATTAACACTTGATTTTGTAGTTATTTATAATGCTTTCTTTTTGACCTGGCACTCATTTAGAGAACGATGGTTAGTGTTTTCGACCTAAAATTTAATGACTGTGGTTCGAATCCTGCAAAATCTTTATTTTTTATTTTTTATCATTTTTTTTTTGCAATAACGTATTATCATGACATGTTTTCTTAATTTTGAGCGTTTCATTTTTTTATTATATAAATAGTTGAAGCCTTCCTTTTAGACATGTTGATTTGTTCGACAATATACAAAATATATGAGCTGTGACAGAAATACACCATATGTATTTTTCAGCTTAGAAAACACTTGAAAATCATTCATTGCCAAAGTTCGCGCCATTCATTTCTCTAACAACTAAAAGTGCCTGTTTTGGGATTCGAACCCGATACAGCAAGCTTTCAAACTTTGCGTTTTCTGCATTTCTCTGGAATCCAAATTTTGTTTAATACCTATGTTAAATATACGATTCAATCACGATTTAGAACGGAACCAATGATGGGTGATGATTATGAGTCCAATCATGATTCGCTTGTCACAGAATTCGACATGGACGATCAACTTTACGCTGTTGGTAAGAACAAACATTACTTATGCTGTTTCTTCTACTACTACTGCTACTACAACTACTACTACTACTACTACTACTACCACTACTACTACTACTATTGCTACTCATACCACGTCTACTGCTGCTACTACTACTACTACTACTACTATAACTGCAACAAATACTACTACTAGTGCTGCTACTACTACTACTGCTACTACTTCTATTACGACTATTTTGTTATTACTACTACTACTGCTACAACTACTACTACAATAACAACAACAACTACTACTACTACTGCTGATATTACTACTATAACTACTACTACTTCTGCTACTACTACTACTACTGCTACTACTACAATAACTACTGATACTACTTATACTGCTGTTACTACTAACTACTAGTTTGCTATTGCCACTGCTATTAATGCTACTACTACTGCTACTTATACTACTTATTCTGCTGCTGCTAATACTACTGCTCCTACTAGTACTACTCCTACTAATAGTACTACTACTACTACTACTACTACTACTACCACTACAATTACTACTTCTACTACTACTACTAATGCTACTACACCTGCTACTACTACCACTACTATTACTACTACTACTACTACTACAACTCCTACTACAACTACTACTACTAATACTGCTACTGCTACAACTACTTCTACTATTACTACTACCACTAATGTATATTGTATCTTGCAGGTGGTAGGACAACGTACGCCGAAATAAATACCCCGTAATGGTTCAACAGTTATGTTATACAATGCAAAATACAACCACTTGTTAGAAGCGTTTTGACCGCAGTATTCCTTTGTGTTTGTATATAAAATCAATGTTGCTATATCTACATATGCGTGAATGGAATGTCTTGTGTATGAACGTCATAAATTCCCGTGAAATACACTGTTTTTGAATGCTGGTAACATTTTATATTAAACAAGTGTGTCACTTAAAGCGACTTATTTACAGAATTGTGTCGTGTTTTGTTTCAAAAATGCCATTTCAACTACAAACGCTTATACATATGGTGTAATTAAAATGTAATCAACAACATAAACAGAAAATGTGGTGCGCCCAACGTTCTTCAACCCTAGGAGATTTAAACCCACAATGTCAGACTGAATTATATAGTTCAAATGGACAGTGTCACAGATTAGGGTTGCAAAATTGATTCTCTAAAACATTTATTTAAAAAAAGAAAATTGAAGAATCTATATCACGTAGAATACGGATATTTAAACATAAATTCTTGTGTTGGTGTGCCGATTCTAGAGACATGTAAAATAAGTCCCGAAATTGTGTCCAAAAATGAATGAAAATAAAAGAAAACTAACCTCATGTTTACATAAGCATATGAGCTCCTAGATATTTTCTATGTCGAGAACCAGGTAATACATTTACTACATCGGGATATTTAACGATTGTTCGTAAACATAAAAAAAATATTTATATAATCGAAAAGAAACGTTGTAAGTAGATTGGCGTTTATGTCATCAATTAATATTATTGTAGGGGTTTTATTGTAGTTATGAAAACTTAATTAAAAAGAACTTGTCACCATAAAAAAGTAGAGTACACAGTTTGCAAGGGATACATTTCATATGTGTCCAAATATTTAGACATTTTTGTTTGAGCTGACCCAATAAGAAGAGTTATTACAGTATTTTTAACGCGTTATTCCAAACATATCAAAGAAAAGAACAGAAATAGTATACTTATCTAAGCGTTTCGCATTAAAAGCGCTGTATATTCTTTACTCATTTCCATTGATGATTATTGAGTTAGGTCGTGTAGTTTTTTGTCTTTATTATATAAATTGTTAGTTCGTGTACATGTCATCTTTTCAATATGATCTGTTGTTGCTGGAAATATTGGAAATACAGTCAATTGTTCTTTGTTTTTAATCTCACGTGAGTGAAAAAAAACCAGTTTATTCAGTCATTTGGTGAATGCTTTTTTTTGTATGTATTCAGCTGAATGATTAGTTTTGAGTCGATTGAAACATTGCAATCCGATACAACAATTTTACTATTTACTGACATTTGCTAAATAAAAAAATATAGGAAAACACTGGGTGCGCTCGATTAAAGGGCAAATGGATCATCTTACAATAGCTCGGGAGGAAGTTAAAATGTAAGTGGAAAAAACATGAGAAGGACTGTTACTATAAAATTTTCATAGCAGGAAATAATGTCAATGTAGAATTAGATCAGTATGTCATACAACAATAGCAATAAGAAAGTCACCATTCATTGTTGCCAAAGTGGGGACATTATACAATTACTCATCTGTTTAATTGCGTTGTTAGAAACTGCAACTGATGTTAGACGATATCCCAAGATCGGATGAGCTTACAGACAGTGCGGAGTATGCAGTTTCAAATACAACTCCGGAAAAAACACGTTATAGTTCAGGGCCCGTATTCACAATGCTTCTTACGGAAAACTTTATAAATTCCTTAAATTCCTCCAGTATCTGACAGTTTCATGTATAGGTCTTTTTACATGATACATTTTCAACTAGTAAATATTGTTTAGATGATTCATATTTCACCATTTTGTAAACATAAATCATTTGATTTCGCATACAAAAAATTAAGCTAAAATGTTAACCTAAGTTCATCTTAAGTAAAGTTTTTTCTTAGGAGCTTTTTGAATACCGACATTTTAATGCCACGAGACATGATTTAATGCAGTGAAAATATTTATGGGGAAATTAAACAACTACGAAACTGTTTCATCCAGTACATTACTACACAGCAAAGAAAAATCGAATGCTTGGAGCCGGGACGTTTATATTGTTTGTGATGATGAATAATAATGCATAAAGTAATATTACCAGGGTAGTAACTGAATATAAACAGGCAGAATGCGATCTGACGTTTAATTAAGAATTTAATATCTTAAAGGGGAAAAAGGGAATAGACTAGCAGTAGCTTTGTCGGCAAAATAAAATTTTCTCTGTTCGATGATCATTGAAACTATAGCAATACTAGAAACAGTCTGACCGAATAACCAGTGGTATTCTTCCTGCATCTATTTTTTGACAACGTTTTACAAATAATAAATAAATAATACATTAAATAAATGTTCTATTAAGTGAACGGCAATATAAACACAAGTAATAACACACAGTTGGTGTGGTTATTGTTTGTTTGTAAAATCGCCATTGTAAATGACACCACTTTTTCATCTTCACAAATGAAAAATAACTTTCATTAACGAATATTAGGTTGAAAGAGTTATTAACGCCGTAAAAACACCACCTACAGTTTACTTAACACTAAGGTGTTTTATCCTATTAATGCAAGTAAATCGATATAATAACAACCCATAGTGAACACTGGAGCTAAACATTAACGATCTTTTTAGATCATGTCTATCCTATCGCCATTTATAAATCTGAAGATGATCACGCGTGACAGTAACTCAAGTGCCACAGCTATATAACAAATATTGAAAACGAAAATGATTGCTTCCTTGTTTGAAACATTAAACGATATAAATAACCTGGTAACATTCTTTTTGATCAATAGAAACTGGAGTACATCATGGACTACTTTCTTCACATTTCGGTATGATAGTCGTTGTGTTTTTTTCCAAATAGTCTACTGTCTTTCGATCGCAACAATGTCGACAATGGAAAGCCCAAATTATCAAAAACACAATTATAGGCAGAATGTTGCACTTACTCTTTCAGAAAATGATAGAAAAATATCATACATGGAATTGTAGGTAAGTGTTGGATAAAGATGCAGATTATCATGGTCGGCACGAAACACTTATCGCTCGGCAAACCTAGTGGTTTTCTGTTTCTAAGCCTCGCATGATAAACTTCATGATAAACATTAAAAACACCACCTACAGTTTACTTAACACTAAGGTGTTTTATCCTATTAATGCAAGTAAATCGATATAACAACCCATAGTGAACACTGGAGCTAAACATTATCGATCTTTTTAGATCATGTCTATCCTATCGCCATTTGTAAATCTGAAGATGATCACGCGTGACAGTAACTCAAGTGCTACAACTATATAACAACTATTGAAAACGAAAACGACATAAGTTATTCGAGCGAAACTAGGAAATAACCTTTCTCATAAATTCTAGTACCAGATGCAACATTACTCATAACTCTGTTTTGAGGTTAGACAGAGTCATACAACTTTTTACATAGATTCTGTGGTGAAAGTTTTTGTTCCAAAAATGTATAAACTATACAAGGCTTCACTAAATGTTATGTATTTTAACACATGTATGTCCCGTCCACTATCCAAAATGTGTACCAATTGTAATACTTCGGATAGTCGAGCGCGCTGTCAGCTGACAGCTCTTGTTTATTATGTGCAATGATTGCAAAAACACACAGAATGTTTTTCCCAAAGGGAAGTAAAAACAGGAATAGGATTGTTAACGATGTTTATATTTCAGTTAGTAATAGTTATGCTGTTTGAAATTGAATATTAAATGTAGCCGATCACTAACCATTAATGCAATATGCTTTCAAATAACATTTTAACCTTAGTATTTAAAAATCTATGAAATATCTAAATGTATTAATTCCATAAATAAAGAAGGCGTGTTGTACAATAAATAAATAAATAAATACATAAATAAATAAATAAATAAATAAATAAATAAATAAATAAATAAATAAATAAATAAATAAATAAATAAATAAATAAATAAATAAATAAATAAATAAATAAATAAATAAATAAATAAAAATAAATAAAAACATAAATTTATGAATAAATAAATAAACAAATACATTGTAATTGCTGCCTTTTAAGTTGTTCATAATTTATAGTTAGCCCGCCCCATTAACGTTTACAAAGGAAAACTGGTGGGAGTTTAAAATAAATTCGCCCCGGTCTTTCACCGCTTTTTATTAACTAACTCCGCCTTTGAGCGACTGCGAATGAGTAGCGATTAATCGTTGAAGATAGCATTTGCGCTGAAAAGCGGTGAATTTAGTAATTCAACAATTGAACACGGATGTAAAACGCTGAAAACCGTTTAAACGGATGAAAACTGTTTACAACGCATTTTAGTTGCGATTCTTTACCGATTAATCGCGGAACACAACCGCTGACCCAATTGCAGATGACCCTATTCTTTGTGAATAATGTGCACAAGAATGTGTATCATACATTGCTTATCAACTTAATACTGAACACAATGTAGAAATATCATTAAAATAATGTCCAGTCTAGGACTTTTTTCTGCATCTGACGACTTCTCACAAAGATTCACGTTCAGCTAGAAGACTAGTTGCAATCTTACGAGTATTTAGTTAACACATTTTTTATGGTTAAAGTTTCAAGGAATGTAACTGTAAATTAATTACTCCCGTGCACCAGAGAAAGAACTGATTATGTGATTTGAACCAAAAACATTGAAAGTGTCAGTGGTTCAATCAGAAGCACTTGTAATGGTTGTATTAATGTAAGAAGCTATTCTATTGGATGAAGAAAGGCAACGAGTTGGTGTTTCGAAAAGACATTTGAATGTGACATGTGTTACGCAATTTTAGTATCTTTTGAATATAACGGCGATCGTTGAAATTTTTAATATTAATTAGATTTGGCAATAAAAACACCTTGATAAATACGCTGTTCCTGCTTGTGCCATCAAATGTGTCGATGACAATATAAAGACTTCGTTTTCCCAATATAATATCCCATATACCCGCACCTGGATAATGTTTAATATTACATTGGAAGTGTAACATACCCGCGCGTGTAGATGTTCCACTCGCGAGGGCTAACAATTTGCAAATGGTGTTTACCGGGAATACCCTATCAGCTGATAATCGGTAGACTCTTATTAAAATGAATTACACATAAATGACAGAGATAACATTTTGTTTTTTGTGTGAGACTAGTTTTTTCTTTGAAATACTGTTATTGTTTGGTATAAAAAATCAATATCCTAACTATGTTGAGAGGTATTGTAAATATTACAGCCTCGGTCTCGGTTGACATCAATCTTCTCGGGCAGCAATATTTACTATACCCCTCAATTGCCTATGATATTTATATTATAAAGTCATTGTTTGCAAAACATAATGATCTATAGGCAACGTTTAACGCATTTATGAACTCTCATAAAATACGTAACAGTTAGAATTAAATGCATAACACATCAACTACTTATAAGATTACAATATTGTTTGTTATTGTAATTATTATCAAATGTCAATAGTTAGAAGTCATCGCTTGTAGAGCTTCATTGATTCTTTTGATGCATTTATAACTCGATTGTTTATGTCTCGAATTTATTTTTGATATCAAACCAACCGATTTCGATTCGAATCGGTTTAATATTTTAAAATATGATTTGTCCTTAAACTGTTAAATAAAATTGAAGTATTTGTGTACATGTAAAAAGAAAACATGAATCGAATCGAAATATTCATCATTTATGAAGTTTGAAATCGAAATCGAATCGAATCGAGATATTGCTATATCGTTGAAGCTCCAAGCATTTGAATGGTAGACATGAATGCGATGTAAAATATTTTAACAGCCGTATCTGAAAATAACACCACTAACAAACACATTTTTTATCATTTAAATATATATAATTAAATATATTATATTTATAATTTAATTTTCTACAACATATTAAGAAAAAAGTGTGTATTTATTAACAAAGTCCATAAATATTATATCCTAATATTGGTGTATATACAGAGAATACTAGGTTAGTGTTGAACAAAGAGAAGTATATCTTGCGAGTCTGAGAAAACCGGAAGCGCGAGCTTTGTCGAGCGCTTCGGATTTTCAAGCTGAGCAAGATAAACTGCTCCATATTCAACAGTTATCCGAGTATTTTATTTATCTCATCATATATTCGTCAAAAATATATAACAACAAATGACAAACTATTTGTGGAATTCATAAACAAGTAGTACACAAGTAGGCTAGTACAGACAACTATTCGTTCTTATATGCAAGGTTATGCGATTGTGTTAAAAAACTAGCAAAAGATTATAAAAATAAAATTAATGAAACTATGGCTGTTAACAAGTTTATTTGTTTATACTTATTTTGTATAAAAAAATCTGTAAATGAATAATACTGTAAACATTAAAAATAACCTTTAAAGTCAACAAAGACACAACTGTGTATTGATCTATAAATTTGTGATCTCTAAACTGACCGATACACAGTAAATGACCATGACAATCCTTGTCGTTTGGAACAAATCTTACAGGAATTAGATGTATAACTTAAATTTAATTTTATTGTTTTGGAGTCGACGTTTGTGAATTTGTTTAAAATGCAATGTTTGTAAATTATCTTCCACAGATTGACCAGAACATGCGATTGGTAAAAGTGAACAATGACGATCGTATTGTGATAGGACATAGAAAACGTAGTACGTGCACTGGACAGTTATACAGACAGACAAACATACAGTTTATTAAGAACTATACATATTTACATCGTCAAAATACATACATATTTATATAACGTACTGTCACGTTTCAAATTTAGTGAACAAGATAGTTCGAAACAAAATACAGAGCAAAAAAACAACAACAATGTTTTAAAGTAGTAGGTTAAGACTTATTTCAAAGGCAGTAGCAAATAATAAATTTTTTCATTTGAAATATTATTGACAACATAATGTATTATGGTTAAAGATTCCTTTATAAATTTACATACATTAATGCTTTCAGGTTTAGATGTTGAAGTCAATAGACTATGGAACTTAGCAACATATGGATTCACATAGTTAACACTTTTCTATTCCTCTTTGATTACAACATAGTCAATAACGTTCGTCATGAGGTATATTGTCACGTTCATATCTTCCGGTTTGAATTCATAAAGGGTGGGCAGAAGCCCTTAATTTTACAAAAAACAAAGGTTAACTCTTTGGTAGTAAATCTAAGTATGCTTCATACATTGCCACATTGTGGAATATAGCCAAGTTTATACCACGGGGTGATATATCGTCAATGCCGATGTGAAGCTAAAATGTGATGAAATCTAAATTTACACTTGTGTCAAAATGTACATGTTAGATATGAGCTTTCCTGCATTTCTAGATTCTCGTATCGAACTGCCAGAGTGCTAAAAGAAATAGAATTTACAATTTAATGTGTAATCTAAACATTTATTTCCAAGTCGTTATGTATTAAACACGTCATTTTTCACTTATTGCCTTAATACTTGAAAGAGAAATACACAACATAAATATATATATTAATCGCGTTTTAATTAATATCTTCACATAACAAAATAAACAAACATTCACACCATGTGATTTAATAAAGGTATCATTAGTATTTCCATATTTAAACAATGTGAACGTATTAAAAGGTTTAATTTTAGGAAGGATGATATACATACGTTTGAATTTCTGATTCCTGCATATTGTCTGAAATACATTCAACACATAATTTTATAAGAACTATAGTGAAATATAAAAAGCTTATTTTTTTTTTAATTCTCGTAACAAGATGATGTCACATCTTAAATTAGTTTTTGCTTATGACATAGGAATAAATGTTTATTTGCAATTTATTATTATTATTAAAAAACATAAATATGTACATGGTCTGTATATGAAAACATATAAAGTTAGTAGGAATATTAGTTTTCAAATAGCATTCCAGTAGCAAAATTATCCTGTTAACAAACCATGACCCTGTATTGAAAGCAAGTGCCCGCACAACACTTGAAACACAACACAGAAGCATAAATACACTTTGGATAAAAACATGTTTAATAGGCAAATAACCTCACACTTTGCATAACTTAATATGTATTTATTATCATTATCATTATGCATTATCATTGTTTATCGGCTAATAAAAAACGGTTTGGAGTTCCGATGCATGTGAATTAAACCACGAGGGAATTGGCATCAAAACGACAAATCAGTGTTTATTAGCCGATAAACAACGATAAGGCAAACAATATTTCGCTTCTAAAATGATGTAACGATATTTTCTGCAATTAAAATGCGAACTATATTTTACAGTAATGGAACTATTGTTTATTGTATATTGGTAGTTTAACAATGGTGATATGGATTCTTTGTCCATAGAAAACTATGCGAGCGTCGTGTGAAAAAAGTTGAAGTAAATATAAATTAATATAATAATATTGCAATTATTCAGTAATATTTGGAACTGCATTTAAATCCGGGTTTTCCACTTTGAATGATGCTTACTTCGAGATTCGAGATATGCTTACTTCGAGATGAATTGTCCGGTCTGTGCCTGGTGCTCAACGGGGCAGCAGTCATAAAGACTTTTTCATCAGTTGGTGGTTGATCTGTGGTAGATTGGTAGGAATACTTTCATAATGGTGCATGAACGCGGTGGTCGTTTCGTTGTCGATGTTTTCTTCACTATCTTCGATAATTTCGACAACAGCGGGAAGTGGGACAGTATCGTAGTGATCGTCGGACAGTGATTCGGATCTCTTTGGTGCATTTGAGCTTGCATCATCAGGGGGACTGTATGCTACAACAAAGGACTCGCTGATAAATCCCTGGGGACGAATGCTTACTGCTTTGAGTAGGCAGACATCGGAAATCGCTTCATCAGCAATAAACAAATATTGAGCAATCGCTATATAACATATCCAACAAATGTTATATGAAATAAGTTTATTGAAGTAATTAAGCAATTTTGAGGTCATGATATCACTTGTGGTCTTAGAAAAGTTCCAGCTAATGATATACAAATACCAATACAAATAAACTCAATTGCACGACTTTCTGTTATTTTCCAAATTTAATTACGTTGCATGTACATAGACACGTTAAATAAATCAATCTTTTTATTGAATGCATCGAATTGAAAAGTTAAAAGTCTTTAATTTGAGGCAAGAAGCAAATTGCCTATAGAAAAGTACAGACGAATTACATATGTTGTGTATAAATTTATATCACAGCCATATTATATATTTGACAAGCCTTCTATATATTTTTACATGTACTGTATAGGTTAACCCAAAGTTTATTTAGGTTTACAAAAAGCTGTACGCATATACAACCTGGGTGCACGTAAAGTTTCCGGTAGATGCAAATGGTCACCGTGGCAGTAAGAATCGCCAATACCAATGCGCATGCGCCTCCAATGCTCAAAGTTAATTTCAGATCCACAGTACCTGGTATTAATATTATGAAATGCTGTACTGCTGTTACACAAATGTTAAAATTTTCGATACGTTTTTCTGCTAAATAACGTAACGTAATTGCATGACATCATGTCCGTTGTATAATTGTAATTTTATTGTGATGAAGGCGTAAGATAAATTGAAATGAATTATGTCACGTCTTGTTGTTGTTGGCTTTTTCCACAAACAATGTAAATAAAAATTGTCCTAACACGATTATTGTATTATGATGCAATTCAATACTCCAATACTGTACTAACAGGAGAGAACTTAATATTAGAATATAATAAAGTCAGTTGTCTTTATTTATGGTTATTTACTAATAAATCATCTAATTAGAC
Source organism: Congeria kusceri (assembly GCA_027627225.1). Classification (NCBI taxonomy): domain Eukaryota; kingdom Metazoa; phylum Mollusca; class Bivalvia; order Myida; family Dreissenidae; genus Congeria; species Congeria kusceri. The sequence goes on along the minus strand of CM051026.1, from coordinate 26,829,167 downwards.
ATGGCATTTACATTACATTCAGAAAATGTAAGTTATACAAATGTTTCAAATTGATATCATTACATTTGAAATGGTCAAGGAAAGTATTGCTGTTTAATATGACACAGTACAGCACATCGCATTTAATAAAATGAACAATAACAAGTGTTTGTATTTTTAACAAGTCAAATACATGTAGTGATTAATATAATATTAATAATACAATGCAGTAAGATGAAAATCGATACTAATACGATAAGGTTCGAAACCATTAAATCAATTACCGAAGCGTTCATAGCAAAACCTCCTCTTTCAGTCTTTTCCTTGTGTTGCGAGTATGATCACTTTGGAAAAAATGCTACTCTTAACATTAAACATGAAAAAAACAAAAAAAACACAAGTTTCGGTAACGTTTTTCAAAACTATTGATATCAGACTGAAACGTTTAATATTTCGTCTACCACCTGTTGATATATAAGTCGCCAGATTCGTCGCTATCTAAAGTTTTAGTGTTGTTGAGATTCGATGTTGTGGAATTATCGGCAGATACTGATGTGGTATAGTTTTCTGATAAAAATGTTTATGGTCACGTGTATAGTATTTGCAAAGAACACGTATTTACATACAAACATACATGTTCATTCATACTGCTTGTCAATGATGTAAATTTACCATACCCAAAACAAGACATGTCTTTAAAAAGACCATTGGCGTTGAAATTAATATTGATATGTAATTTATTTGCCCTAAATATAATACAAGAGGACCAATATGATCGGTTACATGACTTCTCGAACCCCAGATTTTTCGGTATCTACTTAGGAGATTTCTCAAGCCCCAGATTGTTCGGTCCCTACAAAGGAGACATCGCGGACACTAGATTTTTCGGACACCATAAGAAAACGTATCGGACCAAAAGTAAATTTAAGATAAACTGAGTTATAATATATGTACCATAAATAAACCGATCATATACCGCCCGTGTTTTCAATAGTGATATATGAATAAGCTTAATACTAGTTATTTACGTAAACGTAATTGATACATTAATTTGTCAGGCAAAGTTAACAAATTAAAATTGTCAGAAAATAATAGCGGGAACACATTAACATTATTATAATATATATATATCGGACAGGTGTACATAGTTTGTTCAATAATATTATATATGTATTATTAATATTGCACACAGTGTATTCATGCTACGCAAATGAAGTTAAGGTTACATAAATAACATTTTGACGTACTTCTTTTACCACGTTTTTACTTATATAAAGATGATGAATATTTTAATAACGTGAAACACATCTGCTGCAGAAGTTGATTGAAAGGTGCAATTATAGTTAATTCTTAATAAAATGCAACAACAAATCAAATAAAAATTACACAGAATTGCACAGAAAGTATTCAAATATAAATTCCCCATTCATTGAAATTCTCGGGTTTAGGATTATCCAGATGCTAATTGATGCCTATGAATAAACATAGCTTTACCAAGCGTTATTTTCAGAATGATTCACTCTCCTACTGGAGTGTGTTATACTCGCTAAAACTAATTCACGGGCACTTTATATTGTGTGCTTGTCAGAAGAATACACTATTGACAGGCAGACGTGATGCGAGCTCAACATGCAGCATTGCACGTTGTGACCGACTGTCGTGCCCGTGAATTGTAGCATTGTAAGTGCTATTTATAGAGCGCGCCGATTATGTGGGCTAAATAAAATAGTTATTTCATTATGTCTATGAATATAACATTTTGACCATGACATACAATGAGTAAAATAGTTTATAATTATATTCAGTTATATAGTGCATGTCGAAGATATGTTGATAACTTAAAATTGTAACCGCTTATGTAAACAATTATGTAAATTTTAATCCTCAAAATATGCAACAGTTACTGTTATACATTAAACCATTGCTGTAAGGTTGTGTTCCCTAAATTTAGAAAATTTACCTAATTATATTGGCATTAAATTCTCCTGCTGCATAGTTACCGCAAGAAATCTAGTTCAAAAGTGATTTTAGACAGCTTCGCCAAAATAAAACTGAGTTTCAATTTCATTTCGAGCATCCAAAACAAAGCTTGCCATTTTCCTATCAACTACAACTTCAACAAGTCATGATACAGTTACAGTATTGTATAAAAACCATTTCAAAATTGGTAATAGGTACATGACTTACCTTTCACCTCTGTTACTGTTGCCGTGTTGTTGTTTGGAAATGTACTAGCTGTCGTTAATGCATCTGTTATTGGCTCCACAACTGATGTCGTTGTACATTCGCTGGTGTCTAAGACAATAATTTATATTAACACATTTGTATATATTGGATATTGTGATCATCCACTCTATGGCTCGGACAAACTGACTTGACACATACCTAAAAGCGTGAATATACCGAAGGTTGAGAGTGTTGAACTGTCGTATCTGTTCTTAAGATTTATTTCTTAGATACAATAGTTTCATGCTGAGCCCTCGATACATTTAATTATTATGAAGCAACTTATAAAATACTCCAGCTTTTAGCCGTCTCAGTTAGGGTTCAGATAGAGCTTATCATGGTTAATTTAGATTTAAGTAATTATTAATTACTGTCTACATGAATAGACATTCCACTTAATGCTACATGTATTTTAAACGCTTGCACATATGCTTTTTTCAAATATAAGTACACGTACATGCTATGCTGAATTACTACAAAATTCATAACCATTAAGAAATACATTCTTAGAGTTACGTTTTTCCTATTTCCTGCTTTATTGCATTGCTATATATGCAATGGTAAAGAACAAGTGCAATGTGGACTTAACCATTGCATTCTGTCACAAACAGTAGATAAACATGTTTGAAAAACAAATTAATTCGGGTATGGAGTCCTGACTTAAATTCGATTGTTAAAAAACTTTTCCAGTGATTATTCTCTGCGTATTACGCATTATTTAGTAGGACAAAGAAATGGTTATTAAATCGTCAATTACAACATATTAATTCATTATCTATTTAATCAATTTGTTCTGCAGACACGGCCGATGAACGATCGATGCTAGATGAACCTTAAACGGTTTTCAAAGTAAAAATAATGGAGTAGATAAAATTTGAACCGCTATATCTTGCCTGCACTGCAGTCAACAATTGAAACATTTAAATTCAATAAGTACATGCTAACGAAACATTGATAAGCGTTGTCAAAGCATACCTTGACTGGGTAAAATTATTTTCGCACTCGTATAAGAAATTGTGTTTAGGTAAGCAGTACAATACCATATGTCCCCACTATTGACAATGCTATCATCATATATGTGGCATATGACTTCAGTTCTATTAAGACACACACATTGTATTGATGATTTAATCTTATAATTGGGGAAAACATGACATCCAGCTCCATTGAGTTTTATATCCACCATCATTTGCCAACTTTGGTCACTAGCTCTAATCCTCCGAAATGTCCAATCACCGTTACCACCACTGCAGGAAACGTCTACGTTTGGTGCACACAATAGTTTAACGTCGATCCTCTTTTCTCTGGAGACTAAAAGGCAATTAATAATGTTCCAATTTCACTAAACTTTTAACATAAGTGTTTGCCATTTTGACTATTATACCGTTCACATCTTAACATATATTAACGGTTCATATCACCAAATTAATAAAAGAGTGTATACGCTTTGATTGCATTTTCCATATCAATTAAGAAAATCAATAATTTTGAAAGAATCCTTTACTTCAAATATCATTTTACTATGCATGTTTTGCAATCATGAGTTTGGTTCTAAGATCATGCATGTTTAGCGATAGAAAACGATGCATTTTTAATGTTGCCTGAGGCTGCACTGCATACACACTGGGTTATCAGTCCCATGTCTGATGAAAGCCACTAAAGTGGTTCAGTAATACATGATATACTGTTTGTTGTACGTTAAGGTTAACCTGGCTAGTCCTGTATACTTCGTTAATGTATGTAACCAATTATACATTAACAGTTTAATCATTATTTATAAGTGATTGCACATGGTATGCACATTGTCTGAACGCCAGTCCATATGTAATGATATATGTTCTAGTGTATACTTAAAACTCAAAAACTACCTGACATACAATTTCTGCATTTATGCACTCGCACAAACATTGATTTTCCTTAAATCACTATACATCGACGGAACTGATAGCTCCAATATATCAGGGTTACGTGCATATATCGGACAGCACTCAGCACTCTAGTCCCAAAATAGTGCTAGATCTACATATACAAAATGTCACACGTTTTTCTACTGTTGTCGTTTGTATAAACAAGGATGAATGCTCATACTGTACATATTGATGGACTACTTGGCGATTAAAGCCTTTTTTAACCATCACAGCTCATCGGGATAACTAAACAGTGAATACAAATAATTAGCTCAAAATGGTCCTGATATGCATCTGACTTACGTTGTACAAATAATAGTTTGTTAGTGTTTGAACCGCCAGCTGTATAAGACGACAGAATACTCTCACCACGTATTACATGTTAGAATAATCCCTTCAATCTTACTACCGAAACCAGCAACTTACGCAACGTTTACAATTAAATCCCGTTCATATTCGACATGAACTAGCTTTCAGAATTGCAAACACCACAGGACTTAAAACTGTTCCTTGAGGAAACAAAGGAAGAAACATGTTGCATATTTTTTTCAGCTCCCAGGGACACACTATGGAGAGATATGGGCAGAGCAAAAGGCACGTATTTGCGTAAATACGCAACTCTGAAACCTCTGTTACGCAATTAAATTTATATTTGGTGACTAACACAACTCAATTAAAATACCCAATTCGCAAAATCACGGCAAACTCGGTGCGTTAAGAGATTGACTAACATGGATACGAAATGACCGATCAATATGTACGAAACAGCAGAATTTGATCGAATGGTTGTGAAATTGTTGTTACGAAATGACAAGACGCCCGAATCAGTCTGAGTGGATGTTGTTGTTTTTTTTCAACATGAATCGCATTCGAGATTTACAACTTTCGTATTCTTTATTTATGTTCAGTGATTTCGAAATGCTTTAGTCATGTTAGTGATTATTCCGGGAAAAATGTCGCACATTCAAAGGCCGGAAAAATTGTACAACATCAATGGATTACTGACTGGTTTTGCCTTGCAATCATCGTCATCGTCGACTTCCATTATCGAGCATATTCTCGTAATATTACTAGCAAGGTCTTTAGTGCAACCCAATTAATGTACCCTAAATTCGAAGATAATACTTTTATTGTAACATGCACAATTATTAAAACAAAAATCAAGAAACCATTGAAATATTCACTAATATTGTACATGACTTTTTCACATAGGCATTTGATCTTATGAATAATATCAACACATCGAGGTTACATATAATTCCAGGACAATCACATATTGTGTTGTTTCTGACGTTATTTAGGCCACAAAAACACTTGGCAAGAATTGACAAGAATATTATCATTCATCAGTATAAATGTTTTGTAACAAGCATTCTTTACCGTCCGCCCGACCGTCGGACTTTTTTGCCGCGCAGAAAAACTGCTAGAGTAATCAATCTGTATAAGCATATTCATCGGAATCAGGGCTTGTGCACCTGGGTATTTTGGCGCAGTTTGTTTTGACATCAGCGGAGTTAAGTCCCTTTTTATAGCAAAAAATGACATGTTTGGAACTCTGTCGCGCGTAACTCGAAAGGTATTTCTGCTAGAGTGATGAAACTTTGTAAACATATTTATCAGCATGTGAACTTGTGCACCTGGGTATTTTTGGTGCAGTTTTGTTCCGACAGCAGCGGAGTTATGGCTCTTTTTTAGCAAAAAATGAACAGTGTTGGACTTGTGTTGCGTGTTACTCAAAAAGAATTATTGCTAGAGTGATGACACTTTATAAACGTACAAGTTTTAATCAGCATGTGAACTTGTGCACCAGGGAATTTTTGGTGAACTTTTTTTTCAGACATAGGCATAGTTATGGCCCTTTTTTCGCAAAAAAATACATTTTGGGCCTTGCGTCGCACTTAACTCAAAAAGTATTACTGCTGACGTGATAAAAAAGTGACGTATTAATCAACATGTGCACCTTGGTATTTTGGTGCATTTTATTCCGCCATCAGTGGAGTTATGTCCCTTTTTTAGCAAAAAATGACCTTTGTTGATTTGTGTCGCGTGTAGCTAAAAAGTATAACTGGTAATAAATCTTACATAATTTATCATTGTCCACCAAAACTGGAAAATGTGAATATTATTTTAATAATAATATGTGTTGAACTCATTTCCATTCTGTTATCAAGATGTTTATGCACTCGTCGTAATTGTTTTTGTATTTATCATATATTGCAACGATAAATTGTATGGTATAAAATATTCACGATTGACATGCCATGTTTTTACTATGAACAAGATTGAAAAACGTTTTTTATTTATATTATAATGCAAATATACATTTATGTTTCAATAAAGTTTTTACCTGAACGTTTGCGTAAAAGGGAAAATTTTCTAAAATCGTCATTTAGCTGTATTTAGTCAGTTTTGTTTAGATAAATTTAAAATGTTCTATTTAAAATACGCAATGTCATAAATATGTCTGGCATCGTATTACAAATTACAGCATGCATTTTTTACCCGTGAATCCACAATTTTATAAACAATAGTGTATGGTTCTGATGACGTACCTTGATATGCAATACCGCTGATAAATCCTTGACTTTTATAACTTTTATCACTTACACTTACACATCGCCATTGGCCGCCGTTACTAATATTGTGAGCAATATCCAAGATATTGCATACGATTCGGCTGTACCAGTTGTTAATGCACGTGCATTGTATTGCACCCTGAGGAAACTTAGAGTTCACGCTGCATTTATGCTTAGTATAGTTGACATAGACGGCCTCTATCCAAAACGGAATGCCTTCGTATTTTCTTTCAAACTCTACGTATCCACCGGCTTCCGTTTCAACGGTGCACGATATTTCCAACGTTGTTTCGGACAGAACGTTGACATCCATCAGTGGATATGGCCATGCTGTGACATATAGCTATGCTGTAAGTAACTTTCAAAATACTTGTTTTAATTAGTGTTCATACTATTATTTTCATGTTAAACGTAGTCACGATAAAACAATACTGAATTATGACATAGTAAATAAAATGAGATTAAGTAATCTAGATTGTAATTTAGATTGCGAATTCAACGTGTCTATAATTAATAAACATATGGTAATATTGAAATATATTTGTAACGAATATAATCATTTACTGTTACATGTTATACCACTGATACAAAGTATTAAAAGTATTGTTAACATAATGTTATCATGTGATCTTTTCAATAATTTGTTATATTCAATAAGCGATACATATTCCATATATTCTCCGCAACTTGTCCATGAATCTTGACTGTTGATGTAAACAGTAATAATTATGATTGAATCGATAGAAACAAAAAACAGGAGTTTTAATACACAAACGAAAATAAGGAATGGAAAGTACGATTCGAAAGTGTACAGATGGGTTAGAGGAATGTTGACAGACGACTTCTAGGGCAGAAAACGATGCGCGAGCATTCATAATAATATCATCATATGTATGCAATTAGTTGTCATGAATCCTGTAACAGTTTATAAGCACACAGTGCGGAGACCTTTGACCGATCTGATATGATAATTGCAACAAAAGGCATATAGAGTTTGGTTGAACACGTGATAAAATCACCTTCAGTTGTCACGTTTGGAAGAAAAAAACGCGCTGACATCGCTTTTTTGCTACAATTCGGAAAATATTTCATATTCGCCCGTACTGAGAGCTAAAAAATCAGTTTCACACCTGTCTCATCTTTCAGTTACCATAATATCATATACCGAGATTTTGCAGTATGCGTACTTTGGAGTTGCAGTTTGTCAAATGTTGAGTGTGCGCTAAATGATTACCCCTAGACATAGAGAAAAGACACGCAGCACAACTTGTAACTTTAACCCAGTGTCTTAACACTGAACCACACTTGTGTGACCTCAGTTATAAAGGAACCTATTCACATTTTGGGTACTACACACGTAACATGGAAACGATTCAAGAAATAAATTATATAGAAAGCGAAATTGATTTCCTGACACAGAAATACTGGCAATACTATTTCGTCTATTGATAAACATCAATATGATACAATTATAAAGCGTGTGTAACGCGTTCGGATTTTTGGAAAATACTTGTATCACATCCAACGCATTAAAGTGCATGTTATGTTGACAACGCGGATACGGATACTGTTCATGCTTAAGTCGTAGCTTTTCAGTGCATATACAGACAGAATTGCAGAATATGCATAGTGGCAAACTAAAAAATAATCGAACAATTGCCATATATTTCGATTTAAAATCGAAAAAATGTCACGATAAGTATCATTCATGCGATAAAACGCATAAAGGGTTAATCAGCAATAAATATTTGAACGCTGACTCAAATTTTCTTTAGTACACACCCTCTAAAACGCATCATATTTTGTCACTTTCATCTGCTTATGTTGCAAAAAGACGTGTTACAAAAATATATAAACAATAATAACTATTGTATTATATAGTCAAGGGAAAGAGCTATAGCAAAATAGCAGGGTGCTGCACCCTGCTTCTTTTGGTTGCCCCTGCTGCCCTTCTGGGCTGACAAACACAGAAACGTTAAATATTTTATGAAATTCAACACTTGTTTGCAAATATTCAACTTCAAATGAATAGACTATGCGTTTAAACATAAATCAGAAGCATTAGTCTTATTAACACTCTGGATATGGCAAATTATAAAAAAGGTCAACAAACTGGTCCAGTTTCCCCCCCCCCCCCCTTACTCCTTTTAAGAAGCACCCTGTACGGTTTTTAGAACCTAGATCTTTCCCAAAAGGTATATATAGGAGACTGTATTGTTAAAAGGGAGTGAATCTATAGCTAATAAAGGACCAATAGTTCTTACCATAGTCCTTAATCATACATGTAACTAGGTGCCTCTTTGTTTTGGCTAATATGAATGCGCATATTTAACAACCTAAACAAATACGTTTTCCTAGCTATTAGTAGGAAAGTATTTATGAATGAACGGTTTAATAACTGTAATTAAAGAAATGTCATTTGAAACAACATCAACACATACATGATACTAATGAAATGTCATGTGTTATGTTGTGTACATAATTGGATGATTATCAGAATAACTATTAGTTTGCCATTAAACATGAATCATTCAGTGGCAGCTGATGATCTGTACGACATACAACAATCAAAATATGTAATATTAATCAGTGTTGAGCTAGTCGCAGAAGGGATATGTTAACTGTTTATCTATCTATAAATAAATGCTTCAGAGATAACTCGAATTGAGACATGCACAGCAGTAATTAGTTCTTGCAGTACATTGGACGTACTATTCAAAGATAAAAGCGATGCTTTGTGCAGAGATACCTGTAAAGAAAACATGGCGACACTTAATTATTGTGATAATGAGTAATGCAATAACGCGATACAACACTATATGTCCTATCTGTGTTCGTCTTTAATAAATCAATCTGAACAAAGATTGCTGTATTTTGCATAGGTAATGCCTAGCGTTAAACGAACAGCATAATACTAATATCATACATGAATGAGTTGATGTATACGGGCCTAGTTGAAGTTACCGTCGCAGTGCTGGATCTTGTTATTGTTATGTGTATCTATGCGTTATTCGCCATATATGTGATAACGTGTCTTAATGCAAACGTATTTGCCATGAGGGGATTTCTATGAGGCCTAGTGCATAACGTAAATATATCTTGGACGATAACAAGACACTACAACTGAATTTTTTATATATAGATATTTCAGATACAGCACTAAAATATCACATCAACATTAAAGCAAAATGTTTTCGTTAATATTGCGGATAAGTATATGACGTCCACATTGGTTCATTTAATAATATGTAAATAAACGTTGCACTACTTGTTTGTGTAGACTGTTTAGACTGAATTAATGTCATAGGATAAACGTAATGTTAAGAAAAATGACAGATATATTTGAAGTTGAGCTGTATGTGCATGTATCACAGAAAAGGGGATTCATGATTAATTATATGTGTGTCAGTGTTTCATTAGCGGCCAATCATACACATTTTGTCGAAGGCTTTTAACTGTACAAAATTAACGCCTTAAAGTCATGCCTTCGTCACATTGGCGGTTGTAAAATAAATAGGCATCGGATATTTAAACTTGCTAAGTGACGCGAAATATCTAGAGATTCATATTGTTAGCCGCTGACAGTACCTAAACGTTGAAAGGCCGACATTGTTCAACGAAACAACCAACTATTGTTACTGATATGTTGACGAACTGCCGGAAGTTACAATGATGAACTAATGCGCACGTGTACCAACATTTTGTATTTACAGTGTCTTTTGGCAAATAATTTGATATGTCAACTCTAGTAAAACGGGCACACCGTGTAATACATACAACAAAAACTATGCTAACAATGAATGTATGCACCTCACAACACGTTTCATCCGTTCATAACAGTTAAAGGCACTTAAAATACTAAACACAGGCAAATGGGCAAGCAAATGCTTACTAAATATAATATCCTTGAAAAAAGTTAATAAGGACTCATATGTTTCAAACATACTATACGTGTACAATGTAAAGATAAACAATGCGCACTGAGACGTGACCATGTACTAGATAAATGGTATGTCCTCAAAATAGGTAAATCATATAAACCAGGAGATAACTGAAATAAAACGATAACTCAGTGCATTGGTATCGTGAATGTTTGTATTGGAATATGTTCATTAGTATCGATATTAATAAATGGCTCAGGTGGTAAAAGCGCGGTGTTGTAAGTGTGAACCAATGGTCGTGAGTTCGAGTCCTGCTGGTGAAACTTTTTTTTTAAATTTTATAAACATAGTATATAGTATATGATTAAGTTGATAGAGTTAGATGACTCTTAGACGGACACAGCAAGTGAAGGGTATGCTGATGACTCTAAGACCAACAGAGCGTGAATCGCGTGATTATTTTAACATGTTCATTGTCATTAGTGTCATGCTATTGATAGTTAGTAAACAAACGAAACAACACGAACAAACAACTAACAGAACACGGAATATAAAAGAAACATATATAGCCTCAGTAATTGCAATTAAAAATAACAATTACAAAAATAAAACTGTTTTTGGACCAGATTTGAAGCCGCTTCGCCGTCACCAAATATTCAGCGCATACAACTCGAACACTCTTCCGTTGCTTACAGTTGTATGTTTATTAATATTAATATTATGTTTGAAATGAATGACAAATTAAACTTTCTCTAAAAATAGCAATTGCATCGATACCCCTATCAAATGGACTGTGCTAACCTTTGGTGTCTCAAAAGTCGCTGTCGGACTATACAACTAGAAACACGGTTAAAGAGCAAAACGTCAAAGTATTAATCAACGATATTAGATGTATACATCATACACAGTCAAATACATGTGCATTTAATATCTATACATACACAATAAAACATTGAAAATACAATGCGTGTTGATTGTTTGCCAATACATATTAGTAAACGACAGACAAAACGAACATAGTAATGTGTTATTGAAGAAAGACACAGCGCGTACCATAATTATTGATACACATTGGAAATTGCTTATCGATATTAATATATCGGAATAAAAAGAACACGACACTTTGTAAACAATTATCAAGGCTTTGAAATGAGCATGTTTATCTGCAGTATCACTGTAAAAACAAAAACAAAAACAATACCGTGTTAACTGTAGAACCATAATAAATTGCATACCTTTTTCGAGGTGCAGTCATAAAGTTCATGGGCAATCTCATTTGTTTCGCATACGTGTTATCCTATGAAGATCAAATACAGCTATTAAGTATTTCAAGTCTGTTAAATAAAACGCAGAATACACATTTGATTATTTTAAGAAATACTCATCTTAAGACTACTTTATTAATATGTATTCGTATTATGATTTAGTAATGAGCATTAGAAACGAATGGAAAAAAGCTATCATTCCTATGCTTTCTATCGGTTAACTGTGATAATCCCCCGGTGTAAATTGTTAGCTTATTCTTAATTATCACATGTGTGGTGAACAAATACACATTTTTGTGTTTAGTTAATTTTAACACGAATGTAAAATAATTATAACGCAGTGTGTTTATAAACCTGCTTTTTATACATGCAACTAGTCACAGGGGTTGTGACATTGCCGGTATTGCGCGATTCGCCCACAATGAGATGCCCTCGTTGGTCGTTACCGAAAGACAACGCTCAACAGTGGACCACAATGAACGCATCTCAATGACAGTTATGTCGCCTATGGCTGACACCTATCCTCGCTCACAAGTCGCAATGACACAAGAAGATGCCACAGAGTCTGCACTATTTTGAAATAATGCAAGACATTCCAGATGTCGCAATTCCAGCCGCTAACGGTAAATAAACGGTCATGTGTTTTACATTAAAAGGTTGAAATGGTTTTCAAAATGTTTTCCGACACATTTTGAAGTTCACGATATTGTTTGCAAGAGAAACTATGAAGTGGTTACTCTGACATGAATGTACATATCGCATTGATTGGACTGCGTACTAAAGTTGGTGGTTGTATTGTGCGATTTTATTGCCCTGGCACTCATTTATCTCCGGTAGAGCTCGATTGTTCTATTTTGTATCCGTTTAACATTTATCTAGCTACTGAAGAACGGAGTTGATAATCATATAACAAATAACATATAACAAAGCACCCACCGACGCAGTGTTTTAGACTTTAGATCACAATGACTGTGGTTTGAAGCTTGTCAAAATCTTTAGTTTTATCATTTTCTTTTTCTCTAAAACTAATTTTTCTTAATTTGATCTTTTTATCGTTGTTTTGATGTGTTTTATTTGTATTGTTTTAAATCATTTTATATAGGGAATAACAAGAGCTATCGGAGGGCAGCGCGCTTGACTTTTTGTGTGCTTGTCATAGTTACTGGCATTTGTTTTAACAAGAAATCTGGAAATCTTACGAAAACCTTTTTTTTTCAAACGAAATGCATAAAAGTAAGCACATCCATTACATTTTTAGTAAAAGTAACTTTGACCTTTACCCTAACCACCTCGTATGCAATCTCAAGCGAGGTCTCGATATAAGGTATCTTTGTATTAAGTTTCCGTAGATTATCTCAATGTATTTTCAAATTATTGATGGGCAACCTTTTTTCTATTTTTAGTAACAGTGGCCCTGACCCCACCAGCCCCATACTTGATCCCAAGCGAGGCCTTGATATAAAGTATCTATGTATAAAGTTTCATTAGAATATATCGATGCATTCTCATGTTATTGAGCAGAAACTTTGTTTCTATTTTTAGCAACAGTGACCTTGACCCAACCCTCCCCATATGCAATTCCGAATGAAGTTTTGATATAAGGTATATATGTATTAAGTTTCATTAAAATATTTCAAGTAATTGAGCGGAAACCGTTGTTTTATTTATAGTTACAGTGACCTTGACCTTAACCCCACCCACCACATATGCAATTCAAAGTGAGGTCTTGATATAAGGAATCTATGTATTAAGTTTTATAAAAATATCTTAATTTATTTTCAAGTAATTGAGCGGAAACCGTTTTCTATTTTTAGTAACAGTGACCTTGACCCCACCCACCCCATATGCAATTCCTAGCGAGGTATCGCTATAAGGTATCTATATTTGCAGTTTCATTACAATAGCTTAATCCGTTCTCGAGTTAGAATGTGGAAACGACAAGTTGAGAAACTAGCTTACCGAAAAACGTTTACATATGTATGCAGTGTCCAGATGAATACCCAAATGGTTTAAAACACACGGACACGATTTTAGCTATGTAAGTTACAGAGATGGCGATTTGTTCAATTAAAATTTTTAATTATTTGCAAATACTTGAAGTTGCAGCGAAAACAGTCGACGCTCACACCACAGTAAAGAGCGACAAATGGCAAACGCCCGTGCAATTGCAGATCACATAGTCTTACTTAAGTTATCATTTTCATTCATTGTAGTAGAATGCGCTTATGTAAAGCATGTGGATATCGTGCGCATCATAACTTCTTGAACTTCGATAACTACTGCGCGATATCTTACAGAATAAATCTGTCTGATGGATATTCTTAAACAATTTTAAGTATTTGCACATAAAACAAAACGCATCGGAACGTGTACATACACGTTGCCATTTACAGCACACAAACACTAACACTTTTTTATGTAATTGTCAAGATTGCTTGTGATATAAGTATAATTTTGAGCAGTTACTCATCGAAAGAGGGTGGGCGTCACATAAAAGGCTTGTTTTTGCATTTTGACGCTAAGAATTGCCCTCCAATGAGATTATGGCATTACTCACAACAGGTAATTGGCAAATAGCCCGCGATTAAACATAACTATTATGAATGAATTGTGTTAAAATTGAATTTTTTATGAAAATGAATGTACAAAGTATGTTATTGTTGTTGGTTTGCTGTCGTTTTTGCGTGTGTAATAAGGGGGGGGGGTAGGTGTGTGTGTGTGGGGGGGGGGGGTCCGAGTAGAAAGATGTGGTCGGGGCAAGAGTCGGGTGATGCCGACAAGCTTTTAAGAAATCCTGCGGGAAACACTGGACTAATTATAATGTTTTGTTTCATGTAGAATGAAAGACATCTCGTTGTAGTTCATGTATGTGCACATGTGTTTCATGTGTATTTAATTTGTATACCAGTTGCGTGACTGATTTATTGTAAATAAGTATATATATTGTATACTCATGGACAGTTGTCCAATGCATGAAGTAATACACTATATCAATGGTGTATATTTTACTATAAGCCTAACACTACAGGTACTAATAAACACATATTTGTATTATTGTACATACATTTATTCACATATCTGAACAGTTTTCAATTGTATGCTTTTATTTTATGTTTGTTATTAATGCGTTCATTGTCTATTTTTAATACTCGCAATTCCTATTATAGATATCGTATGGTTGTATATTCGTTTACATGCTTTTGCGCATTGGTATGTATTTGTAAACCGTTTTTTATAGATACAACATTGAACATACTATTTGTACCCTGTGGCAAAATTGAGCACGTTGGAGTGATAATGAAGTGGACTTCATATGTCTTCTTTTAAAGCGCTGAATAGAGTCTACTAAATTCATATGTTTGTGCTATTTCATTCAAAATATTACGTTTAAATTAAAAGTGCACATATCACATGAACACAATCAAAATGATCATAGCATTGACATCAACATCGTTTCAGTTCAAATGTGATTTCCCAAATGACGACACATGTTCACATAAATTTTTCAACAATTCTACACGTTAATACCATTTTTAGGGAAACACCCTGAATAATGTTAGGTTTAAACCTTTTTCCATTATGTATGTATGGTAAAATGTGATCGCGTGTTTGTATGCCGATATTTTGAAAACATGTGTATAGTACATGTATATCTGTAAAAACCTAGAAAACATTTTGGTAGACAAAAGTTATTTATTTACTATTTGCTATGTCGGAATTCGTATGTGAACATCGATACGAACTCTGTATATGATCCATCTATCTTAAGATAAAGGTCAGTGTTTGTTACACGATTATAAATTATAGCATGAATGGGCTCAATCTTTATGATCAACTATGCTGGTATGTACGGAATGTCAAGACGTTTGATTGCCGACCGTGCTTTAAGTGTTCAGCTGTAATATGACATTTAAATGAGAATCGGAAATGTCACGAAGAATCATAAGTCACATCCATTAAAAAGGCTTAACATGAATTAACAATTGACACACTGCAACACACGCCTTGTCTAAACGTGTGAGCCATTTCCAATGAAGTAAATGTCCGTGCTTTCGAGTGTGAACATGTGCCTACGTACCTACTGATTTATAAGGTGTTGGTTTGCACGTTAGACCTTAGGATATACAAACACGCGAGAACAGGATCTAATATCCGGGAATTTCCGCTCGCCGTTTTTCACATCAGTTACATGGATAACAATTAATCAAACCTGAAGGACTTGAAACAATTATAAATTGTGCAAATATCAAATGCTGTTAAAGCACATAAATGAATACATACATGTATTAATAAGAACATAGAACTTAGGAAAGACAAATCCAATTTTATGGGTTAATGTAAAATTAAGGGAGGAAACTTACTAATGTAGCATTTGAGGAACGGAAAGTAATTGATCCAACTTATTTGTCCCCTACCAATTCGTTACAATGTTAATTTAATAAAGAAATAATACCATACAGGAATATCCGTGAAAATCATATACATAATAACCAATTCTCTAGACATATACGCTTTACTTACCAAAACATTCATTTAGGTCACCAAACCAATCGCAAAAAAACACAAAACAACTGCACTGACTTTATCCCACAGATTGTTTGGACTTGAAGCACATACTACAAACATATTTCAATAACAGCTTCAATTCAATAAAAAATATCATTATATAATTCTAAAACACTGACCACGTTTATATTCCTGTAACACTGTATTATCTAAATGAAAAGAAACTCACATTCAGTATTTTCTATATATATGTGTAAAGCTCGCCCAGAGCCTCAACGGAACAACGTTTTCCAACCCGGCACCAACCATGTATTCTCTATAATTATATGACGTTATTATGTAGCCGCTCTAAAATCCAGTTGCGTTTTCATCAACCTTCATATCCAGACATGTGTTATGTGTTTTATATTGTTACGTTATCAGGGTGGCATTGTCTAACAAGAGAAAGACTTTATTGTTATTTTGATTGTATGTTTTGACGCTTGACGTTAACCATTGAGTGTATACATGTGTATATTATAAAGTATTCTTAGTAAATGTTTCACCATGGAGTGTATATACATGTATAATATAGTAGTGCGTAGTAAGTATGTATGTAAAATTGGAATAAAGTACTTGTCTTGCACAAACAGTCTACACAACTTAAGGTTTTATTAGAGATGTTACCGGTAGATACATTTCAGATCTACTTAGACTCCAAGAGGTAATTTTAACATTCGCAACTAAAATTAAAATTTGATTTAATATAGAAACTTAGCTCAACATATATTTTGAGGTGAGATACCAGTTTATAGTGGGACATATTTCAATAATCCACTTAGAAGTATGCCGTATATTAACAATTTTTCACTATTAAAAGTGACATTTTTTACCAATTAGTTTAATGAATCATAGTGGATTCTACAAGCTTAATTGGCTGTTTAAATCTGTTTGAAGTAGAATTTTGACAATGACAAAAAAACAACAATGTCTTTTAACAAGTCCAAATATTTTTGTCACTCAATGAACGTTCAATTGAAATTATTTTGAGATTAAAACAGTGGTTTCTGACAAAAATGTGTTCCACATTTTCAATTTAGTCAAAGAAGGAATTATGTTATTGCTAATATTTTGAATTCAAAATGATTTTAAAGAATACGGTAGAGGCAAATACGGACATAAACGCCACCTTAAAAAAATCCCGCACTCTTTTTCATATCCAGGACAAATTACATCTAATTTTGGCATATAACACAAACTTAGTTCATTCATTAACGGCAGTACAATATGTATGTCGCACATAATTCAAAATACTTGTGTCAATCATGAGCGGTGTAATTTAAACGAGCGGGCTAATGTTTGGGGTATGAAAAACAATGAGCGGGCTTTTGTCCGGGAGGGCTTTCTTCCGGATTCCGGTAGAGGGTCACCCAATAAACATTTTTGTAAAGTCAAGGGTTGCGAATATATAATATATAGCTGATATTGCCGTACTTTTCTGTTGTTTTTTTTAAGTCGTTTGCAACTTGTCTGTAGAATAATTATATAAAGTGCAGCTTTTCTAAACTGAACCCGCTGAAAACCAATTCCCTGTCTAAACTGCACAATTTTTTTAGTTGCATTTTTTTGTCCTTCTTATTCTGATCATCCAAAAACAAATATAAACTGAACAGTGCAAAACTCGTCGACTAATTGCATGGTTTTTAATAATAAAAATGATTATAATAAACAGTAAAAAACATAAATAAAAAAAATTGTCTAGTAAAATGCCACTTGGCTACACCCTTGAGGTGTTATAATTAGATTATTGTCTCTTCATTGATAAAAAGGCCACTTAGAGTTACAACAGAAAGCAAAAACCACGTGAAATGATTGATTCAGGTCCAGATGGTGTTTCGACAGCTTTTACTGTTTTAAATTCTGTCAAATTCTCACTTGTCCATTCATGCTGTGGGACAACCTGAGCAATAAAGACAAATAAATTTGCTGTCCATAAAATTGATTTTCAAATCCTTCAGGTGGTGTCAGACAAGAAGATTTTCAAAGTGTTCAACAGAAACATATAAGAAACAATTTCCCCGTTCTTTAGAAACCATGCTTATTGGGGATTTTTTATGATTAAACAAATTCATGAATAAAGGAGGCATTTATGCACAATTATTTCATTATTTCAAATCCCACCAGTGGATTCAAACAAAAAGATTTTTCAAAGGTCTTATAGCTTGGCTTAGTTAAAATAACCAATTGAGGATAACTGTCACGTCCACTCAGACGGTAATGTTTTTTTTAACAAATTGAAACAATTTGAAGGAAATTGGTTAAGTCATGCAAGGAACATTTCTGTGAAATATTATTAAAATCTCAAAAGTGGTTGCAGGAAAGATGTTCAAATTGTTCAAAATTGTTATATTAGGAAAACTTCACCGCCCCCTGGGGGCATTGTTTTTTAACGAATCAAAATGATTTAGAGCAATACAATAGCTGGTCAACCTGGGAACATCTCCATGAACTTGTTTTGAAATTTGGTTAATTTGTTGAAGAAAAGATTTTCAAAGTTTGTAATGCAATCATTAAAAAAAAAACTGCTCCGCCCCAGATGGCCATGTTTTTTAACGTATTAAATGATTTCCACGAATTTGGTAGAGGGTCACCCAAGAAACATTTCTGTGAAATGATAAAATAATCCCACAAGTGGTTTCAAATAATAAGATTTTCGAACTTTTCAACAAAAACAAATATTAGCAAAAACTGCCCCATTCTTGGTGGCTGTGTTTAACAAAGTTCAAAATGATTTTAGTGAATTTGGTAAAGGGTTACCCTAGGTGGTTGCAAAGAATATTTTCAAAGTTAATATAGTAAACAAATCATGTTTGTTTCAGGTTACATGCCCAAACAAAATAGGGTAGGTAGGTCGAGATTATTTGTTTATTTATTTTTATTTTTTTTTTTTTTTTTGGTAAATTGTAAACTTTAAGATTCTACAACTTAATACATTTTATTATTTATTCTTAAACATTGTTTATAAGTGGATACTATCAAAACAAAACAATTTTTTTTATCCAAAAACACATTTAATTGTTGAACAAGGTAAATAAAACAAAAATCAATCTGACAAACCCAATCCAATGTTCTAGGGTCGGGGAATTTTCTTAGGGTAGGTCGGGTAACCGGAAACAAACATTGTTTTTACGTCTTAAGTCGATAAAGCCATATTTTAGGAAAACTGTGAGCCCCGACCATTAGTTGCCACGTTCTTTAATGAATCAAAATGATTTTAGATATCATTTTTGATTAAGATTGTTAAAGTTTTCATCTAAAAAATAAATTTATTAATTAATCAAAGGTTTGGCTTTTAACATAATCTTTGCTGAATTGTTTTGTTTAAATATGTAAAACAACTCACCTGCATTTTTTAGCTGTTAAAAATATAACATAGATATGCTTGTGTGAGTTTAATGACATCATCATATTTATGACTTTATTAGAAAAACTAAGTTCATTTAGTACATAACTCATTTTGTGAACGGTTTTCCATTTAGAATTAACTTTCATACAGGAACAAACTTCATGGAAAACTGTCTGTTACTCAAGTTACGACAGTTTTCCATTTCCTGAAATGGGACATTTGAGTTACCAACACTTTTGCACTAAGGTTTTTGAGGGGTTTTAATTAGGAATATGGTCATATTAATTTTTTTTCAAATTTATAAATAATAGATATGACAAAAAATGCAGAAAAAAGTTATTTTTATTAAAAAGTGAGTTACAACAGTTTTCCGTTCAGCTCTCGACAAGGGTTTCCCGCAGATCTGTATTGCCGGTCGTCCCTTAAAAGTTGTTTAAGCAGTTAGCAATTTGCCGACACGCTAGTATATCGCAAAACATGAATTAATTTAAAATAATCCATTCATAATATGCCTTCTAAAATCTAAATAAAGTCTCACTAAACATTTCGAACAGTCATTTTTTGGTGGTATTCTACCCCACCAAGTCGGTCTGCAGCCTGATTGATGATCATACAACAACTTGTTGCTTGTCATGTACCCTTCGTCGTGGTCGTAAATAACTCTCTCTCTACATGTAGATGACCCTGCTCTGTGTAAATAATGTGCACTACAATGTGCATCATACATTGCTTAGTCACATAATGCTGAAAATATATCGTTGGCGATATTACTGTGTAAAAAAGTTATGTGGCAAAAATATCATTGATTTAATACAAAACGACAATGTAGAAATCTCATTAAAATAATTTCCAGTCTGGGACTTTTTACGGATCAGATGACTTCGCATAAAGATTGACATTCAGATAGAAAGCTAGTTGCAATATTACGACTATCTTATTTATTAAACACAATTTTGATGGGTAAAGTACCAAGGAATTTAACTGTAAATTATTTACTCCCGAGCAACAGAGGAAGGACTGATTATGTGATTTGAACCAGAAAGCATTGACGATGGCTGTGATTCAATCAGAAGCACTTGTAATGGTTGAAGTATTAGTGTAAGAAGCTATTCCATTGGGTGAAGAAAAGCCATGTGTTAGTGTTCCGAAAAGACAGTTGAATGTGACATGTGCTACGCGATATGCAGTATCTTTTGAATGTAACAGCGATCGTTGAGATTTTTTTTATATTAACGAGATTGGGCAACGAAAACACCTTGATAAATACGCTTATCCTGTTCGTGCCATCAAATGTATATAATATAATATATCTCAATGTTTTCTCAATGTAATATCCCATATACCACACCTGTATAATTTTTAAAATTCCATTGCGTGGACATGTAATATACCCCGCACATTTAAATGTACCCATCGCGAAGGCTTAAAGATAGCAACTGGTGTTTACTGGGCATACCCTATTAGCTTATAATCGGTAGGCGATTATTAAAAATGCATTTACAAATCAATGACAATGAGAACATGGTTTTCAGCGTGAGACTAGTTTGTTCTTTGAAATACTGTTTATTTATATCGGTATAAAACTAAATATCCTAGGCATGTTGAGAGGAAAAGTAAATATTGCAACCCCCACCCCCTCGAAGGGTGATGTCAACCTTGATCTCGGTTGACATCACTTCTCTCGGGGAGCACAATTTACTATACCCCTCAGCTGCCTATGATATTTATATAAAACAGTCATTGTTTTCAACAACATAATGATCTCTAGGAAACGTTTAACGCATTTATGAACTCTCATAATATACGTAACTATTAGAATTATCTGCATAAAATATCAGATACATACAATATTAATATAGTGTTTATTATGATACTTATTATTAAATGCCAATAGTTCACAGTCATCGTTTGTAGAGCTGCAACGATTCTTTTGATGCATCTATAATTCGATTGTTTTTGTCCCGATTCAAAATTGTTGATATCAAACCAACCGTTTTCGAGTCGAATCGGTTGAATATTTTTAAAGATGATTTGTCATAAAACTTTTAAATATCACTGTGGTGTTTATGTAGATGTAAAAAAGAAAACATGAATCGAATCGAAATATTCATCATTTATGAAGTTTTAAATCGAAATCGAATCGATTCGATATATATCTATATCGTTGCAGCTCTAATCGTTTGAATGTTATACATAAATGAGATGTACAGCATTTCAACAGTCGTATCTGAAAATAACACCACTGACAAACATATTTTGTACTTGTAAATATATATATTATTAAATATAAAATATTTACAATTTATATTTCCAACAATGAGAAGGAAGAACATTAAATTATATTAAAATATTAAGAAAATAGTTTGCATTTACAAACACAGTCCAGAAAAAATAATATCCTAATATTGGTGTATATATAGAGAATACTAGATTAGTGTTCAATATAGAGAATTATATCTTGCGAGGCTTATAAATTCGGAATATTGAGGATCTATATTTAACACTAAACCTTGTATTTCATTACATCATATATTCTTTCAAAATATATAACAACATATGTTTAACAAATTGTGGAATTCATAAACAAGAAGAACACAAGTAGTCCAAAGATTATAAAAATAAAATAAATGAAACTATAGCTGTTAACAAGTTTATTTTCATATACTTATTTTGTTTCTACAAAATATTAATGAATAATACTGTTAACAATGAAAACAGTAAACTTCGACATAGACTGTGTAATGATCTATACATTCATAACCTATAAATAGACCAATACACAGTAAATGACCATGACATTCCTTAATTGCTTATGACATAAAAATAAATTTTATTTGTCATTTATTACTATGATAATAATAATAATAATAATAATACTACTACTACTACTACTAATAATAATAATAATAATAATAATAATAATAATAATTATTATTATTATTATTTACATAAATTATGTACATAATATGTGAATGAAAACATATAAATTAGTAGGAGCAATAGCTTTCAAATATTATTTCATTAGAAAATGTATCCTTTTAACAAACCATGATCCTGTATTGAAAGCACGGGCCCTCACAACAATAGAAACACAACACAGAAACTTAAATACACAGAGGATATAACCGCTTTTAATCGGCAAAGAACCTCACATTTTGCATAACTTGATATGAATTGAAGAAATAATGTTTGCATTATCAGTATTTATCGGCGAATAAACTACAATTAGGAGTTATGATGCATATGAATTAAAACACGAGAAAATTTGCATCAGAACGACAAATCAGTGTTTATTAGCCGATGAACAACGATAATGCAAACATTATTTCGGTCCTAACATGATCTGACACTATTTTCTGCAATTACAATGCGAACTATATTTTACAGTAATATAACTATTTTTTCGCGCTTTTTATTGGTAGTTTAACAATGGTGAAATGTGGTCCCCCCTTTGTCTATATGAAAATTATGCGCGCGTCGTGTTAGAAAAAGTTAATGTAAATACAAATTAATATAAAAATATTGCAATGAATAAGCAATGTTTGGAACAGCCTAAAGACCGGTGTTTCCACTTTGTGCGATGCTTACCACGAGACGTGTATCCTGTAATTTCATCCGCTGAAGGTCTCTGCCTGGTGCTCAACGGGGTATCATCTCAAAAGACGTTTTCAACAGTTGGTTGTTGAGATGTGGTGGGTGTGGTAGAAATACTTTCATAATGGTGAATCAAGGCGGTGTTCGTTTCGTTGTCGATGTTCTCTCCAATATCTGCGATAATTTCGAAAACAGCGGAAAGTGGGAGAGTGTCGTAGTGATTTGGATCTCTTTGTTGCATTAGAGCTTGCATCATTAGGGGGACTGTATGCTAAAATAAGGACACGCTGATAAAACCCTGTGGACAAATGCTTACTGCTTTGTGCATGCAGACATCGGAAACCGCATCATCGGCAATAAATAAATATTGAGCAATCGCTAGTTAACATATCCCAAAAAACGTTTATATTAAATAAGTTTATTGCAGTAATGAAACATTGCTTAGGTCATCATATCATTTGTGGTCTTAGAAAAGTTCCAGCTAATGATATACGAATATCTATAGGTATGACCACAATTGCACACTATTTTATTATTGTCCAATGTTATTTACGTTGAATGTACATACACATGCATAATCTTTTTGTGCATGCACCCAATTGAAAAGTGAACAGTCTTTTATTTGAGGCAATAAGCCAATTGGATGTAAAAAAGTACATACGAATTAAATATGTTGTCTCTATTGTTTTATCAGAGCCATATTATATAGTTGACAATCCTTCTATATATGTTAAAAAAAACAATATAGGTTTTACATGACAATGCGCGTGCTTTCCATGTACCAAGCCGCGCAAGATAAACTTGATCTTTATTTTTTTTAAATCTAATATTCTCTTTGATCCTATTTTATATTGTTTAATACTTAAGCTTGTTATCATTTGCATAATAGCAACTATCACACAGATAAGTTACACAGGACGCACGTATATTGACATTATTGTGTTACACTGTACGTGTGTAGAATCATTTACTATCAACTACTGATTTCATCATCGCCTTAACAATCACAAGTAGCAAGTGTTATACACATTGTATATACATTACAAACAACAAAATCCAGTATATATCTAGAACATCGATCAGCTAGCTAACAGTTACATGCTATATGAAGAACATATAATGTATTATTATGATTTTAATTGAAGCTGACAGATATCACTATAGTTTAAACACGCTTTATATGCAGAAATCGCCAGTGTCTTTGATGTATGTTCCAAATCACCATTCAACCTGGTAGGAAAGACAGTAGTTGGGTCTGAACCTAACTAAGGCGTCAAACTATTCTTACTTGAGATTCACAAGCATTTAATGCAAACATGTGGCTGTTTCCACACATTTCAATCATTATCAAATAATTTGACTTTGTTATTAACCGATGAGATAAATAATAATTGTATAAGTGAAACTACCACTGCATCCCTTATTAACATGAACGGCGATAAACCATTTACCAATATTATACATTATATAAATCTGTTTCTTCTTTGCGTATATAAAAGGCAACGGTCTGTTACCAAGGTTAATTTCAAAATGCCCGTTAGCGGGTCGATAAAATGGTATAGTGCCCGGAGCCAGCGGGCACAATTTCGTGTGGGTGCCAGCTGAGCTTTAGATGTGTAAAACCTTAGTTCTGGGAGGCGTTTCGTCAATATTTCCGGTTTTCCTACGATCGTAATTTGCGTATCAAGATTTATGTAGACTATACAATTACATAATTGCGTGTCATCAACGAAAGTTTTGCAAATGCACTATACATACATATGCGACTACATAAATTATGGTATTTGTTGACCGAAAATAGCGTGACGCAGTCTAAATGTTTGAAACGACGTCATTGTCGCGCGCTGTTCAAAATAAACAACTTGAGGAAATGGGTTAAAACAAGAACGTGCACCTAAAATTATCGTTTGTCTTTAAGAAAACATGTATATCTCAGCACGAACTAAAGAAATGTTTATTGCTGTGTGTTATGATTGTGATATTTTATGATTGTATCTAAAACATATGTAGTACACAAGTGCGGTATAATATAAGAAATAGCACAGGCCAGTTCAGATCTCCTCGCATTATAGTGACCTCCCAGTCAGCCCGCAAACGTTGAATGGACCTCAAGCCTTCGGGTTCGGTCCATTGAAAGTTTTTGGGCTGACTGGTCGGTCACTTTAATGCAAGGAGACCCTCAGTGGTATGTACTATTTTTTAAAAGTAATACACACAATACACGTTCAAACAACACAAAAAAGCACAACAAACCATAACAACCAAGTATGGCTAAAATCGCTATTGAGCAATCGATGTGAGCATTTGGGTTTTACACAAAATATCTTCAGAATTCACCACAATACACATAGATCTACATGCGCATTAATATTAATAATGCTTTTCAAATTAATAGTAATATCAGGAACACATTATTCAATCGAATTGCGATTTAAGAACCCAATGGTTCAACGTTAACTAGAGCAACAGAGAACAAATGATTTTGATGCTCGTCACGAACCATTTCAATGGAATAACATTCGGTAGCATTAGAAGATGGAGTAATCAAGTAAAAAATACATGTAATATTCGTTTAACAAAATCTATAAACAGTTAATTAATAAATGACTTGGACCTAGAAATATTTGGCAGTCATATGGTTCGTAGTCAAGTTATGTTTGTAATCAGTGATTATCATATTTAAAAGCATACCTTCAATTAGTTCTGTTACACTGTTGCTGAAAAAAAGGGATGCCGTGCTTGAAAGAGGAGCATTGCCGCCCGTACGCTTGTTTTAAATCGTGTTTAACCGTTATATTGCACACCAAGTGGTTGTTGTTGTCACCACGAAAACCACATTGCCCGTCATCGGGAAACGCGGACCTTGCGTTGCATACTATGTTTTGGTATATAACGGTTCCTACAATCGTTAATGCAAAATCTTCATGCAGCGTATAAAGGTTTATTACTTCATTGCGAATTCAACATCACACATCCACTTTATACCTGGAAGCATATGCTTTGTATATACGTACACACCTACAGATCAGCGTTATTCAGAGGACACCATAAATATAGTGTAATATATTCTAAGTCTTGGGAATAGTTATGCTGTATTTGTGTCACGTTAAGCATAAATAACTAAGTCAAATACCTGCTTTAAGTACCAATGTTAGAGTCGTTACGCTCTTATCTGCGCTAACACATGTACGTCTATATACATTGGATAATACACATCGATGCAATAAACAATGAACACCATGTTTATCAATGTACATATGTATTTACAATGTGCTATATACAAACTACAAAATTACATCATAGACAATAAATATGATATAACAAACATCACGTTACGTCTTGTTTTTCATTCAAGAAAACAAACGCGTAAAAAATAACGTTTCAAATAATAAAACATGTCCTACATACAAACATAATTCATACACAAATCATTGTGAACGTATTAATGTAATGGATACGATATAAATCTTTCCTAAAATTATCGCAAACACATTTTTTTCAATAATCGTATCAATGCTTTTTGTATAGAGATATATATCCAGTATGTTCACGCACTGATTTTTCATCAAAACATAATTTAAAATTCCCAGATGAATTATATAGGTAACTTAGAGTTTGCATTTGCTTTACAGATGTATGCATTATGTCCATTTCCATTTCATGGTTTCCATTCGTATTTATTTCATGTTTCAATGGATTCCAAGTAGCTCCCATAGTCACTTACCAGATCTTTCGCCTGTGACGAGAACAGGATAAAACGACACAATTATGTACATTACACAAACGTTGTCAATATATATGTGAATATGTTTGATCAAGGAAAGTAACACTATTTGCCAACACTATTAAAACAAAATATTAAGGAAGCTATATTGCACACGCTCAAGAGGAATACTGAAAATATATGTATATGAACTGAAAGAAAGATTAACTTATTTTTCGAAATTATACAACTCATACATGTAAAGGTAAATGTATGTATTGTGAGTCTTCCGGACTTCCTGAACGACGTTGATTCTCATATCGAAC
Organism: Congeria kusceri; assembly: GCA_027627225.1. Lineage (NCBI taxonomy): Eukaryota > Metazoa > Mollusca > Bivalvia > Myida > Dreissenidae > Congeria > Congeria kusceri. Next base: position 26,801,819 of record CM051026.1, on the reverse strand, counting down.
GGTTTCAGTCCTAAAAACAAAATGTGTAATAAAAAACTAAATGTAAACATCATTAACAGGTTACACCAAACAATATAACTTTTTTCACAAATAAACTTCGAAATGTCGTGTACATGTATACGAACACATGTCTGATAATCTATTTTCCATTATCAAACTAACAAATTAAAAGGCTGAGTAACATTAACAGTGCTATAATAGTCAAGTATACATGTAGTTCACGTGCATAATACTATTGACCAGTTTACCGTAAGGTTTGAAAATTAAGCTCACATAAGCTTAACAATCTACTTCGAATTCTGAAGCTTGGTAAAATTTGCTTTAAAATAGTATGTTTATTTTTAATTAGCATTATCATGCGTGACAAATACATACTTGTGATGATCGGATTCCAGTTTATGTTCTGAAATAAATACAAACATCATATTGTAAGTTAAACATAAATATTTAAATGACCTTAATATAAAAGAGGTATTCAAAATGCATGTCGACGCATAGAGAGTTATGTTATCTTTTTCGAAAATTTGAAACATAAATAGCATTTAAATTGAAATGATCAGCATAGCATTGCAATGTTTCAGTTTAATAAGAACAGTATATGTCCCATATGCGATCCAATTTAAACGAGTTTTCACAGAATTACCTGACGTCTGCATGATGTTCGATGAGGCAACAGCCATAAACACATTTGCATCATCGGTTGATTGTAGCTCCGCAGGAATAAGTCCATAACAGCAGTTATGGAAAGCGGCGGACTCTTTGATGTTTGGGTCTTCTTCTCGAGGAGTCATGGCCACATTTACATCAATTGTTGGTTTCGGGACAGATGGAACATAACTTTTGGCAACCGAGGAAACTTGTGTATTTGCATAAGAATGGTTCACAGAAGCGGTTGAATCTTGGTTGACAGAAAGCTCTACATGAATTCTTTATAAAGCAGTGCCCTCGGAAGAGGTAGCATCGGGGACGGCGGTACATATGTTTGCATAAATATGTATATCTGTGAGTTCCTGGTCGGCAGTATTGTCTGTATTTCAAGGTGTGTTAGTTTCCCCGGCATTACGACAGAGACTTACTAAAAAATCAATTCGAAGTGAGATGGCAAATTCTCTACATGCATAGCAATACTTTGTAACATTTAATTTAATTATAAGGTATTTAATACATAAATAAACATATTATATAACACAAGTATTATGTGTTATTATCAATATTGTTATTATAGAATTTTATAAATAATTAAATATCTTTAATTATTATATTATGTTTGATCATATACATGCTCAAATTGGGGTTTGTACCCGTGATATAACATTTACATATTTACATAATGTTGTACGAGTTGTGCAATTCAATACATGAAAATTACTAGGTCTGACTTGCTTATATGGCAGCATAATATGTTCATTTATTGTAGTTATACTTTCTTTGCATAGAACATCTTAACTTATTAGAACAAATACGAGAGATGCAGTATTCATAACTATGTGGTATAAAGTCGTAACATGTACTCCATAGATCTAAGTCACTTATACATATACTGAATACACATTTATATGTTATGATTTTGTCCACGTGTACAATATTTTCGGCTACAAATATACAATACATTATAATGATGATTATTGTTATTATTGTTATTATCATTATTATTATTATTATTATTATTATTATCATTATTATTATTATTATTATTATTATTATTATCATTAGTATTACTACTACTACTGTTACTATTACTACTACTACTACTACTACTACTACTACTACTACTACTATTACTACTACTACTACTACTACTACTACTACAACAACTACTACTACTACTACTACTACTACAACTAATAATAATAATAATAATAATAATAATAATAATAATAATGATCATAATAAAAATATTATTATTTTTATGTTTTATTTTGTTTTATTATTATTAAAACTATTGTGCGACATACAGGAAATGCTTTTATTAAGATTTAAGTAACTAACGGAATTATTATTCTGTAAGATATATGCATGCAAATAAATAGGATTACAAAGCAACCTACATGTATAGTTCCGTACTTCCGTTAGAAACAAAGGGATTGCGTAGCTGCCAGAATGACCAACGTCAACGCGCAACAACTTTGATACTTATTGGTGGGAGATACCTGACAAAAATAATATCCAATTCAATTGAACAAATATGTGTATTGCATTAAACGTAATAGCATATTTATAACAATTAAAAAATACAGGAAAAATGCTAAAGCATTTATATAACAAAGGCAAAAAATAGATATTATCGGAAGAGCACACATTCATTGTTGAACAAAATTATCAATTAAACATCTCAATGGCTTAATATATTAACGTTATATATGAACTTTGATATTAAGTAAATGGCGTTTGCGAACTAATACTTATCAAACTTAACTGGTAATTGGCTGTATTGAAGTGGAAGAGTACATTTGTATTATTATAATAATATGATATAATAAGTGCGCTTCTTTCGAGCACAGGACCGGATGTTTGTTAACATAATTGTTGTTATACAAAGGTTTAAAAGGTAATCTTCGATATAAACTCCATGATATTAAACTAGTCCTTAAATATAATTTTAATATAAACCAATTGTTCTAAAAAATCGTATACCAAAAAGCAGCCGTAACGCAAAAATAGCATTCATAATTGATTTAATAAGTAAGAACATATTTCAAACGGCCAATAACACAAACCTAATCTCTTATAAATTACAACAACAACAAGAACACATTTAACCAAACAAACCTTATCCAAGCTCAAAACAAGACAAATATTGGTAAACATTATATAATCAAATATGATAAATAATTCAGTTAAATCCAACTTGAATAAGTCAAAGGTAAGACAATGACTAGCGTGCTCTATGGAATGTCAATAAAAAACAATACTGAACTAAAACTGCAAAGGCAATTTCCGACGAAATGGATTCGACAATGATTAATAATGGAATATGAAACTGTTAACCGCATGCCTCCCGTCGTATTTATTATGTACATTTTCATCTACCTTGTTCAAAGCGATGTGAGATTCCCTCGACGCTCTCACAAACAAAAGATCGTGGACAAACAATGAATTATATCCGCAGTATTGTGTATCTGTAATATAACCCAGCAAGCAAGACCAGATTTGACCCATATGGGCCCCTTGAGGGTTCATATATGGGCCCCATGTAGGCTATCGATATGGGCCCCACCCCAGAAAGTGCAACCGGGATCTACGTGGGTCACATATGGGTTGCAATTCGGGTCTCAAATGGGACCCATGTGGGCCCAACATCGGACCATATTTGGCAAACACAGATGGGCCCTTGCTGGGATACCCACATGGACCCAACCCCAGAAAATGAAACCCGGATTAACGTGGGTCCCATATGGGTTGCATTATGGTCCTTCCACGGGACCCATGTGGTCCCAACATTGGACCATTATGGGCAAACACAGATGGGACCTTGATGGGCGAACCACATGGGTCCCACCCCAGTAAAATGCTACGGGGATTTATGTGGGTCCCATATGGGTTACAATATGGGTCTACCATGGGACCCATGTGGTCTCAACATAGGACTATTATCTTGGCAAACACAGATGGAACCTTGATGGGAGACCCACAAGGGCCCCACTGCAGAAAGTGCAACCGGGATATGCATGGTTGCAAGTTTTGTCGCAAAACAGATGGGCACTGAAGGAAAACCTGAATAAATTATTTACTGAAAAAGTCCAAACATGATTCTCTTCATAATGTGTCTCTTATACATAGTTAGTTGTTGGGAGGCTGTGTTTAACATTATACTGTTGTCAAACTTCATATAAAGGACAATATAAATATAGGCTATTAGTGGCCACAAGTAGTTTTCCAGTCTGTAGTCCTGCTAACAATGTATTCTTCTTGATAATCACCTGTCTGTCATATAGAGCTTTGCAACAACCAACACTTAACAAATGACATAATATTTGGAGTATAAATTGGACCATATCATCAAAGCTTTAAAATGGTGTTCATTATTGATGTATTGATAATTAAATACTTAAATCATGTTTTAAAATAAGCTATTTATCATAATAGGTAAATTAGCCAAACACAATTTTGTAATGGTAGTACAAGAACACGCAATGCTGCATGTGTCACTGAGACAGACGTTCAAATAAGCATATCGAGATCTACTTGTTTGTTTTACAATTTTCAATACATGTTCAATAAACAATTATTACCAAAATGCTTTATTGCTCATATGTAAACAATTACATATGATTGTAATAATATTATTTTTAACGACACAAACGGTCAACATATTCTCAACTTGACAAAAATCAACATCCATGTCAATTCTTTTTAGTACTTCAATAACATTTAAAAACGTATACGGGAAGTTATACAGGCAGCTGTTGAAATAGTTATTTCAATATCTGGAAATCCCGCACTGTTGTTCTTGCACTGTTGTTATTTTTTTCATGAACTTCACCATTTACACATTTTACTACTTCCCTTAATTTATCTCGGTAGGTGACAACAATAGACCGATAGTAATCAATTTAATACACTTCAAACTCCTTTTCTTCCCTTCTAGCGCCATTAATTGTACCAATTATCGACTTGCAGTGGAGACATTTCTTTTGACTTCTTCTGAAGGAAAAAAACAACGTCATATATTTCAGCTAAAAAACCTGAGGCTGCTTTACATGTTAATTAAGTGAACTTAATACATATATTTGTTTGTAAAACTAACGTGCTTAATTGTTATTTTAACTTAACAAAATGTTTAAAATATTAAGTTAAAAAAACAACAGTTATATAAGTTAGCGAAATACTCCTATATAGACATACATATTTAAACGTCTGCTTGTGTTGGCAAATGACAATGTTTATCATTCCACACTAATACGGAGACACGTACCAGTACATCATTTCATTAGATAAGTTATTAGCAAAGTTCATGTGCATAATATTATTTTATCCTCGATGCATGATGATTCGCAAGCGTTTTAAAACAACTTCATTTTGCAGAAAACCGACCGATTTCTGTTAAAGGTAATGCTACAATGGTTACATTTATTTTGATTATAAACGCCAAAATATTGGATATTTTACACGATACCAGGTCTGGCAATATAATGATATGCATTAGAATAAAGACACATCGCAAATTTTAGATAAGGCGAGGATGCATATGAGGCGTGTCGTGGGACAATCGGGCTAATGCATGTGCGTAAAATGTCGTCCCGGATTAGCCTACGATTTTATGGTATTTTCTGTTTCAAGGAAGTCTCTTTTAAACATAAATCCACTGTAGGCGGAACGTGCCGTCCTGGATTAGCCTGTGCGGACTGCACAGGCTGGGCGGACTGCACAGGCTAATCTGGGATGACACTTAATGCACACGCATTAAGTCCGAGTTTCCCACGAAAAGCCTCATATTAGCATATACACCTACCATTGGAAGTTGTTTCTACATAACAGTTATGCAAATTATTATAAATTAAATAGCAAATTTATTCACCGTAAACATGACCAGTATTGGATGGTTGATGAAAAGCAGTTTGCAGTCTGACCAAGGGCAAGGATTGTATATGAGACTTAATAAGACATAACCGCCATTTGTTTAGTTGCTCTCTCTTTAACCCTTGGTACCGCCAAAGCAGCACACAATGAGATATTGTGCCTATACTAATATCAAAAGTATAGTAATGCAATAGTTTCATTGCACAATAGCATAAATTCATGTTCTATCTCGCGGAATTGTGTGACAAATTCAAATCAAGGTAAGAAAACCAAACTCTTTCACAATACTAGGGAAAGTAACAGCGTAAATTTAAGTTGCCTTATAAATATAATATATATTATTAACATTTTGCATACCTTACCTTTCTGTTTTAATATAAAAATCGCCAAACATGTTTCCTGGTTTAATTTTTCAAAACAGCTGTCAACGGATCACAATAAGACACAGTGGTCTTACAGGTACAAACGGGACATAATGGCCCAAAAGAGATAGCGTTATATAATTGAGTCCAAAAAAACTGAAACCGATAAATGAACATTAAATTGGAAATTTGCTACAACCAATTAGCATTCTAAAGTTAAAGTACACATGTTAACTGAACATTTTGATCACATATCAAACTGATATGGGCACACATATTATTTGGGACCTACATTGGGTCCATATGGTATATTTTCTCAACTATAGCCCATATAGTTTTATTTGACTGAGACCTTCCCGGGTTTTATAGGGACAAATCATATGGGCTTACTTGCTTTCTGGGGCCAATGTGGGTCTAATATGGGCAAAAACATGTGTAGGACCCACATGGGGCCTATATGGTTTATTTGCAAAGCTGTACCCTATGATTGGACCATATGGGACCTTGCTTGCTGGGACCTTTATGGGCTTTCTACTTGGGAGCAATATGGCTTAGCTGGACTGAGACCCACCTGGGTTTTATAATGGTAATACAAAGCATTTGGGTCCCATACAGGGCTCATATGGTTTATCAGCCAAGGTAAAGCACATTTCTTGCGCACATGTGGTTGATTGCTGAGACCCATATGGGCTTTCTTGCAGTGGACCCATATGGGATTGTTACTGTGTCCCATGTGGTATATTATTTAGGATTCACATGGGGCCAATATGGTATAATTACCCAGCTATATCCATATTTTGGCCATATGGAATGCTTTCTAGGGCTTTCTAGTCGGGCCCTATGTGGGTTTACCTTACTTGGACCCACTTGGGTTTGATTGTGGCAAGATAACGCATAAGGAACCCACACTGGGCTCATGAGGTTAATCAGCCCAGGTAAAACCCATATCGTGCCCAAATGGGGTGGCTTGCTGGGACCAATATGGGCTTACTTGCAGTGGGCCCACTTGAACTTCCTTTCTTGGACCCATATGGGTTCGATCTGGGCAAAAAATCCGTTAAGACCCATATGGGGCCCATATTGTATTTTTTTTGCCCAGCTATAGCCGATATTGGGCCATATAGACTTGCTTTCCGGGACCCATACGGGCTTTCTAGTACGGACACACATGGTTTTACTTTACTTCGACTCATCTGGGTTTTATAGTGGCAAGATAATGCACATGGGACCCACATGGGGCCCATATTGTATTTTTGCCCAGCTATAGCCCATTATGGGTCCATATGGACTTGCTTTATGGAACCCATATAGGCTTTCTCGTAGGGATCCAAATGGATGTACTCTACTTGGACCCATCTGGATTTTATAGTGGCAAGATAATGCATATGGGTCCAACACTGGGCCCATAAGGTTTATCAGCCAAGATAAAACACATTTCGTGCCCACATGAGATGGCTTGGGGGATCCATATTGGCATATTTGCAGTGGACCTACATGGGCTTCCTTTCTCGGACACATATGGGTCTGTTATGGGCAAAAACATATCATTTTGGACGCACATGGGGCCCATATTGTATTTCAAACCCTGCTACAGACAATATTGGGCCCATACGTGTTTTCTTGCTGGGAAGATATGGCATCTCAACATGGAAAGTACATATGATAAATTGCATATATTGCTTTATAATAAGCATGATGCATGCATAAATTGAATTATAACAAACAGACGTATAGCATATGACATGCATTAGTTATTTAATAAGTAATGTTCTATTTATCGTTGTATATCGGTCAATAAACAACAAATTAGAGTTCTGATGCGTAGGAATTAAACCACGAGGAGGTTAGCCAGAGTTCTTTATCGCCAAGCAAATTAGAACGACAAAGAGTAATTTATTGGCCGATAAACAACTATAATGCGAACATTATTTCGATTCTAACATAATTTGGCACGTGGCCCCTCCGAGATCTTGCACACGACTCCGGATGGGCCACGTGTCATTAGCAAAGGTGACCAATTGCAATGCTCTACATTTCGAAATGGTTTGGTGGTTTACAGCAATATTGCAAACGTCTGAAATCACGGAAAGGTGTCAAGCTTTATTTTAATAGTTATTAATGCACTTATATTGCACTGCACTCGATTGAAAAACGGTGTTTATAATGCAGTCATTGACAGTATTTGAAACAAAGACTACTGCTTCCAAAAACTGCGCATCTTCAAAGCTTCGATAACACTTTACAAATTCGTCGGCTTTCGTAGTAAAGGTACATGATATTTCCAACGTTGTTTCGGACACTACGTTAACTTCCATCAGTGGGGATTGCAATACTGTAAGACACATTCACGATACTTTCTTTAATGGAATTATGCGGATACATGTTGTTTGTCATTTATATTAATACTCATTTTAAAACAAAGTAAACACTAACAAAGAAAGGATAAAAACATGTAGATATAATTTATATTGCAATTGTATAGTGTTTCTTTAATATTGAAATATAATTGTGAATAATTAAACACTAACATGAACCCGCAGTAACCACAATCAAAACTAGCAATATTCCTACTGAAAACATTATGTTCACATGCACAAGTTTAATATGTATGATATTCCATATACAATATATACTCCGAAAAGCGTTCACGCAACTTGGGTGGATGTTTTTAACGAGTAATTCGTCCGTTTGGTTCGTTTGCAAAGCAGGAATTTTGATAGAAACCTAACATTAAGGAATAGAAATTACAGTTCGACGGTTGTAAATGATGGTAAAGAGTTGACAGACGACTCATAGGATATGAATCGATACTTGCGCATTCAAAAGTTTACATACTGCATTGTGTCAGTTATTGATTTTCCTTCATGATCTGAAAACTTACGTTATGTGTTTAACAGTTTATTAGCGCAACGTGCGAAGGACTTTCTCCTATGTGTTATACATGTAATATTTCCTGGAACTTTTAATTTTAATTTTGTGTTTGGTTTAAAAGGTGAGTTATTCATTTTCCGGTGTCATAGTGCGAAAGTGTCAACAGTCAACTTTGAACAATAATTTGAAACGTTTTTAAAAAAAGCGATTTAATCCAACGTGTATTTACGATCATATAAACTATTGGATAGTGGTTCGTAATTTACGCTCTAGAACTGTTACACACCGTACTCATCTTTCAGATATTCATTGAAAGTCAAAATTAATCGAGTTTTTGCAGTATGCAAACTCTGGATTTGCAGTATGGCAACGTAGGAATGCTCGCGCATCGGTTACCACCTAGACAGAATACAAAGACACACACAGTACAGCTTGCCACAATAGACCAGATGTCGACGGTAAATCTTGACACTTAACCGCACTTGAAAACACTCCCGTTTGGTTTCATCACTTTCGACTATGACAATTGGTTGTGTGTTGCAAACACCGTTCAGCTACTGTGACCGCACTTTTAAAGGGACATCTTCTCAGATTTAAAAATTGGCAATTATAATAATTATAAAGGTCGCCTATTCCAAAAAAGGTATGAAATAAATAGTACGAAGCGAAATGACTCTCCTGACACAGAAATATTGAAAATAGGGTGTCTTTATCGATATACATCAATGAATACAATTATAAAGCATTTGTAACGCATTTTATCGTTATTTTGAAAACCAGGTGTATCACATCCATAGGATTAACAATGCACGTTAATGCAAGTCCGGCAGGCCAAGTTGTTAGCGTGATTTGCATGTACCAAGACAATTACATGCTTAAAGTTCCAAAAGCATAAGTTTCATATGTTGTTGTCTACTCCTATACGCTTATGCATATTCGATGAATACTATACAGTACATAATCACTAAACAACTGTTTTAAATGTACATGTTTATTTACAATATGCAATACACATAACTTAAATTTATACAATAAAAAATATTGGCTACATCAGCAACAAACACTCCAAACATGTTACAATAGAGTTTAGTAAATAACCACACACATGCGATAATAAATATATACATAATAGAATAATGTTATATACCAATTTTATTTATAAACGAATCAAGGTGTCCGCTTTATCGCATGTCAAGGACTGTACTGGATGTCAACAGATGAAACATTTTGAGTTTGATTTTATGGATGGTATGGACATGCCTACAATTATTCTACCTTCTGTTGCAAAAACAGTACAAACAACCACAAGATAAACTATCATATCAAATATAACAAATTATAAATAAATCGAATTTCCGAACAGAAATAAGAAAATAGTCTGATATAAATCCAATATTGACCATTATACGCGATCCAAATATATTGTTAAAGTTTACTGAGAATTTCTACTCATTCAGAATTGCACGGTCTCTGCAAGATGTTCCATGCGGGAACAGCTTTGGCCATATTTTCACACGCGGTTTATTGACAGACAGTAGGGATACCTAAAATATCAGGATTTGTTGTCAAGTTCCGCTTCATGTGTAGTGTACAGACCAATCAGATCAACATTTTCATCAGTGGTTGATTGAAGGTCCGAACAAATACTTCCATAATCAGGGTTCGCGAATGCGGCTGACTCTTTGTTTTCTAGTTCTAAATATTTTCTAGAGTAGTCATGACACTATTTCCACCATTTGATTGACGCACTGCAGGAATCCGTCCATAACCACAGCTCTCGATAGTGGATGACTCTTTGTTTTCTGTGACCACATCAGTTTAAAGTAGTCGTGACAACAATTCATTCCGTGGTTGATTGAGGCTCTATACTAATCAAAACCCGAACGCATTACATAGTCAAAGCCCTTTTTAATACATAACAAAGAAATTAACATACATTTGCTGGTAATCAAAACAAGATATAGATATAGTGATATGCAAACATTTTCCAATTGTCAAATGGAACCACAACAGTGTATACACTAAGGTATGACTCAATAACACGCACTGGTGACACAATAGAAAATCACACACGTCCATAACCGGCATGCCCCACTCTTGCATTCAGTACCGCAGTGCATCTCCGACACATGGAACTAACACGAGTGGTCACCGTGTCCAAAGAAACGCACTCCATGCGTTTTCCTGTGCATTAAAGGGAGCTTTGAATATGTGACGCGTTAGGAGTTTTGATTAGTATTAAAAAGACACAACGCGTACATATCATAGAAATAGAACAAAGGCTGGATATTTATTTTTTCATTTTGTACGGTTTATATGTTGTTAGATTTACATATGGATACATTTGGTATCAACATGTAGGTTATAAATTAAACTATCAAAAATGTTAATGCCCCAAAATTTTGATTAATCACTAAATCATTAACGTCATCCAAACGTTAATTAGTGTTTTTAAAGTTTCAAAGACGACCTCGATACTTAAGTGTAAGGTTTGTAGAGATAAATACCACAAACCAGCCTTAATTGCCTTACAATTATATTGGCTGCCTACTAACGTGTGTGATCAGCTCTCTGACGTCTAGAGTGGCCACGCGTTTTGCACCTTGAACTGACGTACTTCAAAACAACGACATTGGGAAGACGATGTCATCGTGGTGTTGAATCTTTGTAAACATCAAACTCAATAGTCACATATTGAGGATGAAAATACTAGTAATCGATAAGCTGTGTCCCAAGACAGTATACCGGGGAGAGTATACCGGAAGTCAGGGCAGATACGAAGTATTGCAAGTGGTATCCGAATGTGGTGGACAGGATGTGGTACCGGAAGTAGTCACAGGACGTATAGGACCTGGCGTGGAACCTGAAGGTGTGATTGTATGTGAAATGTGACAATTGTTTAATTATGAGAAATTTAGGCAAACATATGATTGGACAATGGATAATTTAAATAAACACACATCTGTTTAAGGTACACTTGAACTTTTATAGATTGCATATACTTTTTCCGTCATATGAGATATTTACAACTTGGGGTGACAACACGAAAGTCATATTGGACAGTATCACATTACCATTGGTGATGTCTGCTGAAAGTCTGGGGAATAACCGATATATTACACACCAAGTGACTGCCGGCAAAGCATGAAATAAAGCATAAATATGCTAAAGTACACTTCATTGTATCTTCTGTAAAACATAACTGGCCCAAAGTAATTGCCAAAACGTGCACAAAACTTGGGCCGTTGTTGGAGATAACACTTTTATTTCCATCAGCGGGTGTTCCTGTGCTGAAAATGGAAGTGTAATTATTTTAATAGGAAAATTGTTATTTTATAATCCAATACAAAAGACAAAAAAATCACAGCATAACAAAAAACAACAGCAAACCATACATAAATGGCATTAACATACAATGGTGTAATTATTCTGAATGCCATATACATTTCCGCGTATGTATTCTATGGTGACCTTTAGTATATTTTCACCTCTACGTATTTAACATAGCAAAATTATGGGAACGAAATACTAAATAGAAACAATGTGAACAACTTACACACAACAACATATATCATAGCTATTATTAAAACTATTTTACACATTATTATTTCACACGAAGGAATTCCGTAAGATATTTTAATGATAAATACATGCGTACAGTTCCAACGGCTCAACAGAAATACATAGCTTGTACTTAATCGACAAGAAATAAAAAAAAACAACAACAGGGAATTAAATGCCAAGCTCTCACAATTTAGAATAGTAACTTCAATGGCCCACTTTTGGTTTGTTATGCTGTGTTAAAAAAAAATAGTTATTCGCATTTGCCCTTTTTGCCGAAATGCTTATAAAAGCAATAAAGAGGGACTGTACAAATTTGTACGAAATTCGTAATGTAAAACCATCCAATGATTCTAATGATGTCAGTATATTTTCTACATGTTGATAATAACCTATTTTCCTAAATGAATATTAAGAGAGAAATGAAACATTAAAATAATACTTAGATGCGCAACGAACTATTGAATACATGTATACACATCATCTAGACGAATCAGATCGATTGATTTTGCATGTGCAGTCCTTATTTTGTCATTCAAAAACGAATGTTGCCGTTGCTGTAGGATAAACGGGTCTGTATCGACAGAAAAAAATATGTACGTGTTTTGACAAGAGAAGTAGTTTTCGTCGATATCGGTGTTTATTTATGTTATATAAAACATGTTTTAATGAGTAGCGAAATAGTCTTGAATCATTCTATAAAAAATCAGTCTGTCCTTTTTTAACTAAAAATGCATGTTAGCAATACAAAATGTCACTGTACACCCGTAAAAATAATTGAAAGTCAGACACCAGTAATAATGTAGTAAAGTAACACAATCTCCTGGCGTTGCTCACTCGTTTTCTTTATTTCAAGATGCATGCATCTCAAGTCTGCTCTATGTAGAAAAATTATTATTAATTATTATTTGTGAATTGAATCTAAAAAAGAAGGTAATGCTACTTCTAGGACAATTGATCCCATTTGATTGTAGGAACTTAATGGATGTGTCTCGTAAGAAACATATTGCATTCACGAGTTCGACCAAAACACTTGCTCCAAATATAATGTAAATAAACCGCTGAGCATTACACTCTTAATTAACTCGGCGTCACAATAATCAAAAATGCCCAGGAAAAGGGTCGTTTTCAGGAAATAACCATTTGATATATGATCTAATTTAAGTTCAGAGTGCAGTGTAGATCGCACGGGCATTGAATGCACTGATGATTTAAACCAGATAAGCTTTATATTGCTGAACATATATGCACACGCACCAAACGTGCCACACAATGTTTACATCTTAAACTGTGATTCACGAAGTATTGCACTAATATGGTTTTGCAAACATAGCTACTCTCATAGAAGAAGAGTTTCGAAGGCTGGTAAACTGTTCCAGTGAATGAACTCAGTCAAACACAATTGTGTATTTGAAATGTGTCTATAAGTGCTAATTTTCTACTTTATATATGTTATAGTATTTAGTACTTTTATTGAAGTGTTGTCCATATATGTTTACCGAAATAGGCTCAGGTGTTGAATAAGCGCACCATTATTCATTAAAAAAAACAGTTTCATACTTCGGGGTTGGACACAACATTTCTTTAAAAAGGGAAATTTAGAATAGGATTTTTTTATAAAAAGAAACATATATTCGTGAAATATTAGATCTAACATAACATAAGCAATGTGATTTTCCCACTTGGAATGGGAACAAAAGGTGTACTATAGAACAGTAAAAAAATATGTCTCGCAGCTAAATATTGTGACACGGCACATTTAAGATGGTGTACATGTCCCGTTGACACGGCACATTTAAGATGGTGTACATGTCCCGTTAGAAAATTGCAATCTAATTCTTTTTAATAATTTTTTGTTTATATTAATAACACATATGCACACACTAAGTCTGATCTGTTCTGTAGAGTATATATTCTTCGGAACTTCATCACATGGATACCGATAACTAGAAATATAATACATTTCTACACGACATTCTACATTTCCTTGAATAATATATAGTGTAGGAGATTCATCGCATACAGTTTAACTTTTTAATGTATATTTATATTTTGTATTGATACGGCGTTCCTTTTTGATCTCAGAAAAGGATGTAATGGATTATTTGTTTTTCGCATTTCTTTGCCTTTTTTCTGTTTGTTTGGTAGAAATTTTATGCAAAACGTATCAGCGGCTTTGCGTGACCTTTGAAGAATGGCCAAGAGCGGATACATAAATGATTGGATTTTGATGGTGATCCAGATTACCTTTTGGACGAAGTATATGTTAGTTAGCTAGTTTGTCATGTATGTATGTATTTGTTCTTTAAGGGCAACATCACATTTAAACTTAAGTCATTACAAAGGATCAGTGCGATTTGAAGCGGACGTTTTAATTTGCATTGTGCGTATTTACTACATTTGAACCATTACGGCACTTACGTCATTCTGAAACACGACACCATTTGCAGGTTCGGACACTAAGAACCTAGTCGCTATATCCACCTGTCTTACCACCAGTCTTACCACAACAGACAATCACGAAACGAAAACCAATTACCAAGCGTTCCGTTGAACAATCACCGTCTTTCCGTTTTGCTGTTGGGACAAACGCTTAAAAGAAACATCTTAACACATGTTAATGTCCGGGCTTATATCCCATAAAAAGGCTAATTGAGCTACACTTAATATTGTTTCTTGACATCGTTTAAGAAAAGGCAAGACATGTTTAATACCCAAACCAATTTGACATTGTTCAAATAATAGTCTAGCAAGGCACTAAATATCTCAAAGTTAATCATGATTTACAAAGCATTGTGTTAAGATGCATGTACATTCATTGTATAAACAAACTGAAACTCCAGCTGCATGAGCAGGAGAGAACTCTTATTACCAGCACGTGGTCATTTATGTGTGGCAAATGTCCAATTGCCCAAAATAACACAACACAAAACACATGACGAATGCAAAGGACACAAACAAAACAGTTTGCTCGCTAGAAACGTCCTGTACAACGTAAATGTAATCATATTGTATTTATTTTAAAAGTAAAACAATTTGTCATGGCTCGTAGTCTTTATTTATGTAATTCCATGTTTACACAGAATGCATATGTTCATGTATATGAATGTATCGTTAACTACATAGATTAATAGTTATAGGCATGGGTACAATATGTTTATATCAATAAACACTATGCTTATAATTTTATAACTAAATTGTGTTATTGTAGAAACTAGTGTTATGTCAAGGAGGACCCTGTCTCTTAAATGACAATGTCACATTTAAACTGCATTCAATAAAATCTTGTCAATACAATTGAAGTGTACAGCCAGTATAACAACTTTATGTTCCGTTATGAACACATATGAATCTGTATCAAGACGTAAGGGAATGACTCGGAACAAAGACGCCACCTCCATTACAAGTCTAACTACAACAAACAATCACGAAACAATAATAATTACAAAGAGATTCAACTCGTTGAACAAAAACTGCCTTTCCTTTTTGCTGTGGATACAAACGCTTAAAAGAAACATGTTAATATTGGGCGAGATTGTTATGGACGTTATATGCCATTAAATTGATTATACAGTTTTAATTAAGTGATATCTATATTTATTATGAATCTAGGTCTTTTACGTCCGAACTCTGACATGGACGAACAAATGAGCATCTGAAAAATTGCATGGAAACATATTTACATGTTAGTGTTAACGTACCGCATAAGCCGACTGGAAGTAGCGGGTCGTTCTAGTTTATACACATTTAGAAGTTTATGTTCACCTTTTTGAGAACTGCTCTTGAATAGAAACGTATTTGCCACATGGTTTTGCTATTTGACAAATTTCATAGCATAAATAAATACTAGACGATTACACGACAAGGCATAAACAGAGCATTGATGACATAGATAAATCACCAAAAGTTATTAAATACAAAATTGAATTGAATAGTTTAATAGTTATTCACGTAATGTTCCCGATGCTAAAGGAACATACAAATACCCGTATTCAGACAAAAATGTATTTATATTGATATACGTTGCATACCGTAATTACCCTATGTATTGGGGCACACTAAATATTGTGACACCATTTATTAGTTGAAAATAAGTATTTTCTTGCCCCTAATTCGGGGACACATTTGGAAGTTGAATTTGTTCATGTCCCAAAATATTACGACACCTAAATAATACCTTAGGCCATTCTGTTTTATTTCTTTGTTAAGCGTCCGCGTGCGCGTCGGTTTTGAATTCCGTCTGCCGAAAAAACAAACATTTTGATAAGAGTTAAAAGCGCTTAAGAACGAGCGTCTAGTCACTCGTATTAATGATATTTACTTTTGCTACTACCACCATTGTGCGTTTTCTTGCTTTTCCGGATATTTATATGCCATCTTAATAGACTAAAGAGAGTGCCAATAGTATTGGTGAGGTTTAACCCTTTGTATACAATAGCTGTCGCCCTTTGTTCCAACATTGCTATGGTTCAGTGTTGTCAATAAAACACATTTTACAAAGTTCGTCAGAGCTTTCCTTTTTTACTGGCGTGGTGGCAGTGGCATTAACGAAGCAACCACGCATTATTCAAGCCTCGAAAATCAGTATATACTGCAATAGTACCATACATGTTCGGAAAGGAACTTTTCTCAGCCCGAGAACGACGAGACGGTTCTTGTCAAGTAGCTGTTTAATCTTTGCATCTTTTTTTGACACATTAATCACCCGGTTAATCAGTATCTCAGTAGCTACTCAACGAGCCCCTAAGCAGTGGTGTATCACTGAGAATGAAAGTACTGTATGATAACAATTGAGTCATGGCTTAAAAACATATACAAAGGCTACAGTACACTTCGGCCTGTGATATCAAGAAAGTCCATAGTAACAATTCCACAAGATCGAATGGCATCAGGCAATCAATTATTTCTTCCTTACTGGTGTAGCAGTTAAAGTTGACAAGTAGCCTTGAAATGACTAATCACAATCACTGCAGGTTTATTTGAACGCAACATACAATGCTAGCAAAGCGGTTCCACCAGGCACACACATACATACAATGTGAAAAAGAACAACAAACTTTGATCTCAGTAAGGGCCTCTGCAATTAGTTTATTATAATAATGACGAAGTGCCTCACATTGACAATACTTGCATGTAATGTATACCTTTTTGTAAAAGTACATGTACCCTTATATAAAACTGTGTATTTATGGTCTGTTATTATGCTCAATTTATGTAAAATCGACTGTTGAAAAGTTTTGTGTATTTCAATTTGTCATTAATTGATAGTCGTTCAACTAGTCAGTAGTCTTAAATATGTTTCATACGCTGTTTCTTTTGTTAAAGCATAACAACTATTCCGTTTTCTATTATTAAGGTCAAGAACGAGTTTGTTAATTTTTTGTGAATAGGTAGCTAGGTTTTACAAAATGAGGTTGACGCTAAACAAAATATAAAAACAGAATGGCCTTATGTTGTTACTGTATGCACATTACATACCCTGCCATTACGCTGGTTGCATAGCGACTTCACACGGTCTTTTTATCTTACTTATATATCCACAACAATGTACTCCATCAGGGGTATGTTTACATTCAGTTAACATATGGTGCAAACTGTGTACTCTACTGGAGCATGGTCTTCTCAGAAACAGCTTCTCAATTAATTACCAATAAGATCCCAGAAATAAATAATTGATATTATCAACATCAGTCTACTACAACACATTCCTTTTAATTATTTATAATTAAATTGTAAATATTTCAGTCAGCGATTATTAACCCCAAAAAATAAAAATAATTTATTGGTTCAAGTCATAGATATAAAAACTTGTATCATATATTTTCCTAAAGGCTGTGACAAAATTTCGAATTATTTATGTTCCTAAATATTGGGTCAAAAATACAGTTCATTGTCCCATTATTTAGGGCAATTACATGTACGGTATATGTGTTTTGTTTAGAAACAAATAGTATAGGGTTAACACACGAAATCATAAGACAAATGACTGCCATGTTTGTATTTTAGCTGAACGTAAGTGTATCGAAGGAAAAGAGATCCTAGATTGATCACAATCGTTTCAGTGGTTTATTTCCGGCCATTCATAACCTTACCGAAGAGTTTTAACAGTGCAAAGTAAACGGGGTTAAGATCATATCGTGGTCACATAGCTGAACGTAATTGTATCAAAGCAAAATAGATTTGTGATTGATCACAATAGTTTCAGTGGTTTATTTCCGGCCATTCATAACCTTACCGAACAGTGCAAAGTAAACGGGGTTAAGATCATGTCGGAGTCACATTGGCCATTGTAAAAAAAAGAATGGCAGCGGATATTAACACTTGCTAACGAGAACTATCTACAGATGATTGATGTAGTCCGGAAATTAAACCTGAAAGTCGAAAGGTCGTCTTTGTTCATCGAAACTACCGACTATTGTTACTCTTACGTTGGCGACCTGCCGGAGTCAAAATTGATAAACTAATGTTCGCGTGTACCGCCATTGATTATTGCAAATATATTTGATATGTCAAATCCAGTAAAACTGTGTAATACATACAATAACAGCTCTGCTTACAGTGAATGTATTTATCTCACAACAAGTTTCATCCGTTCATAACAGTTTAAGTCAAGTAGAAAACGAACATACAGACCAGCAAATATTGGCAAAATATAATATCCTTAAACAAATTAATAAGAACACATATGTTCCAAACATACAATACACGTACAATGTACACATTGAAATACGTACAACAGCAAAACGTAGCATATATGAATTACAGTAATTAGATGTATAAGTCATACAAAGTTATAACATTAAACACATATACATACACATATACATATATGCACATAACACATTATAGCATACACGATATCATTATCGAAAATGTAATGCGTGTTGATTGTATTGCAATACTTATTACTAAACTACATACATAACAAACATACAAATGAAAAACGACATATCGCGTAGCATACTTATTGATACACAAAAGACATTGCTTTTCAAAATAGATACATGTGAAGAAAAAATCAACGCAACATGATGTACACATTTATCAAGGCTTTGCCGTGAACATGTTTATCTGTACAGTCCCAAATGTCTGCAAAATAAAAAAATGATGATCATTCGTACCAATTGAAAAAACAACAACACAAATTTTGTAACAACATATAAATTACGGCGACCTCTTGTGTTTTTTCATTCAGGCTTCAAACCAGCGAGCTGTACTGCGATTTGTCATCACGTCCGGTTCGATCGAGATTCTCATAACGACCGCATTCCGCATCCGTCCTGTATGGCATAGAATAATATAGTTATTTACTCGTCAAACATAGCATTTATAGAAACGTTTAGAGTTTATGTTTGAAAGCACAATGCCAGTGCAGTTTCATTTAATTTAGGTTTAGATGCAGTATTGATTTATGTTAATGCATTGCGACCAACTTTTAACATTTAACATTAAAACTCGTTGTGAAATCTTGCGTTTAAATATTATATGCATTTATATAATCTTAATGTTTTTGTTCTGAATCGAACAATTTGGTCACTTTTATGTTGGATCTATGGATGATCTTTTGAAATCGTCGTTTTGCCATGCAAACGTAAAATGATACCAATACATTAAGTCTTAAAATTAGCGATAAGTTCATTTCCAAACAAAATATTTATATCATGTCAGAAAGGGTATTATAAAACGAACAATCACATGGTTCAATTATGTAATAAATGACCTATGTCAAGAAACATGCCTGTGGATTTCTGAATCTGTGACCGTACCTGAAAATATATAAGTAAAATACATACAAATTCATAGCAGGTTATAGAAGTTGGAATGACATTCCTGCATGAAATAGCTAACTTAAAAAACAACAACATGTTCATGCTTTAATGTGAAGTTTATTAACATAAAACATCTAAATTAGTTCACATGCGAAATGTATACAAGACATAACATCATGTTGTTGTCTTACTGGCAGAAATGTTCATCTCGGCTAATGCCACAAATGCAATCGCTTCGTGCCCTGTTCTGAGTGTGGCCCGAGTCCTTGATGTCGACTGTTGGTCCGGCGTCGTCGTTTTGCTTGTTATCTGGGGAATGTTACCCATTTCCAATGATGGCGTTCGGGGTATATTTTCGAAGTGGTCCATAACTGTTAGTGTATTTATAGGGGGAATATCACCAATTTCCTGTGATGTCGTAATGGTTATATTGTCGTAGTGGTCCATTGCCGATATTGAATAATCTTGGGTGTTTCTCGTTGTGCTCGAAGTGCTAGGTAATGCAGAAACGGAGGCAATGAACTCACTTGGTATTTCTGCGATTTCATGGTAATGAACAGGCACGTTATCTTCCGGGTTCGTCTCTAAGCTACTCAGCATCATCGTCGTAGTTTGAAGATCTGTTATAATATTATCAACTTCAGTTATTTAAGGGTTGACTAACGAAAAAAAAAAGTATATAGCATAATGATTAAATGTAATTTTGCTAAGGACAAGTATATTACAAGAAATATATTACTAAATATGCTTGCAAGCTACACACATTGGCATATGTCACTATTTCAACACTTACCACTTGAATGCGTTTTAATTTTCCTATATGCGTAGATGGACACAGCTGTTGCAATTACAAACGCTAAACACGCAACAGCAATGACGAGCATAAACTCCCTCCTGGAAAACGCTGTAAAATAATATTACATAAAATAAGATTTAGTTAACATCCATTTACGGTATTTATAGCGCATGTTCCTTAATAATTAATTGTACATTGTATTACACTATGCATGTTCACGAATGAATTTCCTTGACAACAAACAACCATCGAACTATAGTAAGTTACATAACAAATTATACAACTTGATAACTGAAACAACTTGAAACTAAAATGTAGTTTAGCATTGAACAGAACATAGAAAACCGGTCACAGATTCAACAATATACATGATCTTGTTCATTCTGACAATGTTTTATGTGACATGTTACTGTTGTGTTTAATACAGAAACAGTCAACCGATTGTTCTCATGTATTTACACATTCATACTAAATTAGTGATAACAATATTAAAATTGTATGGCTCAATTACTTCAGCCATACTAGTTTAGACATAGGCGAAAATAAACTAAAACAAAACATCAACAATGTATACAAACAAAACACAGCAACACGCATGTCAGTCATTTTATACGAAGGTCGTATGACAAGTTCATGGACTTTGTCTATGATTCGGTTTAATAAGAATTATTAATTTATGCAAATTGAAAAGATGATGTAACAATATATCACCAACAATGTAGTTTAGAAACAGACTACTCAATGTGCATATGAGAGGTATATTTGCGTGGTATAGCAACCATTGAAACGTGACCCGAACCACTCTGTGAGAATATACTATAATTATGTTGTTACCTAAGATGTACATAGTGGCGTTTAGTTACTCTAACGTGTCAATTTAGCCTTCAACTGGAGTTAAAAATAAACACTTTACGAATATGAAAATATACTATTTTATACCTTCGATATTTGTATGGAAGTCTTAAATTGTGTTCGACCTATGAGCATTCGATACGAATTCATCTTCAGTTCATCGTGACCCACTCAACGTGCACCATAAATAGCAGACGGTCTGGTTGTAATTGAAGATTCACACAACGGTGCATTTAACTGAATTATGGGATGTTGTGCAAACTAAACGGGTTATCAGCTACACTCTTATGCATTTTATTACGGTTTGTTACAGTTTACTGATTCAGAAGCTGCAGGTTTGGTGGTTGTAGAAGTTTTATAACGATTTTCATCTGACTGACACATCGGAAATTTAAAACCAGAAGGTACTATCACCCTTCATTGCACATATGTTGATGACATCATCTGGCTTTAAAGGGACGATATATTATTTTCGTTTACTTACTGTTGAAATATAAGTCGCCAGTGTCTTCGCTCTCCACAGTCTTTGTACTATTAGCATTCGTTGTTGTTAGAACATTTGCTTTTTCAGTTGTGGTGTAGTTTTCTGAGAAAAATGTTAATGGTCGTATGCTAGAGTAGTATTAGTATATTACAACTGGCATGTATATGCATATAATGCATATACATAATATTGCTTGAAGATGCTGTTAATTTTCTAAACAAAAAAAATCTGACTTTGAGTGTCGAATCCAAATTGCAGGTTAACTTCGAGTATCCGAAAAAATGATTGCCATTGTCCTATCAATTATGCTAACTGGTTTGGAACTAGTTACATAAACACATATTTTAGCATAATTTAGTTATACATGCATGGTAAAACTGAGGAGCATTTGAAAAATAATTAAATAATAAAATAACTGTACTGTTGCCAGAGATTAGCGGAAAGTATCATTCTATAAATACAGTTCAACACTACAGAAGCTAGTATGAAATGAGTTTTGAAAAAAACGTGCTTACATGTGCATGTCTTACCTACCACCTGTGTGATCACATATACGACTTCTGTAACTGTTACAGTGGCATTGTTCGAACGTGTACTTAAAGTCCTTGGCTCTATAACTGATGTCGTTGTGCATTCGCTGGTTTCTAAGAAAGTAATTAGTCTTGAGAGTATTAAATTTGTATATGCCGGATATTGTGGTACGTAGTTTGGACCTTATACAGACATATATGCGTAAATATGCGAGTTTGTTACAGCAGACTATAACACACATACTCGTTCAGGCATCTCAGTCCGGTTTCAGAAACGCATGACAAGGTCAATGTAGATAACTTATGACAAAATCCTAATTTGTGTTTACACGAATAGACATTTGTTGACACATTAGTTTTATATTTTCAAACAGTTTTTATTAAAGCAGTAGTAGCATTTAATACTAAAATACTACACACTTTATACCCATTAGGACTTTAAATAGTTTAATTGGACAATACATGGGTTAAACAATCAACAATTACAACATTGGTCCTATATTTGCGTGTACAGTATCATTTTCATCTGCTGGCACGACCTTTGAACGGCCTATGCTAGGTGTACCTAAACCGTTTTTCATATATTAAATAAGGGCGTAGATACATTGAGAAATCACTATTGCATCGAAATGAATAGTAAGGTAAAGTAATTGACTAAACCTAAGTGGACGTATTGACGGCTAACACGGTATCATATTTTAACAAAAATGAAATAATATTTGAATAAGTATTTATTTTATGATTGCTGAACACAAAGGTCTCGTTTTTATAAACAAACAGTAAAATATTTATGTTATAATTATAAAGTTATAATTATAATATCTGGTCACCCTGACACTTTTGGGGCGCGGGACAATTAGTAGCAATAGTGAAATCGACATAAATACAATGCACATTCAGTACCGCTATGCGCATGCGCATCTTCGATAATGTGTGGTATCCGGATAAATTTCATTGAGTGCGCGATTTTTTAGGCGTGAGTTTGAATCGTGCAGGAACCGTGTTTCTAAAAACAAATGTTTGGATAATTTAAATAGTTTTGTCTGAACGATTCCATCGACATAATTATTATTGCTACTAAAATATATTCATGAACATGGTAATATTCCTTATTTGAAAACGTGTCTCTATTTACGGGAAATAACGTCGATTTGCCCCTTTAAAGCAACAATTCGAATGGAACCCTCATTATCTTTGTCGAAGCATACCTTGCGAAGGGAGACTAATTGTCTCGCTGAAATCAGTAGATCCTTCGGAGAATTTCTCACAATGCCATTGATCACCTGGATTAGCAATCCAATTATCAGATATATTGCAAATGACTCCAGTTCCATGTATACACAATCATCGAACAGAGCCAATAATCAATAAGTAACTTTTATAACATCCAGCTTCACTGAAATCTATATCCAACATAAACGCTGCAGTCCTGTAAAACGTCCAACGTCCGATACTAACACTACCACCACTGCAGGAAACTTCCAAAGTTGATGAACATAACACTTTAACGTCGATACGTATTGTAGACACTGAAAAAAAAAATAATGTGCAAACTTCACTTAAAATTTGACATTATAGATTGCCATTTTGACTATTATACTGTTCATATCCTAACATATATTATAAAACTGTTCATATCACAAAATAATGAAAAAAAAAACGATCGTATACGCTGTGATTGTACTTTACATATTAATTGAGAAAATCAATATTTTTGAAAGAAACCTATACATTCTATATCATTTCACAATGCAATTTATGTAATCATGAGTTATGTCGATAGGAACATACATGTTTGGCAATAGAAAACGGTTAATGTTTTAGTGTTGCCTAAGGCTGCAATACATACACGCATTATCATCAGTTCCATGTCTAATGTCAGCCACGTAATTATCTATAAGTGATTGCACATGGTATTCACATATATAAACAAGCCACGACCATGTCAATAGACGCATTGCCTGAACACCAGGCTACATGTCATGAGGTGGAAGGCTCGCGTCTCTGAAGCCTGACTTGAGTTATACAAATGATATTGTGTTAGATACAGTGTTAATACGTTATAAGATTACCCGTTTGGCAAAATACTCTCACCACTTATTAAAACAATCCCGTAAATCTTACCGCTGTTACCAGCAACTTGTGCAACTATTACACCCATCAATTTAATACCGTTCACATTCAGAAAGAAATAGCTTTTAAAATAAATGTACGGGCTTCTCGATGTAAAATTGTTCATTATAGCCTGTATAGCCCCTAGATTCAGTTGGTAATAGAGTACACATTTTTTCATTGTTCACCTTAACAGGAAAACATGTATATAGCTTTAAAACGAAAAGTTAAACACTCATTTATCTTCTGTTATCAAGCTGTTTATTCACTCGTTATTATTGGCATGTATTATCATATATTGCAACGATCGATTTTGTATAGTGTTATAACAAGTCTTTTTTACACGGTCTGATTTGATATTATACATTCACGATTGACATGTCATGATTTTACCCCAATATGCCATGATTTTACTACAATATGCCATGATTTTACTACAATATGCCATGATTTTACTCCAATATGCCATGATTTTACTCCAATATGCCATGATTTTACTCCAATATGCCATGATTTTACCCCAATATGCCATGATTTCACTACAAGAATGCGTTAATATTTATAATTATATTATCTGCAAGTATCAATTTATGTTGCAGTAAATTATTTTGCATGAGCGTCTGCGTCTAATGTCTTCCTTTAGCTGTATTTAGTCATTATATATATATATAATATTCTATTTAAAATATGCAATGCGTATTCCAAAATACAGCACGAAAGGTTTGACACGTAAATCCACAATTTTATTTACAATGGTGTATTGTTCTGATGAAATATCTTGATATGAGGCGTTTGCAGTATTGCTGGAAACCACATTTCTTAAAGTAGCACATTTCCATTGGCCACGTTTCCTAATATTCTGTGCACTTTCCGATATATTGCACACGATTCGGTTGTTGCATATGCACGTGCATTGTCCTGCACCCAGAGGTAGCCCATAGTACATGCCGCATGTGTGGTTAGTATATGCGACATAGATTAATGGTTCCCAAAACTGACTATCTTTATATTTTCTACATAACTTTATAAATCCCTCGGCTTCCGTAGTAAAGGTGAACGATATTTCCAACGTTGTTTCGGACACGACATTAACTTCCATCAGTGGAGCAATGTATATTATTTTGTCATTTGAAACGTAGTAACAAAGATACCAATACTCATTACGAAACAAAGTAATACTAACATATAAGAAAGGACGAAAACATGTAAATATTCTTTATATTGCAATTCTATAGGGTCTCTGTAATATTGCAACATAATGGTACATACTATGAACACTTACATGAACCCGCAGTAATCATAAACAAAACTAGTAGTATTCCTGCTGAAAACATTATGATCACGTGTACGATTTTAATGTTGTATGATATTCCATTTACGATGCATATATGCAATATATACTTTGAAAATCGTTCATGCAACTTGGTGGATGTTTAGACGAGTAATTATTTCGTTTGGCTCGTTTGGTTCGTTTGCAAAACAGGAATTTTAATACAAACCTAACAATAAGGAATAGAAATAACGGTTAGACGTTTGTAACTGATGGTAACGAGTGGATAGACGACGCCTACGATATGAATCGATGCGTGCGCATTCAAAACTTCACAACTGCATTGTGTCAGCTAGTTAGGATTTTCCTGTACTATCTGAAAAGTTAGGGCATGTGTTTAACAGTGTATTAGCGCAACGTGCGAAGGCCTTTCTCCTTTGCGTTAAACTTGTCCATGTAATATTTTTGTGTTGAGTTGAAAAACGTGACTTATTCATCTTAGTGCTAACGTTTCAACAGTCAACCTTCAAATATTTGGAACGTATTTAAAATAGCGGTTAGAGTTTGCAGTTTTTACGGCCTTTTCGCAACATTCTACATTGTGTGTCGGACAGTGCTTGTTGAATGCAGATATGTTCATTGTGTATCCTTCATATTACTGTTAATAAATAAATAATTATATAATAAAACACTATTATTTGACGGTATTAATCAAAGAAAACATTGAAAACGCATATAAAAGTCACAATGAATTTATAAAGTGTGTATATACGTTTAAGTTTACATTTACAATTCGGACAATAATTATTAAAATCAACTTAAAATTATAAAACACTGATTGATCGTTTGTTCATTATAAATAATCACCCCTTTTACGTATATGCCACATTTCACTAACTCGCTCAATTTGAATTTGATGTCACTTTTACAATAATATCAACTTATGTCCATTTAATGATTTATTAGTTAATCGTTAATTAATTGTTTCGATTGTTATGTGAATGTGTACACGGGATTCTTGTGATTATTTAAAAAAAGCATTATTATCTTATTTTTCGTGGGCGTGATTTTTTCAAACATTCATTCTATATCCATTCAGACTATTTGTGTACATGTATATATATGTCATCCTCACCCGTGCACCAGCATTTCAATTTTATCGTATTTATAATCATCATACAGATGCAAATCACCGACGTTTTAACACAATATTTTATAAGATCATGTACTTGAGTTGTATTGAAGGTGGTTATATACGCGTAACTGTCTATAATTACTTGTAACGTATGGTTTCATTGTAGCATGTATTTATAAAATTTACTCATTGTTAACTCATCGGTAAACAAAATAAATGCAAATACAAATGTATATCAAACGAAAACCATCACAACGGTTATTGTAGCCTCTTCTAAATTCGGTGTTTGCTAAAGAAAACATATTTTTTGGCAGACAACCGGTTCCCGATGAGGGGTGGTGGTGAGTGCGTGATGACTAGCTACCTTTCTGTGTGTTCACATGTTGTGTATACAGGCCACCAATGGGTTAGCAAACAACATGATCGTTGCATCTAAATTGTTTTTATTCTTGTTTATGTATTTTTGGATTAATCTTCTCATTTTCAATTAGTCATGTTAAATCCCAGTTCACATTGCGAATGATTATGAAGCTACATAAACTATGTCAATACAAGACACAATCACATGAAAATGTGCAATTATTAAAATGAATTACCTGTTACGTTGATATCAATCAAAACTGCAGTCTATAATTTTGTTATCTTGTACTACCAATGGAAAACGAAACTAAATATAGGAAACGGAAGACTATACAACAATAACGTACATACTGTTTTTTTAAGGTTGTTTAACTTTAGAGAGTCTACTTATAGTGTACCGATGTTTGTTTTTATCAATTAGAAAGGGGAAATCCTGTTCTTTTTAAATTGTGAGTGATTCATTGTTGTATGCTAAATCCTGATGATTGACATACAATTGTATTAATCTCTTATGATTTTCTGTAATAACTAAACTGTTTTATGAAGTTGACTGAATACTTATTGTTTAATAAATATCGCTATAAGCAAAGGAATTGTCTGCGCACTTTCTTTTATATAAATTTTGGACCAGATAGTAAGACTTAAAACAACTAAATATTTTAATATGACCTATTTCCTTAACTGCGCGCAAACTTGAGTAATTATTAAGGTAGAGTTTGCTTGAATATTGACAGGTCATGGGTGTTAACAATCACTATTCAGTTCGACAGAATTATTAACGCGAGCATCGGCTATCCAGTCTTCACGGCATTGCCGATATTGGCAGTACCCAGTTGCATGTTATAAACTCTCACTTTTTTTTTTAATATTGACGGCTAAGGGGAGAAAGCGGTAGTAATACCAATAATTACGATATCGAAATGAAAATTAAGATGGCGAAGAACATTGAGGTGTATAAAAATATTACTCGGTGTGTCAATATAATTTCGATGCATGCGTATATTTATCTTATTTTGTGTGTGTTATTGCGTTTGGTTTATAGTTTTGTCTCTAATATCGTGAAGTTAGAACTTCATACTGTTAGCAAAAGCGGTTGTGTGTGTTTTCTGGTGATACTTGTATAACTTTAATCACCGATTATGAAATTCATAAAACTACCATTCCGTACTAAACCGAATTATTTAGCATATTTATTGGTAAAATAAAAGTTTAAGTATGTTAAACATCTATTCGAAATATTGAATTTAATGAATTAAACTTAAAATGAGTAATAGCTTATCAATTCATTGAAGTTATGCGACATGCAATCCAATAACTGTTAATTAGTGTATACATGTTTTGCATTGATGTAAACATTGTGTGATTCGCTTAAAAGAGGGTACACAATGTAGCTGCGTCTAAAAAGTACATTTGAATAAAGGGTGATTTTTCTTTTCCTATTTATTGTCTGTTCGCTTTATCATTTCATGTGTGCGGAAGTTTCTCTCCCACTCTTGTTTATATTCAGTAAATTATTAAAAATAAAACATAAAGTTGCATCTCGCATAACAATTTCCTTACTGTATTATATATGTTGCAATAAAATGCTGGCGTAATTGTACAGGATTCATTTAGATGGCTTCCATTCTAAATACCATTGCGTTTAGTGCACATGTCGATACATGCAGGTTACGTTTATAGTTCACCACTTTGCCAATCCATTTGAGTTATGGCCATGTTTGTAAAATGTTGTATTATTACCAGAATAATGCATACGAGAGTCAATAAATAAAGTTGAGAAAATACTGAATATTGTTTTAGGATGTTTTCTTCTGTGTATTTGCAACACATCGTTACAACGAATATAAAATTAACACTAAACATGAATATGCATAGTTGTATATATTCGCGGTGGCTCTTGTTTCGTTGTCCTCAAACTGTGCAGGATTTCAAGTTCGCTTCTCATATTACCTGTAATCTAAACGTAGGTCTAAACGTAGGTCTAAACGTAGGTCAATACAGTTTGGTAACTACTATCACCGGAGTTAAGGCTTGTGATTGCATTGATACATACGTCAAGGTGTAACAGATAAGTAGACCTGTTTTGTTATTGTTAAGCTTGTAATATCATTAACTGTAAATGTTATCGTGCTAATAAACCGCCTTGTATAAACCATTAGTATTACAATTGCGTTCATATACTTTGTGAATTAATATCATGTATTACTATATTGCATTGCATGTCTGTGTATCCGTACAAATCTACTAAATAATCTGAATGTGCACCATTTAAACAACTCTATGAACTCTATGAACGTTTTGGAAGAAATGTCAACAATAACATGTACCACACAAAAAAACACATAACGAATAAATGTAAACATCATGATTTAGCGGTATTTGTATTTTAAATGTTCGAATATGTATTGGCTTTTGTAGTTGTGTCTATAAATGATTTAGCGTATTGAAGCGGTCCCAAAATCGGTGAATGAGTGCACCGTGTTCGTGTATACAGTTGATTCTAAATTTTAGATAATAATTTCTACAAAAGCATCTATTAATTTCCATTGCTCAACACAAAGGGTGCTAAATATACGAGTTACACAATATTAACACGTTTAAGACATACATTTCGAATGGTAATTCGATATATTGTTACAATGCTTCGATTCATTCGATTGAAAAAATTAGTGTTATGATGACTTTATGATGCAACAATCAAAAACTGAAAATATATAATGTCTCACAGTTTTATCAGCAGCACTGGTTATGGCATATGTGCGGTTTCTATTGTTCATTAACTTTGCATTGTGCGCTGTCAATGTATTTCACTACAGCTTTCGCATATAATTTCCCATTCGCTCTTTAGATTGCTTCTCACAATTTGCCTTTAAAACACATTGAACATCGGCCTTTATTTTTTTAAAGAATAAATACAAGAGCTGTCAGCGCACTCGACTATTTAAAGTATTTCAGTAGGTACATATTTTGGAAAGTGGAAGGGAAATACATGTGTTGACATGCAAAGCCGAGTTATGGAAATTATGTCGTCAATTTATTCCATGTAGTTTAGAAATTATAAGATTCTGGAACAAACTCTTTAACACCAAAATATATTTTAAAAGTTGTCATACCTCTGTCAAAATACAAACCACAGTAATGGGGATTGTTGCACCTGATGCTAGAGTTGAGTATAAATATGAATTCCAAGGTGCAATTACAAGAATGAAAACTTTACACTGAAAATCTATGTGAAAAGTGGGCATAACTCAGTCAAAATACAAAACAGGTTATGTGGATTATGGCATCTGATGCTGTGGTTGAGACACATATATAATTTGACTTTCAAGTGACTAACAAATCCAGGTTTGAAGTTATTTGCTTTCGATTAACAACTTAAATCTGAACATCTATTTGACAATGAACACAACTATGCCTGGGGACCAGGTTCCGGACAGGGAATTGAACCCTGGACCTCCCGGACCTTCCTCTACGAATAGTCGAGCTAAAAATAAAGCTCCATCACCAGTTAGATCAAATGCAGAAACTGCATCTACGTATATTATGCGTTGACTTGAAACACCGTCAAATATAGTAAATGATCATACTAAAATTGTCACTGGTTAATGTTAGGTAAACAAAAGTTGCATCCGTACTCCGTACATTTCGCTATTATCCCATCTGCGAGCAGGAAGCAATGGTTTTAAAGTCGTTAAATTCCCAGAATTCCTCGAGCTAGTGTATACAGGACAATGTTGTTTTATCATTATCATTATAGCTCTTATTGTATATTCATCTTCGGTGTTAAAAGTGTTGCTACTTTATTAAACTTCACTCGTTAATTTGTTCCCTGCATTGGTCTAAATTTGTGCATTTAAACGAAGCATGGTCAAAAAAAGCGTGTCTGTTTCTTTAGTAAAACTTACATTACAGAAATACATCCACATTGAAACAATGTGTTTTTTGAAGTATTCATGTTAATTATTAAAATAAAAATGCTGATATTGTGGCAAGATTGTTGGCGAGGAAACAAACTTGACAACACACGTGATACTTTAATTTGAATAGAGTGAATAATGCGAGCATTTTACTTTATGCTGCACTTATAATTCACCGTTTTCAGCAATCTGTCTACGCTTTCAGCGTTCAGATTATGTATATGTCTGGTTTATTGAATTAAGCGGCCAATATCATTTTTATTTTATTTTTTTACTTAATGCATTTGTTTACATTAAAACGGATAACAACACATCATTTATAGTTTTGACGACGAAACATGAGAGTTGAGTGTTCCTGATTAAACAAACAAACTTGACATATGTCTGTGCGTCGGATTCCACTTGTTGGTCTAAAATACAAGCGAACCCGAGTTAATGATCTAAACTAAAATCGCTCTGTAGTATGATTGTTAATTAAATACAACTTAGAATAGAAGCAGAAGCCGCAGCAATAGTAGTAGCAGTAGTAGCATTAGTAGTAGTGGTGGTAGTAGTAGTAGTTGGTGTTGTTGTAGTTGTAGTAGTGTTGGTAGCAGTAGTTGTATATGTTGTTTTTGTTGTAGTAATTATAGCAGTAGAAGAAGTAGTATAAAAAGTAGTAGTATAAGAAGTAGTAGTAGTAGTAGTTGTAGCAGTAGATGTTGTTGATGTTGTTAGTGTTGAAATTGTTGTTGTGTTAGCAGCAGCAACATCAGCAGTAATAGTAGTCCATGTAAATATTTAAATATTTAAAAAGCAAGTATAAAGTATATATAAGGAAGTTCCTAACAATTGACTTTGAAATACATATCAATTATGCAATTCATCAGTATTAGTCCTCACTTGATTCTAAGTTGAATCATTTCATTATTACTTATAAATAATGTATAATTAAATTTGAATGTTTATACCAACTTGTATTGCGCTGCAATATATATAGACAGCTGATAAGCATTTTGAAAATAATTGCAATCATAAGTCCACTGGTATAAATTTTGGAAAATTTACGGCCTCTGTCCACTGAAATAATATACGGTCGTTGCTTTCATTAGAATTGAATGTATCCATATACGTTAAAAGAAACCTCGTAAAAATGTTCCGTTGAGACATTTACTGACGAGTGATCATACTTTTCAATGTAGAGCACACATTTACATAAAAGGGCATTTAGTGTATATTTGTACCTAAACTAAATGTTTATAGGCTTTTGCCGTAAGAGATATTTTCAATTTTAAATTTAACAAAAGCACGTTTCTGGAGATTGATTCGGAATACAATTTGAATTAAATATATTGTTTACTATACGTTTCGTTCAAGGTTTGGTTTGTTTTAAAACGGCTGACAATTTAATATGTTGTACGATTTTTGTCACCACGATAACTATTGTTAGGTCGAGAACAACTTTTAATTTTCCAAAGTTTTTAGTGGTGAGGTCGTTCATAAAACGTGTAAGCTTCATTAATATATTGCTTTTTTAATGGAAGGATGAGGGTGGGGTTTGTGTTTTGCTTTTAAGAAATGTCCTTGCATTGTATTCTTCTGCAACCTTTAGTGCGTGTTTAGTTCCTTACGATGGCGGAACTTAATAGAGGCTATTCCCACAAGCTATTCATACACAGTATTCTCTTGTTATTACCACATCACACAGATACACACAATTACGGGATTGTTTAAAGTCAAGCACGTAAATGTTTAAAAAAATGCTATATTGTATATCAGACAATTAGACGGTCGTCGAACTGCGATTTATTGTCGCAACGTTGTGAATTGCAGTTTAAATAAAAATTAAGCCACTTACTATTTATTACAAATGTTCAACATATATTCCAACAAAATAGATACTGCAATTGATTTTATTTTACATATTTTAAAATTAATTTTTCGTAAACGAGTTCCATTTTACATAATTATCCAAACTGTTTTGTTCATTTTAACAAAACATGCTTTATGATACGAATGATGAAATGGCGCTTTGTATCAAGGCGATGTCATGATTAATGCCGACAATATACGCGATATTTGCTTTGGATATTATACATGTCCAATCAAGAAAATACCAAAAACAAAAACATATATATTACAAAAACAAAATACTTCATTTACATTGCACATGCACGTTTACTCGCAGTTATGCAAAAACCAAATTACAAGCATACGTTTGAACGACATATTTTAACTGTGTGCACGTAAACACGTATTAAAACAGAGTGGAAATGTTATTGCTTTCGTCGAAACCTTCTGTCCCTGTCTTATGCATGCGTATCGTAGTATTGTGCATTCATAACAATATCCAAAGCAAAATGAGTAAAATATGAACATACATATGTATTTACACAACAAATATATGCACATGACACATCCTTCCACTAGAACTGTATACAACAATACACCTGCTGATTTAATTTTAGTTTATTTCAGTTGCACTTCTGAAAGCAAGAATTGCGACTAGATCGGGATTTCATACATCAGGACCTTAGGTGGTTGAGTCGTCAGGATCAACAAAAGATATGTATCTCAATTTCGATACACGCTATATATTATTAATATATTGCAGATCTGTAAGTTGAGCTATTAATATAGCTATTCATTTTATTTTCAAAGCTTGAAAATCTGATTTACCAGTAAATCTGATTTGCAAGGGTATATATTGTTTTATTTTATAATAATGTATTGTCCCGGATGTTTTATTTATCGGTTGTACATGATATATAACACAAATATATGTGCCGGAAGCAATAATATTCCATGTAAAACTTAGTTTAAACACATGTCACTTAGCTATATATATACCTGTTTCACGTTTATTATATGTATGTAATGGCGAAATACATGAAAAATATTTATATACACAATTAGAGCGACAGGTGGTGGATATGAACATGAAACAACATAACGATCGCGATGAACAATCGGGATATAACTCACTATCTTGTGAATGAATGCAAAGTAAAACCGGTTGTCGCCACTGGGGACTTAAGACGAGATCGACGAGAGCGTGATACACTTATATACACGTAAACAATGGAGAAGAATTGTTATTTGCTCAGCTAAACGTATAATTCGTTAAATTGGTCACGTTTTTAAAAAGATTCAATTGTATCTTAGATTATATATTTAGGCATAATATTTGTTTTGTTCGAATATTATGATTATGTTGTCGTAAGTGTTGTATTTGTATATACCTTGTATGGCAATGAAGTTTTATTGTTTACACGAATAATTTTGACGCAAGTTGAGCGATATAATAATATAACAAAGATGATACAGTTGTTCATCTTGCAAAATGGCACTGCGTCCGGACATAGCCAATCCATATAGATGCCCCAAAAAGAACGATTTAAACTATAAGCCAACTTAATATATTATGTTGAATGGTAAACGTTTTAATCCATCTGTATATTAGGTGTTGAAGGCATACAAAATAAACACAAACTGTGCTGCTATGAGTTATACATGCATTATCATCATGATGCAACAGTCAAACAGGAAGTGGACCAGATTTGTATGTACTTTAAGAAACACCAACGGCATTATTACACGTACCATGGTTCTCCCCTAAGGGAAGTTTTGTTAACAACATTCATACATGTTTATATGGAATTGTATTTTTTAAACTAAACAATATTGCCATTGTAAGGTAGCAAACTTGACGCAAAATGCCATTAACAGATTTGCATAACATTTATTTTAGAATGTTGTCGATGGGCCAACAAACAAAAACACATGATTATAATTTGATGGTGATCCGGATCACCGTCTTCTTAAAATCTGATTCAAAGAATTTTCAGCATTGTAAATATGACCGACGTAGTAAAGAATTGCGCATTCCGATGCTTTAAAATTCATAAAATTCACGAATGTGTCCGTTACTATAGAACACATCACAATTTAATTGCAGTTTTTTCAACTCTGGCCAATTTGATTATCAGTAGACGTTTACTACAGTCACTTTTAAACTTTCTTAGGTCCAATTATGAACACGACAAACGCTATTTCACTTTCAAGAGTCACTTGAGGAAAGATGCGCCACTATATTCAGTCCCGATGCCACAACAAACAAGCACGAAACAAAATGTATGTCCGGGCGTTTCGTTAAACAGTCACATCCTCCGCAGTCTGTTATGTAGTCACTAGAGTTTAACAATGATCTGTAGATGTCCCTCATTACTCTGCAAGTGGGGTCGTATTCCGGTAGCATCTTAAGTTCATCTTAATATATTGTCACTTAAGTTAAATTTTTCATATGTTTACAGCTACCAATTTGTGAACCCCTTTACAGTAAAACAAACAATTGTTAATGCTCCAGCTGATAATTAATACATACTAGGCATATAGTACTGTGCACACTAATTAAAAAGCTAAATAAAGTGATTAATTTAAGGTTAATGATAAATATGACTTAAGATGTTTCTGGCATACGACCCGTGAGACAAAACATTTAAATAAACCATTGTTTAGTAACGTGAAACATCTACAATTGAGATTTTAAAGCACATGATTCAACATCCACATGAATACGCGTCGATTGTTCAACCGAATTCCCGGCAATTATTACTGTTTTGTGATTATTTGTTGTAGTACGACTGGTACATGAGTTGGCGTCAGAGTGTTCGATGAAGTAAGTCCCTCATGAAATGCATTGACATGACTTTTTCAGATTCATATGTTTGCCTTAAGGAGCAGACAGTTGGTACACTGACTGCACACTACATGCCTACGAAAAACCATATTGAGCAGTGTTTATTGGGTTTATTGTCTTCAAATTGAATGTTTAATATAAATGTTGCGTTGTCCGAAAGAAACTGACGAACTGCCAAACAAGTTAACTTTGGCGTTGTCACTGACAAGAACACACCGATGCCTTTGCCAAGGCAGCAAATATGTGCCCTCCATATAATAGAACCAGATGGTTACCGGTTTCTCAACTAGAAAGAAGAAACATTAACAAATTAACACTTTACAGTTCCAGGGTTGGTTACCCTCTTTTTTTCAACGCTTTATTGATCCAGTCGGACATCTGGAAAAACTCTATCGGCTCCTTAGAGTCGTAAGGACGAGTCACACTCTAGTCACGTTGATTTCACCGAATGAACTGATATTGATATCCCATGCCGGATGCTTCAACATTTGGTATGACTGGTAAACATGAAATTGTATACGTATTTTAATGCTATTTCGACCTTTGTACTGCATAAATAACAACATAAGGTAATACCGGAGTAGAGAGTTGCAGACTTGTGTTAAGAAAAAAGAATCAAGTAAACTGCTACGACAAATCCTCAAAAATGTACATAGGTGCCAAATTGATAAAATTATAATATATTCTAGAATGTTATGGACATGAAGTCAATGGTATTTAAAATCTCAGTGTACGTTTGTAAATCTAGACTTTCATCACCGCCTTTTTTCACTCTATATACTGGATGTGACAGTTGTTATTGTTTTAATTGGGCAAATGGACGGTTTATTTACAAGATACACTATACTAATGGAATCATTGAAAGCACAGAGGCCGCTTTGACTTAATGCAATTTAAAAATAATACAATCAGAGTCGAAATTGCAGAAACTGTCGCATGGACAAACGGCCTCTGCGAGATGATGAAGGTCTACAGAATATTGTTAACCGACCGATAATAATAACGAGTCTTCTCCAGTAAAACCGTGTTTGTCTACGAATAATGAATACTTTACTCTTAGCGTTTGTCGTGTAACCTCGAAATAATTGCCGAGTTTCTGATACACGTTTAATTGAGTCAAAAAAAAACTAGTCAATTACGTATTTATAGCAAATGTTCTTCGTGTTTTCTCACTTTAAGGATAAATACGTGGTTGTGTCAATTTAATTCAGAAGCGTTCATTATCATTTTCGAAGTAAGAATAGATTTTACAACAAAGATTACCGTTTATTGAAGCTACAATCTTCATGCATGCGCCAAATTGAAACCTGTCAATTGAATTAGCTGTTCTTAAGCGATGAAGTTCTGATTAAAATTCCTGTTTTAAACGATTTCCTGTGCAATAAGTAAAGGCTTTGAATTGTCATTAAAATACGTGACGTTAATGAGTTGAGGACTATCAAATGTATGCATGTATTTATTATTTAAATAGTTCACGAAATAAAAATCTGAAACGTGATAAAAATGTTGACAACAGTCGTTATTCTAGGTTTGATCGCTTCTGCATCATGTACCTTTAAGTTTCTCCTTACTTTTATATTGCAGTGTTAAATATACACTAGTGACAAAGTCTGGGCCAAGAGTGAGGTTCCTGCGCACGTAAACCGGTTTAAACCCCCAATGCCTTGCTTTGGCCCTTCCAAGGCGGTGACCCCATTTTTATTTATGTGTGTTTTGTGTTTGTTATGTGTTTTTGTGATGTGCTGTGTTTTATTTTTAGCAATGGTCACTTGCCATAAACAAAGGACCTCGGGCTGCTAAAAAGAGTTATCACCTGCTGTCGCAACTGGAGTTTCTCTTTGTTTATATTTAACCAAACTTATCATTGGGCATACAAGTAGATTTTTTTTCTTTGTATAATATAAGCTGTTATTAACAGCTTTTATGTGTGTTATTGATTGTATGTTCCTTATATTTGACACTAACGATATAGATCAATAAGTGTGCCTGTCATTTTCAGCGTTTAAACAATTGTAATCAAAGTGGTGTCTGAAAACACGATAGAAATATCTGGCAACATTGGAAATTCCACACACGGGTAAATACAGTTTTACAGAAGAAATGCGCAGAATATGGTAGCTGTTGTATCAGTATTGTACACACTAAATACGCATTTGATGTTGCAACCTCACTGCCAGCAGAAACTGTAAAATGCTTGTGTATAGAGGACAGATAATTTGTGTGCAATATATCATATATATACAAAGAATCGATACAAGGTGACGGGTGGACATGTGTTACCTATCAAAACAGCTTTCAAATGTATAGCAATGTTGCGTACGCACACAGTAAAGGTATAACTTAACTACAACGTCACTATCAACACCTCCAGTTTCTGAATTATTTGCTGACTGGATCTCATGATTCTGTATGTAAGGTGTCTTTTTTAGATGACCTTTTTCTGGAGTAAATCTTATTACAGCCTTCAAAATATTGAAGTATATATTCAAATAAAAACCAAACAAACGTAAGCGCAACACTAATAATCTGAAATTTAGAAATGTAAATACACGTTTATTTAACCTTTATTAACTGATTTGATGGCAGTATTTTTTATATTTGGAATCCGAGACAAAAGGTTTCGATGTTTAACTTGCCAATCTTTCAATACACGTTTTTTTTCTTTAACTTTACAATGAATAATACCACTACATGTAATGCTGCGATTACGTTCAATATAAGTGGATGTGTCAACTGGCAAGCGCTGTGTATTTTCCTAACAATCGATCAGAAAAATCTAGTTTCATAAACTGATGACCTTTTTGATTTAAACGATAATGTGATGAAACATGTGTAGGTCATACATTTCTTATTTGAAACGGGTCTGGTATACATGTAACATATATGTAACCATGCACTGTCTTTTGTACTTACATGTACATCTATCCATATCATTTGGTCATTTTATTTTGTTATACGGGTGATTTGATTTTTCCGTACATTTTAATTCGTAGTTCATAATAAATGTTCATGTATATGATAATACACATCATGTCGTGACAGATCTGAACATGGCCTACCTCTTGTAATTAGTTACTGACGGACTGTCATCGACTACTGAATCTGGTCAAATTACACCGTCAATAGACATCGCTTTTCAGTCCTATGAGCTGCTCACGTCCGAGGCGAAAACTCATGTTACATTTGGTATTATATAAAACATGTCTCTTGTATCGTTGTCAGTGTTAGTCTTCATGATTTCGCTAGACATCGTATTGCTTATACTTGTATTTCCTTCAGTTGCAAATATGTTTCTCTGAACATTAAACTATTGAATGATCAAATTGTAAACCTCTTTTATATTATTTATCTTTCTGGAATATGGCCGTAGTTTATTTTGTTTTGCCAGGTACTTTCAACCGAACTGTAATAACTGTCACCGTTTGCGTTGCGTTGACGTTGGTGATTTTGACGACCACGTTATGCATTTGTCTCTGCCGGAAGTATCACGCTATACATGCAGGTTGTATATTTGTAGCAAACAATGTTTTATAAATGTTTAACTAACCTTGATGCGTAAATGTGTATTCAGCCATATTTATATGAGACATATATTTATGGGAAAAAAGACTAGTAGTATATAGAGGATATTTGTTGGTTTCGTTAGAATATCGAGTTTTAGGAACGAGTTACCATATAATTTATATTATCATGAGTGAATCAAAAATCAATATTATACCGAAACCAACACGTGTTCTTTTTTATTTATGCTTAAAATGTGTTATTTTGGTAATGTTCCGACTGCTCGGTGAACAAGTAGCTTCATTATCAGTTGAGGACACTACTAACACGTTCCAAATCACGGATGCTTTGAGGTCTGAAGATTTAGCGGAGGGTCGACCTATAATACAGTTAGCATTCCAAGACTTGCCAATAAAAGCCAACTGGAAAATATTACACAAAAACATAACCGCATGTTGTTCATTCCAACACACAACTGGCCTTTAGTAGATCTACAAATATGTAGATTTTTCCGAGCACCATGTATTGGTACAAAGTAATTACCATTGATATATTCTCATGTATACATTGACGATAACAGGTTATCGTGTTAACATCCCGAGAAGAAAATCAAAATTTAATTAATGCAGTTTTCGCAAACCATATTCACAAAGACTTCCATTTTACCACGAATCAAGTGTGCATACATTCTTATAGATTATAACGGAACTTCCGTAATGTTAATGTGCCGTTAAATCAAAATAAAATCAATATGGTATTTTTAATTCTTATTTATTGTATTACTTATTCTTCGATTTGTACTGCTCAACTGCATATTGGAAAAGGACGACAGTTGAATGGATATTCATCATTCATTAAGTAACGATGAAACATCGGATACACATGCACACGTTTTCGTTTACTATAATGATTCATTTAGCTGCCGCGTTAATATTCTTATAAACTACATGCACTGTAACGGTTAAATTTCCGTATGCAATTGGCGAACATATTTACCACACAGTATTGTCACTCAGCATCGGGTTATGGACGGTTGAATACCAACCGCAAACATGGAAGACCTTTAGAACAACAGAGTGTTGCCAAACCAACTCATCAATACAGTGACACACGTAATTCACGCATCATGATTAAATCTCGTTTGCTGAATGTGTCTGCTCTTATTGATGAAACAGATTTTAAACAATTCCAATTTTACATATTTAATAAAAACATGCTTCCTTATCATCTAAGAACGCATTGTTTACATACAAACGATCCATCGATACATCTATACATCTTTAACGAAATACTCAATGTTGTATCGGCATTGGTGTTAAACGTAATACTACTTTGTACTCAGGCATAAGTATATGCATGTAAACGAATACGTTTACTTCCATACTTAACAAATACTTTCCGTGTAAAAGGCACCCATTAAAAATATGATATAGCCTTTAATCTAATTGTATACTGGGGAACACGATTTCATATTTGGTATAAATTAGATGAGCTGACCCAGGAATTTCAAAGCGAAGACAACTAGCATTCAACGAATAAGATTGATTTCACAGTATTGTAACGTGGTTACGTATTTAAAACAATGTTAAATCCTTACAGATTCTGAAAAAGCGTATTTCATAGTTCATAAGCATTAAATCAGCACACATTATGGAAGATTCATTCTTATTTCATTAACATCTCGTGCCCATACATCGTAAAGTTTCACTTAGAATACTACCACAATCCCATTCCGCATGAATGGTGTTGTTCATGTTATTATAAAATGTGTATGCTGCAAACAATAAAAATACACTCAAAATAAAAAAACTATAAAATACCGATAGCCAGAGACAAATACATATCAACACTGATACATAATTGAAATACTTTTAGTATTGTGCTTTATGTTAGGCCTGCCACGTCATGAAAATCATCTTCGATTACGTAATTCTTGCGATGGTATTGTACAGAAACAGCTAGGAAAGAGCCATAGCATATGTGCTTCATGTTTTATAATGCAATAGTAGGAATTAAAATGCATACAAAAATAGAAAAACAACAACAACAACAGTAAATTAAAACATTTATCACACGGATCAAACTCTGGATAGAAACAACATTCCTTAAACAAAATTATTAGAGAAAACCCGAACAATTTTAATTTGCACCTCTGTTGCCGGGCTTACCGGTGTGATTTTCCAACTTACCTATTCAGATATAGAGACTCATATCATAGTTGTTGGACTTGTATCATAAATACATTTTGTAGTATTTTAACTGTCTTCGTTAAAGCTTACGAAAACTATCGATCATTGCCCGAATGGTATAGAATATAACATGTACTGAGGTGCCATGTCCAGTTTTACACACAGAAAGATGCGATAAACACGGGAACACAATCGATCAGCCAGCTGCATGATATAGCCACGAAAATACGTTATCTATGGTTGTAGGATGCTTTACACGTATGGAGTTTTAAATTCCTCGGAAGGGAGAATCTAATCGTGACATATATGGCAAAACTACAAACAATACACAACAGTGTCATCTCACATATTCAAAGCATAAACGTAGAAATATTGGACGTGTGTTGTACACATAGATTTGGCAATATGGCCATCTACATGTAATGACGTGTATAGATGTATTTTGTTATAGATGTAAAAAAGAAGTCAGGCATACGTTTTACAGACATTACCTCTGTTAAAAAAAAACAACCAAGGACCAACAAACGAATAAAAAGGGAAAAACAAGCACATATAGCCTGCATGTTACCGGTATAAATACATATATTTGTCTAGATACCAAGCATATATGTTTAAAGTGTGTATGCACGATTTTACAACATAGTGAAATAAAACCAACCCGATACAATTCATTACCATATAATTTGAATTCTAAGGGAAGAAAAGTAAATATTAACCATTGTTACGTATAATTTGACTTCTTTTTAATCAACAACTAGTTATCGACTGTACAGACGGAAACTCCAATACATGTTAATGCATTGATTCGATAGTATTTTTAGGTTACACAACACTAATAAACTCTGCAAAAGTCGACACTAGTATTTATTGATTTAGTCAATACGTTATTGTTCCCTTAAAAAGCTTACTTTTTTATATGTCTGCGTTTAGTAACATTGTCACTTTTTTCTTCTTATTTTGAAAAGAGTTGTTTTGAAAGAATGAATATACCCACATTAAAACTTGCCAGCTTTCTTATGTTGCTGTAAAGAACAATGCTAGCAATGGCATACCTTTTACATAACACAACGGTTAAATAGCAAAAACAAAACAGGTAACAGTGCACACTTTCATAAATAAAAACTTATTTTGGCCAAAGAAAACACATCAACAATAACCATACAACATTACTAGAACGTTTTGTTATGAACAATGAAGTACAACCGGGGTTTATATGCATCATATATGTTTCATAAAACACATGGAAAAGCCATTTCAAATGAAAGGGAAAATGTTAAACGCTTTGAAATAAAACAACTTAAATGAGCCCAGAATAAGCGACAAGATGAGTGTTATACCTTCAAAATGTTACGTTCGTCGTGAACAATTATTATTAACATGTGCCATAGAAGGTATTTGAATTGCACAAAACATCAAGTAAAGTTAGAAACCAATTCGAAATTAATATATTATTCTTTATGTAAACGTACACATACACACGATATTAAAACGTGTTGTCAACCGGAACACATGTTTACCAGATATGTATCAAGTTTACATGTGTTGAAGAATATATTGCGATTGTATTGACCTGGTACTCATTTTTCTTAGGTAGCGTTCGACTGTTTCTATTTATATCGGTTTAACATTTACGTGT
The DNA here is from genome assembly GCA_027627225.1 of Congeria kusceri. NCBI lineage: Eukaryota > Metazoa > Mollusca > Bivalvia > Myida > Dreissenidae > Congeria > Congeria kusceri. The sequence goes on along the minus strand of CM051026.1, from coordinate 26,758,276 downwards.
ATCTAGAATGAAACAAGCATCCATCAACAAGGACGAACAGCGAGATGGATAGTGTTTTAGACTTCAATTCACATTTTATTTGTATGTGTTATCATATTCTTTACTTAAACATCACATATTCTCACAACATATGTGTTTTTTATTCTGTAATGTTTTCGTTTTTTTATTAGTCTATTCATTTTATTTACATAAACACGCAATCACAAAACTTTGTTTCGCTCGCTGTATCAATGCAGCTACATTCTGTGTCAGAATCGATTTTGATGTCATGTCGATTCCGTGTCACGATGTCAGCAAAACTGTTGCTTACTGACCAACGGCAAGGGAATAAGGAGGTAAGCAATACATATCCGTGTCTGATTCTCCTTTCTGGGTTAGTAGCTTACACTACATTGCTAAAATAAATGAAATATTCATGTGAATAAACACGTTTGCACATAAACACACTAATACAAAATATTTAAAAGCATCTTTAACAGTTAAACATTTTATTCTGATAGTATTTGTTTATAATATATGTTACGGAATTTTAACTGGAGATAATATAAATCGTATGGCAAATATGACGAAATAGAAACGGTGAATTCTCTGTTTTAAACATTTAACAATAAACATTAATAGTTCTTCATTAACAGGAACATTTAACCTTTTATGCAATTGATACGTTTGTTGGTATAGCGATAAAATGTGTTAATCCAGTCTAAACAAGAAACGTGGAGATTTCATAAAAAAGCAGTTTTCTAATGAATTGCATAACAATTAGTACCAACAATTTAAAAATGCATATGCCGTTAAGACCCACACATTGTGTTGATACAACACTTTAATTTCCTTAAGACCCTCATTTATCGCTGTATGTGGATGTTTAAATAATGTTCACAATTCAATGGGAAATATGTTTCTCAATATAACATAATTCAGGTTAAGAATACCAATAAAAGCACACATGTACCATTGTGTTTCTTTGACCTCGCATGGGACAAATGCAAAACAATCATATGAATCGGAAAGAAGGGAAATAATGCCATGTTTGTACTTGACATATTAAAGAGCTCATCCAATGTTTCATTGATCACAATGGTATAAATGTCATCCACAGCCAGTAATAGAGCGACACCGACGTTTTGAAATTTAAACTTTGATTGCTGTACATTGAAAAGCATTAAATGTTTAATTATATAAATTTAAAAAAAAATGATTTAAAGCCTAATCTGTTGTGTCAATTGTTTGACGCATTCGTTTGTTCAATTTTAAACTATGCTTCAGAGGTCTGGGGCTATACTAAATATAAGGAATTTGAAAGAATCCATTTAAAATTGTGTAAACGACTGTTGAAAGTAAAACTTAATACATGTAATGTTTGTGTCAATTGAGAACTAGGCAAGTATCCTCAGTATATACATAGATATGTGGCCTGTTCTGAGATGTTTGGTCAAAATGGGGAAAAAAGGCGAAATTGTGTTAATCACATTTGCAGATGCCTCAATATATGTTACACTCAGAAAACGTATTAGTTTTGCAATATTCGTCTATTTAAGATGGAAACGATGGCCTTAGCATTGCCCGTAAACACAAAATATGACATTTACATTATTTATGTTCATGTCATTAAGTAAAATCAATAAACGTTCAATGTATGTTCAATTGTATAAATAAATCACAAAAATTGTTACAACAATGAAGTAAATAATACTATAGCATTGTAAAAGAATTTTAAAATCACAAAACAAATATTGGTTACATTGGCAACAGATTGCGCAACTCAACATAATGACATTCTGGTAAAACACAGGAATATTTCAGCATTTTATTTAAACAGCTGCTACCAGACAGAAAAAAACAATATATAGGGGAAATGTTTTGATACCTGATGCAAATAATTATTAATATTCCCAAGCTAAAAAAATATAAGTTTCTTTGTTTATTGACTCTTACCTCAATTGAGTTGTATTTATGATCAAAGATGACATATTTTGAAATTTGACATATTTGAACCTATTTATCAAAATCGAAATATCTTTTTTAAAACTGTACCGAGGTGATTCAAATTTTGCATCTGAATTTGCCTAATATAGACAGTGAAGTTGACAAAGTATCTACAGATTTCAGTTGAACTGTAACCATGCAACCATACATAACATAAACTGATGTGAACAACAATTATCTTCTCCATTAAACCTTGCCAAAATGCTTCACTTAATAAATATGAATTGCAAATAAAATTTCAAACAATAACGTTAATCCTCACTGAAGTTAAAATTCAGATAGACAATATAAGACTAAAAGTAACTATTGACATTTAAGTACTTTTCTCAGTTTTCTTCTACTTTCATTAAATCTTTTAATTCAACGAAACTTATTGCCATACTACAATCTTGAAAATTTCATCAAATAATTAATTTCAATTTCACACATGAGAAGTTAGGTAAATGAACATGACAGTAACATGACATAGATTATAATTAACATTGCAGTTACCAGGGCAAGCATTTCAAAATGGAAAAATGCCACTATTTGATGTAGTTCTTATTAGACATAATAACATGTGAGATTATCCATTTTAGAACAGAATAGAAAATAATTTAGAATGGAAAAGTGTGTATAGATATAATGACTTTTACATTTAGATTGCATCCATAAATCTGCTGAGCTCTTAAGCCAGTGAAATCCTTACATTGTCACATTAATACTGGTCATGCATCTTTATACTGTTATCACAATAACTGGTATTATATATATATTTGTTTGGCTTTGGTAAATCGGGCAGCGGGCATGAACTGGCACAGTTTGAGTTGCACAATGGTTTCATTTCTTTGTGTATATGAAATTGGCATTGAGCAGATATGCCAAGTGACTCCAGTTGGTGCATGTCCTGCATTACGACGAATTCTTCAAGATGGTCACAGCCTCCCCAACAAAGACGCATGCTTTCGGACACAGGCCACGTCCGGTTTGTCTGGTGTTATTCTGAGATGAAACAGATAAATAAGATCACACATACTGATGGAAAGTAGAACTTCACTATTATTTCATCAATATAAGTTTACTTAAAAAACATTTCTTCACAACCTATGCGTTATGAACTTGGGTCCGTATCCACAATGCCACTAAGGACTATCTTGAGTCATATTAGTTTAAGGAAAATATTCAAATTCAATTTTCCTTGTGAAAACAATATTTTTTTTTTTATATATTTGAATTAGGTAAAATAATAAACATATGTTGATTCTTTACCAGAGTAAAAGCATTTACGACAAATTTTACATGAATTGAAACTGCAACAGAGTTGAGGAATTTTATGATTTTAAGAATTGTTCACAACGAAGCTTTGTGGATATGGGCCCAGGTATTTTAAATGATAAATATTTGTATTTATACATGATTGCCATATGCTTTACTGATAGTATTTAATGCATAATGCATTGTGATAATTATTTTCCAGTAAGTGCAAAATAACAATTAATGCAAACCTGCAGTGGTGGTATGACAGCATATTTGGGACAGGCTGTAATAGGCATTTCAGGAAGTATGTCCAATTGTAGAACTTGACTGGTTGTTCTGGATCCTATACCAGGTTCGGGATGTTGTGTTCAATACGGGATGATGCCCTGACGGTCTCCGCACTATCCTCCAATGCATGTACATTGGTGTGTCTTCAATGCATCTTCAATTATACCATATAACTGTTTTGTTTACACCCCAAACACACATACATGTATCTTTATATTTGATAAGTTATGAAGTTATGTAAGAAATAATGAAAGTGACTAATTATAATCAATGAAATCTTTATTTTTGTTTTTCAGTTGGAGAAGAATCACATTCATCATATTTATCACAGTTGTGAAATTTTCTGTATTGTCCAAAATTATTTTAATAGAGTTCACCAGCTTTTTTACCAATTCCTACTAAAAATCAGTAAAATAATATCAGACAGGACAGTGCTTCAACTAGCAGATGATAAATGACTGTCAGTTATATCCAAACATTACCGTTTGACTCAAAATTCTACATTTTATTTAAATCTAAACAAAGGTCACGGCCGCCATTTGTTTACTTTCGATTCCGGTTCGTTCATGTGTCAGTTTATTTAAATAATTTGACAACAATTCGGTTATGCTAACATTAAACAGTAATGGTGATTAAAAGAAAACCTTTACCTTGATCGAAGACAAGTTAAATCCAAAGTGCAATAATGCGTATCTAGTCAAAATTGATATCGAAATGTGTCAGACCTCAGTGTGATTCAATTTAGACCTAGTTATTTGGGGCAATGGCCTACTGCGGTAAAAGGGGAGTAATCAGTCCATAACGCAATACAAAAGGTCAAAGTCAACACATTTAGTATGAACTTTCACTGCAACGCACCTTTTAGCTTATATTTTTATTTATTTAATATGATAAATGCTTCAATTAAAAAAATAAGAGGCAATTAAAACATATTTCAGTGCAAATCTTGTGACGTCATTTCAAACGACGTTTTCTCGAAAAGAGACTTGCCGAATAAGGACCAAAAGTCTCAAAACACGCCGAATATATTCGTATTCTTAAGCATTGGTTCAAGTTATGTACATCTAAAAATATAATTATGAAATCTGTATATAACTTGACCGTTTGTGATTATAACAAAGGTGGTCGTAACTGGATTTTTAATGTCAGAAAAATGTTATATGATTATTGTTTCAGTTATGCATTTGACAATGTAAGAAATATTGATGTTAACATAATAATTGAAGAATTTATACAGAGAGTTTACGAATATTTTAACAAGGATTAGAACTGAATATTAAATAATAGCACAATGTTGGATGTATATATCACCGACAAAATCAATTTTGAATATGCATCGTACTTAGATATAATACCAAAAAGCTTGAGGTTCCTTTTCAGTAGATTAGGACTGTCTGCCTGCTCATACATTACATATTTAAACCGTTCGATATGATAGTCATAACATTGATAGAATCAAAAATATGTATTGCAATTCGAACGACATCGGATATGAATTTAATTTTGTTTGTATGTATACATTTGCAAAAATAAGACAAAAGTATATTAACACAGGTTTTTATATGAGGCCGCCTTTGCATAACTATTTAAGTTTAGTGCAATCAAATAATAGAACGGAAGTAATAAATTTGGTTCTTTTTGTAGAAGAATCACTGTGTGCAAGAAGATAATATATAGTGTTCATCCTCTTTTTGTTTGATGTTGATTTTAGAATTTGTGCTCACGCCACTTAATCGCTTAAGATATGATTTTTTGTATATGTGTATATAGTTGTTTGCTCCTTTCACGTCGACATGCTGAACTGTTATCATTATGTGTTGTTGACAATGTACTTTGTACAAGTCAAAATAAAGTGTCTGTCTGTCTGTCTGTCTGTCATTTAAAGTTTTTATGAAACAATAAATCAGTATAGTCACAAGGGCGTTTATAAGACGCTATATATTACCATGTACGCACATGTATAACAGATGTTTCCGTTGAGTCAGAGACTCGATGCCAAAGTCGCAAGGCAGCAATTGTTCAATGAAATTCCCGGCAATTGTTTCGTGAATGTACCTTGTGGTTAGAAATGTATACTAGCTAGCACCTGGTGCATTTTCAGGGTTCATGATACACATAAGTCACGATTTTGAAAGTTTAGTGACATCTTTATTAACAATCGTCTTGGTTCAGATTATATTGACTTATTGTTTTCAAATTCAGCCAAATTGACGTACCGAACATGTAAAAGCTCTGCTACGTTAACACTTGCGGTTAAATTGAAAAATGTTGACACTGCATTTACAATATTTTATTTTGTTAAGATCGTTATATTGAGTGTTTATATAATGCATTATTATTTTTGGGATATATGACACGAGTTTTGAAAATCGTCAATTTTCCAACCCGGGAACAGGTCGCTTTAAACCATTATTTTCAGCAAGGAAATATTATACTAGTATATAGCAGCAATTATATTTTTCCTAAAAATTAGACATGTATGTAAACAAAGTTTATAACGTGCATCTGCATCGAGCACTTTAAACCATAACACTCAAGAATAATATTTATAAATACAAAACTACATCATGAAGTATTGAATTGATTAAATTTACACTACGACTAACTTGTGTTAAGACACTATAGCTAGGAAAAAGTGGTTTTCAGCATTGTTTATGTTATGATGTTGAAATGAGCAAAATAGATGTAAAAGCATGAATATAATAAACGAATATATATATGAATGCAATTGTGTATAACAGTATGCTAATGTTGATTAAAACACAATAAAAAACAACAACAACAAATAATTAAAAAAACAACAAAACATAAATGGTATCAAATTAGTCGTACGAACAATAGACAGCGCTCTAACCAACTGCGCTATTCTGACGTAAAACTACGTGAGCGTACTATGGTGATGTAAGATACCCAGAAATATGACGTCAATATGTTAACTAGAAACGGGCCAAACAAACACAACCTAGCTAACAAATGAGGTGTTTTCTTATCAGAATGCTTATACTCTTTTTCCATCACATGATTATGATTACAACCGTTATTATATACCAATATTAATAGTTACATGTCCGATTTTTACCCTTTCGTAGACATTGACCCTTTAAACGAGATACTTGGAATCGCTTTTTGACAGCAATAAGTGTTTCATTGTTTGTTGTGGTAAGACTTCTTACAAGTATTATAGAAAGAAGTTTCGATTTATTGTTGTTTATCGACAAATAAGCAACGACTACGAGTTATTATGCGTTGGAATTAAACCACGAATGGTTTAATAGCCACGCATCAGAACGACAAAGTGGTGTCTGTTGACCGAATAACAACGCTAATGATATAAATGTATTGTGACATCATTTCAGTTGATACAAACTGAAAACAATGGCGTCATTCTCAGAACTATTTGTTCTCGTTGTTTATTGGGTAGTTTAACACTGATAATTGTGGTCTTTGCCTATATAAAAATCTACGAGTGTCATGTCAGAATATAGAGAATACATGGTTGTTGCCGGGATGGAGAAAGTTTATCCGGTGAGGCTTAGATGATAAAAATAGGGCGAGCTTTAGCGAGCCCTATTTTTGTTTTCGGGCCGAAATGGATAAATGTTTTCCTTCCCGGCACCTACCGTGTATTCTATTTATTCTGTTTTCTACTCAATTTCATTTTAAAAGCAGTTTAATTAAAGGTTTAGCTTAAAACTATTATGTTTTATGACGAACGTCGAACCTTATAAATCGCTAGCATTTATGCGTAATTCCCGAAAAAATAGTCCTCTGTTTCTTATCGGCAATCTTCTAAAATTGTAAAAATAATGTAATTTGCTGACGCCAATAATATTCACGAACAAGAATAAGTACACAGTAGCCACTATAAACCAAACATCAATTTTTGAAAAGTTGGATTGCGTCATGCCTTCGTCATTCGGTTACTTTTGATGTTTACACAGTGTACAAACTAGGATGCGAGTGTGTTGGAATTTAAAACAAAAGCAATCGGAATACAATTTTTAGTGTTTCAATATTTTGGATAAAGTATATTAATAACATTTAAATAAAAGTGTACGGAATATATGCCTGGAATACGGTGAGTTTAATCCCATTTGAATTTAAATTTTATACAATGTATTCGCATTGTGAGTGGAGAACATTGTGATCAACTTTAAGATTTTAGTAATTTATAGATGTAGATCTACCCTTCGTTCAGTTTTAATAACATTTCAACGGAAATTTATATTAAGGGTTATTTCTTTCCTGAATAAATTGTATCTTTGTTTTTGATTGAAGAAAGTCTATTCAGAAAGAATAACCCGCTTCCATCAAGTGTTTTCAAATGGAATGGAAGGAAGATGTTGTTTACACCTTTATCGATTATACCATACATGTCCGGACTAACAACTCAATATGGAAGCTAGGATCTCTGTAAAACTAGATAACACGACGTTTTATCGATGAAAAACTCGGGTGAGTACCGGTGTATTTCATTTTTTGCCTATTCATTTTGGACAATGTTGCTATTCGGCGCGTATGAATACACTACTAACTGGATAAACCTTGCCACTTCCTGTTGACTGGAGATAGGAAAATATATACGGTTACCCCTTTATTAGGTCAATGTTGCAGGTAGAAACGGGATAAATGTGGTTATTACCACACACCGATTGTCTGATGAGACTTGGAAACTTGGAAATCGAACTTCTATTGAAAACAATACGGCCTGTAAAATACATATGGAAAGCGGTGCATCAAATGCCCGTGTCCTATACAGCGAAGGGGGTACACTGACGTCACTAAACATCTAACAACTGTCGCACTGTTTATCCCATTACCAACATTAATTAAGTTTAGAGAGTGTATGCACGATCTTACAACATATGTTAACATAAATTAAAACAAGCCGGATAACGTTAATTACCATATATTTCGATTTAAATTGTAAGAAAAGTTAAAAGGAATAAATTGTTGTAAAACGCATACTTGGCTACTTTTAAATCACAAACAAATTTCTGGATGTAGAAGTATATTGTCAATATAAAAGATCTCAATACAATATATTTCAAAACATTTTATTTTCAAGCAACCATTACATTTTTTCCCTATCAAATATATTTTGTAAAGCTTGCATAAATATAAATTAACTAGCAAACTGTGTAAAGCACTTACGTCGATAGCAATGTTCTCCAATAAATAAGTATTTCATTACAACTAATACCCGCTGAATAAGACTAAACCTGTAAAAAGACGTTATGGTACTGTTATTGTTCACTCAGTATTACAATGTACTTTTATTGTTCACTCAGTATAGCAATGTACTTGTATTGTTCACTCAGTATAACAAGGTACTTTCATTGTTCACTCAGAATAACAAGGTACTTGTATTGTTCACACAGTATATCAAGGTACTTTTATGGTTCACTCATTATAACAAGGTACGTATATTGTTCACTCAGTATAACAAGGTACGTGTATTGTTTACTCAGTTTAACAAGGTACTTTTATTGTTCACTCAGTATAACAATTCACCCAGGACAACACTGTCAAGTTGAGGCGTAATACTTCGCGACTTTCGTTGATAATATGAAATACTAAAAATATAATATTATATATCTTTCAGTCATAGCTATGAATATAATGAGCACAATATTTTAAAATTAGTAGTGTTATTAATTCAGTGTGCACTTACACTAATAAATGATAATATTTATACTAATTTGAGCTTCATAACAAAAACAAAAAAGAAATATTCTGAAAACACAGTTGTGGACAGTACAATTTCCCGCACTATTGCACCTGTCGCAAGTATCACAAAACGATACAGCAACATTGTCCTTCAATAAATGCAGATCGTAAAAAGATAATTTTAATTGCAGCCTTAGTATTACAGGGACCTAACTTCTTCTTTTTCACATGTAAGGCCCTTTTAATCCTAAGGTGGCGAAAAGCATTCTGTGGTCAAATATATTCCTTTATTTGTTATACTTATATATATATATATATAAGGTGTGCACTCGGTTATCCACCTGCAAATATAAGTATTTAAGAAAAGTAAAACAGTGAACAAGCAATTACAAAATGTAACAGGCGATGAGATCCTTGGTCTAATAAAAATTTGTTTCGTGTTACAAATCTGTTGTGAAATGTCAAAGGGTTAAACAACCGTAACTCGCAAAACGTAACTCGCACCTGGTTTAACAGTGTCAAGGCAGAATGCACACTTTGCGTTGTATTCAAAAGACATGAACAATTATAAACAAAAAAGGTTCAACATATAATAAAGATTGTCTTGTATTTTATTAAAACGTGCAAACCATTATACATGGTTTTCCACCAAGTTTAATATTGAAAGGAATCCGGCTTGAAAAATGCAAACACATAGATTAGATTTGTTGATTTCGTTAATTTTAGTTCAAGAGTTGTTATAAATAAATGTGTTCTCGAGTGTTTAAGCCACATGTTCTATATATTTTAATATGACCACGAAGAAAATAAAAATCAACCATGCACCGAAATCAATTAATTTTTATGTATAATATATGCTTTTGGACATAAATAATTAAATTTTAAAAATGCGCGCGATACGCGTAAACATATCCAGTGTCTTATTCTGTCGTAATAAATGACATTATAAATCAATAAAAAAGTGTCACTCATTTATAAGGTGGACAATGGTTCCATACTTTCTGCGTCGTTGCCACTGATTTATATTTTATTTAAATTGTATAATGAATAATATATAGTAGTTGATTTTTTCACTGTTCCAACAGTGGGTTTATCAAAAGTCATTTTACTGAAAAGCGTATAATACAAATAAATCTACACGTGACTGTGTTCATCAACTGACCCCAGATTCACACTTGCTGAGTAACGAGAGAAATCTACCAATGTTTGTTCAAGTAAGTGACTCAACAAAATAAGCGATTGTGTAGTGAAACTCCCGGTTATATATTGTTTCGTGTTTAAGTGTTGTGGTATCACGACTGAATATGCTGTCGCCTTGAATACGTCTGGCTCATTGAACCAAGTCACTCTTGAATGTGAAATGAAATGCTTGACAGCGTCGTGTTCATGTGCCCTCATAATGCAGTAGAACGTTGAAACAGTGACTGGTAAATGTATACTTATAATTGCATTGTCCAGATTTATCCACTGACTACCGTTTTTACGTTGTTTTTCAAACAATATTGTTCTATAGTAATATGTGGACTGACAAAGAAGTAAAGCGAAATATTCCGCATAGACAGCCGATTTTCCCTATCCACAAATAATACAGGATCATATATATAATGTATGGATCCCTACGGTGATCGGGATTGCCAACAAAATACCATAATTTGCTCATTCACACATATCATTTCCATGTACATCCTTTCATAACTGTGTTCGCTAATAATAGACACAAAACTTACGCACCACAAACAGTCCATCCTTCGCAGTAGTAATAAAACATACCGTTCATACAATAAACTACAACATGTCTATATTTTAACCAAGCGAACAATGACCTTTGCACAATGCAATTTGACATGATATTAAATATACACATCTAGAAACATATTTATACATAAAAACACACACAAACAGATGAAACAAGTGTATGATCAAGAACAACAAACTAAAAATGCAATGCAAAGGGATAAAAAAAAAGACACAACATACACAAATAACCAAACTGCGCCTACGCAAGAGAATATGAAAACATAAAGCATATGAACAATGCATTGTTGTATTCTGCGAAACGAAACACTGTGTTTAATAAATCTTGCCCGTGTTTGGTATGTTTTTCTGGCCAAACATCAGATCTTGTAAAATATATGACGTATCTTAGATTCTAGTAGCAGCAATAGTTCTATATGTAGTGGTGGTAGTGGGAATGCAGAGACGCAGCAGTAGAAACCGTACTAGTAGCAGAAGTAATCAAATAGTAGAAGTCGTATAAGTACAATGAGCAGTTGTTCATACATTTTAATTACTGTTATTATAAGTAGTAGTGGTGGTGGTGGTGGTTGAAATAGAAGCTGTGTCAGTTGCAGTACCAGTAGTACAAGGGATAGAGTAGTTGTTGTAGAAAATTAACGGATTCAGAATGAAATTGTTTACGGACATAAGATGTGCAGTAGTAGGAGTAGTAGTGGCAGCCTAGCAAACAATATTGTATTGGTAGCATAGGTTTGGTAAGTATCGATGACACAAAAAAGAAACACAAATTTCGTAAAACTTGAATAAGGAGTCAACCTTTTTGTGCACCTTACTTTGTTCAACTTAGTAACTTCACACCAGTGCGCTGTACTGCGATTTATATTCTCGTTTGGTTCGATCTAGATCCTCGTAACGTCCACATTCAACGTCCGCTCTATAAAAAAAAGGGGGAAGTACCGTAAGTTTTCGCTTCAAAAACCACCATTTGTTGAAACGTTATGAATTTATGTTTGAAATCAAAACAAATATGCAAGTATATTTCTATTTAGAATTTCATTCAGGTTTGAGGAGATACATGCCAACTAATTATCGCAAACTTTTTACCCGTGGTGTGTGTTAAAACATATCCATGTACATATACATTGATTTGTACATACAAAACATATTAAGAATATTTTGAAAAATTCAAGGTGGAAATAACATGTTTAAATATTTCAGAATAACCTTTCACAAGGTACGTGGATACTGATTTCTGAATCTCTCTCTGTTCCTGAAAGGATATATTAATACGTACATGTTCATAGTGTCAGGAAAGGTTAAAACAACCGTGCAGAAACATAATAATGAACCATTATACTTAATGTTGTTATTTGTGTTACTGTTATAATTATGTTCATAGTTATTATAAATATGTGTGTTGCTGTTGTGTTATTGTTGTTCTAAAGATCTATATGATCCGTGTTGTTGTTTTTTTTATGGAATTATACAATAATAGTTTCAAATTGGCATGTTATACGAGCACGTCGTGCAGCCACCTTACCGTCAGATGTATTAACCTCTGCTAAGGCCATAAATGAAATCGGTTCGCCTGCGCCTCTGTTAGTGGCGTAATTCCTGGGTGTTGATACATGGTCATACGTCCCGCTTAACATCTGAGGAATATTAAACATTTCCACTGATGGGGTTAGGGTTATATTTCCGTAGTAGTCCATAGCTGCTTGTGTATTTATATGCGGATCATCACCCATTTCCACTTGTGGAGTTAGAGTTATATTGTCGTAGTGGCCCATAGCCGGAAGTGTATTTATATACGGAATATTATCAATTTCCTTTGATGTGGTTAGAATTGTATTTATGTTGGAAATATTACACATGTCCGTTGATGACGTTAGGGTAATGTTGTCGTTGTGACCCATTGCAGTTACGGTATTTGCTTGGTTATTTCCCGTTCTGCTCAGAGTGTTAGGGCAGGCAGAACCGTCAGCAAACAAATCACTTGATATTTCCGCGATTTCATGATAATGAACATGTATGTTCTCTTCTGGGGTCATCCCTAAGTTGCCCTCCATCATCGTCGTAGATTGGCGATCTGTAATACTATTATTATTTATTTCAGGAGTGTGTTGATTGGCTACGGAAATATTGATAACCTTTCGATATTAATAGACAACAATTCATTTTAAAAAGCATCTTCCAGTGATAGAAACATTTGCTCGGACACATATTTTGTTTTGTTATGGAAAGCAGAACCGTCAGCAAAAACCTCACTTGGTATTTCCGCGATTTCATGATAATGAACATGTATGTTCTCTTCTGGGGTCATCCCTAAGTTGCCCTCCATCATCGTCGTAAATTGGAGATCTGTAATCATACTATTATTTATTTGAGGATTGTGTTGATTGGCTACGGACATATTGATGGCCTTTCGATATTAATAGACAACAATTCATGTAAACAAGCATCTTCCAGTGATAGAAACTTTGGTTTCGCCGTCGCGAAGTCTCAATGTTTGATTTGCCTAATTGATTGGCGTACCCATGCGAAGTAGCTCGGTGTGGTGGTTTTTAACGAACACAAAATGGATTCAATCCGAATGTTTTTGCTCGGATTGTTGATGCCCGATGATGCCCATCAATCGATCCGCTAAACTCTGCGTAGCGCGACATATAATGTGTACGCTCGAGCTGTAGCGTATATAGAATTCGTAAGTTAGAAACTGATTGCAAGCTTTATGTGTATTCGAATATAAAAATGTATCATAGCGTAACATGTACGTACCTCTTAAGCGAGTTTTGATCTTCCAATACGCGCAGATGGAGGTATTTGTTGCAATTACAACTGCTAAACCCGCAACAGTCATGACGATTATGAAGTCTCTCTTTGAAAGTGCTGAAAATAACGGAACACTCATTTCACGAGTGATCATAGTCATTTATATTTTCAAGAGTGACGCAGCCACTCGTGAAAATATATGTTTTCTATGATCACATTCGAATAAAAAATCGAAATTCTACCGAAACCAAAACATTTTTTTTTATTGTATGCTGTTGTATGTGCTGAAACTGAAACTGTTTAATTTGTTTAAACGCCTATTTAAAAAAAAGCATATTGAATGGCGTTTTACATAAACTACAAAACAAAACATTACATTATATAGACATACAAACATGAAATACATACATTTGTATACATTCATTATCAGAGAGTGATAACATCATTACATATCATATGAAGTTCGATCGTATGATTTAGTTACGTTTAAACACAGTAATAAGACATTCAAATGACACATGACTTAATAACCCATAACTGCATATGGAAAATAAAATATATGAATGGAACAATATTTTCTTCATTTGTTTACACATTTCTCTAGAAAAAAATCGCCTGCTTTTAAAGTCCATCGGATGATAACTTAGAAATATGACACAATATCTCTAAAAAAATACATGTTGAGACTGTTTTTGAATATATCAATAGATTGAGAATTTCTCAAGTGTAATGGTAGTTTATTTCATAGTTTTGGTCCAACAGTTTTAAAGCTGCTGTCACTGAATGTTTTACGTTTGTTGAAAGATAGAGCCAGGGACCTAAACAGCTTGCCTGGGGGACACTACATTGTAACGGACCTGGGGACGAGACTGTTGATTCGACACTAACACTACAGCTTCGTGGTCTTAGGTAGAAATAAACCCAGTTTATTATGTGCTATCTGAATGTGATTAATTTGAAAATGTTGCGAGAATCATAACGTCATCAAGTCAAAATAATGACGTAATTTCCCATTTTTCGAGTTCGACATCGTTAACGGTCCGTTTAATTTACTGTATTAAATCGGAAACTAGTGTGAAATCGTAAACATTATCAAAGTGGTAATTTTCACTGTTAAAAACAAAGAATTACCAATGTTATTTTACTGATATATTCCCTATAAACCACTGCAAAGCATAAACTGAAAGTATATATTGAAAGGTGTAAATGAATCTATTATCTTCACAAATTAAATATTGTAGACAATAAAACACCATGTACCGGTTTTATAAACGATACTTATAATAAATATTGTTTGTTTTCGCATCGACCAGAATTAACAAAGCGGATATTCATTCAACACGATGCAGCATTGTTCAATTCACGCCAAGTCATTTCGTGACATGTCATAATTAAACTAAAAGTGCGGTTAGGTTATAATACTGAAACACATGTTTTTACATATTGACATGTGCATTACTAGTTAATGTACATGCGTATTTAGCAGAGATTAGGTAAACAACTAAGGATATTTTTTTATCAGCCAAATTATTTTTTAGAAGTTTAGACATAAACAAAACCAGTTCATTTATGTTACAGAATTGTACACTATTTTTAATACATGTATTACCGACGATTTAGGTTTTGGCAGTCGAATGTATCTTGCCGTTTCAGGAAGTGACGCATGTACCTCTTCTTTATGAATTCCTTCATCGTAACGCAGAATATTTGTACAAAAGATAGACGGCAATCTAATTAAAGTAATGCTTCACACATGTAAAGCCTGAACTTTGCGATGTTGTTCTAAGTAAACCATTTACATGTAAAACGTTAGGTTGTATGTCTTTTATTACAATGTATTACAGATTGACGACGTTTCCTGGATGTCGGCATTTCAAAACGATTAATATCAGACTGGCATATTATTATTTTTTTAACGCACTGTTGATACATAAGTTGTCAGACTCTTCGCTATCCACATACTTTGTGTTGCTGGCATTCGTTGTTGTGGAAGCATTTGATGTTTCTGTTGTGGTATAGAATTCTGTGAACACTAAATTGTTCATATTTTTGATTTTAATATATCGGCATATAACAAGTATATACATATATACATGCACATACCTATCGCGTGTATATGATGTGAATCAACTTTAGCCGAATACCTGAGTATGAGTTTCAAATTTCAATTTCATTTTCACCTCGACCTTCCAAAATACAAAGTTTGCCAGTATCATATCAAATGAGTAAACTGTTTAAAAATCAATTAAATATACACACAACTTTGCGTTATTTATTAGTATTAGTATATATTTATATGTTTTTAGGATATATGTATTAATATGCATGTATTGTGTTAATACAATTTGTATGATTTAACATATGTAGTCAGATGCTGGTTTAATGAGTTCACATTATGATTAATATTGCACATTAAAACACACTTTAACACTCAAAAATTTGACGATCGGTTTTTATGGTTAATCTGCAGTTTGAAACACTTGAGGAATTATATCCATTAAACCCAGAAGAAAGCCAATGTGAAGACGTGTGTACATGCAGGTAAAATCAAGTATTGTTTCTAAGCAAAATAGTACATGTAAGCATTTGATCGATCTCCAGTTGCTGGTTGAATGTTGCTTAGAAGGGCTTGACACACCCATACAAGTACTGGTGTTGCTTTTGTTATAATAGAAAAGTTTCAATAGACAAAATGAAATAAACGTAGTCCATTTCTATAAGAAAAACATAGCTACAAAAATCTACATACATGAATAAACAACGTTCAAAATAAGAATGTTCATAAAATACATTTTTAAATCATATTACTTTTTACGAATAAATTTAGATCCATTTGCTATTTCAATTGAACTTATGCATTTTATTTTGTTTATTGATATATTGTTGAGACATGTCAAACACCTCGCCTAAAGATTCGAATATATTATTTATTTAACAATGTACAGTCTGTCTGAAAGTACACTAAATACACTGATTTAAAAGGTTAAGATGTCGTCAAATGTTGGTTTGAACTTTTATGTATAAAACTGGTAAGACACCGCATGTCAAATACTCCGTAAGGATAACTCTCATTTGCACTTATATGGTCCTAATTTTATTACCGCATACAACCAATATCCCCAAGACGAACACAGATCCTTATCAGTTGATCAGGTCATCCTCGGGCGATGTATCCTTATCAGTTGAATAGGTCATCCTCCGGCAAAAATCGCAAACAACCCCGAAGTTTGACGGAAGCCAAACACCAACTAAGTTAAATCGCGCAAAGGACTAAATCATATAGCATTCCTCAATATTACATTACAAACAATAGAGATCATATATTTTGTACGTGTACGTGTGTTAATTAATTCTAACGGAAGCTAACTCTTTATTATATACACTCATATCTAGTTAACAGCAGTGGTATATATTAAACGTATGCATCAGAGTTACGTATTGATAATACCTTTACTAAGAAACATGTTTGTGCCTTAGGTATTTGGAATACAGTTGTTCCCCTGTCCACATTTTATGAATGCACCGACATAAACTAATCCTTGAAATAGTCAATAGAAATGCTCGACTATTGTACAACAAATTATGGGCGGAGCTTAATGGTTCGAAAATAGTTCCGGAAATTCGAAGAAATTGTTCCGAAAAATGCACGTGCTTAAACGTGCGATAGCAAATTGTGACAAACAAATCATTTTTGCATTATGCAGCGCAAGTATACCACAAGTGTACTACACATTTTATACTTAAGTTCACAAAAACGTTTACGTTTTGTTAATATGTTTTTAATTTGAGCTTTTTTGCATGATATGTTCACTGTATTATATCGATGAATACGTCGTCATTCGATTAATGTTTATCAATAAAGCTGACGTCATTTTGAATTTTTATGAAGTATCGATGTCACAACAACGCACGTGCGAATGCACTTCTCTGAAAACGGGCGGAGTTTATATAAATATAGTTATCATACCGCCCTCGTGGTTTAATTTATACGCATTGGAAATCCAAACCGTTGGTTATTACCGCAATAATCAACAGTTACTCGTCAATTATTTCTTAAATATACAACATAGTCATATATTGTATTTCATATAATGCACTAGCGTGTTACAAATACATCAAATGCACTATTAAACCTTGCACTAATATATTACATTTGTTGAAGTTTGACAGTGCTACATTTTGTATGTGTTATTATTTTCATTATAATATATCTTACCATAAATAGTTACACATTTATACAGGAAAAAAATAACTTTAGCTATCGTGCCAATTCAGTTAGTTCCGGTTATTTTCAGAATTGCAAAATAACTCGCCAAAACTCACTTGCGCGTATTGACGCAATCTCATTTTTCTGAATAAAAGTTTAATTTAATTTACCTGCGTACAATATTAATAATTCGTCAAATTTAAAACGTGCTTATATATCTTTTGAGAAACTTTTAACCGCGTAACTATCAAGAAAATCTAACTTGTATATTTTTGGAAGTAACTTATCAAGACGTCATATTATCATGACGTGAGCGCGCGCTCTTGTCTGCGGTTTGCACGGGTTTAAAAATTAGGTCTCACGGGTTTTGTTTATGTTTTACAAGATAATAGCGGTGGTATATAATAAACATCTCATTAAACGGCATACCGTGCCTGGGATTGGTTATAAGCACCGCAAACCTTTATTAGCTCTCGGGCTCAAGCCCTCGTGCTAGTACAGGTGTATCGTGCCAATAACCACTTCCGGCTTCGGCTTTCCTTTAATAAGTTCTTATTTATAAAAATAACAAAGGCGAACATGCTTTATGTATTATTTCTGTTCCGTCCACCAACACTTTACTATATGCCTTTTACACAGTGAACAATAAACAAATCTAGTAAACATATACGATTTTGACAAGTTCTGCTAATACTTTTACTGTATTATATAATGGGGTATTAACATGAGGAATAAAAATACGCTATTATAGTAGTTTCATATGTTATAGTATATAGAGTGATGTAATTATTACGACGCGGTAGGAATGTGTTTGAGAGAAAGTTCGTATGATGGAAAATTCCAAGTGCAACATGCGTAATGGATAAGAACAATTACTTAATTTACAATTGACTTAAACACGCATGGTGGATAAGGACAATGAAACAGTGTCTTAAACACGCTTGATGGATAAGGACAATGACTCAGTTATTTAAACACGCTTGATGGATAAGGACAATGACTTAGTGACTTAAACACGCTTCATGTTTGGGGACAATGCCCCATTGACTTAAACACGGATGTATAAGGGCAATGACTTCGTGACTTTAAAACGCTTGATGGATAAGGACAATGACTCCGTGCCTTAAACACGCATATAAATAAATAAATAAATAAATATATATATATATATATATATATTCACATTTCAATATTTAAAGAGACTATGTCAACGAAAAAATGGCTTCTGTTTGCACTATAAATTATGTAATTATGTTATTTGATCGAAATGCGCGTTACTAAGACATGTGCTTTAAATAAATATAAATAAAATAGAACACAATAAGATATTTGATTAAAAACAAATCACCACAAAAATCTGAAAAAAAAGAACCACAGGCGGGTATCGAACTTACGACTAAGGAGCCATACGAACAGAATAGCAGTTGACAGCGCTTGAACCAACTGCGCTATCATGCTTAGGAAAGAGTCGTATGCAAACTATGGTTATACAAAACTCTCACAATTCTGACGTAAACTTGTAAACACGGGAAGGGCCAAACAAACACAACACATATTATAAATTTAATCTCAGAATGCCCACACTCTTGTCCCATTGTATTAACCATGTTTTAACCGTTATTATACGCCATTATTAATATCTAGATTTCATAATTTTAAAAGAAATTGCCCCCTTGAGGTCCTTTTCGATAAGCTGTGGAAATATACTACAAAGCAATAATTCTATGTTTAATTTTTATTGGTATGACACAGATTTGAAAATATACTGTGTAGCTGTTGAAGCAACGAAACGGTTGCATACGAATTTGTAAGCATCGGTACAATAATGTGCTTGCAGATTAAAAAAAAGAAAGAAAACTTACTGGTGAAATGTAAAATCTCTTGAGTCGTAGCAGATTCTTCATTCTCCGGATTAGTTTTATTGTCAGTTTGTGTTGTGGGATTCGGTGTCGTGTCTGTAAAAATATAGCTTGCTGGGGAATATAACATTTAATATAAACGTGATTTCATATATGCACTTCAATGGATGTTAAATATATCAAAATTTTAATATGAGGATTTAACTTAATTGAGACTATCAACACGCTCATTTATGAGCGTTTGAAACACTAGCAAATTATTGCGGTTTTATTGGTCAACAAATTAAACTGTAAACAAATTAACTACACATAGACACAATTTAAAGTATGTTAGTTGTAAGATTTCCATTACAGTTATTAAATAAGACGGATTTATATTTCGAAATAACAAACTATACGTAAAACGGAAAATGATAAAATGCAGTGATAAATGTGGATTATTTATAAGATACCATCTTAGATTATATTTTTTTATCACTGTGTTTATTTAAATGGTTATACTTCGACACATGCAGACTTCCCGAAAGCTCAAAAAAGTGTCGGGCATTTGGTCTGACAACCTGTCAAAAGTAGTCGGACCGAAATACAATTTGCCGGACGAAACATTCGTCCAAGTATGTATACATGTATACACTGACGTATGTTCGCGATCTAAAAAGCAAGCATACTTTACCCACCGTTGCCATTATTGTTTTAATTTATATCACCGTACGATATGACAACGCGCATAATAAAAAATAAAATCCGAAACACCCGTCCAGATTTGCTTTTCACGTGTGCATGTTTTTCGTGTAAAACCCGTGGTTTGCTAAAAAGCCCTCGAAAATCATGCTGACAATCACAACGTTATGTCATCCGCATGGAAAGCGTGGACGTATTGACCGTTATATAAAACAGTTTTTAGCGCAAAGAACTGTGAAGTCATTACTTTTGTATGAAAGTTTCGAAGCGCAAAACAACACAATTATTAAGTGTCTGTATGGATGCCGCATATTTTACTCAATCGTTTGTTGACCAGTATAACACCTATTAAATACGAAAGCAATTACGCGGTATCGAGAATAGTGTTGTCATTAAGGTCTATGACTTACAGTTACTTTTAAAACACACCACGTGGACGCCGTGCAGCACATTATTTCACGACCCATACTATTACGTGTAAAAACGTTTGTAATTGGGCTGCTAATTACAGCGACTGACTGGAAAGCATCTTGTCATGGGTAACATGCTCAATGTGCGCTGGTGACGCCAAACTTACCCATTGATGGTGCGCAGGTCGGGTTATACTTTGTCGCACAACACTAGTTTAATTGAGAAAAGAAGCGATGCAGGCGCTAAAATCCAGACCAAACGGCGTTTATATACGGCAGTAGGTGTAATAAGAAAATCATTTAAGAGCATGAAAACAAAAATTCGTGATCCACCGCCGATTTGCGATGTATTGGAAATCGCGATATAGCGGAGCTGTATTCAATTGCTTCGATATTTGGTATTTTGTTATCCAGTAAAATAAAGGAATGAGTCTTGAAAAAGCTTTCGGACGGTCGGACCGATTCTTAGAACAGAAATATCGATCCCACTCAAAATTTGCCGGTCATGTCCGTCGGACCGACAGTTTTTGGGAAGTCTGCACATGACTCACCTGACATATATGTAAACGTATCCGGTATCTTTGTAACTTTCTCTGTGACATTGTCTAAAGCAGTTGGAAATGTACTTTGTTCGTTCGAGACTTGGTTCATAACCGATTTTGTTGCACACTCAGTGGGTTCTAGTGAAAATGCAAATTGTATTGTAAGAGGCTTGTCAGACATCTTTACAATCTTTAAGATGACTATATTTTACATTTTAAATTCATATATGCACATTCTATTAGTAGCTCAATACATTAAGGTGTAAGTTTCGGTAGAGGGCATTCGGCCATATTGCTGATTTTGTAAGCTGATCATTGTATACAAAAACAACTTTATGTTACCGGTATTCCAATTTTAAATAACACGCTGAATCGTATTGCAGATAACGATACCTAAGCCTCATATACGCAAATTAATCTGTATAGATTACATAGCGAATCAGTAGATGATCAACACATGTAATTTAGGAAAAAAGGTGTCATTTCTAATCATCGCTTTGCCATTCTGGTGGAGGAGCAAAACAGTATTAAGTATTGCAATTATGTTCTTATCGTGTTCACACGGACAGTAAAAGTTGAAATGAACGTTATGTTAGATGACGTAAGAAAAGGCCAAACATACTTGGTGTATTCTTAATCCATATTCACTTAGATGCAATGTAAAACACTTCAACACCATCAGTAAAAACTCGTCTCAGAAAGTGAACAAACATAAAGCTCAAAATAAGTAACCTAGGCTAAATATTGAATTTTCCATTTCCACACATACCCAGAAAAGTAATGCCAATCATACATGTAACAGGTATTCGTTTTGTTGACATCTACCAAACAGACCAACAAACAAATAAACGCAGCCAAAAACATTAGATCTTGGCGGAAATATAAAACAAGTTAACAAATAATTGTGTGAAGTAATCATTTGTAAATGGAATCCAGAAACAAAAATCGAGAAAGTTTTTCGTAGGTTAGTGTTATCAATGCACAGAGATACATTTAGACCGTCTAAGATATGTGTGTGTATAGTGTAGCGATATAGTGGTACATTGATATTTAAATCTTGTATAAAGAGACGCAAGTGGGTAGTGGAAATTGAAATATACATCGTGTGTATAACAGATTGTGAATAACATTCAAGCGTTTAATACTTTACGGCCAAATACGTATCGGAGCTTACCGATACTTTGTACAATAAACGTGTTGCTTAAATAGAAAGATCCATTTCTGTACGTCGAACAGTGCCACTTGTCATCCATTGAAGCAATCCTGTCATCAGAGATGTTGCACATAACCCATAGTCCACTTTGGCACTCGCAGTGTATTGATTGCAGGGATATCTGGGAAGTCACGTTGCATGTGCTACCATTGTTTATAATTCTTGCCATATTCTGAATACTTTGCTGTCGATCTCTGTAGATACTCCAAATCCCGTACCTATCAGTACCATCGCTGCATGAAACTGTCACTGTTGATGGACAGAACACGTTAACGTTAATCCATGTTTCTGGAGAATCTGAAAAGCAAATTTAATTTATGTTAGAATCTTTCCGTTATTTTCACATAAGTCGTTTTGACATTCTATCGACGTAAATTATAATGGTCCACGATCTAAATCAAATTCGTAATCAAACTGTTCAATAAAGTTATATACCGATCAGCACTCCTAACCTGACACTTACAAAATCGGTTATTCTCCAATAAAATATGGTTAGACTTGCCCGTAGAAAAAATTCATCAGACGAGTTTAAGTCTGTAAATTTTAATGCGTTTAGTTCACAACTTATGAGGAAACCGAGAACACTAAAACATTCGGTCGATAAAAAGACCGCAAAATGCTGCGATGAAATTACTGAAAAATATTTAACTATGGCGAAGCGTTTTAACTTTCATATAATAAATTAATTAATTAATGATTACTATTCCTCTCTATGTATATGAAGGCTCCTCCTTCAATTCCACCAGATTTGATCGAGGCTTTTGGCGAAGTTTGGTTTTCAACTGTTTGTTTAACTTTCTTTGGTTACATCATAACATTGAAAAAATAAAATTTAACAGGCGAACGCTGATGTCATTAATTTGATCGTTGTACAATTTTAATAGCAATTTCTCGAAGATTAACCCTTTTATCACGAATTGTGTAAGTGTCGGGTTATAAGTGTCGTTTAGTGTATATTGATTTACGTTATCATTTATTGGTGTTATATAATCCTTTACATCAATATTTGTCTGTGCAATACATTAATTTATTTGGAAAACAATAACATGTCAAATATTGGATTCGGTTAAAATGTATCGTGTTTCTCTACAACGAATATTCATAAATGACATAAATATACCAATTGAAATAAAATACAAAATCATGGTCGGAAATGGTAAAAAGCCTGTCTACCGGTAAAGGTTAAACAATTTACAAAACCAATTTTATAGTGACAAGCACGCAGCATTACACGAGACTATATACATCTATCTTGTTGTGTCAAAAGATTCGTCGCTTTAACTTTCGACCAAGATATGACCACACCACACTAACGGATGAGCCATAGTTCGATGGAAACAATTACAACAGCAATAATTTTAGAAGCATTCATTTAGTAAAAAAAAAATTGTAAACTTACTTGCGTTACCAGCAACATGCACAACCAATGCGAAGAAAGGTATTATCCGATTCATTTTAACAATTAACAGCAAAAACATGCTATGCTGAATGTTCCATGCGCATTTACATTATGTCTGCACTTCAGAGCTGATCGCTGATCTAACGAAGCAGGAACAAAAAGTTAATGAGAAAGCATGTCAAGTGGATATTGTAATTGTTCCGTCGATATTTAAAAGCCTGTTTCTGTCGTTGTCAAATATCTAGTGTTATTTTCTAACTCATTGCGTTCGTCCGAAAATATATAAATTATTTCCTTATTTTAAACTAACGAAGCACCTTTACAAATATAAAAGACAAACACATAGTTCTTAGGAGGCGGTCCCCTTTTCTTTTATTTGTCTAAAACACCGTTTTACTGTACAAATATATTATGCATTAGTATAAAATTAGTCTGCATATCGTTCACGCGCAAAAAAAGCTAACTTGCTACGCACAAAACGAGTAACAAAAACAAATCCCTAAAAGAAATACACACACTAATAAACGCATAAACATAACATAGTCAACTACTAATTATATGTTATTCTTTAAATAATTAATATAACGTACAACGTGACTCGCCCCTTTGAACTGTATGTGGGAAAAAACTCTGGAAACCTGTGCCCGTTTGTAAAATGTCACATCGCAGAGTGTCGGGCCTTGCCCATACTAACAATAACAATCATCACGGATACATCTTATACATCAAGGAAACTAGCTACATTGCAATATAATAAATGTGTATACATACTTAAACAGAATGAACAAAATAAACACACCTATATTAATATATACTGAATTTAACTTATAAAATAATCATCTATAATACAAGGTTGAACTCGTGCCACACAAAAAACGTATTTCGCGTTACTTGTTGAACATTCTTATGTAAAAAAAAAATCATTGGAAAAACACATGTATTATATATCTACTGCGGCATTATACTTCTCTAACCAAGACACCGGACATAGCCTGTTTTCTGTTTCATCCAAAAATATAAATACCCAATTCAAATAATACACTGATACTTGCTACTGATAAAAATAAACTGAAAACGTGTGACACTTGAAACAAAAATTATCTTTTAAAATTATACTAAAGCGTAAAATCCAACAATACACATAAAACATAAAATCTCATTTTGTTGCTTTTTAACTTAATACCCAAAGTAATCGACAGTCTCATTTAACATAACTGGATATATTTTAAGAGTTTCCTGCGTCTTGCAAAAATAAAATTCATAAGCTTATCCGCATACAGAAATTTAAAAGTAACACATTATATATCCAACGATGTTGTAAAGGCGTAGCGGCATTTATTCGCGACCGCACATGTTGAGCATCAGGCCACTCAGGAACACACACACTGGCTTTTTCCTGTCAGGAGAAAATCAAATCAATGTTCATTCCACCAT
The DNA here is from genome assembly GCA_027627225.1 of Congeria kusceri. Classification (NCBI taxonomy): domain Eukaryota; kingdom Metazoa; phylum Mollusca; class Bivalvia; order Myida; family Dreissenidae; genus Congeria; species Congeria kusceri. The sequence goes on along the minus strand of CM051026.1, from coordinate 26,732,842 downwards.
TTTATATTAATTTTCTTTGTTAAATATCGCGTTGTACTTGTGTACTCTTGGAATTGTGTCGCCCTGGCCATGTCCGTTATCTTCTGGACACCTGTTCCTTAACTAGGATGTTAATAATGTTGTCTCAGAGGCAGCTACAGCATTTTTACTGAATCAGTATCAACATAATTCATTACATTTTTTATCTATCATTTGTATAAAGTTTAAGCTATTTATATATATACATACATATACACATACACAAATTTGCATACATAGACATACATATATACACACATATGCACACATACATACGTAAATATATACATCAACATCTCAACATCTCAACATCTCAACATAGATCCCGCGGATCTTTACTATATATACAACACATCCAGACGTTGATATACTCAAATCTCACAACCGTGTATCACACAATTCATATCAGCGCTTTGCCAGTTTGACTATTGCGTTCATAATCGCACCAACGCAAACAAAATTAATTTTAATCCTTATATTTACATTATATTTGGGATGATTTCATAGCATTCCTTTATATTGTTTTTTGTTTAACATGCATTGTATTGCCATTCTAAGAGAAATATCACTCACAACAGTTTTCTTATCGGAACAGCGAAGTACCGCCCCTTGTAACCGAATTTCACAAAAATAATGCAAACTACGATTTAATAAAAATGTCATTTCTCCTTATTTTACATTCAATTTGCTGCGACAAATGAAATTTAATGTAAACATTATGTCTTTTTTTTGTCTTTTTCTTGCATTAATTATACATTATGGCTACAAAACTACAAAAGTAACTTAAACCTGTGCAAACATACCTGTGACATCAAGAAGAGCTATTATTTTGGCCTTTATAGCCAACACGCACCAAACAATATTAATGCTTTAGAGAGTTTAGTATAAAATAAGAGGTGCTTTATTATTAAGACTACAGTAAATCCACATCATGTATACTTCTTATATATATATCTTTACAAGAACTACGGTAACTAACAAAAGGCATACTATTTAAAAATAAATAATAAAAGCTGCGAAATGTTTAGGGCACTCATTTCTTGTACATTTTCTGGGTTGGAACTGTTTACGAAAGTATTTAAAATATTCATATGCAAGTATATTGTAAATGGTTATTTTAACCATGTTGTTATGAGTTCCATACTGCCTTTTCTAACAACGTTGATTTGTAATCGTTTCAGCGTTTCGTTAATGTGAAGACTCTCTTTTCAGTGGCATAGCGAGTCGAGAATTTCAAAAGACCTTCCAATCATCTACATACATGTTGCATTCAGATGTTTCATCCAAGATAAAAATAAGCATAAAAATGAATTGTAATGGTGATCGTAATGCATGGACATTGACGACCATGACATCAATACGGGAACGAAATAAAATTGCACTGGCATCTGGTTTTCATTTTAAACATAAACTATGTTTTTGTTACAAATAGGACGGACGAAGATAGTATTCGTTACGAGAATCTAAGTCCAACTGGATGTGAGCAAAAATCCAAATACACCACTCTGATTTAAAGTCAGAACGAGAAAACGTCAGACGTCAATTTGATTTTCATTCATAACTAAAACGCAGTGAAATGGTGGAATGTGTAACACACCTTTTTTATATTGCATGTATCAAGAACTGGTCTGATAAACATTTTCATCGCAAAATCACGATAAATGTGTACAAAGTGTGAGAAGTATTAAATTTTAATAGCCATATTGTATATCTATATGCTATGTCTTTTTTTTCATAACGATTGATTATTTATCGTTAAGTGTTGTCAAATAATCACAGAGCGTTGCATTTTCAATATAAGCATTAGATATATTGCTTATTTAATGCATTTGTACATGAACACGTATGTTTATAGTTACAGTACGTGCCAAGCAAAACCCGCAGAATTCGCACTGTCGTGACGAGCCTTCGATCAAAATTTGCGAAGCGACCTCACGAAAGCTCTTGTTTATGTATTTTTGGATTAATCTTCTCATTTTCAATTAGTCATTTTAAATCCAAGTTCACATTGCGAATGATTATGAAGCTACATACTATGTCAATACATGAAAATGTGCAATTATTAAAATGAATTACCTGTTACGTTGATATCAATCAAAACTGCAGTCTATAATTTGGTTATCTTGTGCTTCCAATCGAAAACGAAACAAAATATAGGAAACGGAAGGCTATACAAAAATAACGTACACACTGTTTTTTTAAGGTTGTTTAACTTTAGAGAGTCTACTTATAGTTTACCGATGTTTGTTTTTATTAATTAGAAAAGGGAAATCCTGTTCTTTCTAAATTGTGAGTGATTTATTGTTGTACGCTAAATCCTGATGATTGAAATACAATTTTATTAATCTCTTGTCAATTTATGTAATGACTAAACAGTTTAATGAAGTTGACTGAATACTTATTGTTTATTAAATATCGCTATAAGCAAAGGAATTGTCTGCGCACTTTCTTTTATTTAAATTTTGGACCAGATAGTAAGTCTTAAAACAACTAAATATTAATATGACCTATTTCCTTAACTGCGCGCAAACTTGAGTAATTATTAAGGTAGTGTTTGCTTGAATATTGAGAGGTCATGGGTGTTAACAATCACTATTCAGTTCGACAGAATTATTAACGCGTGCATCGTCTATCCAGTCTTCACGGCATTGCCGATATTGGCCGTACCCAGTTGCATGTTATAAACTCTCACGTTTTTTTTTAAATATTGACGGCTAAGGGGAGATAGCGGTAGTAATACTAATAATTAAGATAATTAAGATATCGAAATGAAAATTAAGATGGCGAAGAACATTAAAGTGTATACAAATATTACTCGGTGTGTCAATATTATTTTGCGTGTGTTATTGCGTTTGGTGTCTTGTTTTGTCTCTAATATCGTGAAGTTTGAACTTCATACTGTTAGCAAAAGCGGTTGTGTGTGTTTTCTGGTGATACTTGTATAACTTTAATCACCGATTATAAAATTCATACCATTCCGTACTAAACCGAATAAATAGCAAATTTATTGGTATAGTAAAAGTTTAGGTATGTTAAACATCTATTCGAAATATTGAATTTAATGAATTAAACTGAAAATGAGTAATAGCTTATCAATTCATTGAAGTTATTCGACATGCAATCCACTAACTGCTAAATAATAAATAAAGTTGAGAAAATACTGAATATTGTTTTATGATGTTTTCTCTTGTGCATTTGCAACACATCGTTACAACGAATACAAAATTAACACTAAACATGCATATGCATAGTTGTATATATTCGCGGTGGCTCTTGTTTCGTTGTCCTCAAACTGTGCAGGATTTCAAGTTCGCTTCTCATTTTACCTGTAATATAAATGTATGTCAATACAGCTTGCTAACTTTTATCACCGGAGTTAAGCCTATTGATTAGATTGATACACACGTAAGGGTGTAACAGATTAGTAGACCTGTTTTGTTAAATTTTAGCTAGTAATATCATTAACTGTCAATGTTATCGTGCTAATAAACCGCCTTGTATAAACCATTTTAGTATTACAATTGCATTCATATACTTTGTGAATTCATATCATGTATTACTATATTGCATAGCATGTCTGTGTTTCCGTACAAATCTACAAAATAATCTGAATGTGCACCATTTAAACAACTCTATGAACTCTATGAACGATTTGGAAGAAATGTCAACAATAACATGTAACACAAAAAAAACAACACATAACGAATAAATGTAAACATCATGATTAAGCGATATTTGCATTTTTAATTTTCGAATATGTATTGGCTTTTGTAGATGTGTCAATAAATGATTTAGCGTATTGAAGCGGTCCCAAAATCGGTGAATGAGTGCACCGTGTTCGAGTATACAGTTGATTCTAATTTTAGATAATAATTTCTACAAAAGCATCTAGCCATTTCCGTTGCTCAACACAAACGGCGCTAAATATACGAGTTACACAATATTAACACGTTAAAGACATACATTTCGAATGGTAATTCGATATATTGTTACAATGCTTCGATTCATTCGATTAAAAAAAATTAGTGTTATGATGACTTTATTATTCAACAATCAAACACTGAAAAAATATAATTTCTCACAGTTTTATCAGCAGCACTGGTTATGACATATGTGCGGTTTCTATTGTTCATTAACTTTGCATTGTGCGCTGTCAATGTATTTCACTACAGCTTTCGCATATAATTTCCCATTCGCTCTTTAGATTGCTTCTCACAATTTCCTTTAAAACACATTGAACATCGGCCTTTATTTTACTAAAGAATAAATACAAGAGCTGTCAGCGCGCTCGACTATTTAAAGTATTTCAGTAGGTACATATTTTGGAAAGTGGAACGGAAATACATGTGTTGACATACAAAACCGAGTTATGGAAATTATGTCGTCAATTTATTTCATGTAGTTTAGAATTTATAAGATTCTGGAACAAACACTTTAACCCCAAAATATATTTTAAAAGTTGTCATACCTCTGTCGAAATACAAATCACAGTAATGGGGATTGTTGCACCTAATGCTAGAGTTGATTATAAATATGAATTCCAAGGTGCAATTACAAGACTTTTGAATGAAAACTTCACACTGAATATCTATGTGAAAAGTGGGCATAACTCAGTCAAAATGCAAAACAGGGTTATGTGGATTATGGCACCTAATGGTGTGGTTGAGACACATATATAATTTGACTTTCAAGTGACTAACATATCCAGGTTTGAAGTTGTTTACTTGCGATTAACAACTTAAATCTGAACATCTATTTGACAATGAACACACCTATGCCTGGGGACCAGGTTCCGGACAGGGAATTGAACCCCGGACCTCCCGGACCTTCCTCTACGAATAGTCGAGCTAAAAATAAAGCTCCATCATCAGTTAGATCAAATGCAGAAACTGCATCTACGTATATTATGCGTTGACTTGAAACACCGTCAAATATAGTAAATGATCATACTAAAATTATCACTGGTTAATGTTAGGTAAACAAAAGTTGCATCCGTACTCCGTACATTTCGCTATTATTCCATCTGCGAGCAGGAAGCAATGGTTTTAAAGTCGTTAAATTGCCAGGATTCCTCGAGCTTAGTGTATACAGGACAATATTGTTTTATCATTATCATTATAGCTCGTATTGTATATTCATGTTCGGTGTTAAAAGTGTTGCTACTTTATAAAACTTCACTCGTCAATGTGTTCCCTGCATTGGTCTAAATTTGTGCATTTTTTAACGAAGCATGGTCAACAAAGGGTGTCTGTTTGCAGCCGAATGTGCCAATAAAGAGATTTAACTATGCAAATATATTCGACTTTGTCATAGATTATGCATACATGTTGTTTACTTAACAGTCAGTGCAATTCAACGACAATAAACAAGCAAATACAACTTGTATTTTCACCATTACTACCTCATTATGTTTATGAAAGCGAGCATCGCTATATTCCCCCACATCTATATCAAACGCAATAGAACGTTGCCGCCATTCGTTAAACTGCTTGCTAGCCTGTTTTACTGTGATTTGACATCGACGCTTGTCCCCAGAAGACACTCATAGCAAACCATGTCAGTTCGATTACATGATATATTTTCATATGTGAGTACAACTGAACGTCTTGTCTCGAAGTGGCCGGGAATTCGCAAATGACTACGATATATCCTAGCAATTACTGATGTTTTACAGTAAAAAACATCAGTGGAAAACTTGTTCATGGCTGGGTATGTCCTTCCACAGGCGTTACCACCAGGCGTTGAAACCCACTTCGACGTTACCAACCATTTGAGTAAAAAACTGCCAGAAAAAGACGTATTTATTTTATTTAAAGTCAGAAGTGAATAAGTCACGTATTATTTTCCTCTTTGACATTAGCATGTTCGAAATAACGAAGTTGAGCTGAATTGTGTTATTGATCCTTACTGTAATTACATTGATGCAACTTGCGTCACTGTTCTTGTCAGTAGCCTACAATATGCATTGTACAAATTAAATAATATTAAGTTACATAGTTGTATTGGTACTTAAGAAACGAAATGTTATTAATGTAAAATGCATATAATTTGAATTGTTATGGCTTGCCATATTTACAGCGTGGAGCTTAAAATTCAAAATGCAAGAAGCGGCTACACCAGATCGCCATCTTGAACAAGTTTAAATAACATAACAGGTTATACCAATACATGTATATCGAAATATCTTTAGTAAAACTTACATTACAGAAATACATCCACATTGAAACAATGTGTTCTTTGAGGTATTCATGTTAATTATTAAAATAAAAACGGTGATAATGTAGCAAGATTGTTGGCGAGGAAACAAACTTGACAACAAATGTGATACTTTAATTTGAATAGAGTGAATAATGCGAGCATTTTACTTTATGCTGCACTTATAATTCACCGTTTTCAGCAATCAGTCTACGCTTTCAGCGTTCAGATTATGTATATGTCTGGTTTATTGAATTAAGCGTCATTTTTATTTTATTTTTTTACTTAATGCATTTGATTACATTAAAGCGGGTAACAACACATCATTTATAGTTTTGACGACGAAACATGAGAGTTCAGTGTTCCTGATTAAACAAACAAATTTGACACAGATGAATGTGCGTCGGATTCCACTAGTTCGTCTAAAATACAAGCGAACCCGAGTTAATGATCTAAACTAAAATCGCTCGGTAGTATGATTGTTAACTAAATACAACATAGAATACAACATAGTACGCGTTATCGAAATACTTTCCTAAATACATAATACATAATTGTATCATTGTAGCATGAATATTCAATGTATAGATTATATACAATTCTACATAGCAATTTTCTGTATGTGAATTATATGCAATAGTCCTAGAAGAAGTCGTGATATTAATAATAGTAGAAGCAGAAGCCGCAGCAGTAGTAGTAGCAGTAGTAGCATTAGTAGTAGTAGTGGTAGTAGTAGTTGTTGTTGTTGTTGTAGTTGTAGTAGTGGTGGTAGCAGTGGTAGTATATGTTGTTTTTGTTGTAGTAATTATAGCAGCAGAAGAAGTAATATAAAAAGTAGTAGTATAAGAAGTAGTAGTAGTAGTAGTTATAGCAGTAGATGTTGTTGATGTTGTTGTTGTTGCAATTGTTGTTGTGTCAGCAGCAGCAACATCGGCAGTAATAGTAGTCCATGTAAATATTTAAATCTTTAAAAAGCAAGTATAAAGTATATATAAGGAAGTTCCTAACAATTGACTGTGAAATACATATCAATTATGCAATTCATCAGTATTAGTCCTCACTTGATACTAAGTTTAATCATTTCATTATTACTTATAAATAATGTATAATTAAATTTGCATTTTTATACCAACTTGTATTGCGCTGCAATATATATCGACATCTGATAAGCATTTTGAAAATAATTGCAATCATAAGTCCACTGGTATTAATTTTGGAAAATTTGCGGCCGCTGTCCACTGAAATAATATACGGTCGTTGCTTTCCTTAGAATTGAATGTATCCATATACGTTCAGAGAAACCTCGTAAAAATGCTCCGTTGAGACTTTTACAGACGAGTCATCATACTTTTCAATGCAGAGCACACATTTACATAAAAGGGCATTTATTGTATATTTGCAACCTTTAGTGCGTGTTTAGTTCCTTACGGTGGCGGAACTTAATAGATGCCATTCCCACAAGCTATTCATACACTGTATTATCTTGTTATTACCACATCACACAGATACACACAATTTAACGGATTGTTTAAAGTCAAGCACTTAATTGTTGAAAACAATGCTATAATGTATATCAGACAATTAGACGGTCGTCGAACTGCGATTTATTGTCGCAACTTTTGAATTGCAGTTTAAAAAAAACATTAAGCCACTTACTTTTTATTATAAACGTTCAACATATATTCCAACAAAATAGATACTGCAATTGATTTTATTTAATATATTTTAAAAATAATTTATCCTAGACGAGTTCCATTTTACATAATTATCCAAACTGTTTTGTTCACTTTAACAAAACATGCTATATGATACGAATGATGAAATGGCGCTTTGTATCAATGTGATGTCATGATTAATGCCGACAATATATATATGCGATATTTGCTTTGGATATTATACATGTCCAATCAAGAAAATACCAAAAACAAACGGTAATACAAAACATAAATATTACAAAAACAAAATACTTCATTTACATTGCACATGCACGTTTACTCGCAGTTATGCAAAAACCAAATGACAAGCATACGTTTGAACGACATATTTCAACTGTGTGCCCGTATACACGTATTGAAACAGAGTGTTATTGCTTTCGTCGAAACCTTCTGTCCCTGTCTTATGCATGCGTATCGTAGTATTGTGCATTCATAACAATATTCAAAGCAAAATGAGTAAAATATAAACATACATACGTATTTGCACAACAAACATATACACATGACACATCCGTCCACTAGAACTGTATACAACAATACACCTGCTGATTTAATTTTAGTTTAGTTCAGTTGCTCTTCTGAAAGCAAGAATTGCGACTAGATCGGGATTTCATACTTCAGGACCTTAGGTGGTTGAGTCGTCAGGATCTACAAAAGATATGTATCTCCATTTCGATACACGCTATATATTATTAATATTAAAGAAACATTGTGGATGGTGTTTTGTTCAGGTTATTGCTGACTCGTAAAAGGGTTCAATCCAAATAAGTCACGCGATTGCTTCTCTGAGGATCTTTCGTCCTGAAAAAAGCACTTACGGATTCTTTATTATGAGCTTAAACAAGAATAATGTAATAAAAAGTTCATCTAATGACTCCTTTTTCAAAAAAAGCCCGCCATTGTGAAACACATATCACAAAATGCTTTAGTTTAGTTTAAAACTGTTTTAGCTCGACTGTGTCGAGTGCATGAATTGATTCAGCGTATAGCAATAGGCAATAACAAAATGCAGGTCTCATGGAGTCTTGCCAAAACGACCGACATTCGTTTTACCTTTGTAAATGTCTACTTAAATCTACATGTAGAGTTTAAGTTTACAACTTATGTAACACCGTAAACTTTATAACATTTTCAACGCTATTATGATGTGTCACCGTTTACCTGCGAGTGCGGTATCAATTTACAAGTAATTCTTGTATATATGTGTCAGAGACGTCATTTGCGATTTGTGAATACAGTGATTAACCTTAGGAATATACTAGTATCGTGAGTATTATTTATTGTTGAAATCCAAATAAAACGTTATCGAAAACAACACAAGTAAATAAAATGTCGGTTTGGTTATATCAAACTAACTTAAACAATATAAGGTTCATTTCATTCGCACACATTGCACTAATAACACTGGCTCTTTAGGCACAAATTATAATTTTGTAAGGACATTTTAAGTGCATTATCAATTGAAAATCGTATATCACAACACAGGAGTGTATGCAACCATAAAGATAATAATCGAAATAAACATTTCACTTATTCTTTGAGGACCTTTTTCATTCATACATTCATACACACAGTGATATTATTTGTGCGACGGTTAAAGTAAAAATGTGCATTTCGCTACGCAAACATTTGAAGAATATACATCTGTTGACCTACTTTCAAAAAGTGCCACAATACTATGTTTCCATTTGACATATGCGGAACATCCAGATAACGACGGTCTAGGGGATGCAGTTTAGGCCGTCATAAGATCCTATTTTTGGGAAGTTCTTGCACTCAAGTCAGATTGATATAGCATGTTTACTTAATGTGTATAGTTTAATCGTGTCTACTTTCGATTTAATTAATGTATCTGATTTTAGGGAATTCTTGAATAGCCTCATTAGTTGCTATATAACAGTATACTTATTTGCACTGTACATACAATATTATTATATTTGTATTAATTTTTAAAAGTTGACAGTCTAATCTCCACAGACATCTAAACATTCCCGAAAATTGACCGATAATTATATAGTTGCCGCTTTGTCCGTCCGCCCTCTTTCCGTACATCCTTACTTGTTGTTCGGACTATTTCTTAGAAACAACTGAAAATGTTTGGAAGTCTTCCAAACTAATAATAGGTGTGTACAATATCAGGTTGTTCACAGATTTGCGCATTTTTGAAGTATGCCATTAAATGTATTAACTTGACAGATTTAAGCATCGGAACTAAAAGCTCAATTATAATAACACGAACAGTATTTAGAAAAAAAGAATTGTCAAACCAGGTTTATTCATTCACATATGAATTTAGAAATCCAATTGCAGAATAATAATGTTGTATTAAAATGCAATTTGAACAATTAATTATGATAGCATAAACAGTTTCAGATTGTACAATTTTTAATAACCAAAAGTCAGTTATTTACAAATGCCTTTTACCAGATGATGTTGGATACAGATGATGACGTTTTTTGCATGATATGGATTCTAACAATACAAATATTTGATGTATTGTTTGGATTGTATGCTTTTAGAATTTTATTGGTTGTAACAATGAAACTACTTTAGTATACGAATTTACATTTTCACTTTTTAGTGAAAATGTAACATAAAACGCACTATTTTGTCTATCAATCGCATCGATCAGTGGTGGGTTACCTTTCTTGGCATATGTATCTACATGTACAGTGTTTACATACATTTGTTTACAGAAAATACATAATACAATTCAAAAAAAAAATTAAAACAATAACGCAAAAATTATGTCATCTTTTCCCATCGTAGTCATGATAAACTATTTTAGAATCATTTGTGACGTCATTTTTATGACGTCACAATACACACATGAGTGACGTTAAAGCTTACCTCACACAGTTGTATTTATTTATTGGCCAAAAACATGAAAACAAAATTATATCGGGGTAAGATGGTCTTTTATTTGACTCGTGATCATAGACAATACATATTTTCACTCGTTGCTGCGCTACTCATGAAAATATCATTTTCTATGAGCTCTCGTGAGTGAAAATACGATCTTATACCGAAATCAACAAAAATCCTCTACATATTCATATGTAAATTTTATGTTTTCAAACATAAATTTATGGACCTTGACATTTTAATTTTCACAACTGTAAAAGTATGACCCGTAGCGGTATTCAACTAAAGAAAAAGTCCCCAACAACAACAACAACAACAATAACAACAACAACAACTACTACAAAAACTACAACTACAACAACGACAACAACTACTACTACTACTACTAATTCTACTACGACTACTACCACTAGTACTACCACGACTTTATCTACTACTACTACTACTACTACTACTACTACTACTACTACTACTATTACTACTACTACTACTACTACTACTACTACTACTACTACTACTACTACTACTACTACTACTACTACTACTACTACTACTACTACTACTACTACTGCTACGTTTGCTTCTACTACAACTAATACTGTTACTACTACTACTACTACTACTACTACTACTACTACTACTACTACTACTACTACTACTACTACTACTACTACTACAATAACTACTTCCAGTACCACTAACAATTCTAATTCTACTGCTACTGCTACTACTACTACTACTACTACAACAACAACAACAACTACTACTACTACTACTACTACTACTACTATTATTACTACTACTATTACTACTACAAAAACTTCTGCTACTACTAATTCTACTACTACTATTACTACTACTACTACTAGTATGAGCAGTTTTGAAGGGAAAATTGTCGTTATTGGCCTTATATACTGCACAAAACATATACATATGCAAACAGTACAGTAAAATTATAAAAACAATATATAAACACTATAATTCACAATTTGCAGACAAACATCTTAGTATTTTGGGGAAGTTTTATACCGTTGATTGTTTGACATTTTTGTTTTTTAGTATATTTGCTTAAGAAACACGTTTAGACACATGAATGAAAGTATTGTTTGATGTGACAGATAACACACTTACCGCCCTGGACTATACACAACTAGGTCAATTACCTTAAATAAATTAGATGGAGTTTATTAACGATATGCGCATACATTATTTAAATACCAATAAATTAAAGAATCACATTATTTAATTTGCAAACGCTTGATATAGGCTTGATACTAGAAACAGTTATTAAAAAAATATCGACCCAATCAACATAAAAATATTAGTTAAAATTACCGTTCATATTATAACCAAAACTAAAAGTAACTTCGGTACTGTAGTGGTGAAACTATATTTGACACTTTCTCATCATCATCATCATCATCATCATCATCATCATCAACATCATCTTTATCTTCATCATCATCAAATAATCATCATCATCATTAATATCGTCATCATCATCGGCGCCATAGTCACCATCATAATAATCATTAGCATCATTACCATCACAATCATCGTCGGCATCGTTATCATCATCAACATAGCCATCACTACAATCGTGATCATCGCAATCATCATCATTATCAGAATCATCATAATAATCATCATGATCATCATTATCGTCGTCATCGTCATCGTTGTCGTATCATCATAATCAAGATTCTTGTATTTTTTTCTTTTTCTATTTGTTTCTTCTATTTCCTCACCATCATCACCAACACCATCAACTGAATTGTCATCGTCGTTGTCATCGTCATGATAAAAATTCACTATATGTTTTATTATTATTATCATTATTATTATTATTGTTATTATTATTATTATTATTATTATTATTATTAATAGTAGTATATTTATTATTATAATTAGTATTATTATTATTGTTATTATTATTATTATTATTATCATTATTATTATCAGTATGATGATGATGATAATGATGGTGGGTATTACTATTATTATTATTATTATAATTATTAAATAAATAAATAAATAAATAAATAAATAAATAGATCGATAAATAAATAAGAAAATAAAAAAATAAAAAAATAAAAAAATAAATAAATAAATAAGTAAATAAATAAATAAATAAATAAATAAATAAATAAATAAATAAATAAATAAATAATAAGTTATACCAGAAAAACAGTAAGGATGAAATCAAAATCAATGATATTCTTCCAAACCGAATAATCTTTTGTTCAGTATCAAAGGTTGAAATTTATATTCTTATTTGCTGTTAAATCTCATAAAAAAGTAATTTCAATATTTAAATCCAGCGTATTGTCTCATTTAAAATTGAGATAAAAAATCCGATTTTAAAGGTGGGAAAATTTTCCAAGTGTTAAATTTGGGAAAAGAATTTGATAAGATTATTTATAATATCCACGGAAGAAGAACTTCGTTTGTAAAACCTGTAAGGTAGATTAACACCTAGATGGTTCCTATCGATTATGAGGTACCTGCCTAAAGGGCCAAGGGCAAACGAGCCTTCATGATTATGATATATTGGTCTGATAGTGGTTATGATTGTAGATGATCCTTTATGATTACGGGACCTTGCACAACAGTGAGAAATTCTTTCCAGGGCAATACATAGACAATATTTCTGTCTTCGTTGGTTGGTTTGTTGTCCTTGATTAGTAGCGGGTTATTGTTGGCAATTGGAACACTGGGTTAAAGTCAACATGGCCAATATTTGTACTTGTTCTTGCAGTGATATTCTACACATAATGTGATTTATATAGAGGATATTTGTTGATTTCGGTAGGTAAACAAATTTTATTTCACGAGTGGATATAGAACAAATTATGTTCACGAGTGGCGTAGAACACAAGTGAAACTATAACTGTCTATGCCCACGAGTGAAATAAATATTTGATCATACTCCTTAACTAACACTTTTCATTTTGTTATGCTTTTGAAAAATAAATACATACAATTGCGCAAAATAAATTAAACGTCACATGTTTGAGTATTCTGACGTCATTTAATTGACGTCATAAATGATTCCAAAATTGTGTATCATAAGTATGGTCGAAAAAATGCCATAATGTGTGCGTCGTTGTCGCTAAATTATTCTTTTTGTTTAATGTTATCGTGTGTTTTCTGTAAACAAACGTGTGTACATATTGCATATGCATATACATTTGATATAGGAAGTAAACCTCTACTGGTAGATCAATGCTATTAATAGAACAAAAAATGCGTTATATTTTCAGTATACAATTTTATATTTTCTCTGTTCCAACCCTTAAATTGTAAAATATCATTTCACCCATAAAATTATATATTTCACTGAAAAGCATACAATAGAACTGTGATATTACCAAGTTGGACAGTATATTACCTGTACGTGGACATATAAGATATCATTGATTTTTGCTTGATGAGTGTCTAACAAGGTTTCAATTTTGCGTGTTGAACCTCTTTAAAGAAGACAATAGCTGTTCATTTATCAATTCAACTAATAACTAGCAATGTTCCTAGCGTGTTTTGCGGATCATTGATTGATTACACGTTTTGTGTTAATGCCTTATATGTATTTGTTACTTTGTAGGTCCGAACTCCAGTGCGTTATTGCGCTTCGCGTATTAGAGCCTAAACATTTGCCACCATTGAATGAGTGTCCCACACGGACATAACAATCCATTTCCGCGATACGGTGAACAAAACACAAATAGTTGCAGACTGTGATACATTGCTGAAAGGATGTTTTCTTAAAGAACAGCATCTTGTCATTACTATGCAGTTTTCTACACAGGATATGGGGCAGTGATTAGAATTATCAACGGCACAGACGAAACAACAGGATTATACAACTGCTGCGAAACATATAATTCAACAAATTGTGCCAGCAAAGAAATTATGCCACTAGCCGGAAATACATCTGAGAACGAGCTTGACACTGATACTGATGCACCTATTAATGGCAGCTTAAACGTTAATGTTGCGAACGAATTCGACATGAGTATTTCATTTAAATACTTAGCACAACATGTTATAACTACAGAAGCACACATCAATTTAATAATATGATAGGGATTTTAAGTATACACTATTTTATACGAAGCATGTTCGCGTTGTAAGTAGTACCTATTCATTGTTGAATAATATGATATTCATTGTTACGTGTTTGTAATGAAAGGTCACGATTTACACACATCGTAACGTCATTTTCTATTTTCTGTAAGGTCTTCTATGGCTACTGATAATCATGTCATACTACTGGCAGCCATGCTTCTGTTGAATATTAGTCTGTTCCTGATTGCATGGTTTTATTACGGTAAAGGTAAGTTTCCAAGCTAATGCCCCTTTTGTGATTGCTTAATTTGCTGCATTGATCACTACAATCAGATGTTGTTAAACCAATACATGCTTTTAAGACATTATTTGGGCTAAAAACATCTGCTTTAATGTGTGAATTCGTTTATTTAATGTATACATTTAAAACATGACGGTTCATAAACAGAACACTAACACGCGCAATGACAACTGGACTGGAAGCGGTGTTTATTGCACGTCATATATGTCCATTTACAAATTCAATCAGTCATTTTATGATACTCGTTTAAAATGTTATAGCAAATTACAAATAACACATACACAGCCTTATTGCAGTAGTATTCACACAGTTGTCTTAACACTGACTTGGTGAAATGAAATAATTAATGACGACGTACATATTATGGCAGATGGTGAGTGTACGCTCTTTTTTTTCAGTGATATACTGCAAAACAAAGGTATGTTTGGATTATATGTATATTAATTAATCGGGACGTAGTTGATTAAGGATAATCTATAAAACATCGTTGTAAATGAAACATATCTGCATGCATACTTTTATGTAGGAAATAATCGATAGGAGTTGAGCAAACATGTATAATTAATGATGGAATTAAAAGCGCATTGTATCGTGTTTTGTATGTTTTAGAAAACAAATGGTGTTCCCGATGCCGAATGGGTAGAAGAGCTTGTGAAGGGTAAACATTCTATGAATGTGTTGCACTATACATATACGCATATATTTTAACAACTACATTCGCACAATAGCATTTGATTAATTATGATGTGTTTTCTGTACTTATATGTATTTGACTATAACTATTGTATTGTATGCTATTACAATAGTATAGGATTAGATGAATTAAATAAATAAATAATTAATTAATATACGATATATTATTCTAATTTTCAGAGATATCGATTCTGATTAAGAGAAAACATCTAAAGCCACTCAGCGCAGTAAGTTATGACAAGGACGTATACATGTTGTACTGATGCTACTATAATTAATATAATCCAAAATATACTTCGTTCAAAGCGGTGTGTTGAATAAAATTCTTTCTGAAAATAGATGAAACCCGCCTCTTAAACGGTACATATAGTGCGGTTTAGCTTTCGTTTTGCACTATTATTATTTAAACAAATGTTTTCTTGAAATTAGCCCATGATCCGTATTCTGAAACTCTGAAAGATTTTATTTTAAAGTATCTTCAATATCTTAATGTGTAGCTAAATCTGTATTTGCTTAGATTTTAAGAGAAATTTGTTTAAGAAAATGACATAATAAAACAGAATACATGTATATAGAGTTAGTGAGTAAAAAAATGAAAAGAAAAACATTGGGTCTAATAAATGTATATTCAAGCTATGACGTTAACATAAAAGTGGCAATAATGCATATACGTTTATAAACTGTATAAGATATTATCATTGTTCTTTTAAATTAAAGATTTGTCTTAGTTGTTTTCTCTAAGTTACATAAAATATCTTACAAATAATCTAAGAATAACTGTTTTTGCATTTATAGGGACTGAACTCCAGATGATATAATCGTAAAATCGAATGAAAATTGTCAAAAATTAAAGATTGTTTAAATAATCGTATATAGCTCTTTACAAAATTAGACATGTATGTCTTTATTTACCTGGAAAACAATGATTGTATATAGTTTCGTTCTTTTTATCGTCCTAAAATCGAAACCCAGCTAGTCATTTAAAAATAGCGCCGTTTATAATATTTAGGATTATTCGCGTGACAATTTAGTTTTGTCGAGTCGCGCATTCACACACTTTAATGACGTGCTTGCATTTGGGAAAATCGCGGTATTTTTAAATCGGGAATACCGGGTTCATGGAAAGTGATTCAATCTTTCAATGAAATTTGCAGTTTATGACAGTATTTGATCGTGTTTTATGCAAACAGAGATGGTTTTCCGAATGTCTTTTCCGTTTAAGCAAATATTGTAACTACAAAAAAAAAGCACAATTTGTAATGGCCATCTGTAGTTCAGTATCTTTAAATGTTATAAAACGTTGCACTAGTCTTATTAGTTAGATTTTTCTTAGAAAATGATTAAATACCAAGTTTGTTATTTTTTAAGGTAAACCTGCAAACATTTTACATCAATTGTTTAACATAAACTTGCATAATATATCAAATAATTTGTATTTATTACTGTGTAAACTTTCATTGATGTGTTCTTTTGTGGTCTCTGAAGTTGACAACTAATTGCAACTTGATAAACTCAAATATATGATCTAATATATAGTTAAAACTACTTTTTGTCAATCGGCTAACAATATTAATACTTGCGTTTTGACCCTCTTCGAGGAAGACAATAACATATATAAATAATAGCTGAACTACAGACCGACTACAAATAACAAATACACTATTATCGTCTACGAAAAATCTATGTTTAAGACTTATGCCCGTTTTTTAAGACAAAAAACAAAACAAATATTGTCAAAAACATTTGTCTTACTTTTTTATAAGAGTGTTCACCCTAACAAGAGTGCTTACTATAGTGCAATTTAGTTATGATAATTGTGAAATATTTTTTAATCTAATTCGGGTGCGCGGATTAAGTTTGCTCCTACATTGAAAGGTACAACAATGCAATCACTGATGAAGACACTCATCATCAACGATAAAGATCAAACTTTTGAATCAGTCATGGAGCAAGAAAACTGCTATAATGATTCTTTACACAGAAAAACTACGGAACACAACTGTTGAGCTGATGTTTTATTTGTAGCTAACATTACGTGCAAACGTGTCAATATTTATCCTTTCCATTTCTACATATACATCTACTTTTTTTTAATACGAAATGCATGTAACACTTGAACTTACAGAGCAGCTCCGACGGTGGAAATTGTGCTGATCAGTCTGACGATAAATGTATCTCATATCTTCGTAATCATGGTATAATACAGTTTAATTCAACATATATCCCACTCTTATGTAATTATGTCTTCTTATGGCAAACTACTATGATACTGCATATTTACTGTATTTACATAAAAAAGATAACGTTTGATTTAAAGAACCAAAAATTAATATATAAATTAGGTATTATTTAGGAAACAATGAATCAATACAATGTACATGTGTTCTGCTGAATATGCTGTTTTTAAGCATTCCGTCAATATCTGAATCAGATTAGAATGTGCATTTTGTTTACAGTTGTTCATACATTACAATCCCGAAGACCGTATAACTCCAGAGAAAATGTAAGTAACCATATTCTAAAATAGATAGCTCTGTATAGTATACCATTATACCACAACATTTTAAAAACTATATGTCCCATGATTGTGTCGAAGATATATAATTGTGTTTTGTAAGTTTCAATATGGTCACTTCAGTTACTGTATGCCAAGTGCATTTATGCATTAGATTAGACATCGAGTTGTGTATAATAATTAACACTGTGAGATAAAACAGACATGCGCAGTCCGATGACGACCTTTTTGTTTATGTTTGTGACGTCATTGTATGTAAATATAATCATTTACTTTTTCTCGCGTTACTGAGTAAGTCGTTTTTCAAAGATAAATATATGTTAGCCTTTTTTCAATTTCCATGGTTTACTGGAAGTCACTGTGTTTAGAATTGTACCCTTCGAACTTGTTATTTATAGAGTTCCCATGAACTCCAAATGACGACGCTGACCTAAAAACCAGCTGACGTAGATATTCTTAACCGACCGAGATACATAATACATATTTCACATAGTTATCTGAACGTAGGCGGCAATCTGAAATGACATTGAGATATTCGAAGATCGACATATCCGTATAAGTACTCGTAATCTATTTGGATAATTGATAAAGTGTGCTATACAAGAAGGTTCCTGTTGACCTGAATGCTGTCACTGTTTTATGTTTCAAATTTTGCCTTTTTCTGCTGTAGGATTTGCCTTAGCAAATTTTGACTAAATCATATTATACTAAAATAATGAAATAATTACGTATTAAAAATAATACTGATAAGTGCATGATGTAAGTATTTATTTAAAAAAATTAGACAGGACATATATATGTCGTAACCAGTTTATCATGCATATTGTACAAGACGTTTGTTATTGTTGTGAATATTCCATTTGTTCATTGTTGTTAAAAATATTTTGGTTAACAACGCTGATAGTATTGGACTTATTGTTTAGCCATCAAAATCCGTATCCTGGCATATTTCAAAGTAAAAGGTGACAAGAGGTATTAAGCAACTGTGTTTAATCAAAGCCGCCAGCGGCTCAAATTTGACATCTGCTGCTCCTGTTTTAATTGGCTGGACTTCTCACCCAATTACCCTCTCTATCTCTGATTGTTAATTGACCTTTATCTGAAAGAAATCTTAAGGCTATAATTCTCGTAACAGTACCTTAGGATCACATGTGGCAGATCTGTGGTCTAGTGGTAACGCACTGGCTTCACAACCAAGGAGCCGCAGATTCGAGACCCCGCTACACCCCTACCAACTAATTCGTCTTTCGCATGAGACGTTAAACCGAGGCGTAGTGTACTATTTGCTTGACACCGGGCACTAAAAGACCTAGGGTGCACAAAATCAGCCTTATCATAAATTATATTTGTTATCAGTCAATAGTATTCATAATTATGATTTATTTCTTATCATGTAATACAATCAATTAAAATTCGGTTTACCGCATTATGCATTTGACCCATAGAACATATATGCATTATGTACGTTTCTAGTGTATGTTTTTCATTCCAGGCTATTTATTCACTTATCAATGGATTCTCCGATTATCATTTTCCAGATCTATCGTCTA
Source organism: Congeria kusceri (assembly GCA_027627225.1). Lineage (NCBI taxonomy): Eukaryota > Metazoa > Mollusca > Bivalvia > Myida > Dreissenidae > Congeria > Congeria kusceri. The sequence goes on along the minus strand of CM051026.1, from coordinate 26,712,925 downwards.
TAACGAGAACAAAGAAACAAGTTATACACTGACAGAACAAAACCGACACCATTATGAAACCATACACCAATAATGTCAATATGTTTGTGAACATGTTTTATCAAGGAACACAACGCGATTTACGAACACTATTAAAACAAAACCTAATTTTATATGATTCGCATAGCCTTGAAATGCTTCAGCTATATTAAAACCGTATCGTAATTTTAGTATGCTATCATATTTTAACAATGCTTACTTTGATGTGTGTACTTATTAATAGTTTTCACTGAACTGCGCGATATAGGCATGATGTTCAATGAACCCGCCTTCGAAACATTTGCATCATCGGTTGATTGAGACTCCGCAGGAATACATCCAACCGTGGCTCTCGAAAGCGGTGGACTCTTTGATGTTTGGGTCAGCTTCGATCATAGAGTCATGGTCACATTTACATCAATTGTTGGTTTCGTGACAGTTGGAACAGAACTTTGGGCAACAGAAAAATCAGTAGAGGTAGCAGCGGGGACGGTGGTAAATGTGTTTGCATAAATATGTATATCTGTGAGTCCCCGGTCGGCAGTGTTGTCTGTATTTATAGGTGTGTTAGTGCTTCGACTGAGACATTCTAAAAAATGAATTCAAGGTTAGATGGCAATTTTGCTACACATATATATTTTAATATATATATATATATATATATATATATATATATATATATATATATATATTAAATATAATTATAATGTGTAATTACTATCAATATTGTTATTATATCAATTATTAAATAATACACTATTTTAATGACTATATTATATACGTTGCAATTGTATAAGTTTTGCAATTTAGTATATGACAATAAGTATGTATGTTTTTTAATTGTTGGTAAAATGGCACTACGTCTGACATGCCTAATATCACCAAAGAATGCTCATTTATTGTAGTTCCCTTAAGTAAATATGTTGTGTGCAAAGTAAAGAGAACTACACACAACATATTTACTAATCATTTGAAGGATAAATAAGGTAAATGCATACGAACTATACATTAGTTTACAGTATGTTTGCAGGTGGTTAAAATGGAAATATCAGAGAAATGAAATAGGTTATGCACTGCTTTAAAACAGTACAAGTTACCACTTTGATAATGGAGTACTTGTTCAGCGAGCAGTCGGAACATTACCAAAATAACACATTTTAAGCATAAAATAAAAAAGAACACGTGTTGGTTTCGGTTTAATATTGATTTTTGATTCACTCGTAATAATATAAATTATATGGTAACTCGTTCCTAAAATTCGATATTCTAACGAAACCAACAAATATCCTCTATATACTACGAGTCTTTTGTTCTCATAAATATATGTCTCATATAAATATAACTGAATACACATTTACGCATCAAGGTTAGTTAAACATTTATAAAACATTGTTTGCTACAAATATACAACCTGCATGTATAGCATGATACTTCCGACAGAGACAAATGGATAACGTGGCCGTCAAAATCACCAACGTCAACGCAACGCAAACGGTGACAGTTATTACAGTTCGGTTGAAAGTACCTGGCAAAACAAAATAAACTACGGCCGTATTCCAGAAAGATAAATACTAATAAAAGAGGTTTACAATTTAATCTTTCAATAGTTAAATGTTCAGAGTAACAGATCTGCAACTGAAGTAAATACAAGTATAAGCAATACGATATATAGCGAAATCATGAAGACTAACACTGACAACGATACAAGAGACATGTTTTATATAATACCAAATGTAACATGAGTTTTCGCCTCGGACGTGAGCAGCTCGTCGGACTGAAAAGCGATGTCTATAGACGGTGAAACTTGACCAGATGCAGTAGTCGATGACAGTCCGTCAGTATCTAATTACAAGAGGTACGCCATGTTCAGATTTGTCACTACATGATGTGAATTATCATATAAATGAACATTTATTATGAACTACGAATTAGAATTATGAATTAGAATTTACGGAAAAAATTTAATCACCCGTATAACAAAATAAAATGACCAAATGATATGGATAGATTTACATGTAAGTACAAAAGACAGAGAATGGTTAGATTTATGTTACATGTATACAAGACCCGTTTCAAATAAGACATGTATGACCTACACACGTTTCATCACATTATCGTTTAAATCGAAACTGTCATCAGTTTATATATTGAATATATGAACCTGTCTTAGTTGTAGAGATCCGTGTGGTGTTTATTGTAATGCCCCATGTTTTACTCACTGTGGCTGGAGATGCACTAGTTTGATCTGAAAAATCACCTTTCTTATACATTTTTTACTTTCATTTGCTGGTCTGCAATAAGATACACAATCCTTTCTTATTAGTGTTGACCCTTACTGCTCTTGTTATAAACACGACAAGACAAATGTTCAGAAAGAGTGTTACCATTACTAGTTTGGTTTGAAACTTTGTTTCCATTACAAGTTTGTTCTGAAACTAGATTTTTCTGATCGATTGTTAGGAAAATACACAGAGCTTGCCAGTTGACACATCCACTTATATTGATCGTATTCGCAGTATTACATGTAGTGGTATTATTCATTGTAAAGTTAAAGAAAAAAAAACGTAACTACATGTGTATTGAAAGATTGGCAAGTTAAACATCGAAACCTTTTGTCACGGATTCCAAATATAAAAAATACTGCCATCAAATCAGTTAATAAAGGTTAAATAAACGTGTATTTACATTTCTAAATTCCAGATTATTAGTGTTGCGCTTACGTTTGTTTGGTTTTTATTTGAATATATACTTCAATATTTTGAAGGCTGTAATAAGATTTACTCCAGAAAAAGGTCATCTAAAAAGGACACCTTACATACAGAATCATGAGATCCAGTCAGCAAATAATTCAGAAACTGGAGGTGTTGATACAGTGGTTGTAGTTAAGTTATACCTTTACTGTGTGCGTACGCAACATTGCTATACATTTGAAAGCTGTTTTGATAGGTAACACATGTCCACCCGTCACCTTCTATCGAATCCTGGTATATATATCATATATTGCACACAAATTATCTGTCCTCTATACACAAGCATTGTACAGTTTCTGCTGGCAGTGAGGTTGTAACATCAAATGCGTATTTAGTGTACAATACTGATACAACAGCTACCATATCCTGCGCATTTCTTCTGTAAAACTGTATTTACCCGTGTGTGGAATTTCCAATGTTGCAAGGTACTTTTATCGTGTTTTCAGACATCACTTTGATTACAATCAATGGGAGTATAAACGCTGAAAATGACAGGCACACTTATTGATCTATATCGTTAGTGTCAAATATAAGAAACATACAATCAATAACACACATAAAAGCTGTTAATAACAGCTTATATTATACAAAGAAAAAAAATCTACTTGTATGCTCAATGATAAGTTTGGTTAAATATAAACAAAGAGAAACTCCAGTTGCGACAGCAGGAGATAACTCTTTTTAGCAGCCCGAGGTCCTTTGTTTATGGCAAGTGACCAATTGCTAAAAATAAAACACAGCACATCACAAAAAACACATAACAAACACAAAACACACATAAAGAAAAATGGGGTCACCGCCTTGGAACGGCCAAAGCAAGGCATTGGGGGTTTAAACCGGTTTACGTGCGCAGGAACCTCACTCTTGGCCCAGACTATGTCACTAGTATATATTTAACACTGCAATATAAAAGTAAGGAGAAACTAAAACGTACATGATGCAGAAGCGATCAAACCTAGAATAACGACTGTTGTTAACAATTTTATCACGTTTCAGATTTTTATTTCGAGAACTATTTAAATAATAAATACATGCATACATTTGATAGTCCTCAACTCTTTAACGCCACGTATTTTAATGACAATTCAAAACATGTACTTATTGCACAGGAAATCGTTTAAAACAGGAATTTTTATCAGAACTTCATCGCTTAAGAACAGCTAATTCAATTGACAGGTTTCAGTTTGGCGCATGCATGAAGATTGTAGCTTCAATAAACGGCAATCTTTGATGTAAAAACTATTCTTACTTCGAGAATGATAACGAACGCTTCTGAATTAAATTGACACAACCATGTATTTATCCTTAAAGTGAGAAAACACGAAGAACATTTGCTATAAATACGTAATTGACTAGTTTTGTTTAACTCAGTTAAACGTGTATCAGAAACTCAGCAATTATTTCGAGGTTACACAACAAACGCTATGAGTAAAGTATTAATTATTCGTAGACAAACACGGTTTTACTGGAGAAGACTCGTTATTGTTATCGGTCGGTTTACAATATTCTGTAGACCTTCATCATCTTGCAAAGGCCGTTTGTCCATTCGACATTTTCTGCAATTTCGACTGTGATTGTATTATTTTTAAATAGCATTAAGTCAAAGCGGCCTCTGTGCTTTCAACGATTCCATTAGTATAATGTAGCTTGTAAATAAACCGTCCATTTCCCCATTTAAAACAATAACGACTGTCACATCCAGTATAAAGACTGAAAAAAGTCGGTGATGAAAGTCTAGATTTACAAACGTACACTTAGATTTTAAATACCATTGATTTCATGTCCATGACATTCTAGAAGATATTACCATTTTATCAATTTGTAACGTATGTACATTTTTGAGGATTTGTCGTAGCAGCTTACTTGATTCTTTTTCTTAACACAAGTCTGCAACTCTCTACTCCGGTATTGCCTTATGTTGTTATTTATGCAGTACAAAGGTCGAAATAGCATTAAAATACGTATACAATTTCATGTTTACCAGTCATACCAAATGTTGAAGCATCCGGCATGGGATATCAATATCAGTTCATTCGGTGAAATCAACGTGACTAGAGTGTGACTCGTCCTTACGACTCTAAGGAACCGATAGAGTAGTTCCAGATCTCCGACTGGATCAATAAAGCATTGAATAAAAAGAGGGTAACCAACCCTGGAACTGTAAAGTGTTAATTTGTTAATGTTTCTTCTTTCTAGTTGAGAAACCGGTAACCATCTGGTTCTATTATATGGAGGGCACATATTTGCTGCCTTGGCAAAGGCATCGGTGTTTTCTTGTCAGTGACAACGTCAAAGTTAACTTGTTTGGCAGTTCGTCAGTTTCTTTCGGACAACGCAACATTTATATTAAACATTCAGTTTGAAGACAATAAAACCAATAAACACTGCTCAATGCGGCTTTTCGTAGGCATGTAGTGTGCAGTCAGTGTACCAACTGTCTGCTCCTTAAGGCAAACATATGAATCTAAAAAAGGCATGTCAATGCATTTGAGGAGGGACTTATTTATCGAACACTCTGACGCCAACTCAGTTACCAATCGTACCACAACAAATAAACACAAAACAGTAATAATTGCCGGGAATTCGGTTGAACAATCGACGCGTATTCATGTGGATGTTGAATCATGTGCTTTAAAATCTCAATTGTAGATGTTTTACGTTACTAAACAATGGTTTATTTAAATGTTTTGTCTCACGGGTCGTATGCCAGAAACATCTTAAGTCATATTTATCATTAACCTTAAATTGATCACTTTATTTAGATTTTTAATTAGTGTGCACAGTACAATATGCTTAATATGTATTAATTATCAGCTGGAGCATTAACAAGAGTTTGCTTTACTGTAAAAGGGTTCACAAATTGGTAGCTGTAAACGTATGACTTTTTGAAAAATTGAACTTAAGTGACAATATATTAAGATGAACTTAAGATGCTACCGGAATACTACCCCACTTGCTGAGTAATGAGGGACATCTACAGATCATTGTTAAACTCTAGTGACTACATAACAGACTGCGGAGGATGTGATTGTTTAACGAAACGCCCGGACATAAATTTTGTTTCGTGCTTGTTTGTTGTGGCATCGGGATTGAATATAGTGGCGCCTCTTTCCTCAAGTGACTCTTGAACGTGAAATAGCGTTTGTCGTGTTCATAATTGGACCTAAGAAAGTTTAAAAGTGACTGTAGTAAACGTCTACTGATAATCAAATTGGCCAGAGTGAAAAAAAAACTGCAATTAACTTGTGATGTGTTGCTACGGTAACGGACACATTCGTGAATTTTATGAATGTGAAAGCATCGGAAAGCGCAATACTATACTACGTCAGTCATATTTACAATGCTGAAAATTCTTTGAATCAGATTTTAAGAAGACGGTGATCCGGATCACCATCAAATTATAATCATGTGTGTTTGTTTGTTGGCCCATCGACAACATTCTAACAAAAATGTTATGCAAATCTGTTAATGGCATTTTGCGTCAAGTTCGCTACCTTACAATGGCAATATTGTTTAGTTTAAAAAATACCATTCCATATAAACCTGTATGAATGTTGTTAACAAAACTTCCCTTAGGGGAGAACCATGGTACGTGTAATAATGCCGTTGGTGTTTCTTAAAGTACATACAAATCTGGTCCACTTCCTGTTTGACTGTTGCATCATGATGATAATGCATGCATTACTCATAGCAGCACAGCTTGTGTTTATTTTGCATGCCTTCAACACCTAATATACAGATGGATTAAAACGTTTACCATTCAACATAATATATTAAGTTGGCTTATAGTTTAAATCGTTCATTTGGGGCATCTATATGGATTGGCTATGTCCGGACGCAGTGCCATTTTGCAAGATGAACAACTGTATCGTCTTTGTTATATTATTATATCGATCAACTTGCGTCAAAATTATTCGTGTAAACAATAAAACTTCATTGCCATACAAGGTATATACAAATACAACACTTACGACAACATAATCATAATATACGAACAAAACAAATATTATGCCTAAATATATAATCTAAGATACAATTGAATCTTTTTGAAAACGTGACCAATTTAACGAATTATACGTTTAGCTGAGCAAATAACAATTCTTCTCCGTTGTTTACATGTATATAAGTGTATCACGCTCTCGTCGATCTCGTCTTAAGTCCCTAGTGACGACAACCGCTTTTACTTTGCATTCATTCACAAGATAGTGAGTTATATGCCGATTGTTCATCGCGATCGTTATATTATTTTATGTTCATATCCACCACCTGTCGCTCTAATGTGTAAATAAATATGTTTTCATATATTTCGCCATTACATACATATAACAAACGTGAAACAGGTATATATATATAGGTAAGTGACAAGTGTTAAACTAAGTTTTACATGGAATATTATTGCTTCCGGCACATATATTTGTGTTATATATCATGTACAACCGATAAATAAAACATCCGGGAAAATATATTATTATACAATAAAACAATATATACCCTTGCAAATCAGATTTTCAAGCTCTGAAAATAAAATAGCTATACAAAATTACAGACTTTGCTCAAGTAAATTGCTGAAAACTAATGCAATGTATACCTCCAGTAAAAGCATTGAAAACCCACAATTTCAACTGAACTTGTACTTTTGTCTTTAAGAGATTATCAATTGCTTTAATTGTTCTACCTGTGAATAATGGCTCTACTGTTTCAATTTCAATTATACATTGGGTTCCAGTATTTATTCTTTGTTTAATTTCCTAGTCTCTCTTCTAGTTCTAACCATTTAGCCCTAGTTATTTATAGTGTGATCCTTTTACATTCTAGAACCGCAATCAAGTTATATCTTATTTATTTGGGATATAAATAGCGTCACATTTCAGACGTGTTAGATCACCTTTTAAATACAGATCTTCTATTTATCGTGTTTCAACCTCCAGCATTTACCTTATAAATGGATGACCGGATAAATATACTTATATCTCTAGTCAACAGCAATTTGCTAGGTTTATCCTGCTACTAGTGTATTCCTACCCACCAAATAACAACAGTGTCTTTAATGACACAAAACAAATTGAAATGCACGACCATTAACATGGCCTTTCCATCGATACAACCTTTGTGTTATTTAGTTTGTCATAGTAGCTCCTTCCAAAATGCATTTAATTTCTTCCGCGTAATTACGTCATTCATCGTGTTAACAGTTTATTCATTCCATTCCATTTCAAAATGGATAGACATTCGTGGATAGCCTTTGTTTGGTCAACCAATAAAGATAACATTTAGACAATAATACTACTGTTAGACAAAGATTAAAACTCAAAAAGAACTACATCCGTAAATTTACTGAAAAATGTATTTTGGCCACATAATCCCCCATATGACACATATTTGGGTATCCGAATCAATTCTAGAAAATTGAAATAGTAGTAATATTCACTGTTTCAAACTGGTTTCCGATTTATTACAGTAAATGGATTGGATCGGAAACAAAAATTGTGTGGAAAAAGCACAACCCTAAAATGAAAATTTGTTGTTTTCGGTAGAATATCGATTTTGTATTTACTCGTGATGATATAAATTTCCATGATCACTCGTGTATTAAAATCGATATTCTACCAAAACCAACAAATATCCTCTATATCTTCGTGACGTTATAACTCTAACATAAAATACACATGTACACATGTACCATTACATTTATTATCAACGTTTTTTCAATACGCAGATGTGATCTAATTACAAGGCTATCATGTACTACAGCCTGTTTGACATCTACATATTATAGTTTACCATTTTCATAGATTTACGGCATGAATTAAGCAAAAGTACACATTTCAATAGCATTATCACATTATTTGATAATGATGCGTGCATTCATCGTGTATACTTAATCTAGTTTGCGTATATCTAAAAACAAAGCAATACACTATTGTTAATACATAGCAGTATATTGCAGAGTTGTACAGTATTCTGCATTCGGTTTTTAACAGTAATTTACGAAGTAATATGTTTGATTGCATTTATTTTTTATGTTAATAATGTAATCCCTTTTTAGATTAAATGCATCATGTGACAGGTTTTTTTTCAATGAATGCGGTTTTCTCTGGGTCTCGTTAATATTCATGAGTTAAATCATTTAAGGGACACATTTCAGTTTTTTCCATGCATTGCTGTTACACATTTATATTGAGAAATACAGTAGAAGCACATTTATTCACATGTTCACATATAATTGTTTCTAAACAAATAAAATGAAGCCTAAACATATAAAATGTATAATGTTTATTTCATTTTGACCATTACACGTTTACCTATTAACTACTTGTTTCGCACTTTCTGTCGTCGATCATTAAGCTTACATTTGAAGATCAATTTTAAACAAACAAAAGCCATAAATAAATAAAGTAAACAATAATAATAAATCAATATCCAAGTAGAGAAAACAATGATTACAGGGCCAGACTTTTATCTTATGGAGATTATTATTTACCGTATTAACATGTGCTCTATAATGTTGTGGATGAAATACAACGAGAATATAATGATTTTGCAAATCGAAATGCATTCTTTGACATTTGAACATATCACTGACAATGCAAATTTTGCTAAAATACCAATTGAAATGAATTCTAAGGTTGCTTAAGCAAATCCGAAACAATCCAAGACAATTCGATTTCGAATTATGCAAAAGTAAATATTGAAAAAGAATAACAAAACAACGTTTCAGATTTCAAATTATGCCTAACAAATGAATGTCAATTATTCAACAGTATACGATATATATGTTATTGTATTTACATATTTATTTACCGGTATAGTGTTTGTGGGCCAAGTGCGAGGTGCGACTACAGCTTTTCCACTTTTCCTCTTCGGTTCGTGTCTGTTTGTAGTATGTTTTAGTAATATATTACAAACAGTGAAGCAATACTTGTATTTGCCATTGAATTGCAAAGTTGTTGGGTCACACTTAATGTCGTGTGTCATGCGAGACCATTTATTGAACTGTGCTTTTACATTCAAAAGAATGTCAAAAAATTAAATTCAGGTCGCATTGTTTTCGCCTATCAATACTTTCTGAATATGACGATCTAAACACTTGCTTAGCAAGGAGTCTATGACTACTACCACTACTGCTACTTCTGCTACTTCTACTGCTACTACTATTACTACTACATCTACTACCACTACTACTACTGCCACTAATGCTACTAATACTTCTAGTTCTACTACTACTACTACTACTACTACTACTACTACTACTACTACTACTACTACTGCTACTACTACTACTACTACTACTACTACTACTACTGCTAATAATAATAATAACAATAAAAATTATAATAATGATATTACTACTACTACTACTACTACTACTACTACTACTACTACTACTACTACTACTACTACTACTACTACTACTACTACTACTACTACTACTACTATTACTACTACTACTACTACTACTACTACTACTACAACTACTACTACTGCTACTACTACTACTAATAATAATAATCATCATCATAATAAATACTCTGCAAATGCCACTGTCTAACATACCATACATGTACATAGATACTTTTTTTTAAATGTATACGGTATTCAACAACATGTGATTTTAAAGCAAGATGTCAATGTGAAAACAAAACACTTACATCCACATTTAAAGGTTTGCTGCTAAGTAAATGCGCCTATAGGGAGGTTTCTTGTACGACCACAGTATTTTTACTAAACCATTCATATAACCACATTGACGTTTTAACAGTACAAAGTAAACGGCGATAAGGCGATAAGGGCTTATATCATACATTATTGTAGTCATGGTGGTGTTAGAAAAGAAAGGCATCGGATATGAACAATTGTTTCAAAACGAGAAATATCTACAGATGCTAACTGTAAGCCGGTGACTCCAACTGAAAGTTGAAACTCCGTGAAAGTACAATCGCCTATTGTTTCGTGGGGCAAAACTGTTATGTTGGCTACCATCCGGCGGTTAAAAATAGGTCACTGATGAATAATGCGCACGTGCATTAACTCTTTATATTCGAGATTTTTACTTGGTGCAAATTATTGGCTATGTCAAATCCAGCAAAACTGGTAAACCGTGTAAAAGATACATTCAAAGCTCTGCTAACAGTGATTTTTCTCACAACAAGTTTAATCCGTTCATAAACAGTTAAAGGCAAGCACGATACTAACACACAGATAAACAGACAAGCAAATTTATAATATCATTGGGCACATATATCAGAACACATACTTTTCAAGCACATTATGTGCATAAAATGTACAACCAAAAACACGGTAAAACAGAAAAACGTTACATATAACATTCATATTATGAATCAAAGTAATTAGATGTATAAGTCATACACAGTTAAAAACGTGTTCATAATATACATGTACATACACATATACATATACGCACAGAATACAATATAGTTTACCACATATAAATATTTAATATACAATGAGTGTTGATAATGTATGCATTGCAATACTTATTTCTTTACGACAGATATAATGATCATCCTAATGAGTTATTTAAAAAGACATAGCTTGTAGCATAATTCTTGATACACATAAAAACTTGCAATTGAAAATCTTTGTATCTGAAGAAAGAAAACACGACACTTTGTACACATAAATCAAGGATCCGCTAGGAACAAGTTTATCAGTATAGTCCCCTATGTCTGCAAAATAAAAACAACAACAAGAACAATACAGTGTTATATGTAGAATCATAATAAAGTGCATATATTTTATAACGTTTTGGTGAGGATCACAGGTACCAAATGGAAAAAAGCCAATTTGGTAATTTCATCTGGATTACGGCGATCTCTTACGTTATCACATTCCAAATTCAAACCAGTGTGTTGTACTGCGATTTATCATCACGTCCGGTTCGATCTAGATTCTCGTAACGACCGCATTCTGTTTCCGTCCCATATGGCACAGAAGACCATAGTTATGTATGCATCAAACATACCTTGTATAGAAACATTTAGAGTGTATGTTTGAAAACAAAATGCCAGTGCAGTTTTATTTCATAAAGGTTGTGTGGCTATATTTATACGTGTACATGCATTGCGACCATGTTATTAACATTAACACTCATTGTGAAATGTCGCGATTAAGAATGACATAAATAACCTTAACTTAAGTTCTGAATCAAACTTCTGTCTCTCTTTTATGTCGGGTGGTTGGAACATGTTTGAAACGGTCGTTTTGCCATGCCAGAGGAATATCATACCAAAACATTAAGTCTTAAACTAAGCGAAACGTTTAAATATAAACAAAATATAAATTTTAGAAAAGGTAATATCAAAGATACATGCCTATGTATTTCTGAATCTGTAACAGCATCTGAAAATGCATACATATTCATAGCATCTTGCAGTACATGTCACTCTAAGATATTTCTGGATGAAGAAATAGTCACATTAGCATAAAGTAACACATACAATGTTATGCTAAAATGTGAAGTTTATTAACTTAGATTCTTTTTCATTAGTTCACATTTGACCTGTATACAAGATATGACATTATGCGGTTGTCTACCGTCAGAAATGTGGATCTCGGCTAATGCCATTAAGGAAATCATTTCGTGCGCTGTTCGGAGTGTCCTTGTGGTCGACTGTTTGTCCTCAGTCGTCGTTTGCCTTGATATCTGGGGAATGTTACCCATTTCCATGGATGGCGTTACGGGTATACTTTCGTAGTGGACGATAGCTGTTGGTGTATGTAAATGGGAAGCATATACATACATATATATACATTTTTGACGTTATATTTACGTAGTGGTCCATTGCAGTTATTGTATTACCTTGGGTGTTGCTCGTTGTATTCATAGTGCTAGCTAATGTAGAACCGTCAGCAATGAACTCACTTGGTACATCCACGACTTCATGGTAATGTTCGTGTGTGTTCTCTTCAGGGTTCGTTTCTAATTAGCTCATCATCATCGTCGCAGTTTGCAGATCTGTAAGTTGAGCTATTCATATAGCTATTCATTTTATTTTCAGAGCTTGAAAATCTGATTTACCAGTAAATCTGATTTGCAAGGGAATATATTGTTTTATTTTATAATAATTTATTATCCCGGATGTTTTATTTATCGGTTGTACATGATATATAACACAAATATATGTGCCGGAAGCACTAATATTCCATGTAAAACTTAGTTTAAACACTTGTCACTTACCTATATATATACCTGTTTCACGTTTATTATATGTATGTAATGAAGAAATATATGAAAACATATTTATATACACATTAGAGCGACAGGTGGTGGATATAAACATAAAACAACATAACGATCGCGATGAACAATCGGCATATAACTCACAATCTAGTGAATGAATGCAAAGTAAAAGCGGTTGTCGTCACTGGGGACTTAGGATGAGATCGACGAGAGCGTGATACACTTATATACATGTAAACAATGGAGAAGAATTGTTATTTGCTCAGCTAAATGTATAATTCGTTAAATTGGTCACGTTTAAAAAGATTCAATTGTATCTTAGATTATATATTTAGGCATAATATTTGTTTTGTTCGTATATTATGATTATGTTGTCGTAAGTGTTGTATTTGTATATACCTTGTATGGCAATGAAGTTTTATTGTTTACACGAATAATTTTGACGCAAGTTGATCGATATAATAATATAACAAAGACGATACAGTTGTTCATCTTGCAAACTGGCACTGCGTCCGGACATAGCCAATCCATATAGATGCCCCAAATGAACGATTTAAACTATAAGCCAACTTAATATATTATGTTGAATGGTAAACGTTTTAATCCATCTGTATATTAGGTGTTGAAGGCATGCAAAATAAACACAAGCTGTGCTGCTATGAGTAATGCATGCATTATCATCATGATGCAACAGTCAAACAGGAAGTGGACCAGATTTTTATGTACTTTAAGAAACACCAACGGCATTATTACACGTACCATGGTTCTCCCCTAAGGGAAGTTTTGTTAACAACATTCATACAGGTTTATATGGAATGGTATTTTTTAAACTAAACAATATTGCCATTGTAAGGTAGCGAACTTGACGCAAAATGCCATTAACAGATTTGCATAACATTTTTGTTAGAATGTTGTCGATGGGCCAACAAACAAACACACATGATTATAATTTGATGGTGATCCGGATCACCGTCTTCTTAAAATCTGATTCAAAGAATTTTCAGCATTGTAAATATGACTGACGTAGTATAGTATTGCGCTTTCCGATGCTTTAAGATTCATAAAATTCACGAATGTGTCCGTTACCGTAGCAACACATCACAAGTTAATTGCAGTTTTTTTTTAACTCTGGCCAATTTGATTATCAGTAGACGTTTACCACAGTCACTTTTAAACTTTCTTAGGTCCAATTATGAACACGACAAACGCTATTTCACGTTCAAGAGTCACTTGAGGAAAGAGGCGCCACTATATTCAGTCCCGATGCCACAACAAACAAGCACGAAACAAAATTTATGTCGGGGCGTTTCGTTAAACAATCACATCCTCCGCAGTCTGTTATGTAGTCACTAGAGTTTAACAATGATCTGTAGATGTCCCTCATTACTCAGCAAGTGGGGTAGTATTCTGGTAGCATCTTAAGTTCATCTTAATATATTGTCACTTAAGTTCAATTTTTCAAAATGTCATACGTTTATTGCTACCAATTTGTGAACCCCTTTGCAGTAAAACAAACAATTGTTAATGCTCCAGCTGATATTTAATACATACTAAGCATATTGTACTGTGCACACTAATTAAAAAACTAAATAAAGTGATCAATTTAAGGTTAATGATAAATATGACTTAAGATGTTTCTGGAATACGACCCGTGAGACAAAACATTTAAATTTAAAATTGTTTAGTAACGTGAAACATCTACAATGGATATTTTAAAGCACATGACTCAACATCCACATGAATACGCGTCGATTGTTCAACCGAATTCCCGGCAATTATTACTGTTTTGTGATTATTTGTTGTGGTACGACTGGTAAATGAGTTGGCGTCAGAGTGTTCGATGAAGTAAGTTCCTCCTGAAATGCATTAACATGCCTTTTTCAGATTCATATGTTTGCCTTAAGGAGCATACAGTTGGTACACTGACTGCACACTACATGCCTACGAAAAGCCGCATTGAGCAGTGTTTATTGGGTTTATTGTCTTCAAATTGAATGATTAATATAAATGTTGCGTTGTCCGAAAGAAACTGACGAACTGCCAAACAAGTTAACTTTGGCGTTGTCACTGACAAGAACACACCGATGTATTTGCCAAGGCAGCAAATATGTGCCCTCCATATAATAGAACCAGATGGTTACCGGTTTCTCAACTAGAAAGAAGAAACATTAACAAATTAACACTTTACAGTTCCAGGGTTGGTTACCCTCTTTTTTTCAATGCTTTATTGATCCAGTCGGAGATCTGGAACTACTCTATTGGCGCCTTAGAGTCGTAAAGACGAGTCACACTCTAGTCACGTTGATTTCACCGAATGAACTGATATTGATATCCCATGCCGGATGCTTCAACATTGTGTATGACTGGTAAACATGAAATTGTATACGTATTTTAATGCTATTTCGACCTTTGTACTACATAAATAACAACATATTGTAATACCGGAGTAGAGAGTTGCAGACTTGTGTTAATTAAAACGAATCAAGTAAACTGCTTCGACAAATGCTCAAAAATGTACATACGTGCCAAATTGATAAAATGGTAATATCTTCTAGAATGTCATGGACATGAAGTCAATGGTATTTAAAATCTCAGTGTACGTTTGTAAATCTAGACTTTCATCACCGACTTTTATACTGGATGTGACAGTCGTTATTGTTTTAAATGGACAAATGGTCGGTTTATTTACAAGCTACATTATACTAATGGAATCGTTGAAAGCACAGAGGCCGCTTTGACTTAATGCTATTTAAAAAATAATACAATCACAGTCGAAATTGCAGAAACGGTCGGATGGACAAACGGCCTTTGCAAGATGATGAATGTCTACAGAATATTGTTAACCGACCGATAATAATAACGTGTCTTCTCCAGTAAAACCGTGTTTGTCTACGAATAATGAATACTTTACTCTTAGCGTTTGTTGTGTAACCTCGAAATAATTGCCGAGTTTCTGATACACGTTTAGTTGAGTTAAAAAAACTAGTCAATTACGTATTTATAGCAAATGTTCTTCGTGTTTTCTCACTTTAAGGATAAATACATGGTTGTGTCAATTTAATTCAGAAGCGTTCATTATCATTTTCGAAGTAAGAATAGTTTTTACAACAAAGATTGCCGTTTATTGAAGCTACAATCTTCATGCATGCGCCAAACTGAAACCTGTCAATTGAATTAGCTGTTCTGAAGCGAGGAAGTTAGGATAAAAATTCCTGTTTTAAACGATTTCCTGTGCTATAAGTACATGTTTTGAATTGTCATTAAAATACGTGGCGTTAATGAGTTGAGGACTATCAAATGTATGCATGTATTTATTATTTAAATAGTTCACGAAATAAAAATCTGAAACGTGATAAAATTGTTAACAACAGACGTTATTCTAGGTTTGATCGCTTCTGCATCATGTACGTTTTAGTTTTCCTTACTTTTATATTGCAGTGTTAAATATATACTAGTGACATAGTCTGGGCGAAGAGTGAGGTTCCTGCGCACGTAAACCGGTTTAAACCCCCAATGCCTTGCTTTGGCCGTTCCAAGGCGGTGACCCCATGTTTGTTATGTGTTTTTGTGATGTGTTGTGTTTTATTTTTTAGCAATTGGTCACTTGCCATAAACAAAGGACCTCGGGCTGCTAAAAAGAGTTATCTCCTGCTGTCGCAACTGGAGTTTCTCTTTGTTTATATTTATCCAAACTTATCATTGGGCATACAAGTAGATTTTTTTTCTTTGTAATATATAAGCTGTTATTAACAGCTTTTATGTGTGTTATTGATTGTATGTTTCTTATATTTGACATTATCGATATAGATCAATAAGTGTGCCTGTCATTTTCAGCGTGTATACTCCCATTGATTGAAATCAAAGTGATGTCTGAAAACACGATAGAAGTATCTTGCAACATTGGAAATTCCACACACGGGTAAATACAGTTTTACAGAAGAAATGCGCAGGATATGGTAGCTGTTGTATCAGTATTGTACACTAAATACGCATTTAATGTTGCAACCTCACTGCCAGCAGAAACCGTACAATACTTGTGTATAGAGGACAGATAATTTGTGTGCAATATATGATATATATACCAGGATTCGATAGAAGGTGACGGGTGGACATGTGTTACCAATCAAAACAGCTTTCAAGTGTATAGCAATGTTGCGTACGCACACAGTAAAGGTATAACTTAACTACAACCTCAGTATCAACACCTCCAGTTTCTGAATTATTTGCTGACTGGATCTCATGATTCTGTATGTAAGGTGTACTTTTTTAGATGACCTTTTTCTGGAGTAAATCTTATTACAGCCTTATTACACGTTTATTTAACCTTTATTAACTGATTTGATGGCAGTATTTTTTTATATTTGGAATCCGTGACAAAAGGTTTCGATGTTTAAATTGCCAATCTTTCAATACACATGTAGTTACGTTTTTTTTTCTTTAACTTTACAATGAATAAAACCACTACATGTAATACTGCGAATACGATCAATATAAGTGGATGTGTCAACTGGCAAGCGCTGTGTATTTTCCTAACAATCGATCAGAAAAATCTAGTTTCAGAACAAACTTGTAATGGAAACAAAGTTTCAAACCAAACTAGTAATGGTAACACTCTTTCTGAACATTTGTTTTGTCGTGTTTATAACAAGAGCAGTAAGGGTCAACACTAATAAGAAAGGATTGTGTATCTTATTTCAGACCAGCAAATGAAAGTAAAAAATTTATAAGAAAGGTGATTTTTCAGATCAAACTAGTGCATCTCCAGCCACAGTGAGTGAAACATGGGGCATTACAACAAACACCACACGGATCTCTACAACTAAGACAGGCTCATATATTCAATATATAAACTGATGACAGTTTCGATTTAAACGATAATGTGATGAAACGTGTGTAGGTCGTACATGTCTTATTTGAAACGGGTCTTGTATACATGTAACATAAATCTAACCATGCTCTGTCTTTTGTACTTACATGTAAATCTATCCATATCATTTGGTCATTTTATTTTGTTATACGGGTGATTAAATTTTTCCGTATATTCTAATTCATCATTCTAAATCGTAGTTCATAATAAATGTTCATTTATATGATAATTCACATCATGTCGTGACAAATCTGAACATGGCGTACCTCTTGTAATTAGATACTGACGGACTGTCATCGACTATTGCATCTGGTCAAGTTTCACCGTCTATACACATCGCTTTTCAGTCCGACGAGCTGCTCACGTCCGAGGCGAAAACTCATGTTACATTTGGTATTATATTAAACATGTCTCTTGTATCGTTGTCAGTGTTAGTCTTCATGATTTCGCTAGATATCGTATTGCTTATACTTGTATTTACTTCAGTTGCAAATCTGTTTCTCTGAACATTTAACTATTCAATGATTAAATTGTAAACCTCTTTTATTAGTATTTATCTTTCTGGAATACGGCCGTAGTTTATTTTGTTTTGCCAGGTACTTTCAACCGAACTGTAATAACTGTCACCGTTTGCGTTGCGTTGACGTTGGTGATTTTGACGGCCACGTTATCCATTTGTCTCTGCCGGAAGTATCACGCTATACATGCAGGTTGTATATTTGTAGCAAACAATGTTTTATAAATGTTTAACTAACCTTGATGCGTAAATGTGTATTCAGCCATATTTATATGAGACATATATTTATGAGAACAAAAGACTCGTAGTATATAGAGGATATTTGTTGGTTTCGTTAGAATATCGAATTTTAGGAACGAGTTACCATATAATTTATATTATTACGAGTGAATCAAAAATCTATATTAAACCGAAACCAACACGTGTTCTTTTTTTATGCTTAAAATGTGTTATTTTGGTAATGTTCCGACTGCTCGCTGAACAAGTAGCTCCATTATCAAAGTGGTAACTTGTACTGTTTTAAAGCAGTGTATAACCTATTTCATTTCTCTGATATTTCAATTTTAACCACCTGCAAACATACTGTAAACTAATGTATATTTCGTATGCATTTACCTTATTTATTCTTCAAATGATTAGTAAATATGTTGTGTGTAGTTCTCTTTACTTTGCACACAACATATTTACTTAAGGGAACTACAATAAATGAGCATTCTTTGGTGATATTAGGCATGTCAGACGTAGTGCCATTTTACCAACAATTAAAAAACATACATACTTATTGTCATATACTAAATTGCAAAACTTATACAATTGCAACGTATATAATATAGTCATTAAAATAGTGTATTATTTAATAATTGATATAATAACAATATTGATAATAATTACACATTATAATTATATTTAATATATATATATTTAAATATATATGTGTAGCAAAATTGCCATCTAACCTTGAATTCATTTTTTAAAATTTCTCAGTCGAAGCACTAACACACCTATAAATACAGACAACACTGCCGACCGGGGACTCACAGATATACATATTTATGCAAACACATGTACCACCGTCCCCGCTGCTACCTCTACTGATTTTTCTGTTGCCCAAAGTTCTGTTCCAACTGTCACGAAACCAACAATTGATGTAAATGTGACCATGACTCTATGATCGAAGCTGACCCAAACATCAAAGAGTCCACCGCTTTCGAGAACCACGGTTGGATGTATTCATGCGGAGTCTCAATCAACCGATGATGCAAATGTTTCGAAGGCTGCTTCATTGAACATCATGCCAATATCGCGCAGTTCAGTGAAAACTATTAATAAGTACACACATCAAAGTAAGCATTGTTAAAATATGATAGCATACTAAACTTACGATACGGTTTTAATAAAGCTGAAGCATTTCAAGGCTATGCAAATCATATAAAATTAGGTTTTGTTTTAATAGTGTTCGTAAATCGCGTTGTGTTCCTTGATAAAACATGTTCACAAACATATTGACATTATTGGTGTATGGTTTCATAATGGTGTCGGTTTTGTTCTGTCAGTGTATAACTTGTTTCTTTGGTCTCGTTATAGACGATAGATCTGGAAAATGAAAATAGGAGCTACTTGGAATCCATTGATAAGTGAATAAATAGCCTGGAATGAAAAACATACACTAGAAACGTACATAATGCATATATGTTCTATGGGTCAAATGCATAATGCGGTAAACCGAATTTTAATTGATTGTATTACATGATAAGAAATAAATCATAATTATGAATACTATTGACTGATAACAAATATAATTTATGATAAGGCTGATTTTGTGCACCCTAGGTCTTTTAGTGCCCGGTGTCAAGCAAATAGTACACTACGCCTCGGTTTAACGTCTCATGCGAAAGACGAATTAGTTGGTAGGGGTGTAGCGGGGTCTCGAATCTGCGGCCCCTTGGTTGTGAAGCCAGTGCGTTACCACTAGACCACGGATCTGCCACATGTGATCCTAAGGTACTGTTACGAGAATTATAGCCTTAAGATTTCTTTCAGATACAGGTCAATTAACAATCAGAGATAGAGAGGGTAATTGGGTGAGAAGTCCAGCCAATTAAAACAGGAGCAGCAGATGTTAAATTTGAGCCGCTGGCGGCTTTGATTAAACACAGTTGCTTAATGCCTCTTGTCACCTTTTACTTTGAAATATGCCAGGATACGGATTTTGATGGCTAAACAATAAGTCCAATACTATCAGCGTTGTTAATCAAACTATTTTTAACAACAATGAACAAATGGAATATTCACAACAATAACAAACGTCTTGTACAATATGCATGATAAACTTGTTACGACATATATATGTCCTGTCTAATTTTTTTAAATAAGTACTTACATCATGCACTTATCAGTATTATTTTTAATACGTATTTATTTCATTATTTTAGTATAATATTTTTTCAGGTATTTATATTAATCTTATATAATTTAGTCAAAATTTGCAAAGGCAAATCCTACAGCAGAAAAAGGCAAAATTTGGAACATAAAACAGTGACAGCATTCAGGTCAACAGGAACCTTCTTGTATAGCACACTTTATCAATTATCCAAATATATTACGAGTTCTTATACGGATATGTCGATCTTCGAATATCTCAATGTCATTTCAGATTGCCGCCTACGTTCAGATAACTATGTGAAATATGTATTATGTATCTCAGTCGGTTAAGAATATCTACGTCTGCTGGTTTTTAGGTCAGCGTCGTCATTTGGAGTTCATGGGAACTCTATAAATAACAAGTTCGAAGGGTACAATTCTAAACACAGTGACTTCTAGTAAATCTTGGAAATTGAAAAAAGGCTAACATATATTTATCTTTGAAAAACGACTTACTCAGTAACGCGAGAAAAAGTAAATGATTATATTTACATACAATGACGTCACAAACATAAACAAAAAGGTCGTCATCGGACTGCGCATGTCTGTTTTATCTCACAGTGTTAATTATTATACACAACTCGATGGCTAATCTAATGCATAAATGCACTTGGCATACAGTAACTGAAGTGACCATATTGAAACTTACAAAACACAATTATATATCTTCGACACAATCATGGGACATATAGTTATTAAAATGTTGTGGTATAATGGAATACTATACAGAGCAATATATTTTAGAATATGGTTACTTACATTTTCTCTGGAGTTATACGGTCTTCGGGATTGTAATGTATGAACAACTGTAAACAAAATGCACATTCTAATCTGATTCAGATATTGACGGAATGTTTAAAAACAGCATATTCAGCAGAACACATGTACATTGTATTGATACATTGTTTCCTAAATAATACCTAATTTATATATTCATTTTTGGTTCTTTAAATCAAACGTTATCTTTTTTTATGTAAATACAGTAAATATGCAGTATCATAGTAGTTTGCCATAAGAAGACATAATTACATAAGAGTGGGATATATGTTGAATTAAACTGTATTATACCATGATTACGAAGATATGAGATACATTTATCGTCAGACTGATCAGCAAAATTTCCACCGTCGGAGCTGCTCTGTAAGTTCAAGTGTTACATGAATTTCGTATTAAAAAAGTAGATGTATATGTAGAAATGGAACGGACAAATATTGACACGTTTGCACGTAATGTTAGCTACAAATAAAACATCAGCTCAACAGTTGTGTTCCGTAGTTTTTCTGTGTAAAGAATCATTATAGCAGTTTTCTTGCTCCATGACTGATTCAAAAGTTTGATCTTTATCGTTGATGATGAGTGTCTTCATCATTGATTGCATTGTTGTACCTTTCAATGTAGGAGCAAACTTAATCCGCGCACCCGAATTAGATTAAAACATATTTCACAATTATCATAACTAAATTGCACTATAGTAAGCACTCTTGTTAGGGTGAACACTCTTATAAAATCTAAGACAAATGTTTTTGACAATATTTGTTTTTTTTTGTCTTAAAAAACGGGCATAAGTCTTAAACATAGATTTTTCGTAGACGATAATAGTGTATTTGTTATTTGAAGTCGGTCTGTAGTTCAGCTATTATTTATATATGTTATTGTCTTCCTCGAACAGGGTCAAAACGCAAGTATTAATATTGTTAGCCGATTGACAAAAAGTAGTTTTAACTATATATTAGATCATATATTTGGAGTTTATCAAGTTGCAATTAGTTGTCAACTTCAGAGACCACAAAAGAACACATCGATGAAAGTTGACACAGTAATAAATACAAACTATTTGTTATATTATGCAAGTTTATGTTAAACAATTGATGTAAAATGTTTGCAGGTTTACCTTAAAAAATAACAAACTTGGTATTTAATCATTGTCTAAGAAAAATCTAACTAATAAGACTAGTGCAACGTTTTATAACATTTAAAGATACTGACCTACAGATGGCCATTACAAATTGTGCGTTTTTTTTGTAGTTACAATATTTGCTTAAACGGAAAAGACATTCGGAAAACCATCTCTGTTTGCATAAAACACGATCAAATACTGTCATAAACTGCAAATTTCATCGAAAGATAGAATCACTTTCCATGAACCCGGTATTCCCGATTTAAAAATACCGCGATTTTCCCAAATGCAAGCACGTCATTAAAGTGTGTGCATGCGCGACTCGACAAAACTTAATTGTCACGCGAATAATCCTAAATATTATAAACGGCGTTATTTTTAAATGACTAGCTGGGTTTCGATTTTAGGACGATAAAAAGAACGAAACTATATACAATCATTGTTTTCCAGGTAAATAAAGACATATATGTCTAATTTTGTAAAGAGCTATATACGATTATTTAAACAATCTTTAATTTTTGACAATTTTCATTCGATTTTACGATTATATCATCTGGAGTTCAGTCCCTATAAATGCAAAAACAGTTATTCTTAGATTATTTGTAAGATATTTTATGTAACTTAGAGAAAACAACTAAGACAAATCTTTAATTTAAAAGAACAATGATAATATCTTATACAGTTTATAAACGTATATGCATTATTGCCACTTTTATGTTGAACGTCATAGCTTGAATATACATTTATTAGACCCAATGTTTTTCTTTTCATTTCTTTACTCACTAACTCTATATACATGTATTCTGTTTTATTATGTCATTTTCTTAAACAAATTTCTCTTAAAAACTAAGCAAATACAGATTTAGCTACACATTAAGATATTGAAGATACTTTAAAATAAAATCTTTCAGAGTTTCAGAATACGGGTCATGGGCTAATTTCAAGAAAACATTTGTTTAAATAATAATAGTGCAGAACGAAAGCTAAACCGCACTATATATGTACCGTTTAAGAGGCGGGTTTCATCTATTTTCAGAAAGAATTTTATTCAACACACCGCTTTGAACGAAGTATATTTTGGATTATATTAATTATAGTAGCATCAGTACAACATGTATACGTCCTTGTCATAACTTACTGCGCTGAGTGGCTTTAGATGTTTTCTCTTAATCAGAATCGATATCTCTGAAAATTAGAATAATATATCGTCTATTAATTCATTAATTATTTATTTAATACATCTAATCCTATACTATTGTAATAGCATACAATACAATAGTTATAGTCAAATACATATAAGTACAGAAAACACACCATAATTAATCAAATGCTATTGTGCGAATGTAGTTGTTAAAATATATGCGTATATGTATAGTGCAACACATTCATAGAATGTTTACCCTTCACAAGCTCTTCCACCCATTCGGCATCGGGAACACCATTTGTTTTCTAAAACATTCAAAACACGATACAATGCGCTTTTAATTCCATCATTAATTATACATGTTTGCTCAACTACTATCGATTACTTCCTACATAAAAGTATGTTTACAACGATGTTTTATAGATTATCCTTAATCAACTACGTCCCGATTAATTAATATACATATAATCCAAACATACTTTTGTTTTGCAGTATATCACTGAAGAAATGAGCGTACACTCACCATCTGCCATAATATGTACGTCGTCATTAGTTATTTCATTTCACCAAGTCAGTGTTAAGACAGCTGTGTGAATACTACTGCAATAAGGCTGTGTATGTGTTATTTGTAATTTGCTATAACATTTTAAACGAGTATCATAAAATTACTGATTGAATTTGTAAATGGACATATATGACGTGCAATAAACACCGCTTCCAGTCCAGTTGTCATTGCGCAAGTTAGTGTTCTGTTTATGAACCGTCATGTTTTAAATGTATACATTAAATAAACGAATTCACACATTAAAGCAGATGTTTTTAGCCCAAATAATGTCTTAAAAGCATGTATTGGTTTAACAACATCTGATTGTAGTGATCAATGCAGCAAATTAAGCAATCACAAAAGGGGCATTAGCTTGGAAACTTATCTTTACCGTAATAAAACCATGCAATCAGGAACAGACTAATATTCAACAGAAGCATGGCTGCCAGTAGTATGACATGATTATGAGTAGCCATAGAAGACCTTACAGAAAATAGAAAATGACGTTACGATGTGTGTAAAATCGTGACCTTTCATTACAAACACGCAACAATGAATATCATATTATTCAACAATGAATAGGTACTACTTACAACGCGAACATGCTTCGTATAAAATAGTGTACACTTAAAATCCCTATCATATTATTAAATTGATGTGTGCTTCTGTAGTTATAACATGTTGTGTTGTTAATTTTTTAAATGAAATACTCATGTCGAATTCGTTCGCAACATTAACGTTTAAGCTGCCATTAATAGGTGCATCAGTATCAGTGTCAAGCTCGTTCTCAGATGTATTTCCGGCTAGTGGCATAATTTCTTTGCTGGCACAATTTGTTGAATTATATGTTTCGCAGCAGTTGTATAATCCTGTTGTTTCGTCTGTGCCGTTGATAATTCTAAGCGCTGCCCCATATCCTGTGTAGAAAACTGCATAGTAATGACAAGATACTGTTCTTTAAGAAAACATCCTTTCAGCAATGTATCACAGTCTGCAACTATTTGTGTTTTGTTCACCGTATCGCGGAAATGGATTGTTATGTCAGTGTGGGACACGCATTCAATGGTGGCAAATATTTAGGCTCTAATACGCGAAGCGCAATAACGCACTGGAATTCGGACCTACAAAGTAACAAATACATATAAGGCATTAACACAAAACGTGTAATCAATCAATGATCCGCAAAACACGCTAGGAACATTGCTAATTATTAGTTGAATTGATAAATTAACAGCTATTGTCTTCTTGAAAGAGGTTCAACACGCAAAATTGAAACCTTGTTAGACACTCATCAAGCAAAAATCATGGATATCTTATATGTCCACGTACAGGTAATATACTGTCCAACTTGGTAATATCACAGTTCAAATATTTATTTCACTCGTGGGCATAGACAGTTATAGTTTCACTTGTGTTCTACGCCACTCGTGAACATAATTTGTTCTATAGCCACTCGTGAAATAAAATTGTATGCTTTTCAGTGAAATATATAATTTTATTGGTGAAATGAAATTTTACAATTTAAGAGTTGGAACAGAGAAAATATAAAATTGTATATTGAAAATATAAAATAAAACGCATTTTTGTTCTATTAATAGCATTGATCTACCAGTAGAGGTTTACTTCCTATATCAAATGTATATGCATATGCAATATGTACACACGTTTGTTTACAGAAAACACACGATAACATTAAACAAAAATAATAATTTAGCGACAACGACGCACACATTATGGCATTTTTTCGACCATACTTATGATACACAATTTTGGAATCATTTATGACGTCAATTAAATGACGTCAGAATACTCAAACATGTGACGTTTAATTCATTTTGCGCAATTGTATGTATTTATTTTTCAAAAGCATAACACAATGAAAAGTGTTAATTAAGGAGTATGATCAAATATTTATTTCACTCGTGGGCATAGACAGTTATAGTTTCACTTGTGTTCTACGCCACTCGTGAACATAATTTGTTCTATAGCCACTGGTGAAATAAAATTAATTTATCCACCGAAATCAACAAATATCCTCTATATCAATCACATTATGTGTAGAATATCACTGCAAGAACAAGTCCATTGGCCATGTTGACTTTAACCCAGTGTTCCAATTGCCAACAATAACCCGCTACTAATCAAGGACAACAAACCAACCAACGAAGACCCAAATATTGTCTATGTATTGCCCTGGAAAGAATTTCTCACTGTTGTGCAAGGTCCCGTAATCATAAAGCATCATCTACAATCATAACCACTATCAGACCAATATATCATAATCATGAAGGCTCGTTTGCCCTTGGCCCTTTAGGCAGGTATCTCATAATCGATAGGAACCATCTAGGTGTTAATCTACCTTACAGGTTTTACAAACGAAGTTCTTCTTCCGTGGATGTTATAAATAATCTTATCAAATTCTTTTCCCAAATTTAACACTGGGAAAATTTTCCCACCTTTAAAATCGGATTTTTTATCTCAATTTTAAATGAGACATTACGCTGGATTCAAATATTGAAATTACTTTTTTATGAGATTTAACAGCAAATAAGAATATAAATTTCAACCTTTGATACTGAATAAAAGATTATTCGGTTTTGAAGAATATCCATTGATTTTGATTTCATTCTTACAGTTTTTCTGGTATAACTTATTATTTATTTATTTATTTATTTATTTATTTATTTATTTATTTATTTATTTATTTATTTATTTATTTATTTATTTATTTATTTATTTATTTATTTATTTATTTATTTACTTATTTATTTATTTATTTATTTATTTATTTATCGATCTATTTATTTATTTATTTATTTATTTATTTATTTATTTATTTATTTAACAATTATAATAATAATAATAATAGTAATACCCACCATCATTATCATCATCATCATACTGATAATAATAATGATAATAATAATAATAATAATAACAATAATAATAAGAATAATAATAATAAATATACTACTACTACTACTACTACTACTACTACTACTAATAATAATAATAATAATAATAATAATAATGATAATAATAATAAAACATATAGTGAATTTTTATCATGACGATGACAACGACGATGACAATTCAGTTGATGGTGGTGGTGATGATGGTGAGGAAATAGAAGAAACAAATAGAAAAATAAAAAAATATAAGAATCTTGATTATGATGATACGACAACGATGACGATGACGACGATAATGATGATCATGATGATAATTATGATGATACTGATAATGATGATGATTGCGATGATCACGATTGTAATGATGGCTATTTTGATGATGATAACGATGCCGATGACGATTGTGTTGATAATGATGCTAATGATTATTATGATGGTGACTATGGCGCCGATGATGATGACGATATTAATGATGATGATGATTAATTGATGATGATGAAGATAAAGATGATGATGATGATGATGATGATGATGATGATGATGATGATGATGATGATGACAAAGTTTCAAATATAGTTACACCACTACAGTACCGAAGTTACTTTTAGTTTTGGTTATAATATGAACGGTAATTTTAACTAATATTTTTATGTTGATTGGGTCGATATTTTTTTAATAACTGTTTCTAGTATCAAGCCTATATCAAGCGTTTGCAAATTAAATAATGTGATTCTTTTATTTATTTGTATTTAAATAATGTATGCGCATATCGTTAATAAACTCCATCTAATTTATTTAAGGTAATTGACCTAGTTGTGTATAGTCCAGGGCGGTAAGTGTGTTATCTGTCACATCAAACAATACTTTCATTCATGTGTCTAAACGTGTTTCTTAAGCAAATATACTAAAAAACAAAAATGCCAAACAATCAACGGTATAAAACTTCCCCAAAATACTAAGATGTTTGTCTGCAAATTGTGAATTATAGTGTTTATATATTGTTTTTATAATTTTAGTGTACTGTTTGCATATGTATATGTTTTGTGCAGTATATAAGGCCAATAACGACAATTTTCCCTTCAAAACTGATCATACTAGTAGTAGTAGTAGTAATAGTAGTAGTAGAATTAGTAGTAGCAGAAGTTTTTGTAGTAGTAATAGTAGTAGTAGTAGTAGTTGTAGTAGTAGTAGTAGTAGTAGTAGTAGTAGTAGTAGTAGTAGTTGTTGTTGTTGTTGTTGTTGTTGTAGAAGTAGTAGTAGTAGCAGTAGCAGTAGAATTAGAATTGATAGTGGTACTGGAAGTAGTTATTGTAGTAGTAGTAGTAGTAGTAGTAGTAGTAGCAGAAGTAGTAGTAGTAGTAGTAGTAGTAGTAGTAGTAAAAGTATTAGTTGTAGTAGAAGCAAACGTAGCAGTAGTAGTAGTAGTAGTAGTAGTAGTAGTAGTAGTAGTAGTAGTAGTAGTAGTAGTAGTAGTAGTAGTAGTAGTAGTAGTAGTAGTAATAGTAGTAGTAGTAATAGTAGTAGTAGTAGTATTTGTAGTAGTAGTAGTAGTAGTAGTAGATAAAGTCGTGGTAGTACTAGTGGTAGTAGTCGTAGTAGCATTAGTAGTAGTAGTAGTAGTTGTTGTAGTTGTTGTAGTTGTAGTTTGTGTAGTAGTTGTTGTTGTTGTTATTGTTGTTGTTGTTGTTGTTGGAGACTTTTTCTTTACTTGAATACCGCTACGGGTCATACTTTTACAGTTGTGAAAAATAATATGTCAAGGTCCATTAATTTTTGTTTGAAAACATAAATTTTTCATATGAATATATAGAGGATTTTTGTTAATTTCGGTATAAGATCGTATTTTCTCTCACGAGTGCTCATAGAAAATGATATTTTCACGAGTAGCGCAGCAACGAGTGAAAATATGTATTGTCTATGATCACGAGTCAAATAAAATACCATCTTACCCCGATATAATTTTGTTTTCAGGTTTTTGGCCAATAAATAAATACAACTGTGTGAGGTAAGCTTTAACGTCACTCATGTGTGTATTGTGACGTCATAAAAATGACGTCACAAATGAATCTAAAATAGTTTATCATGACTACGATGGGAAAAGATGCCATAATTTTTGCGTTATTGTTTTTTTTTTTTTTTTTTAATTGTATTATGTATTTTCTGTAAACAAATGTATGTAAACACTGTACATGTAGATACATATGCCAAGGAAGGTAAACCACCACTGATCGATGCGATTGATAGACAAAATAGTGCGTTTTATGTTACATTTTCACTCCAAGTGAAAATGTAAATTCGTATTCTCAAGTAGTTTCATTGTTACAACCAATAAAATTCTAAAAGCATACAATCCAAACAATACATCAAATATTTGTATTGTTAGAATCCATATCATGCAAAAAACGTCATCATCTGTATCCAACATCATCTGGTAAAAGGCATTTGTAAATAACTGACTTTTGGTTATTAAAAATTGTACAATCTGAAACTGTTTATGCTATCATAATTAATTGTTCAAATTGCATTTTAATACAACATTATTATTCTGCAATTGGATTTCTAAATTCATATGTGAATGAATAAACCCGGTTTGACAATTCGTTTTTTCTAAATACTGTTCGTGTTATTATAATTGAGCTTTTAGTTCCGATGCTTAAATCTGTCAAGTTAATACATTTAATGGCATACTTCAAAAATGCGCAAATCTGTGAACAACCTGATATTGTACACACCTATTATTAGTTTGGAAGACTTCCAAACATTTTCAGTTGTTTCTAAGAAATAGTTCGAACAACAAGTATGGATGAACG
This sequence comes from Congeria kusceri, assembly GCA_027627225.1. NCBI lineage: Eukaryota > Metazoa > Mollusca > Bivalvia > Myida > Dreissenidae > Congeria > Congeria kusceri. The sequence goes on along the minus strand of CM051026.1, from coordinate 26,682,844 downwards.
GAGAGGGCGGACGGACAAAGCGGCAACTATATAATTATCGGACAATTTTCGGGAATGTTTAGATGTCTGTGGAGATTAGACTGTCAACTTTTAAAAATTAATACAAATATAATAATATTGTATGTACAGTGCAAATAAGTATACTGTTATATAGCAACTAATGAGGCCATTCAAGAATTCCCTAAAATCAGATACATTAATTAAATCGAAAGTAGACACGATTAAACTATACACATTAAGTAAACATGCTATATCAATCTGACTTGAGTGCAAGAACTTCCCAAAAATAGGATCTTTATGACGGCCTAAACTGCATCCCCTAGACCGTCGTTATCTGGATGTTCCGCATAAGTCAAATGGAAACATAGTATTGTGGCACTTTTTGAAAGTAGGTCAACAGATGTATATTCTTCAAATGTTTGCGTAGCGAAATGCACATTTTTACTTTAACCGTCGCACAAAGAATATCACTGTGTGTATGAATGCATGAATGAAAAAGGTCCTCAAAGAATAAGTGAAATGTTTATTTCGATTATTATCTTTATGGTTGCATACACTCCTGTGTTGTGATATACGATTTTCAATTGATAATGCACTTAAAATGTCAGAACAAAATTATAAGTTGTGCCTTAAGAGCCAGTGTTATTAGTGCAATGTGTGCGAATGAAATAAACCTTATATTGTTTAAGTTAGTTTGACATAACCGAACCGACATTTTATTTACTTGTGTTGTTTTCGATAACGTTTCATTTGGATTTCAACAATAATAATACTCACGATACTAGTATATTCCTAAGGTTAATCACTTTATTCACAAATCGCAAATGACGCCTCTGACACATATATACAAGAATTACCTGTAAATTGATACCGCACTCGCAGGTAAACGGTGACACATCATAATAGCGTTGAAAATGTTATAAAGTTTACGGTGTTTACATAAGTTGTAAACTTAAACTCTACATGTAGATTTAAGTAGACATTTACAAAGGTAAAACGAATGTCGGTCGTTTTGGCAAGACTCCATGAGACCTGCATTTTGTTATTACCTATTGCTATACGCTGAATCAATTCATGCACTCGACACAGTCGAGCTAAAACAGTTTTAAACTAAACTAAAGCATTTTGTGATATGTGTTTCACAATGGCGGGCTTTTTTTGAAAAAGGAGTCATTAGATGAACTTTTTATTACATTATTCTTGTTTAAGCTCATAATAAAGAATCCGTAAGTGCTTTTTTCAGGACGAAAGATCCTCAGAGAAGCAATCGCGTGACTTATTTGGATTGAACCCTTTTACGAGTCAGCAATAACCTGAACAAAACACCATCCACAATGTTTCTTTAATATTAATAATATATAGCGTGTATCGAAATGGAGATACATATCTTTTGTAGATCCTGACGACTCAACCACCTAAGGTCCTGAAGTATGAAATCCCGATCTAGTCGCAATTCTTGCTTTCAGAAGAGCAACTGAACTAAACTAAAATTAAATCAGCAGGTGTATTGTTGTATACAGTTCTAGTGGACGGATGTGTCATGTGTATATGTTTGTTGTGCAAATACGTATGTATATTTATATTTTACTCATTTTGCTTTGAATATTGTTATGAATGCACAATACTACGATACGCATGCATAAGACAGGGACAGAAGGTTTCGACGAAAGCAATAACACTCTGTTTCAATACGTGTATACGTGCACACAGTTGAAATATGTCGTCCAAACGTATGCTTGTCATTTGGTTTTTGCATAACTGCGAGTAAACGTGCATGTGCAATGTAAATGAAGTATTTTGTTTTTGTAATATTTATGTTTTGTATTACCGTTTGTTTTGGTATTTTCTTGATTGGACATGTATAATATCCAAAGCAAATATCGCTTATATATATTGTCGGCATTAATCATGACATCTCCTTGATACAAAGCGCCATTTCATCATTCGTATCATAAAGCATGTTTTGTTAAAGTGAACAAAACAGTTTGGATAATTATGTAAAATGGAACTCGTTTAGGAAAAATTATTTTTAAAATATATAAAATAAAATCAATTGCAGTATTTATTTTGTTGGAATATATGTTGAACGTTTATAATAAAAAGTAAGTGGCTTAATGTTTTTTTTAAACTGCAATTCAAAAGTTGCGACAATAAATCGCAGTTCGACGACCGTCTAATTGTCTGATATACACTATAGCATTGTTTTCAACAATTAAGTGCTTGACTTTAAACAATCCGTTAAATTGTGTGTATCTGTGTGATGTGGTAATAACAAGAGAATACAGTGTATGAATAGCTTGTGGGAATGGCCTCTATTAAGTTCCTCCACCGTAAGGAACTAAACACGCACTGAAGGTTGCAAATATACAATAAATGCCCTTTCATGTAAATGTGTGCTCTGCATTGAAAAGTATGATGACTCGTCTGTAAAAGTCTCAACGGAGCATTTTTACGAGGTTTCTCTGAACGTATATGGATACATTCAATTCTAAGAAAAGCAACGACCGTATATTATTTCAGTGGACAGCGGCCGCAAATTTTCCAAAATTAATACCAGTGGACTTATGATTGCAATTATTTTCAAAATGCATATTAGATGTCGATATATATTGCAGCGCAATACAAGTTGGTATAAAAATGCAAATTTAATTATACATTATTTATCAGTAATAATCAAATGATTAAACTTAGAATCAAGTGAGGACTAATACTGATGAATTGCATAGTTGATATGTATTTCACAGTCAATTGTTAGGAACTTCCTTATATATACTTTATACTTGCTTTTTAAAGATTTAAATACTTACATGGACTACTATTACTGCCGATGTTGCTGCTGCTGACACAACAACAATTGCAACAACAACAACATCAACAACATCTACTGCTATAACTACTACTACTACTACTTCTTATACTACTACTTTTTATATTACTTCTTCTACTGCTATAATTACTACAACAAAAACAACATATACTAGTACTGCTACCACCACTACTACAACTACAACAACAACAACAACTACTACTACCACTACTACTACTAATGCTACTACTGCTACTACTACTGCTGCGGCTTCTGCTTCTACTATTATTAATATCACGACTTCTTCTAGGACTATTGCATGTAATTCACATACAGAAAATTGCTATGTAGAATTGTATATAATATATACATTGAATATTCATGCTACAGTGATACAATTATGTATTATGTATTTAGGAAAGTATTTCGATAACGCGTACTATGTTGTATTCTTTGTTGTATTTAATTAACAATTTTACTACCGAGCGATTTTAGTTTAGATCATTAACTCGGGTTCGCTTGTAGTTTAGACGAACTAGTGGAATCCGACGCACAGACATATGTGTCAAATTTGTTTGTTTAATCAGGAACACTGAACTCTCATTTTTCGTCGTCAAAACTATAAATGATGTGTTGTTACCCGTTTTAATGTAAACAAATGCATTAAGTAAAAAAATAAAATAAAAATGACATTGGCCGCTTAATTCAATAAACCAGACATAAACATAATCTGAACGCTGAAAGCGTAGACAGATTGCTGAAAACGGTGAATTATAAGTGCAGCATAAAGTAAAATGCTCGCATTATTCACTCTATTCAAATTAAAGTATCACATTTGTTGTCAAGTTGTTTCAATGTGGATGTATTTCTGTAATGTAAGTTTTACTAAAGAAATTTCGATATACATGTATTGGTATAACCTGTTATGTTATTTAAACTTGTTCACGATGGCGATCTGGTGTTGCCGCTTCTTGCATTTTGAATTTTAAGCTTCACGCTCTAAATATGGCAAGCCATAACAATTCAAATTATATGCATTTTACATTAATAACATTTCGTTTCTTAAGTACCCAATACAACTTTGTAACTTAATATTATTTACTTTGTACAATGCATATTGTAGGCTACTGACAAGAACAGTGACGCAAGTTGCATCAATATAATTACAATAAGGGTCAGCTCAACTTCGTTATTTCGAACATGCTAATGTCAAAGAGGAAAATAAAACGTGACTTAATCACTTCTGACTTTAAATACAATAAATACGTTTTTTTCTGGCAGTTTTTTGCTCAAGTGGTTGGTAACGTCGAAGTGGGTTTCAACGCCTGGTGGTAACGCCTGTGGAAGGACATACCTAGCCATGAACAAGTTTTCCACTGATGTTTTTTTACGGTAAAACATCAGTAATTGCTAGGATATATCGTAGTCATTTGCGAATTCCCGGCCACTTCGTGACAAGACTTTCAGCTGTACTCACATATGAAATTATATCATATAATCGAACTGACATGGTTTGCAATGAGAGTGTTCTGGGGACAAGAGTCGATGACAAATCACAGTAAAACAGGCTAGCAAGCAGTTTAATGAATGGCGGCAACGTTCTATTGCGTTTGATATAGATGTGGAGGAAGATAGCGATGCTCGCTTTCATAAACATAATGAGGTAATAATGCTGAAAATACAAGTTGCATTTGCTTGTTTATTGTCGTTGAATTGCACTGACTGTTAAATAAACAACATGTATGCATAATATATGACAAAGTCGAACATATTTGCATAGTTAAGTCTCTTTATTGGCACATTCGGCTGCAAACAGACACGCTTTTTTGACCATTGTTCCTTTAAATGCACAAATTTAGACCAATGCAGGGAACAAATTGACGAGTGAAGTTTTATAAAGTAGCAACACTTTTAACACCGAACATGAATATACAATACGAGCTATAATGATAATGATAAAACAACATTGTCCTGTATACACTAGCTCGAGGAATTCTGGGAATTTAACGACTTTAAAACCATTGCTTCCTGCTCGCAGATGGGATAATAGCGAAATGTACGGAATATGGATGCAACTTTTGTTTACCTAACATTAACCAGTGATAATTTTAGTATGATCATTTACTATATTTGACGGTGTTTCAAGTCAACGCATAATATATGTAGATGCAGTTTCTGATCTAACTGATGATGGAGCTTTATTTTTAGCTCGACTATTCGTAGAGGAAGGTCCGGGAGGTCCGGGGTTCAATTCCCTGGCCGGAACCTGGTCCCCAGGCATAGTTGTGTTCATTGTCAAATAGATGTTCAGATTCAAGTTGTTAATCGAAAGTAAATAACTTCAAACCTGGATATGTTAGTCACTTGAAAGTCAAATTATATATGTGTCTCAACCACAGCATCAGGTGCCATAATCCACATAACCCTGTTTTGCATTTTGACTGAGTTATGCCCACTTTTCACATAGATTTTCAGTGTAAAGTTTTCATTCAAAAGTCTTGTAATTGCACCTTGGAATTCATATTTATAATCAACTCTAGCATCAGGTGCAACAATCCCCATTACTGTGATTTGTATTTTGACAGAGGTATGACAACTTTTAAAATATATTTTGGGGTTAAAGTGTTTGTTCCAGAATCTTATAATTTCTAAACTACATGGAATAAATTGACGACATAATTTCCATAACTCGGCTTTGTATGTCAACACATGTATTTCCCTTCCACTTTCCAAAATATGTTCCTACTGAAATACTTTAAATAGTCGAGCGCACTGACAGCTCTTGTATTTATTCTTTAATAAAATAAAGGCCGATGTTCAATGTGTTTTAAAGGCAAATTTTGAGAAGCAATCTACAGAGCGAATGGGAAATTATATGCGAAAGCTGTAGTGAAATACATTGACAGCGCACAATGCAAAGTTCATGAACAATAGAAACCGCACATATGCCATAAACAGTACTGCTGATAAAACTGTGAGACATTATATATTTTCAGTTTTTGATTGTTGCATAATAAAGTCATCATAACACTAATTTTTTTAATCGAATGAATCGAAGCATTGTAACAATATATCGAATTACCTTTCGAACTGTATGTCTTTAACGTGTTAATATTGTGTTACTCGTATATTTAGCGCCGTTTGTGTTGAGCAACGGAAATGAATAGATGCTTTTGTATAAATTATTATCTAAAATTAGAATCAACTGTATACACGAACACGGTGCACTCATTCACCGATTTTGGGACCGCTTCAATACGCTAAATCATTTATAGACACAACTACAAAAGCCAATACATATTCGAAAATTTAAAATGCAAATATCGCTAAATCATGATTTTTACATGTATTCGTTATGTGTTTTTTTTTGTGGTACATGTTATTGTTGACATTGCTTCCAAAACGTTCATAGAGTTCATAGAGTTGTTTAAATGGTGCACATTCAGATTATTTAGTAGATTTGTACGGATACACAGACATGCTATCCAATATAGTAATACATGATATTAATTCACAACGCAATTGTAATACTAAAATGGTTTAAACAAGGCGGTTTATTAGCACGATAACATTTACAGTTAATGATATTACAAGCTTAACAATAACAAAACAGGTCTACTCATCGGTTACACCTTGACGTGTGTATCAATGCAATCACAAGCCTTAGCTCCGGTGATAGTAGTTACCAAACTGTATTGACCTACGTTTAGACCTACGTTTAGACCTACGTTTTGACCTACGTTTAGACCTACGTTTAGACCTACGTTTAGACCTACGTTTAGACCTACGTTTAGACCTACGTTTAGATTACAGGTAATATGAGAAGCGAACTTGAAATCCTGCACAGTTTGAGGACAACGAGACAAGAGCCACCGCGAATATATACAACTATGCATATGCATGTTTAGTGTTAATTTTGTATTCGTTGTAACGATGTGTTGCAAATACACAGAAGAAAACATCATAAAACAATATTCAGTATTTTCTCAACTTTATTTATTGACTCTCATATGCATTATTCTGGTTATAACACAACATTTTACAAACATGGCCATAACTCAAATGGATTGGAAAAGTGGTGAACTATAAACGTAACCTGCATGTATCGACATGTGCGCTAAACGCAATGGTATTTAGAATGGAACCCAATGTTTAAATCAAGGCAACACATGTATACACTAATTAGCAGTTAGTGGATTGCATGTCGAATAACTTCAATGAATTGATAAGCTATTACTCATTTTAAGTTTAAATCATTAAATTCAATATTTCGAATAGATGTTTAACATACTTAAACGTTTATTTTACCAATAAATATGCTAATTATTCGGTTTAGTACGGAATGGTAGTTTTATGAATTTTATAATCGGTGATTAAAGTTATACAAGTATCACCAGAAAACACACACAACCGCTATTTCTAACAGTATGAAGTTCCAACTTCACGATATTAAAGACAAAACAATAAACCAAACGCAATAACACACACAAAATACGATAAATATACGCATGCGTCGAAATTATATTGACACACCGAGTAATATTTTTATACACTGCAATGTTCTTCGCGATCTTAATTTTCATTTCGATATCTTAATTATTGGTATTACTACCGCTATCTCCCCTTAGCCGTCAATATTAAAAAAAACGTGAGAGTTTATAACAGGCATCTGGGTACTGCCAATATCGGCAATGCCGTGAAGACTGGATAGCCGATGCTCGCGTTAATAATTCTGTCGAACTGAATAGTGATTGTTAACACCCATAACCTGTCAATATTCAAGCAAATACTACCTTAATAATTACTCAAGTTTGCGCGCAGTTAAGGAAATAGGTCATATTAATATTGAGTTGTTTTAAGACTTACTATTTGGTCCAACATTTATATAAAAGAAAGTGCGCAGACAATTCCTTTGCTTATAGCGATATTTAATAAACAATAAGTATTCAGTCAACTTCATTTAACAGTTTAGTTATTACAGAAAATCATAAGAGATTAAGAAAATTGTATGTCAATCATCAGGACTTAGCATACAACAAGGAATCACTCACAATTTAAAAAGAACAGGATTTCCCTTTTCTAATTAATACAAACAAACATCGGTACACTATAAGTAGACTCTCTAAAATTAAACAACCTTAAAAACAGTATGTACGTTATTTTTGTATAGCCTTCCGTTTTCAATATTTAGTTTCGTTTTCCATTGGTAGTACAAGATAACAAAATTATAGACTGCACATTTGATTGATATCAACGTAACAGGTAATTCATTTTAATAATTGCACATTTTCATGTGATTGACATAGTTTATGTAGCTTCATAATCATTCGCAATGTGAACTGGGATTTAACATGACTAATTGAAAATGAGAAGATTAATCCCAAAATACATAAACAAGAATAAAAACAATATAGATGCAACGACCATGTTGTTTGCTATATTGACCCGTCTGCTAACAGATTGGTGGCCTGTATACACAACATGTGAACACACAGAAAGGTAGCTAGTCATCACGCACTCACCACCACACCTCATCGGGAACCGGATGTCTGCTACACAACATGTGAACACACAGAAAGGTAGCTAGTCATCACGCACTCACCCCCACCCCTCATCGGGAACCGGTTGTCTGCTACACAACATGTGAACACACAGAAAGGTAGCTAGTCATCACGCACTCACCCCCACCCCTCATCGGGAACCGGTAGTCTGCTACACAACATGTGAACACACAGAAAGGTAGCTAGTCATCACGCACTCACCCCCACCCCTCATCGGGAACCGGTAGTCTGCTACACAACATGTGAACACACAGAAAGGTAGCTAGTCATCACGCACTCAACACCACCCCTCATCGGGAACCGGTTGTCTGCTACACAACATGTGAACACACAGAAAGGTAGCTAGTCATCACGCACTCACCACCACCCCTCATCGGGAACCGGAAGTCTGCTACACAACATGTGAACACACAGACAGGTAGCTAGTCATCACGCACACACCCCCACCCCTCATCGGGAACCGGTTTTCTGCTACACAACATGTGAACACACAGACAGGTAGCTAGTCATCACGCACTCACCCCCACCCCTCATCGGGAACCGGTAGTCTGCTACACAACATGTGAACACACAGAAAGGTAGCTAGTCATCACGCACTCACCCCCACCCCTCATCGGGAACCGGTAGTCTGCTACACAACATGTAAACACACAGAAAGGTAGCTAGTCATCACGCACTCACCCCCACCCCTCATCGGGAACCGGTTGTCTGCTACACAACATGTGAACACACAGAAAGGTAGCTAGTCATCACGCACTCACCACCACCCCTCATCGGGAACCGGTAGTCTGCTACACAACATGTGAACACACAGAAAGGTAGCTTGTCATCACGCACTCACCCCCACCCCTCATAGGGAACCGGTAGTCTGCTACACAACATGTGAACACACAGAAAGGTAGCAAGTCATCACGCACTCATCCCCACCCCTCATCGGGAACCGGTAATCTGCTACACAACATGTGAACACACAGAAAGGTAGCTAGTCATCACGCACTCACCCCCACCCCTCATCGGGAACCGGTTGTCTGCTACACAACATGTGAACACACAGAAAGGTAGCTAGTCATCACGCACTCACCCCCACCCCTCATCGGGAACCGGTAGTCTGCTACACAACATGTGAACACACAGAAAGGTAGCTAGTCATCACGCACTCACCCCCACCCCTCATCGGGAACCGGTTGTCTGCTACACAACATGTGAACACACAGAAAGGTAGCTAGTCATCACGCACTCACCACCACCCCTCATCGGGAACCGGTAGTCTGCTACACAACATGTGAACACACAGAAAGGTAGCTAGTCATCACGCACTCACCCCCACCCCTCATCGGGAACCGGTAGTCTGCTACACAACATGTGAACACACAGAAAGGTAGCTAGTCATCACGCACTCACCCCCACCCCTCATCGGGAACCGGTTGTCTGCTACACAACATGTGAACACACAGAAAGGTAGCTAGTCATCACGCACTCACCACCACCCCTCATCGGGACCCGGAAGTCTGCTACACAACATGTGAACACACAGAAAGGTAGCTAGTCATCACGCACTCACCCCCACCCCTCATCGGGAACCGGTTGTCTGCTACACAACATGTGAACACACAGAAAGGTAGCTAGTCATCACGCACTCACCACCACCCCTCATCGGGAACCGGTAGTCTGCTACACAACATGTGAACACACAGAAAGGTAGCTAGTCATCACGCACTCACCCCCACCCCTCATCGGGAACAGGTAGTCTGCTACACAACATGTGAACACACAGAAAGGTAGCTAGTCATCACGCACTCACCACCACCCCTCATCGGGAACCGGTAGTCTGCTACACAACATGTGAACACACAGAAAGGTAGCTAGTCATCACGCACTCAGCCCCACCCCTCATCGGGAACCGGTAGTCTGCTACACAACATGTGAACACACAGAAAGGTAGCTAGTCATCACGCACTCACAACCACCCCTCATCGGGAACCGGTAGTCTGCTACACAACATGTGAACACACAGAAAGGTAGCTAGTCATCACGCACTCACCACCGCCCCTCATCGGGAACCGGTTGTCTGCTACACAACATGTGAACACACAGAAAGGTAGCTAGTCATCACGCACTCACCCCCACCCCTCATCGGGAACCGGTAGTCTGCTACACAACATGTGAACACACAGACAGGTAGCTAGTCATCACGCACACACCCCCACCCCTCATCGGGAACCGGTTGTCTGCTACACAACATGTGAACACACAGACAGGTAGCTAGTCATCACGCACTCACCACCACCCCTCATCGGGAACCGGTTGTCTGCTACACAACATGTGAACACACAGACAGGTAGCTAGTCATCACGCAATCACCACCACCCCTCATCGGGAACCGGTTGTCTGCTACACAACATGTGAACACACAGACAGGTAGCTAGTCATCACGCACTCACCACCACACCTCATCGGGAACCGGTTGTCTGCCAAAAATATATGTGTTCTTTAGCAAACTCCGAATTTAGAAGAGGCTACAATAACCGTTGTGATGGTTTTCGTTTGTATTTGCATTTATTTTGTTTACCGATGAGTAAACAATGAGTAAATTGTATAAATACATGCTACAATGAAACCATACGTTACAAGTAATTATAGACAGTTACGCGTATATAACCACCTTCAATACAACTCAAGTATAAGATCTTATAAAATATTCTGTTAAAACGTCGGTGATTTGCATCTTTATGATGATTATAAATACGATGAAATTGAATATGCTGGTGCACGGGTGAGGATAACATATATATACATGTACACAAATAATCTGAATGGATATTCTAAAAGATGGAATGTTTGAAAAAATCACGCCCACGAAAAATAAGATATTAATGCGTTTTCATAATAATCACAAGAATCCCGTTTACACATTCACATAACAATCGAGACAATTAATTAACGATTAACTAATAAATCATTAAATGGACATCAGTTAATATTATTTTAAAAGTGATATCAAATTCAAATTGAGCGAATTAGTGAAATGTGGCATATACGTAAAAGGGGTGATTATTGTAGTAAACAAACGATCAATCAGTTTTATATAATTTTAAGTTGATTTTAATAATTATTGTCCGAATTGTAAATGTAAACTTAAACGTATATACACACTTTAGAATTCATTGTGACTTTTATATGCGTTTTCAATGTTTTCTTTGATTAATACTGTCAAATGATAGTGCTTTATTATATAATTATTTATTAATTAACAGTTATATGAAGGATACACAATTAATATATCTACATTCAACAAGCACTGTGCGACACACAATAGAATGTTGCGAAAAGGCCGTAAAACTCTAAATTTTTAAAGAGCAGATGTACACATACCTGTAAAATCGCCGCGAATCGCGACGAATTTTCGTGACATATTCGTAGCAAAATCTCGCGCTGGGGCCGCCCGCTATATTTCGATAATGGTCGCGAGCTTTCGTGACGTCGCTTCGCGAATTTTGATCGAAGGCTCGTCACGACAGCGCGAATTCTGCGGGTTTTGTACTGTAACTATAAACATACGTGTTCATGTACAAATGCATTCAAAAAGCAATATATCTAATGCTTATATTGAAAATGCAACACTCTGTGATTGTATGACAACACTTAACGACAAATAATCAATCGTTTTGAAAAAAAGACATAGCATATAGATATACAATATGGCTATTAAAATTTAATACGTCTCACACTTTGTACACAGTTATCATGATTTTGCGATGAACATATTTATCAGACCAGTCCTTGATACATGCAATATAAAAAAAAGAGTGTTATACATTCCACCATTTCACTGCGTTTGAGTTATGAATGTAAATCAAATTGATGTCTGACGTTTTCTCGTTCTGACTTCAAATTAGAGTGGTGTATTTTGATTTGTGCTCACATCCAGTTCGACTTAGATTCTCGTAACCAATACTATCTTCGTCCGTCCTATTTGTAACAAAATCATAGGTATTCTCGCGTAAAACATGTATTGAAACATGAATAGTTTATGTTTAAAATGAAAACCAGATGCCAGTGCAATTTTATTTCGTTCCCGTATTGATGTCATATTCATCAATGTCCATGCATTACGATCACCATTACAAGTCAATTTAATGCTTATTTTTATCTTGAATGAAACAGCTGGATGCAAAATGTATGTAGATGATTGGAAGGTCTTTTGAAATTCTCGACTTGCTATGCCACCGAAAAGAGAGTCTTCACATTAACGAAACGCTGAAACGATTACAAATCAACGTTGTTAGAAAAGGTAGTATGGAACTCATAACAACATGGTTAAAATAACCATTTAAAATATACAATTTACATATGAATTTCTGAATCTGTAACAGCATCTGAAAATATAAATACATACACATGCATAGCATCTTAAAGCGATAACACTGACATGTTTGCATGCATAAATAGCCGTTTAAATGACAAGAAACATGTATGCACAGGTTAATTCACTTAAATCATTCAACATAGTTCACCGTTGATGTGCATACTTTATATTACAGTCCATGCCAAACAAACATCGTTCGCACCCAGCACTGTTTAGAGGATTGAAACTAGCACGGACAGAAAGCATAGTCCGATGTACTGTTCGCAATATCGCCATGTAATACATAGTTTAAATCAACCGGCAAAAAGACGATAAAGCCAAGCAATTACCCGAATTAAACATTTTGACTTAACATAGCTTGATCTGTACAATATCAATGAAATATATGTGTAACACAATCTTGTGTTTCTTTTATTATCCTAGATTATCAATAGTTCAGTATTCAACCCTCACAATTCTTAAATCAAATATATAATTACAGGTCTTGTAAGTACGACAATGATCATGGCCAACTTGAACATGACCTCAGAAGAGAACACACATGTACATTACCATGAAATCGCCGATGTACCAAGTGAGTTCATTGATGAAGGTTCTAAATTAGCTAACACTAGGAACAGAAAGGGGAACAGTCAAGGAAATACAATAACAGCAAAGGACAACTACGCAAATACAAACCTATCGCCACCAATAGAAATGGGTACTGTTCCCCGTTTAAATATGCCAACAACTGTGAGCCACTACAAAAATATTAACCTAACTCCAGCAACGGAAATGGACAATATTTCCCAGATACCAAGCAGAATGAATACGGAGGACAGTGTATCGACATCAATGACTGGCACCACACTCAAAATAGCGCAAGTACCGGTTTCGCATACATATATACATACTACATACACCCCCATGTGGACAGTGTGTTGCAATAAAAGCGCGCGTAAATTATATAAACATAGACTGTATGTGGCTGATACACGTCGTGCGTGTTCTGGTCACATGATTGTAAACATACAATCGGTGCAATCTTTATAATACTGCTCAATGTATGCGCCTTTGTGATATCCGTAAATCAATTTAAGTATTATTTCTAAATTCCGCCTTTGTCCAGACACATGTTCATGCTATTGTTAAGGTCAATAGTTTCATGTATAATGTAAATATTTCAACTTTAAATGTTGACCTGTTTGTTTTTTTTAAATGCGTTTAGTGGTATCAATTCGCCTATATAATCGTCACATTTAAACAGTGCGTTATTTGTATGACTTCGATCATGTGTTTGTTGTTGTTTTTTGTTTTTTATTGGTCTATGATTAGACTCATCGCCAATTTTCCTGAATATAACTAATTACTAAGGATTGCCTGTTTAAATATATTGTCGAACGAAGATTAAATAATCAAATTAATCAAAATATACGGTAAGTATGACAATCTGTGTCGTTTTTATATTTGAATAGCCACTTACACGTGCTAGTGAAATTATTTAATTGACACTTTTCTTACCCAACTAGTTAATTTGATATTTGGGTTATATCACAGGAGTACAGGCATGTAAGTTGGTGGTTTCGTTTATATCACGATACAACTTGAACGTGTTTGCGAAATATATCAATGTAGCATATGATGATGACAATGGCGACGAAGACGATGATGATATACTGCTGCTTCTTCTGCTGAATCAGATGCTGATGATAATGATGATGATGACGATTATGAGGATGACGATAATACACATTGTAGCGTTCGAAATTTAAACCTGATCATAATTTTCTGGAAACTGCAATGTACATTTTAGAGACAGATATTTTCTAATACAATTTAGCTAAAATCAATATTGTTTTAAACTAGATAATTAAATTTTAAACAATGCAATTTGATATGCACATATTGTTAAGTTGTTTGTAAAGCTCTATACATTTAGAAAGAAATGCACATGCAACGTATAGGCCGACATTGTTTTAAGGTGTAATTGATATACGACGTAAACACTAATAGCAAGGATATTGTATTTATACAATGCTGTCTGGTCTTAAGAGATATTTTGTTCAAACAAAAGTCAAAATCTAATTGAACGTACGAAATAAAATAATGCTGTAAACGCGAACTAGATTAATGCTATGATATACAATTTTACCGAGGGACAACTATCCAGGAGCATAATCTAAAGCAATCACAGTCGAGCTCCAAGGCGTAATTTGCTTCAACAATCGTATTTGCATTTTCGATATCTGCATGTATTGATATTTAACAGATATGCAACGATTAATTTTATTCTAGTCAGTTATGTAAGGTTTTGGTTAGAATTTAACATCTGCTTTCACCACATTTATGTGCATAGATTACGTAATTATGTCTTGTCCGTGTAAAGTAGACTTTTCACTTTGATACATTTTTCAATAGTACACGTAATGCTTTTGACAGATGCTGATGTAATGAAATATTCACTTTTCTTATTTAGACTTGTGCATTTTTCGATGACAATAATATGAAGTTACTTTAAGTGTGAGAAATAAGATTATCATATATTTTAAGTTCCTTTAATCATATTAGAGAGTGCTATTGTGATAATATATATTGTGTACGTATTGTGTTCTAATAATCGTTTCAATAACGCGTTTGGCAATTCTTCACTTGCCTTGGATACAGGACCATGTGGTGCTACTTATGATAATATATATTGTGTAATTATTGTGTTCTAATAATCGTTTCAATAACGCGTTTGGCAATTCTTCACTTGCCTTGAATACATGACCATGTGGTGCTACTTATAATAATGCTCCTCTGCTGAGGCAGCTGGAGTTTCACTTTGTAATATTGTAATATTCTAGTACACATTCATCCATGTTATTCCGTGGATAACAGACGCAAACAAAAGCACGCGCTCATTCAAAGAACGCAGTACATTTATTTGCAAATACCTGCAATTCCCGCGGAACACTTTGTAATTCTTTAAAAAAAAAGCCCCTTTGTTATTATGTAGAGTTTTGCAATCTGATCGCGTCTCTAATGTGTACTTAAATCGAGGACAATGAGTTAGCTAATTTTCAGGAATTTTGCACGATTCAGTCCGGTTTGTTTTTAGTACTAGATAACTGGCAATACTATACTACAGGCCATGGTCAATTTTTATGATGCACTTTTGTACAAAAACCTGACGATGCAATACTACAAGTAGGTCATGGCACTTATTTTTTGAGATGTCTTTCAAGTCGGTAAATAATGTGTGACATTAAAGGAATTTACTCACACTAGTAAGTATCTACTGTATTTATGCGATAACTTGCTTTATAAATCAAAATCAATATATGCATACTTGCATCTTGCAAACACACATGCTGTAAAAGTAACGATACGCTGAAGTATGAATTTAATACAGTAATGTTGCGTGCTTTCAAACTCTAAACTGCTTAAAGAATTAATACCTGTTGGAAGATGCGAAGTATTTACATGGATCCCGGGAAGTATTATGACGGTATAGCCCGACAGAAAGGGGCATTGTATGTAAGTAAAATATTAAATACAATAAATTTAAATTTGAAATAAAAGAAGTTAGCTTTCCATTTACAAATAGCATAGCTTTGTGGCCCTGTAGAGGTGATTATTGCCAATAGTAAACGTTGTATTCAGTGAAAATCAATTTACAGGTTATTGAGCAATACCCTGGTTTTCGTCTATGAACTAAAACACCGCAACCAGAAAACAACAACAACAACATGAAATTATGTTGTAGTAATACTATATTATTTTACGTTAATGGTGTAACTTTATAAATACATAGTTAGTTCAGTAAATTTTTTTACATGAAGTGAACCTATATTTATTAATTGTCCGTTTCCGTAAAGCGCAGTGGTTCTAATTTAACCCCAAACTGGCCCATGATTTGTTGATAAAATTGAATGCCTCAAAAAGCAAGACGCATTATACTTGAATTACCACGCTGGTTTTATTTATGGCGGCATTTTATATGCAACGAAAGTGCTTTGTTCATTAAAACAACGGTAACCAGGCTAACGTAGTAATTCGAAAGTAATTCAACAATAAACCAAAATATTAAAACTTGGAAAATATCACTGTCATCAGCTCCACTATCATGTGCAATAATCTTTATAACTCTCATTTATATTTTGACACAGTTATGCCCCTTCTTTACTTTGATTTTCAAAATATATGTTTTGACCTATAATTTTCAAACATTATAAGACTTTCACTTGAAATTTGGAATGTAACATATTCATCAAATACAATATGCACACAACAATGCTGATAACTATTTTTATTTTTACTGATTGAGGCTTTGAGTTGACTTTATATACATCTCTGTTCTACTTTTGGTAGATATTTTACTAGGGTACCGTTGATGTCTGTCTCTAACTTTTTTTCTTGTATTTGAAAAAAAATTCTTTGTTTGAATGTTTATTTTTCCTGTTCACTTTCAAACAAATGTGCCAAATGAAATATTCAAAGAGCCTACTCGTTATCATTTGACAGCCCTTGTCAGGCTGTTGTGCGGTAGTTTTGTTTGTCTAAATATGGTTAGGCCGCATCCCAAAAAATTATGGCAATTTAAACACAATTGAACCGTTTCCTGGTATCTGGGTTCAGTATCCACATAGCATGTCCGAAAACACCTTTCAGACAAAAATTCCTAAAAAGCCACTTTTTATGAGGACAGGGGCGACAGGGTAACTGACTGGGCTAGATGAAAGAACATCTTTTTGACGTAAAAACGTTAAAAAAATAGTAGACATTACCCGGGGAGATCGAAAAGTAATGCCTCGTGTTCCTTGTTTGTTGAGCATACAGTTCTTTCAGATATATATGAATAATAACAAAAATAATGCATGTATACAGTATTTGCGAACACATGCAGAACGCAAACGAACGCATCTGTTATATATACCTTTAACAACGTTTTATATTGTTTCGGAAGAACACAATTTGTGTATATGAAAAAATATTTCACTTCATTTCAAGCTAGAGGTTGGGCTATGCTGCGGTAAGGATAATTAAAATAAAACGATATAAACTATACGAAAACATTATTGATTTCGCGTTGAACTATATATTATTTCAATACATTATAAGACATTAGACTCAATATTGGTTCTAAACGGAACAAAATAACGTATCAGGTAAACTTGTTTAAGAACAGTATCGAAGACGCTTTCCTTGTACGTCTAGGAAAGGTAGTTACCGATTGTAGTTTATCAATCAGAATAACTATCTGGCTGATTTCTCACAATTATTTTTTATTTAATGTGTACTATGCATCAGCCGTCTAGGACTCAAAATATTCCAGGTCGTGACCATTTGAGTTCGGTTAATGTTACCATTGTAGACAAGCAGGTTTCCTCTGGGTTCTCCGGTTTCTCCCAATATAGCAAAATAGCATACCAAACATTCAGATTTTTCAATAAAAAATAATAGTTGGAAACTGCAACTGTGATTCAAAATGGGTGCCAACTGTTGGTGCGTCATTACAAGATAAATAAGACAAGACAAATGTGCTGGGACATACCGCGTTTCCACACATGATGCTGCTTACGAGCAAAATAACCGTTACAATTTTGAAAAAAAAACCGCGCGCGCGCACGAACGCACACACAGTTTCCACAGATAAGTTGCATAATCCAGATTTTGATCTCCCCGAGACCTTCTCAATATTCAATCAACAGTAGTATATTTCCCAAGCTAGTAGTCCCAAATCAATAAATCCTAGAAGAGCAACATCTGATATATTACTGACAATACAAATATATTTTAAACATACATATTCGTATCAAACTTGGATACTGATGGCATACGAACTTATAAAATTACAAGGTTTACCTAAAATGATCATATACACTCAATAATATTGAACTTTTTTAGTATGCTTTTGAGCAATAAATGTGCCGTTTTGCAACGGAGTCAAGGAAAATATTGTATTTGTTCGAGTTTGGGCTTTATTGACGTACACGTTATGTTTCAACCGTGACTCGTAGGCGGTGTATATAGATGTTATAACAAGGGTGAACCTGACGCTCTTGAACATACAATCTCTTGAATTATTTTCTAGGTCAGGCTAGGTTATAGCCAGCTCAGAATCTCCTGAGCAACATATTGTATAATATGTATGAAATTGATACGCATTATCTCTGTGGATTCGTCAGTATATATAGTCAGATATAATTAAACATTTGTTATGCATGTGCTGATATATGCCGATATATGCTTCATAGAGGAACGTTCTTGTCGACTAGATTTGTATAGGCTGTTTAAACATCGTTTTCATAACTGTTTACGATTAATTGTGTTTGTAGCTGACTTGTATTTATTGATGTGTATACTAAAAGGAGAACATTTAAGTTTATTTCATGTTCTCAATAGATTTGTTGACTTAACAAAACCATTATTCTATAACATTTAAGGTAGGGATGCAATTGTATAGTAAAGCTTCAGTAAATCTAAATTATTTGTATAACACATATTATGACGACATACCAGGCACATACAACACACTGTATGTATTAGCATGAACTATAGCATTTGCTTTGGAGAATATAGCTGATAAGTCGCTGTCAAAATGACTTAAAGGCAGCAATGCTACAACATTACATTATTTTAAACACAGAAGCGATCAGAGCTCTCCAGCATTAGGTTTGTGGAACACAACAATAAACTTCAACACACAATATGCCGCTGGTGTGATTGGATACTATTTTACCTGCATTATCTGATATGCAGTTTTTGTTTCCTTCGAAATGTGTTTAACAACATTAACGTTCATTTAATTTTGACCGCTGACGTTGCACTGACATTTTCAAGACCAATTGCGCAAATAAACTTGTTAAACCTTTAACTATTAACACAGGTCTATTACAAGTAGTTGAGGATGAGAGTCATGCATGATTTAAGTGCTCTTTGCATAACGATACAGGAAATGCCCTCTATGTAAACACCTTGCTGATTAATCCTAATTGTATAGTGTAGATGTTAGTGATAAAGTACTATTTCTTTTCACAAACAGTGACCACTCAGGAACTGTCTCCAAAACGTGCTTCCTTATTCTACAGAGAAGGCAGCTTTTCATTTGTAAATTGCTAGATCTTATAAAACATTATTATATTTTATCACGCTGTGATCTATGCTTTTGAAATGTTTCCTTAGATTATGATATAAAATCTTCTTATTACCAATCTGATCGGTGGTGATACCTTATTTCTTAGCATATTTATTTCACTTGAGCAAACTTGGTGCACATTTCAACAACAAACAATTCTACTTGTTAGTTTTAATTATGTTTTATGACACTTTAAAATGGATATGTTGTGAGTAGTATGCATAGCATACTGCGTGATGTGTATATAATTATAAGATAGTGATGAGATTGTTTTAGTATATGTATTATATGTTTTCTTTAATATCTGATAACTCATTATGAGTGATAATTAGCGAATGTTATGCTAATACATGTATTTATAGTTATAATGATGTGTATATGTATATGTACAGGAACGAGACATTAAAACGAAATAAATATACATCTTTGAGAGTAACATACTAAATAACACGTATATTTTACGCATCATAAACTGTTGTATTAGTATGCCGGAGGTACAATAAATGTATTGGTATATGCAGATCGTCACATTAATTTATTGATGTCCATTTTCTCCCATTATGATCGTATCCAGTATGCGTTAGTGCTAATCCATTTTATGTTTTAAAAATAGAAATCGCGGCTAACTTAGAGTCAATGGAAATGACACGTCGTGTTATATTGTTATATTCTGACGACTTTTTAAAAATAATTTACCTATTTTACGGTGTACTTCCTTCTAAACTTGTAGTGTTTATCGATGTACGTTGTATTGCAGTTCCCGGCATAATTCCTCAAAATATAACAAGAGCGGATATATCAATAGAATGTGCCTTAAACGGCGAACTATCATTTCAATTTAACAGCAGAAAAACAAAAATATCTCTAACGATCGCAGAATGCGACTTAATGATGCAATCATGTCGTAAGCTGGGAACACCGCTGAAAAATAATTACAACCTTTCTTACACTGGCCGCGGGGGAATTGTGCACATCACCAATCTCGATGACGGAACAATGGGAACATATAAATGTTATGAAACATACAACCCCAGCAATTTTGTGAGCATATACATTATTTCGCCGCCAATGATGGATCCTGCGGATAACTATTTACATGCTGTTCCCCGTGAGACTAACGATAGCACCAACAGCACATGTACGACTAGTCATTAGAGCTCTTTTGTTTTAAGAATCGCATGCAGATTACCTGTAGTGTTAGTTGCCGCAATCATCTGTGTCATTGGCGTGAGTGTCAACTTATTAAAAAAAAATGTAAGTACACTGTTCTATAATAACGTAAAATGTACTAAGATACAACCGCAGCAACATGTCATCCAGTTGGCCAGACACTAATGATATTGTAATGAATGAATTAGTGATGATGGCTTATATGACAGGAGGAACAAAATATTAACACTAATTTTAACCTGTGTCACGAGATATCATTGCGTTTTGCGTTATTTTTCAGCTTGCCGTTGCGTCGGTAAAGATGATAAGCAGGTAATATGTTAAATACATCCGCAAACAGTTTCAACCCAGAAAATGTACAAAAAATGAGTGCCCTAAACATTTCGCAGCTTTTATTATTTATTTACAAATAGTATGCCTTTTGTTAGTTACCATATTTATTTTAAAGATATATATATATATATATATATTGTTTCCACTGGTTTCTGATATCTTTAGTTAGTTACCGTAGTTCTTTTAAAGATATATGTATATATTGTTTCCACTGGTTTCTGATATCTTTAGTTAGTTACCGTAGTTCTTTTAAAGATATATGTATATATTGTTTCCACTGGTTTCTGATATCTTTAGTTAGTTACCATAGTTATTTTAAAGATCTATATATATATTGTTTCCACTGGTTTCTGATATCTTTAGTTAGTTACCGTAGTTCTTTTAAAGATATATGTATATATTGTTTCCACTGGTTTCTGATATCTTTAGTTAGTTACCGTAGTTTTTTTAAAGATATATATATATATTGTTTCCACTGGTGTCTGATATCTTTAGTTAGTTACCGTAGTTCTTTTAAAGATATATGTATATATTGTTTCCACTGGTTTCTGATATCTTTAGTTAGTTACCGTAGTTCTTTTAAAGATATATGTATATATTGTTTCCACTGGTTTCTGATATCTTTAGTTAGTTACCGTAGTTCTTTTAAAGATATATGCATATATTTTGTTTCCACTGGTTTCTGGTATCTTTAGTTAGTTACCGTAGTTCTTTTAAAGATATATATAAGTATTGTTTCCACTGGTGTCTGATATATTTAGTAAGTTACCGTAGTTCTTTTAAAGATATATGTATATATTGTTTCCACTGGTTTCTGATATCTTTAGTTAGTTAACCATTTTCATCTGGACAATTTAAAATAATGGAATCTGATAATAGTATAGTAACGGTACTTAAGTGCCTATATAGTATAGTAACGGTACTTAAGTGCCTATATAGTATAGTAACGGTACTTAAGTGCCTATATAGTATAGTAACGGTACTTAAGTGCCTATATAGTATAGTAACGGTACTTCAGTTCCTATATAGTATAGTAACGGTACTTAAGTGCCTATATAGTATAGTAACGGTACTTCAGTGGCTATACAATAATAGTATAGTAACGGCACTTCAGTGGCTATACAATAATAGTATAGTAACGGTACTTCAGTGGCTATACAATAATAGTATAGTAACGGTACTTAAGTGCCTATATAGTATAGTAACGGTACTTCAGTGTCTAATAGTATAGTAACGGTACTTCAGTGCCTATATCGTATAGTAACGGTACTTAAGTGCCTATATATTATAGTAACGGTACTTCAGTGCCTATATAGTATAGTAACGGTACTGCAGTGCCTATATAGTATAGTAACGGTACTTAAGTGCCTATATAGTATAGTAACGGTACTTAAGTGCCTATATAGTATAGTAACGGTACTTAAGTGCCTATATAGTATAGTAGCGGTACTTCAGTGGCTATATAGTATAGCAACGGTACTTAAGTGCCTATATAGTATAGTAACGGTACTTAAGTGCCTATATAGTATAGTAACGGTACTTAAGAGCCTATATATTATAGTAACGGTACTTAAGTGCCTATATAGTATAGTAACGGTACTTAAATGCCTATATAGTATAGTAACGGTACTTAAGTGCCTATATAGTATAGTAACGGTACTTAAGTGCCTATATAGTATAGTAACGGTACTTAAGTGCCTATATAGTATAATAACGGTACTTCAGTGCCTATATAGTATAGTAACGGTACTTCAGTGCCTAAATAGTATAGTAACGGTACTTAAGTGCCTATATAGTATAGTAACGGTACTTCAGTGGCTATTCAATAATCGTATAGTAACGGTACTTCAGTGGCTATACAATAATAGTATAGTAACGGTACTTCAGTGTCTAATAGTATTGTAACGGTACTTCAGTGCCTATATAGTATAGTAACGGTATTTCAGTGTCTAATAGTATAATAACGGTTCTTAAGTGTCTAATAGTATAATAACGGTATTTCAGTGTCTAATAGTATAATAACGGTACTTAAGTGTCTAATAGTATAGTAACGGTACTTCAGTGCCTATACAATAATAGTATAGTAACGGTACTTCAGTGCCTATACATTCTTGACGTTTTTGACGGCCTAGATTATTTTTTTTTACATTTTTGTCCGCAAAATATTGCTTTATATATCTACCAAAAGTCACCAAAGTATTTGTAAAACGCAGCAATCGTATACATTGCCGCGTGCGTCCTTCAACGTCTGCGGAGTGTTTTATAACACCACGCAGACTTATGTCATTAAGTTATGCATATACCGTTATTTAACGTTAATTTAATAATACTCTTAGCTGTTTACATCAACAAGGTAATACAACCATATTTTGTACATACAATGGATGATATGTTATTGTAATTTCAAATTATGATATAATGACCTACACTATTTATTTGCTCATATATACTATTGGGCTGCGTAAAATAAATAATTGATTATTACTTATACAAATTATCAAAATTTAAGTTTTTTTCAGTTTGCAGCGCTCATATATTGCGTTAGAGTGCATGGTCAGTGTGGTATATTAATAAAACGAATCATAATTTCATTTTCCCAATCAGAGACATGTGAAATAATAATTATATCAACATGGCTCAAACAGTCATGACACGCTTTATAACGCTTAGCACTTATTTATTATATTTTAAGAAACATGCACTCACTTGATTTCAGAACACAAACAAGTGCAATACCAAGAAAGGATCATCGGTAAAATATTAGTTAACATTTTACGTTTAGCGTGGGTATTACGATACTATTTGCTATGTTATCTAAATCAAAACGTGTTATTATCAGAAATGGAATATGTCATGGTTCAGACAATAGTTTTTCAGCTTCTGAACATTTTAAATAAACACTTTCTTATACAAATACTTAATATTTGCAGATAATAAAAATAATGTTTAAAAAATTCACAATTTATTAAACAGGTAAACCACACGTGTAGGTAACAGATGAGGAACGCAGTCTAGTAGAAAAGACCGGACAGGTAATTATCAGTATTAGTTAGTTTAAATTATAAACGCTAAGGAGCCATTTTGACTTGTTTGATTAAAACCGATTTTCTAGATATTAGTACAAATCGCTGATCATATTAAGGCATTTGCTTTAAGTGTACACTAAGTATTTGAAATATATTTAATATTAGCGAATATTGAGCTGTTTTATTCTGTTCTGTATAGTCAGTTTCGAATATTCTTAAACAAAACACACCATATCGCTGAACGAAATTTAAGCATACCAATCTTCTAACACGGATGGTGTTGAATAATGCATGGTAAAGACTATGCGTTTTTAAATTTTAAGAAAGAGTGCATATTGCTGGTTGTTTTCAAAACATGCATCGGTAAGTAAATATAACAGATTTGAGACTCATATTGCATTTAATTTGCCAGGAACACGATAGTGAATGCCATGCGACAGTAGCGACAGTAGATGTAATACTGATCAATTTAACATGATTTCTATTGATGTGCAGCGCTGAGTTTTAGCAGAAGTCCATATTGTAAGAACGAACGCTATTTTTGCTGCTGTTTGAATTGCAAAATTGAATACACATGTAGAGTAAAGACATTTTACAAGGTGTTTATTATAACCGTTTTATTCGAGAAAAACATACTAAAAACATCCAACATAAAATATAGACACGCGTCAAAAATTAAATCATATGTGTTTTCTTTTCACGCATTTTCTAAACCTACTGTGCATTAAACATGTAAAATAAATGCTGCTTATATGTATGTACAGAATAATTAGTCCTGCATGTACATTCAACAGACAGAACTGGCTGACTGTCGATTAGATGCGCCACAAGCAGAGGTGAGACCATTGCAAGATTGTGCTCAGACACTTGACGGTATTACCACATCATTGGAAAAGTGTCATCGGACGTTAGAAGAGAATAATGGAATAGAACGAGCTTGGAAATATGTTAAAATGGCTCTATGAGAGATAACTATTTACATCAAACGCCGTCTTCAAGTCATAGCACATAATGCACAAAGCATACAAAATGTATGGAAATGCGACAGAACACATACAACACAACATACATGAAATTAATCATAAAACGCATGGAGTAGAAGAGACAAATACTAAGGAAACATATTATGGTTATTCAAAAGATTCAAAGTCAAAACATTGGGACGGAATTCGAACTGAGAGCTCATCATGCATTTAACGACAACCATCAAACAAACCAGGACTACCGAATGGAAGTAGAACGTATACATTGACCTTTACATTTACATGGGTTGATTTCACTAGTTATTTGGTATTAATTAATATACGTCAAAAAATGCATATAGCAATTGTTCATAACATAAAATAATAATGCTTATCAATATTAAATACTGTTTATACCGCTGTAACGTATATCGTATACATATTTAGTTTGGTTAACAATAATAGTATCGGCATGTACACTTAAAAGTCGGATATACATACATGTATTTTTTATTAATAAAATGAACAAAAGTACGTTATAATTTGCAATATGTCTGTTTGGCAATATTGATTTACGTGTAATATTTGCATGCAATAGGCATTTAATAGGGGAGGGGTATGCATTCATACTCGTGAACGCAATGCCGCATCACCAGCGTAGTAATATCTGTGTCATATTTGTATGCAAATCATATTTCGACATGTTATTCTTATTTACATGAACTGATGTATTACATAATTGTTAAATGTTACAATTTGTTTGCATATTATATTATAATTATTATGCACGAACATTTCGTTGCAGTTTTACTTCTATAATAATCAATTTGATATTTTTTTATTATTTTGCTGGATAGGATTCTATCAGGCAAGGTCTACTAGTGTTATTATTAAACAAAGCCATTTTGCTAGCATGTAATGTGTACATATTATGGTATTTTAGGTAAACATTACTTTTCTTAGAAGCAACCACATACAAGCCTCATGACGTAACATCGGTTAACGAACGTAGCTTTAAAATGGAATTGATTTCACATTGATGTGTCTATTTGCTACATGCATGTAGATCGTCTAATTTAGTGTGCATTTATATCACAGTTAATAATAATGAATTGTTTAACATGTACAATAGGAAAAACATGCATTTTAATTTGTATTAACATGTTATCCTTTTTAAGACAAGTTATGCCCAGGCAAAGCAAGGAGCTTAGATACGCCCGTGTGGATGCTATTGATCGATGACCTAGCTTACACGTTATCATTGTTTAGTGTTGTCATTTGTGGATTGTTTTGAATTTGTATCGCCGAGCGAAGATTTGGATACTATAGTGTGGATTTAACGCATTTAAAAGCATGTCTCCATCCGTTGTGTTAATAATTAAACAGGATTATCCAGGATCTGTTAAACTCTCAGCCTAGGAATTGTGTGATGTTAAAGTGTCAGAACTCAACTGTGGTACTGTAAAGAAGTATACATGATGTGGATAAAGCACCTCTTACTAACAAAGCACCTCTTATTTTATACAAAACTTTCTAAAGCAATTATATTGTTTGGTGTGTGTTGGCTATTACGGCCAAAATAATAGCTCTTCTTGATGTCACAGGTATGTTTGCACAGGTTTAAGTTACTTTTTTAGTTGTGTAGCCATACTGTATAATTAATGCGAGAAAAAGAAAACAAAATATGACAAATAATGTTTACATTAAATGTCATGTATCGCAGCAAATTGAATGTAAAATAAGGAGAAATGACATTTTTATTAAATCGTAGTTTGCATTATGTTTGTGAAATTCGGTTACAAGGGGCGGTACTTCGCTGTTCCGATAAGAAAACGTGTTGTGCGTGATATTTCTCTTAGAATGGCAATACAATGCATATTAAACAAAAAACTATATAATGGAATGCTATGAAATCATCCCAAATATAATGTAAATATAAGGATTAAAATTAATTTTGTTTGCGTTCGTGCGATTATGAACGCAATGGTCAAACTGGCAATGTATCCATGAAGCGCTGATGTGAATTATGTGACACACGGTTGTGAGAGTTGTGTATATCAACGTCTGGATGTGTTGTATATATAGTAAAGATCCGCGGGATTTATGTTGAGATGTTGAGATGTTGATGTATATATATACGTATGTATGTGTGTATATGTGTGTATATATGTATGTCTATGTATGCAAATTTATGTATGTGTATATGTATCTATATATATAAATAGCTTAAACTTTATACAATTGATAGATAAAAAATGTAATGAATTATGTTGATATTGTTTCAGTAAAAATGCTGTAGCTGCCTTTGAGACGACATTATTAACATCCTAGTTAAGGAACAGCTGTCAGAAGATAACGGACATGGCCAGGGCGACACAATTCCAAGAGTACACAAGTACAACGCAATATTTAACAATGAAAATAAATATAAAATGGTGGAATGAACATTGATTTGATTTTCTCCTGACAGGAAAAAGCCAGTGTGTGTGTTCCTGAGTGGCCTGATGCTCAACATGTGTCGACTGCGGTCGCGAATAAATGCCGCTACGCCTTTACAACATCGTTGGATATATAATGTGTGACATTTAAATTTCTGTATGCGGATAAGCTTATGAATTTTATTTTTGCAATATGCAGGAGACTCTTTGTTAATCCAGTTTTAATGCAACAAAAATATATCCAGTGATGTTAAATAAGACTGTCGATTACATTGGGTATTAAGTTAAAAAGCAACAAAATGAGATTTTATGTTTTATGTGTATTGTTGGATTATCCGCTTTAGTATAATTTTGAAAGATAATTTTTGTTTCAAGTTTCACACGTTTTCAGTTTATTTTTACAGTAGCAAGTATCCGTGTATTATTTGAATTGGGTATTTATATTTTTGGATGAAACAGAAAACAGGCTATGTCCGGTGTCTTGGTTAGAGAAGTATAATGCCGCAGTAGATATCTAATACATGTGTTTTTCCAATGATTTATAAGAATGTTCAATAAGTAACGCGAAATACGTATTTTGATTGGCACGAGTTCAACCTTGTATTATAGATGGTTATTTTGTAAGTTAAATTCATTATATATTAATATACGTGTGTTTATTTTGTTCATTCTGTTTAATTATGTATACACATTTATTATATTGCAATGTAGCTAGTTTCCCTGATGTATAAGATGTATCCGTGATGATTGTTATTGTTAGTATGGGCAAGGCCCGACACTCTGCGATGTGACATTTTACAAACTGGCTCAGGTTTCCAGAGTTTTTCCCACATGCAGTTCAAAGGGGCGAGTCACGTTGTTCGTTATATTAATTATTTAAAGAATAACATATAATTAGTAGTTTACTATGTTATGTTTATGCGTTTATTAGTGTGTGTATCTCTTTTAGGGATTTGTTTTTGTTACTCGTTTTGTGTGTAGCAAGTTAGATGTTTTGCGCGTGAACGATATGCAGACTAATTTTATACTAATGCATAATATAGTTGTACAGTAAAACGGTGTTTTAGACAAATAAAAGAAAAGCGGACCGCCTCCTAAGAACTATGTGTTTGTCTTTTATGGTTGTAAAGGTGCATCGTTTGTTAAAAGTAAGGAAATAATTTATTTATTTATGGACGAACGCAGTGAGTTAGAAAATAATACTAGATATTTGACAACGACAGAAACAGGCTTTTAAATATCGACGGAACAATTACAATATCCACTTGACATGCTTTCTCATTAACTTTTTGTTCCTGCTTCGTTAGATCAGCGATCAGCTCTGAAGTGCAGACATAATGTAAATGCGCATGGAACATTCAGCATAGCATGTTTTTGCTGTTAATTGTTAAAATGAATCGGATAATACCTTTCTTCGCATTGGTTGTGCATGTTGCTGGTAACGAAAGTAAGTTTACATTTTTTTTTTACTAAATGAATGCTTCTAAAATTCTTGCTGTTGTAATTGTTTCCATCGAACTATGGCTCATCCGTTAGTGCGGTGTGGTCATATCTTGGTCGAAAGTTAAAGCGACGAATCTTTTGACACAACAAGATAGATGTACATAGTCTCGCGTAATGCTGCGTGCTTGTCACTATAAAATTGGTTTTGTAAATTGTTTAACCTTTACCGGTGGACAGGCTTTTTACCATTTCCGACCATGATTTTGTATTTTATTTCAATTTGTATATTTATGTCATTTATGAATATTCGTTGTAGAGAAACACGATACATTTCAACCGAATCCAATATTTGACATGTTATTGTTTTCCAAATAAATGGTCATGTTAATGTATTGCACAGGCAAATATTGATGTAAAGGATTATATAACACCAATAAATGATAACGTAAATCAGTATATACACTAAACAACACTTATAACCCGACACTTACACAATTCGTGATAAAGGGGTTAATCTTCGAGAAATTGCTATTAAAATTGCACAACGATCAAATTAATGACATCAGCGTTCGCCTGTTATATTTTATTTTTTCAATGTTATGATGTAACCAAAGAAAGTTAAACAAACAGTTGAAAACCAAACTTCGCCAAAAGCCTCGATCAAATCTGGTGGAATTGAAGGAGGAGCCTTCAGATACATAGAGAGGAATAATAATCATTAATTAATTAATTTATTAAATGAAAGTTAAAACGCTTCGCCATAGTTAAATATTTTGCAGTAATTTCATCGCAGCATTTTGCGGTCTTTTTATCGACCGAATGTTTTAGTGTTCTTGGTTTCCTCATAAGTTGTGAACTAAACACATTAAAATTTACAGACTTAAACTCGTCTGATGAATATTTTCTACGGGCAAGTCTAACCATATTTTATTGGAGAATAATCGATTTTGTAAGTGTCAGGTTAGGAGTGCTGATCGGTATATAACTTTATTGAACAGTTTGATTACGAATTTGATTTAGATTGTGGACCATTATAATTTACGTCGATAGAATGTCAAAACGACTTATGTGAAAATAACGGAAAGATTCTAACATAAATTAAATTTGCTTTTCAGATTCTCCAGAAACATGGATTAACGTTAACGTGTTCTGTCCATCAACAGTGAAAGTTTCATGCAGCGATGGTACTGATAGGTACGGGATTTGGAGAATCTACAGAGATCGACAGCAAAGTATTCAGAATATGGCAAGAATTTTAAACAATGGTAGCACATGCAACGTGACTTCCCACACATCCCTGCAATCAATACACTGCGAGTGCCAAAGTGGACTATGGGTTATGTGCAACATCTCTGATGACAGGATTGCTTCAATGGATGACAAGTGGCACTGTTCGAAGTACAGAAATGGATCTTCCTATTTAAGCAACGCGTTTATTGTACAAAGTATCGGTAAGCACCGATACGTATTTGGCCGTAAAGTATTAAACGCTTGAATGTTATTCACAATCTGTTATACACACGATGTATATTTCAACTTCCACTACCCACTTGCGTCTCTTTATACAAGATTTAAATATCAATGTACCACTATATCGCTACACTATACACACACATATCTTAGACGGTCTAAATGTATCTCTGTGCATTGATAACACTAACCTACGAAAAACTTTCTAGATTTTTTTTTCTAGATTCCATTAAAAAAATGATTACTTCACACAATTATTTGTTAACTTGTTTAATATTTCCGCCAAGATCTAATGTTTTTGGCTGCGTTTATTTGTTTGTTGGTCTGTTTGGTAAATGTCAACAAAACGAATACCTGTTACATGTATGATTGGCATTAATTTTCTGGGTATGTGTGGAAATGGAAAATTCAATATTTAGCCTAGGTTACATATTTTTAGTTCATGTTTGTTCACTTTTTACTGATGGTGTTGAAGTGTTTTACATTGCATCTAAGTGAATATGGATTAAGAATACACCAAATATGTTTGGCCTTTTCTTACGTCATCTAACATAACTTTCATTTCAACTTTTGCTGTCCGTGTGAACACGATAAGAACATAATTGCAATACTTAATACTGTTTTGCTCCTCCACCATAATTGCAAGGCGATGATTAGAAATGACACCTTTTTTCTGAAATTGCATGTGTTGCTCATCTACTGATTCGTTATGTAATTTATACAGATTAAGTTGCGTAGATGAGGCTTAGGTATCGTTATCTGCAATACGATTCAGCGTGTTATTTAAAATTGGAATACCGGTAACATAAAGTTGTTTTTGTATACAATGATCAGCTTACAAAATCAGCAATATGGCCGAATGCCCTCTACCGAAACTTACACCTTAATGTATTAAACTACTAATAGAATGTGCATATATGAATTTAAAATGTAAAATATAGTCATCGTAAAGATTGTAAAGATGTCTGACAAGCCTCGTACACTACAATTTGCATTTTCACTAGAACCCACTGAGTGTGCAACAAAATCGGTTATGAACCAAGTCTCGAACGAACAAAGTACATTTCCTACTGCTTTAGGCAATGTCACAGAGAAAGTTACAAAGATACCGGATACGTTTACAGATGTGTCAGGTGAGTCATGTGCAGATTTCCCAAAAACTGTCAGTCCGACGGACATGACCGGCAAATTGTGAGTGGGTCCGATATTTCTTTCCCAAGAATCTGTCCGACCGTCCGAAAGCTTTTTCAAGACTCTTTCCTTTATATTACTGGATAACAAAATACCAAATCAATTGAATACAGCTCCGCTATATCGCGATGTCCAATACATCGCAAATTGGCGGTGGATCACGAATTTTTGTTTTCATGCTCTTAAATGATTTTCTCATTACACCTACTGCTGCATATAAACGCCGTTTGGTCTGGATTTTAGCGCCTGCATCGCTACTTTTCTCAATTAAACTAATGTTGTGCGACAAAGTATAACCCGACCTGCGCACCATCAAAGGGTAAGTTGGCGTCACCAGCGCACATTGAGCATGCTACCCGTGACAAGGTACTTTCCATTCAGTCGCTGTAATTAGCAGCCCAATTAAAAACGTGGTTACACGTAATAGTATGGGTCGTGAAATAATGTGCTGCACGGCGTCCACGTGGTGTGTTTAAAAGTAACTGTAAGTCATAGACCTTAATGACAACACTATTCTCGATACCGCGTAATTGCTTTCGCGTTTTATAGGTGTTATAGTGTTGAACAAAAGATTGAGTAAAATATGCGGCATCCATACAGACACTTAATAATTGTATTGTTTTGCGCTTCGAAACTTCTATACAAAAGTTATGACTTCACAGTTCTTTGCGCTACAATCTTTTTTTTATAACGGTCAATACGTCCACGCTTTCCATGCGGATGACGTAACGTTGTGATTGTCAGCATAATTTTCGCGGGCTTTTTAGCAAACCACGGGTTTTACATGAAAAACATGCACACGTGAACAGCAAATCTGGACGGGTGTTTCGGATTTCATTTTTATTATGCGCGTTGTTATATCGTAAGGTGATATAAATTAAAACAATAATGGCAACGGTGGGTAAAGTATGTTTGCTTTTTAGATCGCGAACATACGTTAGTGTATACATGTATACATACTTAGACGAATGTTTCGGTCCTGCAAATTGTATTTCGGTTCGACTACTTTTGACATGTTGTCAGACCAAATATCCGACACTTTTTTTGAGCTTTCGGGAAGTCTGCATGTGTCGCAGTATAACCATTTAAATAAACACAGTGATATAAAAATAAAATCTAAGATGGTATCTTATAAATAATCTACATTTATCACTGCATTTTATCATTTACCGTTTTACGTATAGTTTGTTATTTCGAAATATAAATCCGTCTTATTTAATAACTGTAATGGAAATATTACAACTAACATACTTTAAATTGTGTCTATGTGTAGTTCATTTGTTTACAGTTTAATGTGTTGACCAATAAAACCGCAATAAGTTGCTACTGCTTCAAACGCTCATAAATGAGCGTGTTGAGAGTCTCAATTATGTTAAATCCTCATATTAAAATGTTGATATATTTAACATCCATTGAAGTGCATATATGAAATAACATCTATATTAAATGTTATATTCCCCAGCAAGCTATATTTTGACATACACGACACCGAATCCCACAACACAAACTGACAATACAACTAAGCCGGAGAATGAAGAATCTGCTACGACTCAAGAGAGTTTACATTTCACCAGTAAGTTTTCAAAAAAAACATTAAAACATCTGCAAAGCACATTATTGTGCCGATGCTTACAAGATTGTAAGCAACCGTTTCGTTGCATTAATAGCTACACAGTATATTTTCAAATCTGTTAAATACCAATATAAATTAAAAATAGAATTATTGCTTTGTAGTTTATTTCCACAGCTTATTTAAAGGGACTATGTCATCGAAAAGGACCTCAAGGGGGAAATTGCTTTGAACATTATGAAATTTAGATATTAATACTGGCGTATAATAACGGTTAAAACAGTGTTAATAAAATGGGACAATAGTGTGGGCATTCTGAGATTAAATTTATAATATGTGTTGTGTTTGTTTGGCCCTTCCCCTGTATACAATTTTACGTCAGAATTGTGAGAGTTTTGAATAACCATAGTTTGCATACGACTCTTTCCTAAGCATGACAGCGCAGTTGGTTCAAGCGCTGTCTACTGCTATTCTGTTCGTATGGCTCCTTAGTCGTCAGTTCGATACCCGCCTGTGTTTTTTTTTCAGATTTTTGTGATGGATGATTTGTTTTTAATCAAATATCTTATTGTGTTCTATTTTATTTATATTTATTTAAAGCACATGTCTTCATTAAAGCACATTTCTATCAAATAACATAATTTATAGTGCAAAAGAAGCCATTTTTTCGTTGACATAGTCTCTTTAAATGTTGAAATGTGAATATATATATATTGTATATATCATTGTCCTTATCCGTCAAGCGTGTTAACGTCACGAAGGCATTGCCCTTATACATCATGCGCGTTTAAGTCACTGAGTCATTGTCCTTAACATAAAGCGTATTTAAGTCACTGAGTCATTGCCCTTATACACCATGCGTGTTTAAGTCGCTGAGTCATTGTCCTTATCATCAAGCGTGTTTAAGACACTGTTTCATTGTCCTCATCCATCATGCGTGTTTAAGTCAATTGTGAATTAAGTAATTGTCCTTATCCATTATGCATGTTGCACTTTGAATTTTCCATCATATGAACTTTCTCTCAGACACATTCCTACCGCGGCGTAATAATTACATCACACTATATACTATAACATATGAAACTACTATAATAGCGTATTTTTATTCCTCATGCTAATACCCCATTATTTAATACAGTAAAAGTATTAACAGAACTTGTCAAAATCGTATATGTTTATTAGATTTTTTTATTATTGTTCACTGTGTAAAAGGCATTTAGTAAAGTGTTGGTGGACTGAACAGAAATAATACATAAAGCATGTTCGCCGTTGTTATTTTTATTAATAAGAACTTATTAAAGGAAAGCCGATGCCGGAAGTGGTTATTGGCACGATACACCTGTACTAAAACGAGGGCTTGAGCCCGAGAGCTAATACAGGTTTGGGGTGCTAATAACCAATCCCGGCACGGTATGCCGTTTAATGAGATGTTTATTATATACCACCGCTATTATCTTGTAAAACATAAACAAAACTCGTGAGACCTAATTTTTAAACCCGTGCAAACCGCAGACAAGAGCGCGCGCTCGCGCTCACGTCATGATAATATGACGTCTTGATAAGTTACTTCCAAAAATATACAAGTTACATTTTCTTGATAGTTAAGCCGTTAAAAGTTTCTCAGAAAGATATATAAGCACGTTTTTAATTTGACGAATTATTAATATTGTACGCAGGTAAATTAAATTAAACTTTTATTCAGAAAAATGAGAGATTGCCTCAATACGCGCAAGTGAGTTTTGGCGAGTTATTTTGCACTTCTGCAAATAACCGGAACTACCTGAATTGGCACGATAGCTAAAGTTATTTTTTTTTCCTGTTAAAAAGTGTAACTATTTATGGTAAGATATATTATAATGAAAGTAATAACACATACAAAAACGTAGCACTGTCAAACTTCAGCAAATGTAATATATTAATGCAAGGTTTAATAGTGCATTTGATGTATTTGTAACACGCTAGTGCATTATATGAAATACAATATATGCCTATGTTGTATATTTAAGAAATAATTGACGGGTAACTGTTGATTATTGCGGTAATAACCAACGGTTTGGATTTCCAATGCGTATATATTAAACCACGAGGGCGGTATGATAACTATATTTATATATACTCCGCCCGTTTTCAGAGAAGTGCATACGCACGTGCGTTGTTGTGACATCGATACATCATAACAATTCAAAATGACGTCAGCTTTATTGATAAACATTAAGCGAATGACGAGGTATTAATCGATATAAACAGTGGACATTAAAGCGCAAATTAAAAACATATTAACAAAACGTAAACGTTTTTGTGAACTTATGTATAAAATGTGTAGTACAATTGTGGTATACTTGCGCTGCATAATGCAAAAATGATTTGTTTGTCACAATTTGCTATCGCGCGTTTAAGCACGTGCATTTTTCGGAACAATTTCTTCGAATTTCCGGAACTATTTTCGAACCATTAAGCTCCGCCCATAATTTGTTGTACAATAGTCGAGCATTTCTATTGACTATTTCAAGGATTAGTTTATGTCGGTGCATTTATAAAATGTGGACAGGGGAACAACTGTATTCCAAATACCTAAGACATAAACATGTTCCTTATTAAAGGTTGTATCAAGACGTTACACTGATGCATACGTTTAACATAGCCACCGCTGTTAACTAGATATAAGTGTATATAATAATGAGTTAGCTTCCGTTAGAATTAATTAACACACGTACACGTACAAAATATATGATCTCTGTTGTTTGTAATGTAATATTGAGGAATGCTATATTATTAATCCAATTTGCGATTTAACTTAGTTGGTGTTTGGCTTCCGTCAAACTTCTGGCTTGTTTGCGATTTTTGCCGGAGGATGACCTAATCAACTGATAAGGATCTGTGTTCATCTTTGGGATATTGGTTGTATGCGGTAATAAAATTAGGACCATATAAGTGCAAATGAGAGTTATCCTTACGGAGTATTTGACATGCGGTGCCTTACCAGTTTTATACATAAAAGTTCAAACCAACATTTGACGGCATCTTAACCTTTTAAATCAGTGTATTTAGTGTACTTTCAGACAGAATGTAAATTGTTAAATAAATAATATATTCGAATCTTTAGGCGAGGTGTTTGACATGTCTCAACAATACATCAATAAACAAAATAAAATACATAAGTGCAATTGAAATAGCAAATGTATCTAAATTTATTCGTAAAAAGTAATATGATTTAAAAATGTAATTTATGAACATTCTTATTTTGAACGTTGTTTATTCATGTATGTAGATTTTTGTAGCTATGTTTTTCTTATAGAAATGGACTACGTTTATTTCATTTTGTCTATTTAAACTTTTCTATTATAACAAAAGCAACACCAGTACTGGTATGGGTGTGTCAAGCCCTTTTAAGCAACATCCAACCAGCAACTGGAGATCGATCAAATGCTTACATGTACTATTTTGCTTAGAAACAATACTTGATTTTACCTGCATGTACACACGTCTTCACATTGGCTTTCTTCTGGGTTTAATGGATATAATTCCTCAAGTGTTTCAAACTGCAGATTTTAACCATAAAATCAGATCGTCAAATTTTTGAGTGTTAAAGTGTGTTTTAAAAAGCGTACTATGTGCAATATTTGTCATAATGTGAACTCATTAAACCAGCATCTGACTACATATGTAAATCATACAAATTGTATTAACACAATACATGCATATTAATACATATATCCTAAAAACATATAACTATATACTAATATTAATAAATAACGTTACGTTGTGTGTATATTTAATAGATTTTTAAACAGTTTACTCTTTTGATATGATACTGGCAAACTTTGTTTTTTGGACGCTCGAGGTGAAAATGAAATTGACATTTGAAACTCATACTCAGGTATTCGGCTCAAGTTGATTCACCTCATATACACGCGATAGGCATTTGCATGTATATATGTATATAATTGTTATATGCCGATATATTAAAATAAAAAATATGAACAATTTAGTGTTCACAGAATTCTATACCACAACAGAAACATCAAATGCTTCCACAACAACGAATGCCAGCAACACAAAGTATGTGGATAGCGAAGAGTCTGACAACTTATATATCAACAGTGCGTTAAAAAAATAATAATATGCCAGTCTGATATTAATCGTTTTGAAATGCCGACATCCAGGAAACTTCGTCAATCTGTAATACATTGTAATAAAAGACATACAACCTAATGTTTTACATGTAAATGGTTTACTTAGAAAACATCACAAAGTTCAGGCTTTACATGTGTGAAGCATTACTTTAATTAGATTGCCGTCTATCTTTTGTCCAAATATTCTGCGTTACGATCAGGGAATTCATAAAGAAGAGGTACATGCGTCACTTCCTGAAACGGCAAGAAACATTCGACTGCCAAAACCTAAATCGTCTATAATACATGTATTAATAATAGTGTACAATTCTGTAACATAAATGAACTGTTTTTGTTTATGTCTAAACTTCTAAAAAATAATTTGGCTGATAACAAAATATCCTTAGTTGTTTACCTAATCTCTGCTAAATACGCATGTACATTAACTAGTAATGCACATGTCAATATGTAAAAACATGTGTTTCAGTATTATAACCTAACCGCACTTTTATTTTAATTATGACATGTCACGAAATGACTTGGCGTGAATTGAACAATGCTGCATTGTGTTGAATGAATATCCGCTTTCTTAATTCTGGTCGATGTGAAAACAAACAATATTTATTATAAGTATCGTTTTATAAAACCGGTACATGGTGTTTTATTGTCTACAACATTTAATTTGTGAAGATAATAGATTCATTTACACCTTTCAATATATACTTTCAGTTTATGCTTTCCAGTGGTTTATAGGGAATATATCAGTAAAATAACATTGGTAATTCTTTGTTTTAAAAAGTGAAAATTACCACTTTGATAATGTTTACTATTTCACACTAGTTTCCGATTTAATACAGTAAATTAAACGGACCGTTAACGATGTCGAACTCGAAAAATGGGAAATTACGTCATTATTTTGACTTCATGACGTTATGATTCCCGCAACATTTTCAAATTAATCACATTCAGATAGCACATAATAAACTGGGTTTATTTCTACCTCAGACCACTATGAAATAAACTACCATTACACTTGAGAAATTCTCAATCTATTGATATATTCAATAACAGTCTCAAAATGTATTTTTTTAGAGATATCGAGTCATATTTCTAAGTTATCATCCGAAGGACTTTAAAAGCAGGTGATTTTTTTCTAGAGAAATGTGTAAACAAATGAAGAAAATAATGTTCCATTCATATATTTTGTTTTCCATATGCAGTTATGGGTTATTACGTCATGTGTCATTTGAATGTCTTATTACTGTGTTTAAAGGTAACTAAATCATACGATCGAACTTCATATGATATGTAATGATACTAACTCTCTCTGATAATGAATGTATACAAATGTATTTATTCATGTTTGTATGTCTATATAATGTAATGTTTTGTTTTGCAGTTTATGTAAAACGCCATTCAATATGCTTTTTTTTAAATAGGCGTTTAAGCAAATTAAACAGGTTCAGTTTCAGCACATAAAACAGCATACAATAAAAAGAACATGTTTTGGTTTCTGTAGAATTTCGATTTTTTATTCGCTTGTGATCATAGAAAACATATATTTTCACGAGTGGCTGCGTCGCTCTTGAAAATATAAATGTCTATGATCACTCGTGAAATGAGTGTTCCGTTATTTTCAGCACTTTCAAAGAGAGACTTCATAATCGTCATGACTGTTGCGGGTTTAGCAGTTGTAATTGCAACAAATACCTCCATCTGCGCGTATTGGAAAATCAAAACTCGCTTAAGAGGTACGTACATGTTACGCTATGATAAATTTTCATATTCGAATACACATAAAGCTTGCAATCAGTTTCTAACTTACGAATTCTATATACACTACAGCTCGAGCGTACCCATTATATGTCGCGCTACGCAGAGTTTAGCGGATCGATTGATGGGCATCACCGGGCATCATCAATCCGAGCAAAAACATTCGGATTGATTCCATTTTGTGTTGGTTAAAAACCACCACACCGAGCTACTTCGCATGGGTACGCCAATCAATTAGGCAAATCAAACATTGAGACTTCGCGACGGCGAAACAAAATATGTGCCTGAGATAACGTTTCTATCACTGGAAGATGCTTGCTTAAATGAATTGTTGTCTATTAATATCGAAAGGCCATCAATATGTCCGTAGCCAATCAACACAATCCTCAAATAAATAATAATATGATTACAGATCTCCAATCTACGACGATGATGGAGGGCAACTTAGAGATGACCCCAGAAGAGAACATACATGTTCATTATCATGAAATCGCGGAAATACCAAGTGAGGTTTTTGCTGACGGTTCTGCTTTCCATAACAAAACAAAATATGTGTCTGAGCTAATGTTTCTATCACTTGAAGATGCTTTTTAAAATGAATTGTTGTATATTAATATCGAAAGGTTATCAATATTTCCGTAGCCAATCAACACACTCCTGAAATAAATAATAATATTATTACAGATCGCCAATCTACGACGATGATGGAGGGCAACTTATGGATGACCCCAGAAGAGAACATGCATGTTCATTATCATGAAATCGCGGAAATATCAAGTGATTTGTTTGTTGACGGCTCTGCTTGCCCTAACACTCTGAGCAGAACGGGAAATAACCAAGCAAACACCGTAACTGCAATAGGTCACAAAGACAGCATTACCCGAACGTCATCAACGGACATGTGTAATATTTCCAACATAAATACAATTCTAACCACATCAAAGGAAATTGATAAAGTTCCGTATATAAATACACTTCCGGCGATGGGACACTACGACAATATAACCCTAACTCCACAAATGGAAATGGGTGATGATCCGCATATGAATACACAAGCAGCTATGGACTACTACGGAAATATAACCCTAACCCCATCAGTGGAAATGTTTAATATTCATCAGATGTTAAGCGGGACGTATGACCATGTATCAACACCCAGGAATTACGCCACTAACAGAGGCGCAGTCGAACCGATTTCATTTATGGCCTTAGCAGAGGTTAATACGTCTGACGGTACGGTGGCAGCACGACGTGCTCGTATAACATGCCAATTTGAAACTATTGTTGTATAATTGCATAAAAAAAACAACAACACGGATCATATAGATCTTTAGAACAACAATAACACAACAGCAACACACATATTTATAATAACTATGAACATAATTATAACAGTAACACAAATAACAACATTAAGTATAATGGTTCATTATTATGTTTCTGCACGGTTGTTTTAACCTTTCCTGACACTATGAACATGTACGTATTAATATATCCTTTCAGGAACAGAGAGAGATTCAGAAATCAGTATCCATGTACCTTGTGAAAGGTTATTCTGAAATATTTAAACATGTTATTTCCACCTTGAATTTTTCAAAATATTCTTAATATGTTCTGTATGTACAAATCAATGTATATGTACATGGATATGTTTTAACACACACCACGGGTAAAAAGTTTGCGATAATTAATTGGCATGTATCTCCTCAAACCTGAATGAAATTCTAAATAGAAATATACTTGCATATTTGTT
The DNA here is from genome assembly GCA_027627225.1 of Congeria kusceri. Classification (NCBI taxonomy): domain Eukaryota; kingdom Metazoa; phylum Mollusca; class Bivalvia; order Myida; family Dreissenidae; genus Congeria; species Congeria kusceri. Next base: position 26,641,771 of record CM051026.1, on the reverse strand, counting down.
TTTGATTTCAAACATAAATTAATAACGTTTCAACAAATGGTGGTTTTTGAAGCGAAAACTTACGGTACTTCCCCTTTTTTTTATAGAGCGGACGTGGAATGTGGACGGTACGAGGATCTAGATCGAACCAAACGAGAATATAAATCGCAGTACAGCGCACTGGTGTAAAGTTGCTAAGTTGAACAAAGTAATGTGCACAAAAAGGTTGACTCCTTATTCAAGTTTAACGAAATTTGTGTTTCATTTTTGTGTCATCGATACTTACCAAACCTATGCTACCAATACAATATTTTTTGCTAGGCTGCCACTGCTATTCCTACTACTGCACATTTGATGTCCGTAACTAATTTCATTCTGAATCCGTTAATGTTCTACAACAACTACTCTATCCCTTGTACTACTGGTACTGCAACTGATACAGCTTCTACTTCAACCACCACCACCACCACTACTACTTATAATAACAGCAATTAAAATGAATGAACAACTGCTCATTGTACTTATACGACTTCTACTATTTTGTTTACTTCTGCTACTAGTACGGTTTCTACTGCTGCGTCTCTGCATTCCCACTACCACCACTACATATGGAACTATTGCTGCTACTAGAATCTAAGATACGTCATATATTTTACAAGATCTGATGTTTGGCCAGAAAAAGATATCAAACACGGGCAAGATTTATTAAACACAGTGTTTCGTTTCCCAGAATACACAAATGCATTTTTCATATGCTTTATGTTTTCATATTCTCTAGCGTAGGCGCAGTTTGGTTATTTGTGTATTTGTGTACACAATCTTTATTTTTGTCCCCTTGCATTGCATTTTTAGTTTGTTGTTCTTGATCATACACTTGTTTCAAAGTTTCTTGTGTGTTTTTATGTATAAATATGTTTCTAGATGTGTATATTTAATATCATGTCAAATTGCATTGTGCAAAGGTCATTGTACGCTTGGTTAAAATATAGACATGTTGTAGTTCATTGAATGAACGATATGTTTTATTACTACTGCGAAGGATGGGCTGTTTGTGGTCGTAAGTTTTGTGTCTATTATTAGCGAACACAGTTATGAAAGGATGTACATGGAAATGATATGGGTGAATGAGCAAGTGATGGTATTTTGTTGGCAATCTCGATCACCGTCGGGATTCATACATTCTATATATGATCCTTTATTATTTGGAGATAGGGAAAATCGGCTGTCTATGCGGAATATTTCGCTTTACTTGTTTGTCAGTCCACATATTACTATAGTACAATATTGTTTGAAAAACAACGTAAAAACGGCAGTCAATGAATCGATCTGGACAATGCAATTATAAGAATACATATACCAGTCACTGTTTCAACGTTCTACTGCATTATGAGGGCACATGAACACGACACTGTCTAGCATTTTATTTCACATTCAAAAGCGACTTGGTTCAATGAGCCAGATGTATTCAAGGCGTCAGCATATTCAGTTGCGATACCACAACACTTAAACACGAAACAATATATATTACCGGGAGTTTCACTAAACAATCACTTATTTTGTTGAGTCACTTCCTTTAACAAACATTTGTAGATTTCTTTCGTTACTCAGCAAGTGCGTATCTGGGGTCAGTTGATGAACACAGTCACGTGTAGATTTATTATTATTATACACTTTTCAGTAAAATTAATTTTGATAAACCCACTGTTGGAACAGTGAAAATATCAACTACAATATTTTATTCATTATACAATTTAACTAAAATATAAATAAGTGGCAACGACGACGCAGAAAGTATGGCACCATTGTCCACCTTATAAATGAGTGACTATTTTTGAATCATTTATAATGTCATTTATCACGACAAAATAAGACACTGGATATGTTTACGCGCATCGCGAGCATTTTTATAATGTATTTATGTATGTCCAAAAGCATAAAATATACATGAAAATTAATTGATTTCGGATGGTCGATTTGTATTTTCTTCGTGGTCATATTAAACTATATTTCACTTGTGGCTTAGACATTCGTGAACACATTTATTTATAACAACTCTTGAACTAAAATGTAATCATTACCGTAATCAACAAATCTAATCTATGTGTTTGCATTTTTCAAGCCGGTTTCCGTTCAATATTAAACTTGGTAGAATGCCATGTTTTAAGAGGATACAAGACACTCTTTATTATATGTTCAACCTTTTTTGCTTATAATTGTTCATGTCTTTTTGAATAAAACGCAAAGTGTGCATTCTGCCTTGATACTGTTAAACCAGGTGCTAGTTACGTTTTGCGAGTAACTGTTGTTTAACCCTTTGACATTTCACAACAGATTTGTAACACGAAACAAATGTTCATTAGACCAAGGATCTCATCGCCTGTTACATTTTGTAATTGCTTGTTCACTGTTTTACTTTTCTTAAATACCTATATTGGCAGGTGGATAACCAAGTGCATACGTTGTTTAATATATATATATAAACAAGCAAAACAAATACAGGAATATATTAAACCACGAACTGCATTTCGCCACCTTAGGATTAAAAGGGCCTATCTAACATGTGAAAAGAAGAAGCCTTAGGATTAAAAGGGCCTATCTAACATGTGAACAAGAAGAAGCCTTAGGATTAAAAGGGCCTATCTAACATGTGAAAAAGAAGAAGCCTTAGGAGTAAAAGGGCCTATCTAACATGTGAAAAAGAAGAAGCCTTAGGATTAAAAGGGCCTATCTAACATGTGAAAAAGAAGAAGCCTTAGGATTAAAAGGGCCTATCTAACATGTGAAAATGAAGAAGCCTTAGGGTTAAAAGGGCCTATCTAACATATGAAAAAGAAGAAGTAAGGTCCCTGTAATACTAAGGTTGCGATTAAAATTATCTTATTACTATCTGCATTTATTCAAGGACAGTGTTGCTGTATTTTTGTGATACTTGCGACAGTTGCAATAGTGCGGGAAATTGTACTGTCCACAACTGTGTTTTCAGAATATTGCTTTTTTGGTTATGTTATGAAGCTTAAATTAGTATAAATATTATCATTTATTAGTGTATAGTGCACACTGAATTAATAACACTACTAATTGTAAAATATTGTGTTCATAATATTCATAGCTATGACAGAAAGATATATAATATTATATTTTTAGTATTTCATATTATCAACGAAATTCGCAAAGTATTACGCCTCAACTTGACAGTGATGTCCTGGGTGAATTGTTATACTGAGTGAACAATAAAAGTACCTTGTTAAACTGAGTAAACAATACCTGTACCTTGTTATACTGAGTGAACAATATACGTACCTTGTTATAATGAGTGAACCATAAAAGTACCTTGATATACTGTGTGAACAATACAAGTACCTTGTTATACTGAGTGAACAATAAAAGTACCTTGTTATACTGAGTGAACAATACAAGTACATTGCCATACTGAGTGAACAATAAAAGTACATTGTAATACTGAGTGAACAGTAACAGTACCATTACGTCTTTTTACCGGTTTAGTCTTATTCAGCGGGTATTAGTTGTAATCAAATACTTATTTATTGGAGAACGTTGCTATCAACGTAAGTGCTTTACACAGTTTGCTAGTTAATTTATGTTTATGCAAGCTTTACAAAATGTATTTGATTGGGAAAAAATGTAATGGTTGCTTGAAAATAAAATGTTTTGAAATATATTGTATTGAGATCTTTTATTTTGACAATATACCTGTACATCCAGAAACTGGTTTGTGATTTTAAAGTAGCCAAGTATGGGTTTTACTCGTTTTAACTTTTCTTACAATTTAAATCGAAATATATGCTAATTAACGTTATCCTGCTTGTTTTAATTTATGACAATACATATGTTGTAAGATCGTGCATACACTCTTTAAACTGCGGTTAATTAATGCTAGTCATGGGATAAACAGTGCGACAGTTGACAGATGTTTAGTGGCGTCGGTGTACCACCTTCGCTGAATAGGACACGGGCATTTGATGCACCGCTCTCCATATGTATTTTACATGCCGTATTGTTTTCAATAAAAGTTCTTTTTCCAAGTTTTCAAGTCTCATCAGACAATCGGTGTGTGGCAACAACCACATTTGTCCTGTTTCTACCTGCAACATTGACCTAATAAAGGGGTCACCGTATACATTTTCCTATCTCCAGTCAACAGGAATTGGCAAGGTTTATCCAGTTAGTCGTGTATTCATACGAGCCGAATAGCAACATTGTCCAAAATGACTAGGCAAAAAATGAAATACACCTGTACTCAACCGAGTTTTTCATCGATAAAACGTCGTGTTATCTAGTTTTACAGAGATCCTAGCTTCCATATTGAGTTGTTAATCCGCGTATGTAAGGCATAAACGATGAAGCTGTAAACAACATCTTCCTTCCATTCCATTTGAAAACACTTGATGTAAGCGGGTTATTCTTTCTGAATAGACTTTCTTCAATCAAAAGCAAAGATACAATTTATTCAAGAAGAAATAACCCTTAATATAAATTTCCGTTGAAATGTTATTAAAACTGAACGAAGGGTCGATCTGCATCTATAAATTACTAAAATCTTTAAGTTGATCACAATGTTCTCCACCCACAATGCGAGTACATCGTATAAAATTGAAATTCAAATGGGATTAAACTCACTGTATTCCAGGCATATATTCCATACACTTTTCTATTTAAATGTTATTAATATAATTCACACAAAACACTGAAACACTAACAATTGTATTCCGATTGCTTTTGTTTTAAATTCCAACACACTCGCGTCCTAGTTTGTACACTGTGTAAACTTCAAACGTAACCGAATGACGTAGGCGTGACGCAATCCAACTTTTCAAAAAATGATGTCTGGTTTATAGTGGCTACTGTGTACTAATTATTGTTCGTGAATACTATTGGCGTCAGCAAATTATATAATTTTTACAATTTTAGAAGATTGCCGATAAGAAACAGAGGACTATTTTTTCGGGAATTACGCATAAATGCTAGCGATTTATAAGTTTCGACGTTCGTCATAAAACATAATAGTTTTAAGCTAAACCTTTAATTAACTGCTTTTAAAATGAAATTGAGTAGAAAAGAAAATAAATAGAATACATGGTAGGTGCTGGGAAAGAGAAAATTTATCCGGTTCGGCCCGAAAACAAAAATAGGGCTCTCTAAAGCTCGCCCTACTTTTATCATCTAAGCCTCACAGGATAAACTTTCTCCATCCCGGCAACAACCATGTATTCTCTATATTCTGACATGACACTCGTAGATTTTTATATAGACAAAGCCCACAATTATCAGTGTTAAACTACCCAATAAGCAACGAGAACAAATAGTTCCGAGACGCCATTGTTTCCAGTTTGTATCAATTGAAATGATGTCACAATATATGTGTATCATTAGCGTTGTTATTTGGTCAACAAACACCCCTTTGTCGTTCTGATGCGGAGCTATTTAACCACTCGTGGTTTAATTCCAACGCATAATAACTCGTAAATCGTTGATTATTTGTCGATAAACAACAATAAATTGAAACTTGTTTCTACAGTACTTGTAAGAAGTCTTACCTCATTTGTAAGTTAGGTTGTGTTTGTTTGGCCCGTTTCTAGTTAACATATTGACGTCAGATTTCTGGGTATCTTACATCACCACAGCACGCTCACGTAGTTTTACGTCAGAATAGCGCAGTTGGTTAGAGCGCCGTATATTGTTCGTACGACTAATTTGATACCAACTATGTGCAGTTTTTTTTTTCTCAATATTTTTTTGTTGTTGATTTGTATTGTGTTTTTATCAACATTAGCATAATGTTATAAATAATTATATTCATATATATATTCGTTTATTATATTCATGCTTTTACATCTATATTGCTCATTTCAACATTATAACATAAAAAATGCTGAATACCACTTTGTCCTAGCTATAGAGTCTTAACAAAAGTTAGTCGTAGTGTAAATTTAATCAATTCAATACTTCATGATGTAGTTTTGTATTTATAAATATTATTCTTGAGTATTATGGTTTAAAGTGCTCGATGCAGATGCACGTTATGAACTTATTTTACATACATGTCTAATATTTAGGAAAAAATATAATTGCTGCTATATACTAATATTATATTTCCTTGCTGAAAATAATGGTTTAAAGCGACCTGTTCCCAGGTTGGAAAATTGACGATTTTCAAAACATTTGTCATATATCCCAAAAATAATAATACATTATATCAACACTCAATATGACACTCTTAGCAAAATAAAATATTGTAAATGCCGTGTCAATTTTTTTTCAATTCAACCGCAATTGTTAACGTAGCAGAGCTTTTACATGTTCGGTATGTCAATTTGGCTCAATTTGAAAAAAACTAAGTCAATATAATATGAACCAAGACGATTGTTTATAAAGATGTCACTAAACTTTCAACATCGTGACTTATTTGTATCATGAACCCTGAAAATGCACCAGAAACTAGCTAGTATACAGTTCTAACCACAAGATACATTCACGAAACAATTGCCGGGATTTTCATTGAACAATTGCTGCCTTGGGACTTTGGCATCGAGTCTCTGACTCAGCGGAAACATCTGTTATACATGTAATATATGGCGTCTTATAAACGCCCTTGTTACTATACTGATTTATTGTTTCATAAAAACTTTAAATGACAGACCGACAGACAGACACTTTATTTTGACTTGTGCAAAGTACATTGTCAACAATACATCCTGATAACAGTTCACCATGTCGACATGAAAGGAGCAAACAACTATATACACATGTACAAAAAATTATATATTAAGCGATTAAGTGGCGTGAGCACAAATTCTAAAATCAACATCAAACAAAAAGAGGATGAACACTATATATTATCTTCTTACACACAGTGATTCCTCTACAAAAAGAACCAAGTTTATTAATTCCGTTCTATTATTTGATTGCAATAAACTTAAATATTTAAGCAAAGGCGGCCTAATATAAAAACCTTTGTTAATACACTTTTGTCTTATTTTTGCACATGTAGAACACATACAGACAAAATTAAATTCATATCCGATGTCGTTCGAATTGCAACACAAACATTACCTTTGATTTTATCAATGTTATGACTATCATATCGAGCGGTTTAAATATGTAATGTATGAGCAGGCAGACAGTCCTAACTACTAAAACGGAACCTCAAGCTGTTTGGTATTATATCTAAGTACGATGCATATTCAAAATTGATTTTGTCGGTGATATATACGTCCAACATTGTGCTATTATTTAATATTCAGTTCTAATCCTTGTTAAAATAGTCGTAAACTCTCTGTTTAAATTCTTCAATTAATATGTTAACATCAATATTTCTTACATTGTCAAATGCATAAAGGAAACAATAATCATATAACATTTTTCGGACATTACAAATCCAGTTACGACCACCTTTGTTATAATCAGAAACGGTCAAGTTATATACAGATTTCATAATTATATTTTAAGATGTACATAATTTGAACCAATACTTAAGAATACGAATATATTTGGTGTGTTTTGAGACTTTTGGTCCTTATTCGGCAAGTCTCTTTTCGAGAAAACGTCGTTAGAAATGACGTCACAAGATTTGCACTGATATAAGTTTTAAGCCTCTTATTTTTTGAATTGAAGCATTTATCTTATTAAATAAATAAAAATATAAGCTAAAAGGTGCGTTGCAGTGAAAGTTCCTACTAAATGTGTTGACTTTGACCTTTTGATTGCGTTATGGACTGATTACTCCCCTTTTACCTCGGTAGGCCATTGCCCCAAATAACTAGGACTCAATTTAATCACACTGAGGTCTGACACGTTTCGATATCAATTTTGACTAGATACGCATTATTGCACCTTTGCACCTTGGATTTAACTTGTCTTCGATCAAGGTAAAGGTTTTCTTTTAATCACCATTACTTTTCCATGTTAGCATAACCGAATTGTTGTCAAATTATTTAAATAAACTGACACATGAACGAACCGGAATCGAGAGTAAACAAATGGCGGCCGTGACTTTTGTTTAGATTTAAATAAAAGGTAAAATTTCGAGTAAAACGGTAATGTTTGGATATAAATGACAGTCATTTATCATCTGCTAGTTGAAGCACTTTCCTGTCTGAACTAATTTTACTGATTTTCAGTAGGAATTGGAAAAAAAGCTGGTGAACTATATTAAAATAATTTTGGACAATATAGAAAATTTCACAACTGTGATAATTATGATGAATGTGATTCTTATCCAACTGAAAAACAAAAATAAATTTTAATTGATTATAATTAGTCACTTTTATTATTTCTTAAATAACTTCATAACTTATCAAATATAAAGATACATGTATGTGTGTTTGGGGTCTAAGCAAAACAGTTATATTGTATAATTGAAGATGCATTGAAGACACAACAATGTACATGCATTGGAGGATACTGCGGATACCGTCAGGGCATCATCCCACATTGAACACAACATCCCGCACCTGATATATGATCCAGAACAACCAGTCAAGTTCTACAATTGGGCATACTTTCTGAAATGCCTATTACAGCCTGTCCCAAATATGCTGTCATACCACCACTGCAGATTTGCATTATTTGTTATTTTGCACATTCTTGAAAATAGTTATCACAATGTATTATGCATTAAATAATATCAGTAAAGCACATGGCACTCATGTATAAATTATAATATTTATCATTTAAAATACCTGGGCCCCTATCTACAAAGCTTCGTAGTGAACAATTCTTAAACTCATAAAATTCCTCAAACTATGTTGCAGTTTCAATTCGTGTAAAATTTGTCGTAAATGCGTTTACTCTGGTAAAGAATCAACATATTGTTATTATTTTACCATAATTCAAATATATAATATTGTTTTTACAAGGAAAATTGAATTTGAATATTTTCCTTAAACTTATATGACTCAAGATAGTCCTTAGTGGCATTGTGGATACGGACCCAAGTACATAACGCATAGATTGTAAAGAAATGTTTTTTAAGTAAACTTATATTAATGAAATAATAGTGAAGTTGTACTTTCCATCAGGATGTGTGATCTTATTTATTTTTTTCATCTCAGAATAACACCAGACAATCCGGACGTGGCCTGTGTCCGAAAGCATGCGTCTGATGTTGGGGAGGCTGTGACTATCTTGAAGAATTCGTTGTAATGCAGGACATGCACCAACTGGAGTCACTTGGCCTATCTGCTCAATGCCAATTTCATCTACACGAATAAATGGAACCATTGTGCAACTCAAACTGTGCCAGTTCATGCCCGCTGCCCGATTTACCAAAGCCAAACAAATATATATATAATACCAGTTAGTGTGATAACCGTATAAAGACCAGTATTATTGTGACAATGTAATGTATCAAGGATGGAACAAAGATTTCACTGTCTCAAGAGCTCAGCAGATTTATGGATGCAATCTTAATGTAAAAGTCATTATATCTATACACAATTTTCCATTCAAAATCATTTTCTATTCTGTTCAAAAATGGATAATCTCACATTTCATTATGTCTAATAAGAACTACATCAAATAGTGGCATTTTTCCATTTTGAAATGGTTGCCCTGGTAACTGCAATGTTAATTATAATCTATGTCATGTTATTGTCATGTTCATTTACCTAACTTCTCATGTGTGAAATTGAAATTAATTATTTGATGAAATTGTCAAGATTGTAGTATGACAATAAGTTTCGTTGAATTAAAAGATTTAATAAAAGTACAAGAAAACTGAGAAAAGTTCTTAAATGTCATTAGTTACTTTTAGTCTTACATTGTCTATCTAATTTTTACTTCAGTGAGGATTAACGTAATTGTTTGACATTTTTAATTGCAATTCATAATTATTAAGTGAAGCATTTTGGCAAGGTTTAATGGAGAAGATAATTGTGTTTCACATCAGTTTATGTTATATATGGTTGCATGTTTACAGTTCAACTGAAATCTGTAGATACGTTGTCAACTTCACTGTCTATATTAGGTAAATTCAGATGCAAACTTTGAATCATCTCATATTTCATTTTTGATAAATAGGTTAAAATATGTCAAATTTCAAAATATGTCATCTTTGATCATAAATCCAACTCAATTGCGGTACGGGTCAATAAACAAAGAAACTTATATGTTTTTAGCTTGTGAATATTAATAATTATTTGCAACAGGTATCAAACAATTTCCCTTATATATTGTTTTTTTCTGTCTGGTAACAGCTGTTTAAATAAAATGCTGAAATGTTCGTGTGTTTGACCAGAATGTCATTATTTTGAGTTGTGCAATCTGTTGCCAATGCAACCAATATTTGTTTTGTGATTTTAAAATTCTTTTACAATACTATAGTATTATATACTTCATTGTTGTAAAAAATGTTGTGATTTATTTATACAATTGCACATACATTGAACGTTTATTGATTTTACTTAATGACATGAACATAAATAATCAAAATGTCATATTTTGTGTTTACTGGGCAATGCTAAGGCCATCGTTTCCATCTTAAAGAGACGAATATTGCAAACTAATACTTTTTCTGAGTGTAACATATATTGAGGCATCTGCAAATGTGTTTAACTCAATTTCGCCTTTTTTACCCATTTTGACAAAACATCTCAGAACAGGGCCACATATCTATGTATATGTAACCCTCATGGTTACAGGTGTATAGGTAGTGTCCAAAATAAAACACAGTGCACCTTTCACTTCTTTAATAACGCTACTATATAATGTAATAGCAATAGTTCAGTCCATTTCTCAATCTGAAGGATCTGAAATATATAAAACACATATCCCAGAATTAAACTAACTGTTATCAATGTTAGACACATGAATTACATTGTCCAATAATAACATTGATAAAATACTAAACAATAAAACAATATTTCAGTTCTAGTGGCCCTTAAACTTCTACTTTATATGACTCAACAACCATACATAAGGTTCAGGTACAAAAATAAAACAAGAATAATAAATGCACAAACACAGCATCATCAATGGTCCAAATAATGAATTGAACATAGTTCATTCAATAAATTGATAAAATATATACATAGTCTTACCAATTTATGGAATTGAGTCCCTTTACAAGTCAACCTTCTCTGCCTCTCTTCCTTCAATGAACCTAATGGTGCTGTAAAATTAGAGCATGCAAACAGATATTATTGTGTTTCCACTGAGTGAATTAAATGCCATTTAAAAGTGAATTTAATAGTTTGCTGCCATTCTGAACATTCGCGAAATCATATGACTTGACCATTCAAACTGTTCAAACCTCAAACCAAATACAATGAAAACAATGCATTGCAACCGTTCTCAATTAAATATAATAAAATACAAACAGAAGAACCAGCTGGTACTGACCACTAGAATGGACACAGACTAAATTTTTAAAGCGAACATAAAAATGGCCTCCAGCTTTCCCTCCAAACTAGATCATGTGACACCACAAAAAAATATAAAGTTAAAATAATAAGTTTGGGTTACAAACCACTAAACAAATCGGGAGAAAGTTGACCAGGTCACATACTCCCCCACTTCGAGAAATGACGTCCCGTCATTAACCCAATCTGTCAAGTCCATCAGTCAACCATAAATTGTCTTCTATCTACTTATCACAAGCAACTATTACTTATCAATAATACTATACAAGATCTCAATAAAAGAAAAAATATGTCACCGACATTACACTTAATCACTACATAATAGTAACTACACCGACCAATCAAGTCTCTTCCTCCCCATCCTTTGACTGCGACCTCGCAGGTCTATTAAAATTTAAGATATTTATTTTCATTATTTATTTATTTATTATTAACCTTTTATTTAATTTAGTTTTATTATTTTATACATTTATATTTAAGATATAAAATTACATTGACTACAATTGTGTAAATTATTCATATTAATATTGTTCTATTAACTTAAATTATAATGAATAATTTAATTATGTTTTTAATGTTGTTTTTTTCTTCTTTTTTTTTTCTTTTTTCTAATCAATTATGCAAGATTATATTTATCTCATATTTAAGATAAACACAATCTCTTTCACATTATATATGACAGCTTGATATTAACTGTAAATCAATTGACAGTTCTATCAAAAATAATCATTATTAAAATGTAAAACATGCATGTACATACAACAATATAAGTATATATCAATACTCAAAATAGCATTAAATATTTACATGTTGTGAAATGATTTTCATTCTGACACTATATATATTAATCAGACAATAATGTCTAGATAATACTTCTTAGTTGTAATCATGTCAATACACATGTAACTGTTAAAACTATATACAAGTTTACAGACATTATTTAAAAGCAATGTAAAAACACATCAAACTATCCGGTATATGTCAGTTTTCACTTAAATATTGCCCCAACTAACTTATCGGCCATTTCAACATCCATATCATCCAAGACTCTTGAATTAAGTAAAACATTTAAAGTCTGTATTTTACTATCTAATGGTCTTGGTGCCGTTAATTTTCAAATCAATTTCAATGTATCCAAGGTAGGGCAATTCTTTCCCATCAGCACATTCAATTTTCAGAAGATTGTTTAAAGGTTGAATCTCAATATTTCCAAGTTGATTAGTATGAAAAGACTCTGAAATAACGCTGACGCAACTGCCTGTGTCTAAAAGTGCAGTTGTCTGGATGTCATTAATTAAAACTTTGACTTCATTTGTTACTCCAACAAGTTGAGGGTCTATCCTGTTTGTGCCTGTGTTCGACCCTGTAACCGAGGCACTTACAATTTTGGGCATTGAGATTGTTTGTGCCCTTTTTCTCTACATCTGAAACAAATAATCTCTGCATTTGCAGGACAGTCTTTCATCATATGCCCTTTTTGATGGCATTGATAGCATTCAATATTGAACGCATTGTTTTGAGGTCTAAAATTTCCTCTAGGTGCATCAGCACCTCTGCCACTATTATGAGAAATACCGCGGCCACTACCTCTATCATATGAAGTGCCACGACTACCCCTATAATTACTTGGCGCATTAGCACCATGGCCATGACCCCTGTAATAATGTCTTCCTACATAATATTGGGGCGCTTCCTGCTTTTTCTCCAGCTGCTCAATTCGCTGGTTCAATTGTTTAAGCAATTCTTTCATTTCTGATAACTCAGACTGCTCTCTCTTCTCCACATTAACAGCAGGTTTACATGTTTTTGTTTCCGTCACTGGCTCCTTCAGATCTGCTTCAATCTTCCGTAATTCACGCTTAAATTCATCATACTCTACTATCTTGTCACACTGATAAGTGGACAGATGTTTCAAATCCTTTTTTAATCCGGCATGAAGAACCGTTTTCAAAACATCCATGTCGGTTCGTTTCAAAGCCTTCAAATGTATGGCTGTTTCAAACAGTTCTTCCAGCCTAGCAGCATAGGCTGTCACAGACTCTCCTGTCTGTTGCTGACTAGAATAAATTTCCGCATTATACTTTCACGTGACTCAATGCTACCGTATGTGCTGTCAAGCTTCTGCATTACTTGTTCAAGAGTCACATCGGGTCCTAAACGACGCAGTACATCACCTGCACTTCCTTTCACAGCACGTCGAACACCAAGTAAAATTTGTTCGGCTTTAAACACCTTGCTGTTGACCGTGGCCTCCACCTCGTACCTGAAAGTATCCCACGTGACTTCGCCTTTTCCTGAATCTTCGAAGAATGTAGACAATTTCGGATATTGATATCCCACTTTTACTTCAGTCGCTTTATGCACAACATGTTCCGGCTCTTCACTTTTCACACTCCCAAACGCTTGTGCAATCCTCAGCATATCCTGTGGAGTGTCACACTTAGGTTGAATACCTAACATTTTCAAGGCTTCCAACAACTTAACTTCATCCTTAGTTAAGTCTTCTGGACCAGTCGCCATGTTGAATTTTCCTTCTTCTTTTGGCTCTTCAGGTTCCATTGCACAAACTTTTCCACTTAAGCACTTATTTGTCAAACACTATTCACGAAATGTTAATGTCACAGACTTAAAATTGTCTTTTACTATTAAAAGTCAAAGTCACTTTTTTAAATTGTCAACAAGTCTACAAACACATCTGTGGAGCACTTGATGTCCGAATATTATCACTATGGCTATAACTTCAATATCCAACACAACCTGTTGTACACTAAATCCAAATGTCAAAGAGCACACAATAATACTATCAGGATTACATTCATTCACAATAACATTCACATATTTGAAAGTTTAATAGTGGCATACTGTTATGTTACAGTTAAAGATTACATACACATATCACTGCTATTATAAATTTTTTAATAAATACAATTTTTTTTTTTTTTTAATTATTAATTTTATTTAGTATTTATCTGTTTAAACAGTTTAAATTAATTAAATTATTGACTTTGATTTAATTTACTGAACTATTTAACAATAGCTTTAGGGTAACTACGGTATCACACAAGGTGCGCTTATTATGAAGTAGAAAACCTTTACGGTAAACCAAACAATGCTTGTAATATATCCTGCTGATCAGAAAATTCCCAATTTTAACAATTTAGAACCATGTCATAATCCTAATCTGTGGTAAAACAACAGAACAGGATGAAAAAGTAAACTATTCAAACTATGCAATGTGTTGTTCTTACCTATATTTGCATATATATGTATGAACCCTATTTCTGATACAAATAATAATGTTTTGTAAAATTATTTTGACTAAATATCCTATGATACTGAAATGTAAACAGAATAATATTAATATTGGTTGAATAATTGTTTAATACTTCTAAAAATTACAATATGTATTATGACATATTGCAATACAAGACTTTTGTTTGAAAACTTTAGATATTGATTTTTTTTTTTTTTCAAGTAATTATTTTATTTATTTTTTTATAGTCGGCAAACTACAACAACTAACTACATTTCTAATGCTACTAACTACACAATAAAAGTAGCCCTGGACAGTAGAATTGTCAATAGTCACAATTAAAATGTCTGGACCAAATGTCAACTTCAAGGTAAAAACGGACAAATATTCAAGTAAATAACCAGAAACACCAAAAATATGGAATTTTCAGAAATCCAACCACAAAAAATACGGAATATAGGTCAGCAATAAAAAATAACTGAAACGGTTGCAACACTATTAAAATTATGTACAGTAATAAAAGTAAATTCAAAATAGCAGCAATGTGATTATTAATGAAATGTGAGTAAGAATGCGAATATTAAATACTGTATTCCACCACCAATTATTTTTAGTGAATCTTGTGAAATCTAATCAAAAATCACTTTCGCACTCACAATATCATACACAATGGAAATATACAAGATGTTACAGTTGTTTTTTTGTTTGTTTTTTTTAAAGAGAAAATAATAAAATATGGCCAAAATCAAAACTGTAACAACTGCAAAATTTCCTTCAAAAATAGTACTTACAAATCTGTTGCTATTCTGGCCACTAGAACACAATTTTTTACTGTAATGTTAACACTGTTTCAAGTCCTAATTGCACAATAGTTTTGTGCTTTTATAATTGTCCACATGAAGTGTTGGCTCTAGAAGAAATCCTGGGCGATGAGTCGTGATGTCAACGTACATGTACAAGATGTAGCCTAGGCTCTGAAAGACATCTGTATACAGGCGATGATGTTCCCGAAGTCTGTGCGCACGATTCTGGTTCCGATCGGATGTTGTAATAACTACGTCTGAGGGGTCCCAAGTTGGGCGCCATTTGTAACCCTCATGGTTACAGGTGTATAGGTAGTGTCCAAAATAAAACACAGTGCACCTTTCACTTCTTCAATAACGCTACTATATAATGTAATAGCAATAGTTCAGTCCATTTCTCAATCTGAAGGATCTGAAATATATAAAACACATATCCCAGAATTAAACTAACTGTAATCAATGTTAGACACATGAATTACATTGTCCAATAATAACATTGATAAAATACTAAACAATAAAACAATATTTCAGTTCTAGTGGCCCTTAAACTTCTACTTTATATGACTCAACAACCATACATAAGGTTCAGGTACAAAAATAAAACAAGAATAATAAATGCTCAAACACAGCATCATCAATGGTCCAAATAATGAATTGAACATAGTTCATTCAATAAATTGATAAAATATATACATAGTCTTACCAATTTATGGAATTGAGTCCCTTTACAAGTCAACCTTCTCTGCCTCTCTTCCTTCAATGAACCTAATGGTGCTGTAAAATTAGAGCATGCAAACAGATATTATTGTGTTTCCACTGAGTGAATTAAATGCCATTTAAAAGTGAATTTAATAGTTTGCTGCCATTCTGAACATTCGCGAAATCATATGACTTGACCATTCAAACTGTTCAAACCTCAAACCAAATACAAAGAAAACAATGCATTGCAACCGTTCTCAATTAAATATAATAAAATACAAACAGAAGAACCAGCTGGTACTGACCACTAGAATGGACACAGACTTAATTTTTAAAGCGAACATAAAAATGGCCTCCAGCTTTCCCTCCAAACTAGATCATGTGACACCACAAAAAAATATAAAGTTAAAATAATAAGTTTGGGTTACAAACCCATAAACAAATCGGGAGAAAGTCGACCAGGTCACATATATACAGAGGATACTTGCCTAGTTCTCAATTGACACAAGCATTACATGTATTAAGTTTCACTTTCAAAAGTCGTTTATACAATTTTAAGTGGATTCTTTCAAATTCCTTATATTTAGTATAGCCCCAGACCTCTGAAGCATTGTTTAAAATTGAACAAACGAATGCGTCAAACAACAGTTTAGGCTTAAAATCGTATTTTTGACATGTATATAATTAAACATTTAATGCTTTTAAATGTAGAGCAATCAAAGTTTAAACTTCAAAACGTCGGTGTCGCTCTATTACTGGCTGTGGATGACATTTATGCTATTGTGATCAATGAAACATAGGATGAGCTCTTTAATATGTCAAGTACAAACATGGCATTATTTCCCTTCTTTCCGATTCATATGATTGTTTTGCATTTGTCTGATGCGAGGTCAAAGAAACACAATGGTACATATGTGCTTTTATTGGTCTTCTTTAACCTGAATTATGTTATATTGTGAAACATATATACCATTGAATTGTGAACATTATTTAAACATTCACTTACAGCGATAAATGAGGGTCTTAAGAAAATTAAAGTGTTGTATCAACACAATGTGTGGGTCTTAACGGCATATGCATTTTTAAATTGAAGGTACTAATTGTTATGCAATTCATTATAAAACTGCTTTTTTATGAAATATCCACGTTTCTTGTTTAGACTGGATTAACACATTTTATCGCTATACCAACAAACGTATCAATTACATAAAATCTTAAATGTTCCTGTTAATGAAGAACTATTAAAGTTTATTGTTAAATGTTTAAAACAGAGAATTCACCAATTCTATTTCGTCATATTTGCCATACGATTTATATTGTCTCCAGTTAAAATTCCGTAACATATATGATAAACAAATCATAATAAAATGTTTTACTGTTAAAGATGCTTTTGAATATTTTGCATAAGTGTGTTTGTGTGCAAACGTGTTTATTCACATGCATATTTCATTTATTTTAGCAATGTATTGTAAGCTACTAACCCAGAAAGGAGAATCAGACACGGATATATATTGCTTACCTCCTTATTCCCTTGCCGTTGGTCAGTAAGCAGAAGTTGTAAGCGTTTTGGGTTCGAATAATCCCAGAACAATCACTTTTAATTCTTAAAGAATTTAATGACGCGAAAGTTTTGCTGACATCGTGACACGGAATCGACATGACATCAAATTCGATTCTGACCCAGAAGGTAGCTGCATTGATACAGCGAGGGAAACAAAGTTTTGTGATTGCGTGTTTATGTAAATAAAATGAATAGACTAATAAAAAAAAAAAACATTACAGAATATAGAAAACATATGTTGTGAGAATATGCGATGTTTAAGTAAAAAATATGATAACACTAGCAAATAAAATGTGAATTGAAGTCTAAAACACTATACATCTCGCTATTCTTCCTTGTTGATGAGTGATTATTTCATTCTAGATACACGTAAATGTTAAACCGATATAAATAAAACAGTCGAACAACCAAAGATAAATGAATACCAGGTCAATACAATCGCAATATATTCTTCAACACATGTAAACTTGATATATATCTGGTAAACATGTGTTCCGGTTGACAACACGTTTTAATATCGTGTGTATGTGTACGTTTACATAAAGAATAATATATTTATTCCCATTCGATTCTTGCTTTACTTGATGTTTTGTGCATTTCAAATACCTTCTATGGCACATGTTAAATAATAATTGTTCACGACAAACGTAACATTTTGAAGGTATAACACACATCTTATCGCTTCGTCTTGGCTCATTTAAGTTGTTTTATTTCAAAGCTTTCAACATTTTCCCTTTCATTTGAAATGGCTTTTCCATGTGTTTTATGAAACATGTATGACGCATATTAACCAGGGTTGTACATCATTGTTCATAACAAAACGTTCTAGTAATGTAGTATGGTTATTGTTGATGTATTTTCTTTGGCCAAAATAAGTTTTTATTTATGAAAGTGTGCACTGTTACCTGTTTTGTTTTTGCTATTTAACCGTTGAGTTATGTAAAAGGTATGCCATTGCTAGCATTGTTCTTTACCGCAACATAAGAAAGATGGCGCGTTTTAATGTGGGTATATTCAATCTTTCAAAACAACTATTTTCGAAATAAGAAGAAGAAAGCGACAATGTTACTAAACGCAGTCATATAAAACGTAAGCTTTGTAAGGAAACAATAACGTATTGACTAAATCAACAAATACGAGTGTCGACTTTTGCAACGTTTATTAGTGTTGTGTAACCTAAGAATACCATCGATTCAATGCATAAACATGTAATATTTACTTTTCTTCCATTTGAATTCAAATTATATGGTAATAAATTGTATCGGGCTGGTTTTATGTCACTATGTCTGTTGTAAAATCGTGCATACACACTTTAAACATCTATGCTATGTATCTAGACAAATACATGTATTTATACCGGTAACATGCAGGCTGTATGTGCTGTTTTCCCTTTTTATTCCATTGTTGGTAATAGTTTTTTTCTTTTTACCAGAGGTTATGTCTGTAAAATGTATGCATTACTTCTGTGTTACATCTATGACAAATACATCTATACACGTCATTATATATAGATGGCCATATTGCCAAATCTATGTTGTACAACACACGTCCAATATTTCTACGTCTATGCTTTGAATATGTGAGATGACACTGTTGTGTATTGTTTGTAGCATTGCCATATATTTCACGATTAGATTCTCCCTTCCAAGGAATTTAAAACTCCATACGTGTAAAGTATCTTACAACAATAGATAACTTATTTTCGTGGCTATATCATACAGCTGACTGATCGATTGTGTTCCCGTATTTGTCGCATCTTTCTCTGTGAAATGATGGACATGGCACCTCAGTACATGGTATATTATATACCATTCGGACAATGATCGATAGTTTTCGTTAGCTTAGACGAAGACAGTTAAAATACTACAAAATGTATCTTTGATACAAGTCCAACAACTATGATATGAGTCTCTATGCCTCAAAAGGTAATTTGGAAAATCACACCGGTAAGCCCGGCAACAGAGGTTCAAATTAAAACTGTTCGGGTTTTCTCTAATAATTTTGTTTTAGGAATGTTATTTCTCTCCCGAGTTTGATCCGTGTGATAACTGTTTTAATATACTGTTGTTGTTGTTGTTTTTCTATTTTTGTATGCATTTTTTATACCTACTATTGCACTATAAGACATGAAGCAAATATGCTATGGCTCATTCCTAACTGTTTCTGTACAATACCATCGCAAGAATTACGTAATCGAAGATGTTTTTCATGAGGTGCCAGGCCTAACATAAAGCACAATACTATAAGTATTTCAATTATGTATCAGTGTTGATATGTATTTGTCTCTGGCTATCGGTATTTTATAGTTTTTTTTATTTTCAGTGTATTTTTATTGTTTGCAGCATACACATTTTATAATAACATGAATTACACCATTCATGCGGAATGGGATTGTGGTAGTATTCTTAGTGAAACATTACGATGTATGGGCACCAGATGTTAATGAAATAAGAATGAATCTTCCATAATGTGTGCTGATTTAATGCTTATGAACTATGAAATACGCTTTTTCAGAATGTGTAAGGATTTAACATTGTTTTAAATACGTAACCACGTTACAATACTGTGAAATCAATCTTATTCGTTGAATACTAGTTGTGTTCGCTTTGAAATTCGTGGGTTAGCTCATCTAATTTATACCATATATGAAATTGTGTTCCCCAGTATACAATTAGATTAACGGCTATATCATATTTTTTATGGGTGCCTTTTACACGGAAAGTATTTGTTTAGTATGGAAGTAAACGTATTCGTTTACATGCATATACTTATGCCTGAGTACAAAGTAGTATTACGTTTAACACCAAGGCCGATACAACATTGAGTATTTCGTTAAAGACGTGTAGATGTATCGATGGATCGTTTGTATGTAAACAATGCGTTCTTAGATGATAAGGAAGCATGTTTTTATTAAATATGTATCATTGGAATTGTTTAAAATCTGTTTCATCAATAAGAGCAGACTCATTTAGCAAACGAGCTTTAATCATGATGCGTGAATTAAGTGTGTCTTTGTATTGATGAATTCGTTTGGCAAAACTCTGTTGTTCTAAAGGTCTTCCATGTTTGCGGTTGGTATTCAACCGTCCATAATCCGATGCTGAGTGACAATACTGTGTGGTAAATATGTTCGCCAATTGCATACGGAAATTTTACCGTTACAGTCCATGTAGTTTATAAGAATATTAACGCGGCAGCTAAATGAATAATTATAGTAAAAGAAAACGTGTACATGTGTATCCGATGTTTCATCGTTACTTAATGAATGATGAATATCCATTCAACTGTCGTCCATTTCCAATATGCAGTTGAGCAGTACAAATCGAAGAATAAGTGATACAGTCGGAACATTACCAAAATAACACATTTGAAGCATAAAATAAAAAAGAACACGTGTTGGTTTCGGTATAATATTGATTTTTGATTCACTCGTGATAATATAAATTATATGGTAACTCGTTCCTAAAACTCGATATTCTAACGAAACCAACAAATATACTCTATATACAATGAGTCTTTTTTTCCCATAAATATATGTCTCATATAAATATCGCTGAATACACATTAACGCATCAAGGTTAGTTAAACATTTATAAAACATTGTTTGCTACAAATATACAACCTGCATGTATAGCGTGATACTTCCGGCAAAGACAAATGCATAACGTGGTCGTCAAAATCACCAACGTCAACGCAACGCAAATGGTGACAGTTATTACAGTTCGGTTGAAAGTACCTTGCAAAACAAAATTAACTACGCCCGTATTCCAGAAAGATAAATAATAATAAAAGAGGTTTACAATTTAATCATTCAATAGTTTAATGTTCAGAGAAACAGATTTGCAACTGAAGTAAATACAAGTATAAGCAATCTAGCGAAATCATGAAGACTAACAACGATACAAGAGACATGTTTTATATAATACAAAATGTAACATGAGTTTTCGCCTCGGACGTGAGCAGCTCATCAGACTGAAAAGCGATGTCTATTGATGGTGAAACTTGACCAGATTCAGTAGTCGATGACAGTCCGTTAGTAACTAATTACAAGAGGTACACTATGTTCAGAGTTGTCACGACATGATGCGAATTATCATATACATGAACATTTATTATTAAATATGAATTAGAATGTACGGAAAAATTTAATCACCCGTATAACAAAATAAAATGACCAAATGATATGGATAGATTGACATGTAAGTACAAAAGATTGGTTAGATTTATGTTACATGTATACAAGACCCGTTTCAAATAAGAAATGTATGACCTACACACGTTTCATCACATTATCGTTTAAATCGAAACTGTCATCAGTTTATATATTGAATATATGAACCTGTCTTATTTCTAGAGATCCGTGTGGTGTTTGTTGCAATGCCCCATGTTTCACTCACTGTGGCTGGAGATGCACTAGTTTGATCTGAAAAATCACCTTTCTTATACATTTTTTACATTCATTTGCTGGTCTGAAATAAGATACAAAATCCTTTCTTATTAGTGTTGACCCTTACTACTCTTGTTATAAACAGGACAAAAAAAGTTCAGAAAGAGTGTTACCATTACCAGTTTGGTTTCAAACTTTGTTTCCATTACAAGTTTGTTCTGAAACTAGATTTTTCTGATCGATTGTTAGGAAAATACACAGCGCTTGCCAGTTGACACATCCACTTATATTGATCGTAATCGCAGCATTACATGTAGTGGTATTATTCATTGTAAATTTAAAGAAAAAAAAAACACGTAACTACTTGTGTATTCAAAGATTTGCAAGTTAAACATCGAAACCTTTTTTCTCGGATTCCAAATATAAAATATACTGCCATCAAATCAGTTAATAAAGATTAAATAAACGTGTATTTACATTTCTACATTTCAGATTATTAGTTTGCGCTTACGTTTGTTTGGTTTTTATTTGAATATATACTTCAATATTTTGAAGGCTGTAATAAGATTTACTCCAGAAAACGGTCATCTAAAAAAGACACCTTACATACAGAATCATGAGATCCAGTCAGCAAATAATTCAGAAACTGGAGGTGTTGATAGTGACGTTGTAGTTAAGTTATACCTTTACTGTGTGCGGACGCAACATTGCTATACATTTGAAAGCTGTTTTGATAGGTAACACATGTCCACCCGTTACCTTGTATCGAATCCTAGTATATATATGATATATTGCAAACAAATTATCTGTCCCCTATACACAAGCATTTTACAGTTTCTGCTGGCAGTGAGGTTGCAACATCAAATGCGTATATAGTGTACAATACTGATACAACAGCTACCATATTCTGCGCATTTCTTCTGTGAAACGGTATTTACCCGTGTGTCGAATAACCAATGTTGCCAGATATTTCTATCGTGTTTTCAGACATCACATTGATTACAATTGTTTAAATGCTGAAAATGACAGGCACACTTATTGATCTATATCGTTAGTGTCAAATATAAGGAACATACAATCAATAACACACATAAAAGCTGTTAATAACAGCTTATATTATACCAAGAAAAAAAATCTACTTGTATGCCGAATGTTAAGTTTGGTTAAATATAAACAAAGAGAAACTCCAGTTGCGACAGCAGGAGATAACTCTTTTTAGCAGCCCGAGGTCCTTTGTTTATGGCAAGTGACCATTTGCCCATTTAAAACAATAACGACTGTCACATCCAGTATATAGACTGAAAAAAGGCGGTGATGAAAGTCTAGATTTACAAACGTACACTGAGATTTTAAATACCATTGACTTCATGTCCATGCCATTCTAGAAGATATTACCATTTTATCAATTTGGCACGTATGTACATTTTTGAGGATTTGTCGTAGCAGTTTACTTGATTCCTTTTTCTTAACACATGTCCGCAACTCTCTACTCCGGTATTACCTTATGTTGTTATTTATGCAGTACAAAGGTCGAAATAGCATTAAAATACGTATACAATTTCATGTTTACCAGTCATACCAAATGTTGAAGCATCCGGCATGGGATATCAATATCAGTTCATTCGGTGAAATCAACGTGACTAGAGTGTGACTCGTCCTTACGACTCTAAGAGTAGATTCAGATCTCCGACTGGATCAATAAAGCATTGAAAAAAAGTGGGTAACCAACCCTGGAACTGTAAAGTGTTAATTTGTTAATGTTTCTTCTTTCTAGTTGAGAAACCGGTAACCATCTGGTTCTATTATATGGAGGGCACATATTTGCTGCCATGGCAAAGGTATCGGTGTGTTCTTGTCAGTGACAACGCCAAAGTTAACTTGTTTGGCAGTTCGTCAGTTTGTTTCGGACAACGGAACATTTATATTAAACATTCAATTTGAAGACAATAAACCCAATAAACACTGCTCAATGCGGCTTTTCGTAGGCATGTAGTGTGCAGTCAGTGTACCAACTGTCTGCTCCTTAAGGCAAAAATATGAATCTGAAAAAGTCATGTCAATGCATTTCAGGAGGGACTTACTTCATCGAACACTCTGTCGCCAACTACCATTTACCAGTCGTACCACAACAAATAATCACAAAAAAGTAATAATTGCCGGGAATTCGGTTGAACAATCGACGCGTATTCAAGTGGATGTTGAGTCATGTGCTTTAAAATCTCAATTGTAGATGTTTCACGTTACTAAACAATGGTTTATTTAAATGTTTTTTCTCACGGGTCGTATTCCAGAAACATCTTAAGATATATTTATCATTTGCCTTAAATTGATCACTTTATTTAGCATTTTAATTAGTGTGCACAGTACATTATGCTTAGTATGTATTAATTATCAGCTGGGGCATTAACAATTGTTTGTTTTACTGTAAAGGGGTCCACAAATTGGTAGCTGAAAACGTATGACATTTTGAAAAATTGAACCTAAGTGACAATATATTAAGATGAACTTAAGATGCTACCTGAATACGACCCCACTTGCCGAGTAATGAGGGACATCTACAGATGATTGTTAAACTCTAGTGAATACATAACAGACTGCGGAGGATGTTATTGTTTAACGAAACGCCCAGACATAAATTGTGTTTCGTGCTTGTTTGTTGTGGCATCGGGACTGAATATAGTGGCGCCTCTATCCTCATGTGTTTCTTGAAATTTAAATAGCGTTTGTCGTGTTCATAATTGGACATAAGTTTAAAAGTGACTGTAGTAAACGTCTACTGATAATCAAATTGGCCAGAGTTGAATAAACTGCAATTAAATTGTGATGTGTTTTATAGTAACGGACACATTCGTGAATTTTATGAATTTTAAAGCATCGGAATGCGCAATTCTTTACTACGTCGGTCATATTTACAATGCTGAAAATTCTTTGAATCAGATTTTAAGAAGACGGTGATCCGGATCACCATCAAATTATAATCATGTGTTTTTGTTTGTTGGCCCATCGACAACATTCTAAAAAATATGTTATGCAAATCTGTTAATGGCATTTTGCGTCAAGTTCGCTACCTTACAATGGCAATATTGTTTAGTTTAAAAAATACAATTCCATATAAACCTGTATGAATGTTGTTAACAAAACTTCCCTTAGGGGAGAACCATGGTACGTGTAATAATGCCGTTGGTGTTTCTTAAAGTACATACAAATCTGGTCCACTTCCTGTTTGACTGTTGCATCATGATGATAAATGCATATATAACTCATAGCAGCACAGTTTGTGTTTATTTTGCATGCCTTCAACACCTAATATACAGATGGATTAAAACGTTTACCATTCAACATAATATATTAAGTTGGCTTATAGTTTAAATCGTTCTTTTTGGGGCATCTATATGGATTGGCTATGTCCGGACGCAGTGCCATTTTGCAAGATGAACAACTGTATCGTCTTTGTTATATTATTATATCACTCACATTGCGTCAAGATTATTCGTGTAAACAATAAAACTTCATTGCCATACAAGGTATATACAAATACAAAACTTACGACAACATAATCATAATATTCGAACAAAACAAATATTATGCCTAAATATATAATCTAAGATACAATTGAATCTTTTTAAAAACGTGACCAATTTAACGAATTATACGTTTAGCTGAGCAAATAACAATTCTTCTCCATTGTTTACATGTATATAAGTGTATCACGCTCTCGTCGATCTCGTCTTAAGTCCCCAGTGACGACAACCGCTTTTACTTTGCATTCATTCACAAGATAGTGAGTTATATGCCGATTGTTCATCGCGATCGTTGTGTTGTTTCATGTTCATATCCACCACCTGTCGCTCTAATTGTGTATATAAATATTTTTTCATATATTTCGCCATTACATACATATAATAAACGTGAAACAGGTATATATATAGGTAAGTGACAAGTGTTTAAACTAAGTTTTACATGGAATATTATTGCTTCCGGCACATATATTTGTGTTATATATCATGTACAACCGATAAATAAAACATCCGAGACAATAAATTATTATAAAATAAAACAATATATACCCTTGCAAATCAGATATTCAAGCTCTAAAAATAAAATGAATAGCTATACAAAATTACAGACTTTGCTCAAGTAAATTGCTGAAAACTAATGCAATGTATACCTCCAGTAAAAGCATTGAAAACCCACAATTTCAACTGAACTTGTACTTTTGTCTTTAAGAGATTAACAATTGCTTTAATTGTTCTACCTGTGAATAATGGCTCTACTGTTTCCTTTTCACTTATACATTGGGTTCCAGTATTTTTCTTTGTTTAATTTTCTAGTCTCTCTTCTAGTTCCAACCATTTAGCCCTAGTCATTTATAGTGTGATCCTTTTACATTCTAGAACCGCAATCAAGTTATAGCTTATTTATTTGGGATATAAATAGCGTCACGTTTCAGACGTGTTAGATCACCTTTTAAATACAGATCTTCTATTTATCGTGTTTCAACTACCAGCATTTACCTTACAAATGGATGACCGTATAAATATACCTATATCACTAGTCAACAGCAATTTGCTAGGTTTATCCTGCTACTAGTGTATTCCTACCCACCAAATAACAACAGTGTCTTTAATGACACAAAACAAATTGAAATGCACGACCATTAACATGGCCTTTCCATCGATACAACCTTTGTGTTATTTAGTTTGTCATAGTAGCTCCTTCCAAAATACAATTTAATTTCTTCCGCGTAATTACGCCATTCATCGTGTTAACAGTTTATTCAGTCCATTCCATTTCAGAATGGATAGACATTCGTGGATAGCCTTTTGTTTGGACAACCAACAAAGATAACATTTAGACAATAAATACTACTGTTAGACAAAGATTAAAACTCAACAAGAACTACATCCGTAAATTTACTGAAAAATGTATTTTGGCCACATAATCCCCAATATGACACATATTTGGGTATTCGAATCAATTCTAGAAAATTGAAATAGTAGTACTATTCACTGTTTCAAATTGGTTTCCGATTTATTACAGTAAATGGATTGGATCGAAAACAAAAATTGTGTGGAAAAAGCACAAACCTAAAATGAAAATGTGTTGTTTTCGGTAGAATATCCATTTTGTATTTACTCGTGATGATATAAATTTCCATGATCACTCGTGTATTAAAATCGATATTCTACCAAAACCAACAAATATCCTCTATATCTTCATGACGTTATAATTCTAACATAAAATACACATGTACCATAACATTTATTATCAACTTTTTTTCAATACGCAGATGTGATCTAATTACAAGGCTATCATGTACTACAGCCTGTTTGACATCTACATATTATAGTTTACCATTTTCATAGATTTACGGCATGAATTAAGCAAAAGTACACATTTCAATAGCATTATCACATTATTTGATAATGATGCGTGCATTCATCGTGTATACTTACTCTAGTTTGCATCAGATGCATGTATTTATAAAAATAAAGCAATACATTATTGTTAATACATAGCAGTATATTGCAGAGTAGTACAGTATTCTGCATTCGGTTTTTAACAGTAATTTACGAAGTAATATGTTTGATTGCATTTATTTTTTATGTTAATACAGTAATCCCTTTTTAACTTAAATGTATCATGTGACAGTTTTTTTTTCAATGAATGCGGTTTCCTCTGGGTCTCGTGAATATTCATGAGTTAAATCATTTAAGGGACACATTTTAGTTTTTTCCATGCATTGCTGTTACACATTTATATTGAGAAATACAGTAGAAGCACATTTATACACATGTTCACATATAATTGTTTATAAAAAAATAAACTGAAGTCTAAACATATAAAATGTAATGTTTATTTCATTTTGACCATTAAACGTTTAAATATTAACTACTTGTTTCGCACATTTTGTCGTCGATCATTAAGCTTACATATGAAGATCAATTTTAAACAAACAAAAGCCATTAATAAATAAAGTAAACAATAATAATAGATCAATATCCAAGTAGAGAAAACAATGATTACATGGCCAGACTTTTATTTTATGGAGATTATTATTTACCGTATTAACATGTACTCTATAATGTTGTGGATGAAATACAACGAGAATATAATGATTTTGCAAATCGAAATGCATTCTTTGAAATAGAACATATCACTGATAATGCAAATGTTGCTAAAATACCAATTGAAATGAATTCTAAGGTTGCTTAAGCAAATCCGAAACAATCCAAGACAAATCGATTTCGAATTATGCAAAAGAAAATATTGAAAATGAATAACAAAACAACGTTTCATATTTCAAATTATGCCTAACAAATGATGGCAATGTTCAACAGTATACAATATATATATTATTGTATTTACATATTTATTTACCGGTATAGTGTTTGTGGGCCAAGTGCGAGGTGCGACGCGCCTTTATATTCAAATTAATTGCATTGACTAAGCTGTGACTACAGCTTTTCCACTTTTCCTCTTGGGTTCGTGTCTGTTTGTAGTTTGTTTTAGTAATATATTACAAACAGTGAAGCAATACTTGTATTTGCCATTGAATTGCAAAGTTGTTGGGTCACACTTAATGTCGTGTGTCATGCGAGACCATTTATTGAACTGTGTTTTTACATTCAAAAGCTTACTTGCCTCATGTCAAACAATTAAATTCAGGTCGCATTGTTGTCGTCTATCAATGTTTTCTGAATATGACGTTCTAACCACATGCTTAGCAAGGAGTCTATGGCTACTACTACTACTACTACAACTACTACTACTACTACTACTACTACTACTACTACTACTACTACTACTACTACTACTACTACTACTACTACTACTACTACTACTACTACTACTACTACTACTACTACTACTACTACTACTACTACTACTACTACTACTTCTACTACTACTAATACTACTGCTGCTACTGCCACTTCTTCTGCTACTGCTACTACTACTACTATTACTACTACTACTACTGCTACTTCTGCTGCTAATACTATTACTACTACATCTACTACCACTATTACTACTGCCGCTAATAATAATAATAATAAATACTCTGCAAATGCCACTGTCTAACATACCATACGTGTACATAGATACTTTTTTTTAATGTATGCGTTATTCAACTACATGTGGTTTTAAAGAAAGACGTCAATGTGAAAAAAAACACTGAATACAACGTTTGAAGGTTTGCTGTTAAGTAAATGCGCCTATAGGGAGTTTTCGTGTACGACCACAGTATTTTTACTAAACCATTCATATAACCACATCGACGTTTTAACAGTACAAAGTAAACGGCGATAAGGCGATAAGTGATTATATCATAAATTATTGTAGTCATGGTGGTGATTGTTAGAAAAGAAAGGCATCGGATATGAACAATTGTTTCAAAACGAGAAATATATACAGAACGCTTACTGTAAGCCGGTGACTCGACCTGAAAGTTGAGAGGCCGTGACTGTACAATCGCCTATTGTTTCGTGGGGCATAACTGTTAAGTTGGCGACCATCCGGTGGTTACAAATAGGTCACTGATGAATAATGCGCACGTGCATTAACATTTTATATTCGAGATTTTTACTTGGTGCAAATTATTGGCTATGTCAAATCCTGTAAAACTGGTGAACCGTGTAAAAGATACAGTCAAAGCTCTGCTAACAGTGATTTATCTCACAAGAAGTTTAATCCATTTATAAACAGTTAAAGGCCAGCACGATACTAACACACAGATCAACAGACAAGCAAATTTATAATATCATTGGGCACATATATCAGAACACATACTTTTCAAGCATATTATGTGCATACAATGTACAACCAAGAATACGGTAAAACTGCAAAACGTTACATATAGCATTCATATTATGAAACGAAGTAATTAGATGTATAAGTCATACACAGTTAAAAACGTGTTCATAATACACATGTACATACACATATACATATACGCACAGAATACAATATAG
Source organism: Congeria kusceri (assembly GCA_027627225.1). NCBI lineage: Eukaryota > Metazoa > Mollusca > Bivalvia > Myida > Dreissenidae > Congeria > Congeria kusceri. The sequence goes on along the minus strand of CM051026.1, from coordinate 26,611,738 downwards.
TATACCACATATAAATATTAAATATACAATGAGTGTTGATAATGTATGCATTGCAATACTTATTACTTTACGACAGATATAATTATCATCCGAATGAGTTATTTAAAAAGACATAGCGTGTAGCATAATTCTTCATACACAAAAAACTTGCAATTGAAAATCTTTGTATCTGAAGAAAGAAAACACGACACTTTGTACACATAAATCAAGGATCCGCTACGAACAAGTTTATCAGTATAGTCCCCTATGTCTGCAAAATAAAACAACAACAAGAACAATACAGTGTTACATGAAGGAATCATAAAGTGCATATATTTTATAACGTTTTGTTGATGGTCACTGGTACCAAATGGAAAAAAGCAAATTTGGTAACACCATCTGGAATATGGCGATCCCTTACGTTATCACATTCCAATTTCAAACCAGTGTGCTGTACTGCGATTTATCATCACGTCCGGTTCGATATAGATTCTCGTAACGAACGCATTCTGTTTCCGTCCTATATGGCACAGAAGACCATAAGTATGTAAGCATTAACGATTCCTTATATAGAAACATTTAGAGTGTATGTTTGAAAACAAAATTCCAGTGCAGTTGTATTTCATAAAGGTTGTGTGGCTATATTTATACGTGTACATGCATTGTGACCATGTTATTAACATTGAGACTCATTGTGAAATGTCGCGATTAAGAATGACATAAATAACCTTAACTTAAGTTCTGAATCAAACTTCTGTCTCTCTTTTATGTCGGGTGGTTGGAACATGTTTGAAACGGTCGTTTTGCCATGCCAGAGGAATATCATACCAAAACATTAAGTCTTAAACTAAGCGAAACGTTTAAATATAAACAAAATATAAAATTTAGAAAAGGTAATATCAAAGATACATGCCTATGTATTTCTGAATCTGTAACAGCATACATATTCATAGCATCTTGCAGTACATGTCACTCTATGATATTTCTGGATGAAGAAATAGCCAAATTAGCATAAAGTAACACATACAATGTTATGCTAAAATGTGAAGTTTATTAACTTAGATTCGTTTTAATTAGTTTACATTTGACCTGTATACAAGATATGACATTATGCGGTTGTCTTCCGTCAGACATGTGGATCTCGGCTAATGCCATTAAGGAAATCGCTTCGTGCGCTGTTCTGAGTGTACTTGTGGTCGACTGTTTGTCCTCAGTCGTCATTTGCGTTGATATCTGGGGAATGAAACGCGTTTCCATGGATGGCGTTACGGGTATACTTTCGTAGTGGTCGATAGCTGTTGGTGTATGTAAATGGGAAACATATACATACATATATATACATTTGTGGCGTTATGCTTATATTTTCGTAGTGGTCCATTGCAATTATTGTATTACCTTGGGTGTTGCTCGTTGCATTCAGAGTGCTAGCTAATGCAGAACCGTCAGCAAAGAACTCACTTGGTGCATCCACGATTTCATGGTAATGTTAATGTGTGTACTCTTCAGGGTTCGTTTCTAATTTGCTCATCATCATCGTCGCAGTTTGCAGATCTGTAAGTTGAGCTATTCATATCGCTATTCTTTTTATTTTCAGAGCTTGAAAATCTGATTTACCCTTAAATCTGATTTGCAAGGGTATACATCGTTTCATTTTATAATAATTTATTGTCCCGGATGTTTTATGTATCGGTTATACATGATATATAACACAAATATATGTGCCGGAAGCAATAATATTCCATGTAAATCTTAGTTTAAACACTTGTCACTTACCTATATATATACTTGTTCACGTTTATTTATATGTATGTAATGGCGAAATACATGACAACATATTTATATACACATTAGAGCGACAGGTGGTGAATATGAATATAAAACAACATAACGATCGCGATGAAAAATCGGCATATAACTCACTAAATTGTGAATAAATGCAAAGTCGAAGCGGTTGTCGTCACTGGAGACTTAAGACGAGATCGACGAGAGCGTGATACACTTATATACATGTGAACAATGGAGAAGAATTGCTGATTGCTCAGCTAAACGTATAATTCGTTAAATTGGTCACGTTTTTTAAAAGATTCAATTGTATCTTAGATTATATATTTAGGCATAATATTTGTTTTGCTCGTATATTATGATTATTTTGTCGTAAGTGTTGTATTTGTATATACCTTGTATGGCAATGACGTTTTATTGTTTACACGAATACTTTGACGCAAGTTGAGCGATATAATAATATAACAAAGACGATACAGTTGTTCATCTTGCAAAATGGCACTGCGTCCGACATAGCCAATCCATATAGATGCCCCGAAAAGAACGATTTAACCTATAAGCCAACTTAATATATTATGTTGAATGGTACACGTTTTAATCCATCTGTATATTAGGTGTTGAAGGCATACACGATAAACGCAAACTGTTTTGCTATGAGCTATACATGCATTACCATCATGATGCAACAGTCAAACAGGAAGTGGACCAGATTTTTATGTACTTTAAGAAACACCAACGGCATTATTACACGTTCCATGGTTCTCCCTAAGGGAAGTTTGGTTAACAACAGTCATACATGTTTATATGGAATTGTATTTTTTAAACTAAACAATATTGAAATTGTAAGTTAGCGAACTTGACGCAAAATGCCATTAACAGATTTGCATAACATTTTCTGTAGAATGTTGTTGATGGGCCAGCAAACAAAAACACTTGATTATAATTTGATGGTGATCCGGATCACCGTCTTCTTAAAATCTGATTCAAATAATTTTCAGCATTGTAAATATGACTGACGTAGTAAACTATTGCGCTTTCCGATGCTTTAAAATTCATAACATTCACGAATGTGTCAGTTGCTATAGCAACACATCACAATTTAATTGCAGTTTTTTCAACTCTGGCCTATTTGATTATCAGAAGACGTTTACTACAGTCACTTTTCAACTTTCTTAGGTCCAATTATGAACACGACAAACGCTATTTCACTTTCAAGAGTCACTTGAGGAAAGAGGCGCCACTATATTCAGTCCCGATGCCACAACAAACAAGCACGAAACAAAATTTATGTCCGGGCGTTTCGTTAAACAATCGCATCATACGCAGTCTATTATGTAGTCACTAGAGTTTAACAATGAGCTGTATATGTCCCTCATTACTCAGCAAGTGGGGTCGTATTCCGGTAGCATCTTAAGTTCATCTTAATATATTGTCACTTAAGTTCAATTTTTCAAAATGTCATACGTTTACAGCTACCAATTTGTGAACCACTTTACAGTAAAACAAACAATTGTTAATGCTCCAGCTGATAATTAATACATAATAATTATATTGTATTGTGCACAATAATTAAAAAGCTAAATAAAGTGATCAATTTAAGGTTAAAGATAAATATGACTTAAGATGTTTCTGGAATACGACCCGTGAGACAAAACATTTAAATAAACTATTGTTTAGTAACGTAAAACATCTAAAAAGTTAAGAATTTAAAGCACAAGATTCAACATCCACATGAATACGCGGCGATTGTTCAGCCGAATTCCCGGCAATTATTACTGTTTTGTGATTATTTGTTGTGGTACGACTGGTAAATGAGTTGGCGTCAGAGTGTTCGATGAAGTAAGTCCCTCCTGAAATGCATTGACATTCCTTTTTCAGATTCATATGTTTGCCTTAAGGAGCAGACAGTTGGTACACTGACTGCACACTACATGCCTACGAAAAGCCGCATTGAGCAGTGTTTATTGGGTTTATTGTCTTCAAATTGAATGTTTAATATAAATGTTGCGTTGTCCGAAAGAAACTGACGAACTGCCAAACAAGTTAATTTTGGCGTTGTCACTGACAAGAACACACCGATGCCTTTGCCAAGGCAGCAAATATGTGCCCTCCATATAATAGAACCAGATGGTTACCGGTTTCTCAACTAGAAAGAAGAAACATTAACAAATTAACACTTGACAGTTCCATGGTTGGTTACCCTCTTTTTTTCAATGCTTTATTGATCCAGTCGGAGATCTGAAACTACTCTATCGGCTCCTTAGAGTCGTAAGGACGAGTCACACTCTAGTCACATTGATTTCACCGAATGAACTGATATTGATATCACATTCCGGATGCTTCAACATTTGGTATGACTGGTAAACATAAAATTGTATACGTATTTTAATGCTATTTCGACCTTTGTACTGCATAAATAACAACATAACGTAATACCGAAGTAGAGAGTTGCAGACTTGTGTTAAGAAAAAAGAATCAAGTAAACTGCTATGACAAATCCTCAAAAATGTACATACTAGCCAAATTGATAAAATGGTAATAACTTCTAGAATGTTATGGACATGAAATCAATGGTATTTAAAATCACAGTGTACGTTTGTAAATCTAGACTTTCATCATCGCCTTTTTTCAGTCTACATACTGGATGTGACCGTCGTTATTGTTTTAAATGGACGGTTTATTTACAAGATACACTATACTTATGGAATCGTTGAAAGCACAGAGGCCGCTTTGACTTAATGCTATTTAAAAATAATACAAGCACAGTCGAAATTACAGATACTGTCGCATGGACAAACGGCCTTTGCAAGATGATGAAGGTCTACAGAATATTGTTAACCGACCGATAATAATAACGAGTTTTCTCCAGTAAAACAGTGTTTGTCTACGAATAATGAATACTTTACTCTTAGCGTTTGTTGTGTAACCTCGAAATAATTGCCGAGTTTCTGATACACGTTTAATTGAGATAACAACTAGTCAATTACGTATTTATAGCAAATGTTCTTCCTGTTTTCTCACTTTAAGGATAAATACATGGTTGTGTCAATTAATTCAGAAGCGTTCATTATCATTTTCGAAGTAAGAATTGTTTTTACAACAAAGATTGCCGTTTATTGAAGCTACAATCATCATGCATGCGCCAAACTGAAACCTGTCAATTGAATTAGCTGTTCTTAAGCGATGAAGTTCTGATTAAAATTCCTGTTTTAAACGATTTCCAGTGCAGTAAGTACATGCTTTGAATTGTCACTAAAATACGTGACGTTAATGAGCTGAGGTCTATCAAATGTATGCATGTATTTATTATTTAAATTGTTCACGAAATAAAAATCTGAAACGTGATAAAAATGTTAGCAACAGTCGTTATTCTATGTTTGATCGCTTCTGCATCATGTACGTTTTAGTTTCTCTTTACTTTTATATTGCCGTGTTAAATATATACTAGTGACATAGTCTGGGCCAATAGTGAGGTTCCTGCGCACGTAGCCCGGTTTAAACCCCAATGCCTTGCTTTGGCCGTTCCAAGGCTTTGACCCCATTTTGACTTATGTGTGTTTTGTGTTTGTTATGTGTTTTTGTGATGTGCTGTGTTTTATTTTTAGCAATTGGTCACTTGCCATGAACAAAGGACCTCGGGCTGCTAAAAAGAGTTATCTCCTGCTGTCGCAACTGGAGTTTCTCTTTGTTTATATTTAACCAAACTTATCATTGGGCATACAAATAGATTTTTTTTCTTGGTATAATATAAACTGTTATTAACAGCTTTTATGTGTGTTATTGATTGTATGTTTCTTATATTTGACACTAACGATATAGATCAATAAGTGTGCCTGTCATTTTCAGCGTTTAAACTCCCATTGATTGTAATCAAAGTGATGTCTGAAAACACGATAGAAGTATCTTGCAACATTGGTAATTCGACACACGGGTAAATACATTTTTACAGAAGAAATGCTCATGATATGGTAGCTGATTTATCAGTATTGTACACTAAATACGCATTTGATGTTGCAACCTCACTGCCAGAAGAAACTGTACAATGCTTGTGTGTAGGGGACTGATAATTTGTGTGCAATATATCATATATATATACCAGGATTCGATACAAGGTGACGGGTGGACATGTGTTACCTATCAAAACAGCTTTCAAATGTATAGCAATGTTGAGTACGCACACCGTAAAGGTATTACTTAACTACAACCGCTCTATCAACATCTCCAGTTTCTGAATTATTTGCTGACTGGATCTCATGATTCTGTCTATAAGGTGTATTTTTTAGATGACCTTTTTCTGGAGTATATCTTATTACAGCCTTCAAAATATTGAAGTATACATTTAGATAAAAACCAAACAAACGTAAGCGCAACACTAATAATCCGGAATTTAGAAATGTAAATACACGTTTATTTAACCTTCATTAACTGATTTGATGGCAGTATTTTTTATATTTGGAATCCGTGACTAAAGGTTTCGATGTTTAACTTGCAAATCTTTCAATACACATGTAGTTACGTGTTTTTTTCTTTACCTTTACAATGAATAATACCACTACATGTAATGCTGCGATTACGATCAATATAAGTGGATGTGTCAACTGGCAAGCGCTGTGTATTTTCCTAACAATCGATCAGAAATATCCAGTTTCAGAACAAACCTGTAATGGAAACAATGTTTCAAACCAAACTAGTAATGGTAACACTCTTTCTGAACATTTTTTTTGTCGTGTTTATAACAAGAGTAGTAAGGGTCAACACTAATAAGAAAGGATTTTGTATCTTGTTTCAGACCAGCAAATGAAAGTAAAACATTTATTAGAAAGGTGATTTTACAGATCAAACTAGTGCATCTCCAGCCACAGTGAGTGAAACATGGGGCATTTCAACAAACACCACACGGATCTCTACAAATAATACAGTTTCATATGTTTCAATATATAAACTGATGACAGTTTCGATTTAAAAGATAATGTGATAAAACATGTGCAGGTCATACATTTCTTATTTGAAACGGGTCTGGTATACATGTAACATAAATCACTGTCTTTTGTACTTACATGTAAATCTATCCATATCATTTGGTCATTTTATTTTGTTATACGGGTGATTAAATTTTTTCCGTAAATTCTAATTCATAATTCTAATTCGTAGTTCATAATAATTGTTCATGTATATGATAATTCACATCACGTCGTGACAAATCTGAACATGGCGTACCTCTTGTAATTAGATACTGAAGTACTGTCATCGACTACTGCATCTGGTCAAGTTTCACCGTCAATAGACATCGCTTTTCAGTCCGATGAGCTGCTCACGTCCAAGGCGAAAACTCATGTTACATTTGGTATTTTATATAAAACATGTCTCTTGTATCATTGTCAGTGTTAGTCTTCGTGATTTCGCTAGACATCGTATTGCTTATACTTGTATTTACTTCAGTTGCAAATCTGTTTCTCTGAACATTTAACTATTGAATGATTAAATTGTAGACTCTTTTATTAGTATTTATCTTTCTGGAACACGGCCTTAGTTTATTTTGTTTTGCCAGGTACTTTCAACCGAACTGTAATAACTGTAACCGTTTGCGTTGCGTTTAGGTTGGTGATTTTGACGGCCACGTTATCCATTTGTCTCTGCCGGAAGTATCGCGCTATACATGCAGGTTGTATAATGGTAGCAAACAATGTTTTATACATGTTTAACTAACCTTGATGCGTAAATATTTATTCAGCCATATTTGTATTAGACATATATTTATGAGAAAAAAACTCGTAGTATATAGAGTATATTTGTTGGTTTCGTTAGAATATCGAGTTTTAGGAACGAGTTACCATATAATTTATATTATCACGAGTGAATCAAACATCAATATTATACCGAATCCAACACGTGTTCTGTTTTATTTTATGCTTAAAATGTGTTATTTTGGTAATGTTCCGACTGCTCGCTGAACAAGTAGCTCCATTATCAATGTGGTAACTTGCACTGTTTTAAAGCAGTGTATAACCTGTTTTATTTCTCTGATATTTCCATTTTAACCACCTGCAAACATACTGTAAACTAATGTATAGTTTGTATGCATTTACCTTATTTATTCTTCAAATGATTAGTAAATATGTTGTGTGTAGTTCTTTGGTGATATTAGGCATGTCAGACGTAGTGCCATTTTAGCAACAATTGAAAAACATACATTCTTATTGTCATATATTAAATTGCAAAACTTATACAATTGCAACGTATATAATATAGTCATTAAAATATTGTATTATTTAAAAATTGATATAATAACAATATTGATAATAATTACACATTATAATTATATTTAAAATATATATATATTAAAATATATATGTGTTGCAAAATTGCCATCTGACTTTGAATTCATTTTTTAGAATGTCTCAGTCGCGATGCCGGAAGCAATAACACACCTATAAATACAGACAACACTGCCGACCGGGGACTTACAGATATACATATTTATGCAAACACATGTACCACCGTTCCCGCTGCTACCTCTACCGAGGGCACTGCTCTAGAAAGTTTTGATGTACAGCTCTATGTCAACCAAGATTCAACCACTTCTCTGAACCATAATTATGCAAATACCCAAGATTTTTCTGTTGCCCAAAGTTCTGTTCCAACTGTCACGAAACCAACAATTGAGGTAAATGTGACCATGACTCTATGATCGAAGCTGACCCAAACATTAAAGAGGCCACCGCTTTCAAGAGCCACGGTTTGATGTATTCCTGCTGAGTCTCCATCAACCGATGATGCAAATGTTTCCAAGCTGCTTCACTGAACGCGCCAATATCGCGCAGTTCAGTGAAAACTATTAATAAGTTCACACATCAAAGTAAGCATTGTTAAAATATGATAGCATACTAAAATTATGATACGGTTTTAATAAAAGCATTTCAAGGCTATGCGAATCATTTAAAATTAGGTTTTGTTTTAATAGTGTTCGTAAATCACGTTGTGTTCCTTGATTAAACATGTTCACATACATATTGACATTATTGGTGTATGGTTTCATAATGGTGTCGGTTTTGTTCTGTCCGTGTATAATTTGTTTCTTTGTTCTCGTTACAGTCGATAGATCTGGAAAATGATAATAGGAGCTACTTTGAATCCATTGATAAGTGAATAAATAGCCTGGAATGAAAATAATACTTGAAACGTACGTGATGCATATATGTTCTATGGGTCAAATGCATAATGCGGTAAACCGAATTTTAATTGATTGTATTACATGATAAGAAATAATTAATAATTATGAATATTATTGACTTATAACAAATATAATTTACGATAAGGCTGATTTTGTGACCCTAGGTCTTTAAGTGCCCGGTGTCAAGCAAATAGTTCACTACGCATCGGTTTAACGTCTCCTACATTAGACGAATTAGTTGGTAGGGGTGTAGCGGGGTCTCGAATCTGCGGCCCCATGGTTGTGAAGCCAGTGCGTTACCACTAGACCACGGATCTTCCACAGTTGACCCTAAGGTAAGGTAAGAATTATAGCCTTAAGATTTCTTTCAGATAAAGTTCAATTAACAATCAGAGATAGAGAGAGTTATTGGGTGAGAAGTCCAGCCAATTAAAACAGGAGCAGCAGATGTCAAATTTGAGCTGCTGGCGGCTTTGATCAAATACAGTTGCTTAATGCATCTTGTCACTTTTTACTTTGAAATATGCCAGGATACGGATTTTGATGGCTAAACAATAATCATTGGTTATAAGTCCAATACTATCAGCGTTGTTGATCAAAATAGTTTTAACAACAATGAACAAATGGAATATTCACAACAATAACAAACGACTTGTACAATATGCATGATAAACTGGTTACGACATATGTATGTCCAGTCTAATTTTTTTTTAAATAAGTACTTACATCAGGCACTTATCAGTATTATTTTTAATACGTATTTGTATCATTATTTTAGTATAAATTTTTTTCAGGTATTTATATTAATGTTATATAATTTATTCAAAATTTGCAAAGGCAAATAATACAGCAGAAAAAGGCAAAATTTATAACATAAAACAGTGACACGCATTCAGGTCAACATGAACCTTCTTGTATAGCACACTTTATCAATTATCCAAATAGATTACGAGTACTTATACGGATATGTCGATCTTCGGATATCTCACTGTCATTTCAGATTGCGGCCAACGTTGAGATAACTATGTGAAATATGTATTATGTATCTCAGTCGGTTGAGAATATCTACTGGTTTTTAGGTCAGCGTCGTCGTTTGGAGTTCATGGGAACCCTATAAATAACAAGTTCGAAGGGTACAATTCTAAACACAGTCACTTCTAGTTAACCTTGGAAATTGAAAAAAAAGGCTAACACATATTTATCTTTGACAAACGACTTACTCAATAACGCGAGAAAAAGTAAATGATTATCTTTACATACAATGACATACAAACATAAACAAAGAGGTGTCATCGGACTGCGCATGTCTGTTTTATTTCACAGTGTAAATTATTATTCACAAATCGATGGCTAATCTAATGCATAAATGCACTTGGCATACAATAACTGAAGTGACCAGATTGAAACTTACAAAACAGAATTATATATCTTCGACACAATCATGGGACATATAGTTATTAAAATGTTGTGTTATAATGGTATACTATACAGAGCATATGTTTTAGAATATGGTTACTTACATTTTCTCTGGAGTTATACGGTCTTCGGGATTGTAATGTATGAACAACTGTAAACAAAATGCACATTCTAGTCCGATTCAGGTATTGACGGAATGCTTCAAAACAGCATATTCAGCAGAGCACATGTACATTGTATTGATACATTGTTTCCTAAACAATACCTAATTTATATATTCATTTTTGGTTCGTTAAATCAAACGTTAACTTTTTTATGTAAATACAGTAAACATGCAGTATCATTGTAGTTTGCCATAAGAAGACATAATTACATAAGAGCGGGATATATTTTGAAATAAGCTGTTTTATACCGTGATTACGAAGATATGATATACATTTATCGTCAGACTGATCAGCAAAATTTCCACCGTCGAAGCTGTTCTGAAAGTTCAAGTGTTACATGTATTTCGTATTAAAAAAAAGATGTATGTGTAAAAATGGAACGGACAAATATTGACACGTTTGCACGTAATGTTAGCTACAAATAAAACATCAGCTCAACAGTTGTGTCCCGTAGTTTGTAAAGAATCATTATAGCAGTTTTAGATTTAGATTTAGATTAAGAAATATTTCACAATTATCATAACTAAATTGCACTATAGTAAGTACTATTGTTAGGGTGAACACTCTTATAAAATCTAAGACAAGGTTTTTGACAATATTTGTTTTTTTTTCTTAAAGAACGGGCATTAGTCTTAAACATAGATTTTTCGTAGACGATAATAGTACATTTGTTATTTGTGGTCGATCTGTAGTTCAGCTATTATTTATATATGTTACTGTCTTTCTCGAAAAGTGTCAAAACGCAAGTATTAAAATTGTTAGCAGATTGACAAAAAGTAGTTTTAACTATATATTAGATCATATATTTGATTTTATCAAGTTGCAATTAGTTGTCAACTTCAAAGACCACAAAGGAACACATAGATGAAAGTTTACACAGGAATGAATACAAATTATTTGTTATATTATGCAAGTTTATGTTAAACAATTGATGTAAAATGTTTGCAGGTTTACCTTAAAAAATAACAAACTTGGTATTTAATCATTGTCTAAGAAACATCTAACTAATAAGACTAGTGCAACGTTTACAGAGATGGTTTTCCGAATGTCTTTTCCGTTTAAACAAAGATTTGAAACTACAAAATAACGCACAATTTTAAACGGCCATCTGTAGTTCAGTATCTTTAAATGTTATAATTGCATAAAACACGATCAAATACTGTCATTAACTGCAAATTTCATTGATAGATAGAAGCACTTTCCATGAACCCGGCATTCCCGATTTAAAAATACCGCGATTTTCCCAAATACAAGCACCTCATTAAATTGTGTGCATGCGCGACTCGACAAAACGAAACAGAACGAAACTATATATAATCATTGTTTTCCAGGTAAATAAAGACATACATGTCTAATTTTGTAATGAGCTATATATGATTATTTAAAAAATCTTTAATTTTTGACAATTTTCATTCGATTTTACGATTATATCATCTGGAGTTCAGTTCCTATAAATGTAAAAACAGTTATTCTTAGATTTTTTGTAAGATATTTTAGGTAACTTAGAGAAAACAACTAAGACATATCTTTAATTTAAAAGAACAATGATAATATATTATACAGTTTATAAACGTATATGAATTATTGCCACTTTTATGTTAAACGTCATAGCTTGAATATACATTTATTAGACCCAATGTTTTTCTTTTCATTTTTTTACTCACTAACTCTATATACATGTACACTGTTTTATTATGTTATTTTCTTAAACATAATTCTCTTAAACAACCTAAGCAAATACAGATTTAGCTACAAAATAAGATATTGAAAATACATTAAAATAAAATCGTTCAGAGCTTCAGAATACGGACCATGGGCTAATTTCAAGAAAACATTTGTTTAAATAATAATAGTGCAACACGAAAGCTAAACCGCACTAGTTGTACCGTTTTAGAGGCGGGTTTTTTCTATTTTCATAAAGAGTTTTATTCAACACACCGCTTTGAACGAAGTATGTTTTGGATTATATGAATTATAGTAGCATCAGTACAGTATGTATACGTCCTTGTCATAACTTACTGCGCTGAATGGCTTTATCTGTTTTCTCTTAATCAGAATCCATATCTCTGAAAATTAGAATAATATATCGTATATTAATTCATTAATTATTGATTTAATAAATATAATCCTATACTAATGCAACAGCATACAATAGAATAGTTATAGTAATATACATATAAGTACAGATAACACACCATAATTAATCATGCTATTGTGCGAATGTAATTGTTAAAATATATGCGTATATGTATAGTGCAAAACATTCATAGAATGTTTACCCTTCACAAGCTCTTCTACCCATTCGGCATCGGGAACACCATTTGTTTTCTAAAACATACAAAACACGATACAATGCGCTTTTAATTCCATCATTAATTATCATATTTGCTCAACTCCTATCGATTACTTCCTCCATAAACGTATGCATGCAGGTATGTTTCATTTACAACGATGTTTTATAGATTATCCTTAATCAACTACGTCCCGATTAATTAATATACATATAATCCAAACATACCTTTGTTTTGCAGTATATGACTGAAAAAAAGAGCGTACACTCACCATCTGCCATACTATGTACGTCGTCATTAGTTATTTCATTTCACCAAGTCAGTGTTAAGACAGTTGTGTGAATACTACTGTAATAAGGCTGTGTATGTGTTATTTGTATATTGCTATAACATTTTAAACGAGTATCATATAATGGCTGATTTAATTTGTAAATGGACATATATGACGTGCAATAAACATCGCTTCTAGTCCAGTTGTCATTGCGCATGTTAGTGTTCTGTTTATGAACCGTCATGTTTTAAAAAATTATACATTAAATAAACGAATTCACACATTAAAACAGATGTTTTTAGCCCAAATAAAGTCTTAAAAGCATGTATTGGTTTAACAACATCTGATTATAGTTATAAATGCAGCAAATTAAGCAATCACAAAAGGGGCATTAGCTTGTCAACTTACGTTTACCGTAATAACGCCATGCAAATCAGGAACAGACTAATATTCAACAGAAGCACGGCTGCCAGTAATATGACATGATTATGAGTAGCCATAGAAGACTTTACTGAAAATAGAAAATGACGTTACGATGTGTGTAAAATCGTGACCTTTCATTACAAACACGTAACAATGAATATCATATTATTCAACAATTAATACGGTACAATATACAACGCGCACATGCTTCGTATAAAATAGAGTACATTTAAAATCCCTATCATATTATTAAATTGATGTGTACTTCTGTAGTTATAACATGTTGTGCTAAGTATTTAAATGAAATACTCATGACGAATTCGTTCACAACATTAACGTTTGAGCTGCCATTAATAGGTGCATCAGTATCAGTGTCAAGCTCGTTCTCAGATGCATTTCCGGCTAGTGGCATAATTTCATTGCTGGCACAATTTGTTGAATTATATGTTTCGCAGCAGTTGTATAATCCTGTTGTATAATCCTAAGCACTGCCCCATATCCTGCGTAGAAAACTGCATAGTGATGAAAGGATAATGTTCTTTAAGAAAACATCCATTCAGCGATGCATAACAGTCTGCAGCTACTTTTGTTTTGTTCACCGTATCGCGGATATGGATTGTTATGTCAGTGTGGGACACGCATTCAATGGTGGCAAATGTTTCGGCTCTAATACGCGAAGCGCAATAACGCACAGGATGAAGTTCGGACCGACAAAGTAACAAATACATATAAGGCATTAACACCAAACGTGTAATCAATCAATGATCCGCAAAACACGCTAGGAACATTGCTAATTATTAGAATTATTAGTTGAATTGATAAATGAACAGCTATTGTCTTATTTAAAGAGATTCAACACGCAAAACGTAAACCTTGTTAGACACTCATCAAGCAAAAATCATGGATATCTTATATGTCCACGCACAGGTAATATACTGTCCAACTTGGTAATATCTCAGTTCTATTGTATGCTTTTCAGTGTAATATATAATTTTATTGGTGAAATGAAATTTTACAATTTAAGTGTTGGAACAGAGAAAATATAAAATTGTATATTGAAAATATAAAATAAAACGCATTTTTGTTCTATTAATAGCATCGATCAACCAGTAGAGGTTTACTTCTTATATAAAATGTATATGCATATGCAATATGTACACACGTTTGTTTACATAAAACACACGATAAAATTAAAAAAAAATAATTTAGCGACAACGAAACACACGTTATGGCATTTTTTCGACCATACTTATGATACACAATTTTGGAATCATTTATGACGTCAATTAAATGACGTCAGAATACTCAAACATGTGACGTTTAATTTATTTTGCGCAATTGTATGCATTTATTTTTCAAAAGCATACAAAAATGAAAAATATTAAATGAGGAGTATGATCAACTATTTATTTCACTCGTGGGCATAGACAATTATAGTTCACTTGTGCTCTACGCCACTCGTGAACATAATTTGTTCTATATCCACTCGTAAAATAAAATTAGTTTATGCACCGAAATCCAGAAATATCCTCTATATCAATCAAAATATTGGCCATGTTGACTTTAACACAGTGTTCCAATTGCCAACAATAACCCGCTACTAATCAAGGACAACAAACCAACCAACGAAGACCCAAATATATTTTCTCTGTATTGCCCTGGAAAGAATTTCTCATTGTTGTGCAAGGTCCCTTAATCATCTACAATCATAACCACTATCAGACCAATTTATCATAATCATGAAGGCTCGTTTGCCCTTGGCCCTTTAGGCCCTTTAGGCAGGTACCTCATAATCGATAGGAACCATCTAGGTGTTAATCTACCTTACATGTTTTACAAACGAAGTTCTAATTCTTCCGTGGATATTACCATTACCAGGTTTAAAATCGATTGGTAAGTTTATATTCAGTAATCAGTAGAGATTCTCTGTTCTTTATTACTGCTATACTAAGGACCGATATTTAAACAGCATCATTCGCTTATTCGAAGAATGCGGACACTTTTATCGCCAAAGTGCAACAATAAAACAAGTACATACATACAAGCCTGTACATTACGACGTGAATCAGTGTATTTAGTCATGAGGTATACGTGTACAATTATAACTTACCATGAACCAAGAGAACCGCTAGACAGTGCAGGCGGGACATGTTCTGAAATTACATTATAAACATGTTTGTAATGTTCATAGATGCATGCGACATATTTTCGGCGAAAGAAACATGTAAATAAATGCAACACTACGATTATACGTCTTAAAAGCTGCTACGTCACAAATTTGAAAATTGACAAAAAATATGTTAATCTTGTTAAATAACAGATAACATATTATGATATAAAGTTGTCTGATGCAACAATTTCAAATCGACGCATTACCGAAAGTTCAAAACACACTGGCTTTAATTATTTCAACGATAAACGCTTTTCAACAATTTATAAGTTTTGGTTGTTGTTATTACCCTGGGTATCGTGACACCCTAAATATTGGAACACCCCTAAGTTTTGGAAAAATAATTATGTTTAGTGCCCCTTAATATTGGGACACATTTGAAAGTTGCATTATTTTCTGTCTTTATTGTGTCACCAAAATAACACCTTA